>OV656765.1:11207500-12407500 GCA_927399505.1 Luperina testacea | reverse complement strand
TAGTAATGTCCCTTAATACTTCGCTTGCTCTATATCTTTATTAACAATTCACTCGCGATAGATTCTTTCCATTCAAAAGCTTTATGTCCCAAGTTACGACGTCCTTACAACTTTCCTTTTATCCCCAACTATTTTCTGAAAACACTGTTTTCTTTATGCGATTTAATACGCCATATTTTTGTTAAGTGACTCCGTAGGTATGTAACAAAGTTGCACATAATAAAGGGAATAAAAAATATAAGTGCGCGCATAATTCTCGCTCAAAAGACGCTTCATATAAATCAAGTATGTTTCTGCCTTTTTGCTTCGCTTTAAAATGGTTTTTCTGTTCATATTTTATTATCACATTTTATTAATAAAAGTGTGAGTTTAAGGGTTATGTATTGTGAGTAAGAAGTTTACTTTGTAGACTTAATTATGTGTCAGTTGTAGGTAGCTGCCTTTACATACGTTTGAGTAACTATAAAATAAAAATTCGATTTGGTTTCTTGAACATTAGTGCTTGTAGGTATAATATGTGTATCATTTCAATGCATGTAAGTAGTATAGTAAGCTTATTCAAAGAAAATTAAGAAAAATTTAATGTTAGCACTTTATCGCCTACTTTCCTACATCTATAATTTTAAATGTGAGCTCATAAATAACAGAATATAGATTAAAAAGCCAAGTTAAGTTAGCTGTCTATAATTAATTCGCCAACAAAAAAGCAGAATAGACCTCATAGGATACAAAGGCGTCCATCTTAATGGATCGAAGTCGAAGGCGGGGTGGGGCGAAGATTTATCTTTTCCAATACGGTGTGGGAATGCAAGGGTCCGTTGCAAAGTTGCAAGCTCATTTAAGCTCCGGTCACACATATCGAATACTTGCTACGGAAGCAATCGCGCGAGCATTCGAGTAAACTTGCTTGAAGTGACACGCAAGACGCTGCGACTGAAAGCCGCTTGCTGGAAGTAAAATCGACGGATATAGGTATTAGGATATTTTAAATTTAGCGAACTCGCAAGCCATGTCACATGGTACCTACTCACTGCGAATAACCAGTCACGATGAGGTCCGATGGACGACATTCTTATCCTTGTAGCACCAACTAAGTGTGGAAAATCAATGTTACCTACGCATATTTTCCTCCTTGTTCTTTTTCGCGTTTGTGCTTTTCTTTACATCAAGTTTACCGCAAAAAATGTATTTGCGTTTCTTTTCTTTTTTTCTTTCTTCTCGACACAGGCAGGTAAAAGTTGAAAGCGAGTTCATTCGCTTCCGAGCAAACTCGGCTGTAAACTCGCTTCGTGTGTCCGTAGCTTTACTGGCACACCACCGTTCAACTGGCTTTTATTTATGAGGACACGCTTAATCTAGTGAAGTACAGCAGTGAAAAAATTAATGAACTCAAACTTCAGCCAGCCACCGACATGTGTTAGGCTTGGGATGTTATATAAAAGTGTAGATCGCTTTTTAGATGATTGAAGCCTTGTCTATTATTAGGTTTCTATAAGGATGCCTGTTCTCACAGAGATAAGATCATAGTAAAAATAGCGTAGGTAATTCAGAAACTGGAAATAAATAAGGTTGTCACAAAATGCAACCTTAATACCCGAATGCTACTGAAATATATAAGAACAACAACACGTTGTGTGTTGCGAAACTCGTCAAGAATTTTACGCCATCCACCTTCTCCAGAGAAATAGGTATACCTATAGGTAGGTACTCTATTCCTCTCTTAGACCAGCCGTACAGGACCTCACTCCAAATTCAAGCATAAGGTACTTGAAATAAGTTTCAACCAATCAGATGACTTTAAACTGGTTATTTAAGTATCTAATGCTAGAGTAAGCTCCTGTGATGCGAACCTTAAGCTACTAATCTAGGTCACCTTATAAACCAGAAAGCTCTCAATCCATAGCTAACTTAGCTAAAACAAGTGCATGCTTAACTTAGCTAAAACAAGTGCAGAACCTCCCCTAAAAGTTACGTCAACAATCACCTGGAAAACGATGTGACGTAACGTTCAACCCTAAACTTAGCCCACAACCACCATCACGAATGACCTTAAACCCGAAATCGTTCAATCCGTCGACCGTTATAGTCCACTCATTGCTGCCATAAACTCATTAAGCCACATAACCGACCAATCGAGCTTTCCAATCATGAAATTAAAATTACGTCCCCTTTATTGCCAGCCGTTACGAGCTGCGAAAAAAGGGGGCATAAATAAAAAAGGGGGGTATAAATAACACACCTTCGTAGCAGCACGCGAAGCGAACCCGAGAATGTTGTCGTAAATTATACGCTTATAGCCCCGAGCCCGATCAATACCATTCATTAACGAAAAATGTATCGTTCCGATGATTCTCGTATCGGTCGTTTGCGGTTTTTAAAATGCTTTTTGGCGTAATGTAAGAATACGGAGTCGTAAATAATGACTAAGCAGGTATTATCTTTACGATCTGCCTTTTTTCTTTGGTCTTCGTGAACTGTAAATCTTTTCGGAAAAACAAGCAAACTGAAAACACGACGTTCAGGTAAATAAGAAGATACTTTGGTACTGCTAGTTTCAAATGAAATTTTCAAAAGAACAAGAGTCTAACATGACAAAAATTGCACATACCTAAATCGTCTCCAGAATAAGTGAATATAAGTCGACGGTTAGATTTACAATTTACAAAATTCATCGGAATAAACCTGTAGAACAAAACGTCATTTATCTTTTAGTACCTAAGTAGGTAAGTATATGTACCTACAAGGTAGATAGCGGACGTCGGAACCCTCGAGGGAAACCCGGGCCGATCGATGCAGCTCCTCTAGCGTGCTCGGCTGTCCGCAGTAGATCATTTATTTGTAAAGTTCCAAGAAGGTTTCTAGTGCAGTTTAAAGTCGTGTTAGTTTTATACCGGTTTTTTAGAAAACATCTTAAAGTCCTACCGGGTTTTCCTATGATACGTCACGCGATAAATCAGACGTTTACCATCATATGTGTTTTATATACCTACAGCCCTACTATATTAGCCCTACGTTATCTGGCAAAGAATTCCAGAAATACAAAAGTTTACCTAGCTACGTAAGATTAGGTACAGTTAAGGTTCACTGCATCGTTTATACAAGCACCTATTAACAGTAGGTAGGCACGTGCGAGTAGGCAAGAAAATTTTATCTTTATTTTGATGTTAATGTCGCCTTTATGTGTCACTCAAGTATTAGCTAACGGCTTAGTTTCGAAAGGGGTGCTAGAGGAAATGCTGGGGGAGATAAACTGGGATTTTATCGCTAAGGCACTAGATACGTAGGGCCACCATCGCGACTACGTGCAGCGAAGATATAAACAACAAACGACATGCAACAAAACCTTAATTTGCATTTCAGATGTCAGATTGTGGAGCAAATAAAAGACGATCAGTCGTGACAAAAGGTCGTTGGCATTCGAGACGTTGGAGCTTTTTCAATGCAATTGTACCAATTAACTTGAACGGACGAAAGTGAAACTCACAAAACCGGGCGGCATCGGCACTCGGCAGCGTTTTTTCTCGGTAGATTTACATATTTATTGGGGCACATTTTATGGAGGCAGCAGAAAAAAAACCTTCGCTCGTTTAATGGACAAAAAGGGTGGCTTCGTGTATATTTATTTTGTCGCATCCTTTTTTACGTGCGAAAGGACGTGGCTGTGTATTTTTTCGGCACCGACGTGGCACATTTGGCGACGCACTTTGCATAAAAATATTGGATCGTAAACTCTATGCCGTTCCACGGAATCGGGACGCATGTGTCGCAAGAAAAATATTGAAATCGTGCTGAAATAAGGTTTTATGAAGACATATACGACGCGAAGATTGAGATATGAATGCTTTATGGAAAGGTGTTCGCTATTAATAATATTATTTGTGCACCTGCCTCATAAGAGACCGATGAAACTGAGAAAATATATAACCAACCGACTGAATTTACGGAGATTGTGGTGCGTATAAAATAGGCAAACGTTACCTACTTATGCAAATCGGTTCTTTGTATGTATAGTTCGAGGTAATACGAAGCAAACTGGTTTGATGGAAATGGAATACCCGTGGAGGCACCTAAGGCAGGTTGCTCACGTAGGAACCCCTGCGTAAATTAATGCGGCTGCTTCATAAATTACTCACTCACATTAAGATCACCGCCTTAATCTGTAGCATCGCATCATGAGACCAATTACTGTAGGCAGTCGTTAATGTACCTATTTTGTTTTAGTCTTTGTTATTAAAATTACTCGTATTTTATGACAGCCCGGGGAACGTATCGTTTTCATCACTAATTTATGCCTTACACTCCACGTGATATGGCTCGTTTTTTATTATTTTCAAACATGGGTGGGCCAAAACTTTGCAGAACGTTATTGGAGCACTTTACGTTTAACTGTTTATAAATATTTGCTTATGTTCTTTTGCGAATTAAGAGATGAATCTTGCGTTGGTATATCGTACCTAGTAAAATCAATTCATATCAAACTAAGATGGCAGTAGAAATTTTCCCATTAAGTACAAGAAAATATACCTTTTTTCTTGTTTTCTGTGGGAATCCTAACAAAGAAACTATACCTACTTACTTATATACCTAAATTTATGGACAGAAGGAAAAATAATTGCTTTTTAATCGAAGAATGTTGAGAAAAACAAACCTCAACAGAAATTAGAGGTTTGTCATCAACTCCTTCCACAGTATAGAGCGACTAAGTAGCAATAGTTGTTGGCTGAGCGCTAATCTGGTACATTTACACCGGCCATATACCCGCGACTCACGTCGGACGATGGCACTCCAGGAATGCACCCAGTAAATCATCAGGAGAACACTAAACCAGTTCTTTAGTGCCCCGTATGCTTAGGGCTGGCAAAGAGGACAGTTACCTTAGGATTATTTGATTAGTGTTCAACACTGTTCCTCAGTTTTGCTATTGAACTCTTCTGCTTTATTCAATGAACATCTATTATACAAACTTTAAGAGTATTTGAAACCATGAAAATCAGCACTATAACATCTCTGCCCAGTCCTTCTGGGAAACAAGGCGTGATGGTATATCTGTGTGTGTGAATATCACCGGTTTTTGCACTGAAATCTTGGGTGGCCAAATAAATCACTCCTGTAAAATTTAATTTTGCTGTTTACCTACTTAACTCAGTTTATTTGGGAAAACGTTAGGTAGATGAAAATATCTACGATCATCCAAAACACTACTTTTCTCAATATAGAAGCAATTTATTTTTCAATCGACTACTTTTCTCCAAAAATAATGCCTACCGTACTGAAAATCTAATTTTCCAGTTTACCAACCCTAAAGCGACATGAGTGGTGGTGTATACGACGATATTGTTAGTCGTAAACTTGTAATTTTGTTGTAACTAAATCCACAGGCCTATCCAACACGCCGTTTTATCTAAAATGCTTTTAAAGTGCTAAGATGTCTACTATCTATGACATTAGGGTACGTCGCGTGAGTGCTAGCGATAGGGTTGTCTAAATAAATATATTGTCATGATTTGTTCGCTGTATCTAGTGTCATAAAAGTGTCTAGTGATCGTCTGCTCGATTTATTGATATTATGCTTTGTGACTGATGTTGACTGATGTTGTTTTTAGGTTAGATACGTACCGTTGTTCGTTGGTGTTATTTTGTTACGCAAACGTACATAAAACATTAAGAAAGATTTCACGTAACACCTAACTATAGTTTATAATATCGATATAATAAAATACGAATAAGTCTTGAGCTTGAGCATTACATTCCCCGTGTCGTAATACCCAACTACACATAATCAATTTAAAACGACTACTCCACAAGATTAAAAACTCCAAGAAAATTCCATGGTGTTCATTAATCAGTGGATTAGATACTCGGATTATTTACGAGCAAATCTAAAACGTACGGAATTTAATTTCATTAGGGGACTTTAGTGGCACCATGTTGTCACCCGCTGCGCCGGGGCAGGCATGCCGGCGTATTTTACCCAGCTGTCAAGAGCCAACCAATCGCGAGCGAGCATCGGCCGCGCGTTCCAACTTTAAAAATGGTGGAGATAATTTCATTGTATATTATTTGTGACAGGTCGTTATTTTGAGTTTTTATCGGTTCGTGGGTTCAATATTTCTTGAAGATATCTTTGGTCGATACATTCGGTTCAAGTTTTTGTTACTTTTTTGTAGTTTTCTTCTTCCTACGTTCGGTAGTGACAGCTAGATAGGTAGCTGGCATTACAGGGTGGTTCTTTCTTAACTTTATTTACGGAATGGGTCGTTCTTCGTTTTTCCCACTAAGTCTACTGTGGAAGTATTGAAACATTTTAAATTAATCAACTTAGGGCTGACTTTTCCAACGGATATCTTTATAATTGAGGAATCATTCTGAATTTTTGACAATTTTACCAGAACTTGTTAATCGTTAGTTTTATTACGGATAAAAGATATCTGATGTTGGAAACGTCAGACCTTAATTAATTAGCGTTAGCTTAGATATAAGATAAGGTCTCAATCTAAATGATGATAATTTGGACCTATCCTAGGTAGGTATTTATCAAATATCTATACTTAGCGCAGGACGTAGCGCTACGATTGCTACGAACTGTTCTATTTTGAATTATATTGATAGAAAATTCTGTTGTTCATTGCATAATTTTTATATTATTAGTTAGTGTTTAATTTATTAGCTAATGTGAATAGTTGTAGGTATAATAATTTAAAAAAATAAGAATAATAACAACAATTTAAAAATAGATATATACCTATATAATTGTAAATATAGGTGAGCATTTTATTTTTAATAATGAATATTTAAATAGGTTGGTAGGCGTAGCCCTATACTTAGACGGTTTTTCTCTGACACGCCTCACTTAACTACCTATTCTTGTACCTATAGTATTAATAACATCCATAAATCTACAAGTATGCATAGCTATACATAAAGATTGCCGTTCTATATATTTTCTCCCGGGCAAAGTCAACTACTAAAAACTTCCATAAAACAACAATTTCAAACGGGCCATTTCGCCCAGGAAAAACAGCATCCCACTCGGGGGATGGCGGAAAATGGGGGGAAGAAGAGGGAGGGTCCAAAGTGAAGCCTGGCTGGTTTATGTCCCGGAATTACGACTTAGACGTTTCAAACAATAACTTCCCCCCATAAATACGAGCCGATTCCTTCACGCGTCATAGCGCAGATTGTTTTTCTTTGTCCCGCTCCGAATTTTGGCATATAGAATAGATATTTTTATTTTATCATGAAAATGACTTGCTAGTTTACCCAACTACAGATTCAATGCCTAAAGTCGAATAAATATTAAATAGGCCATCTTTCGTACCACTAAAATTAAATATTCTATAGCAGGGTGGGTATGGAATATTTATAGAACTTAAGTATAGCGTTCGACGAAATTGGACCACGTCCGCATTATTCCCGCATCGCCAATACCAGCACGCGCTGGCCGATCTCAGGAATTTCCTATTTCCATTCGAGTGACCTCCGCTCGAGCCGAGCCCGGCTCGCTCCTAATCTAGCAAACGTAATAAAACTCCCCGTAATAAAAGCGCGCGTTTTCACGTAGGTACCCCGTAAAAATATGATAACATTCACGTACGAGCCACCTACCCAAGCACCTTTGTACATAAACCTGCGATTTTTAATGAAACTGTTCACACATTCCGACTTTGGAATAACGTTTTCGTTTGCACTAATTAGGCAATTTGAAACAAAAAATTTAGATGTGTGGGCTCATAAAAATTATTTTTTTGTGGCCTACGGAATTCTACGTGGCAGTTGATTTGATGTAGTGGTTTTTGTTTTGTAATACAGCCTGCATAGACTGCTTTTGTTCCCGACATCAAAACTTTACAAGGGGACTAGGTACATGACCTAAAGCGCGGTCACTGACGGACTGCGTAGAAAAGAAAATGAAGCGCGATGACACAACGCTGGTAATGTATTACAAAATATGAAGCAATTCATTATTTAGAAAAAATCTATTGACTAGACAAAAAAAAATAAAACACTATTACGTTAATATGTTGTTTGTACAATAATCTGGCAAAAAAAAAACAGAATAATTGCATGTTTATTAGTAGGTATGTTTTTTAATCGATAATAGGAACTTTTAGAGGTATCTTCGTGATTTCAACTAATTATCTAACTAGCATATATCCTGAAGTGAAGAATATCATTTACCTATGTTTCTAATTTTGTTTACTGTAATCGATCATATGCTTTTAGGCATTATAAAACTTGCGTTTTTTACGTTTACAGGTCCTGTAGTCGCCTTAACACTTAGATACCTATGAAAAGTGAATTAAGTAGCACATTGAAGCTGAAAAATACAATAAAGATACACAATCATTGTTATCAGGAAAAACATTCTGCAATATTATCCCGTATCTACCTTTTAGAATTCTTTAAAGTATCTACTTAATTCAACCTATGCTCACCGTGAAATTCCAAGGCAATTTTACTACCAATAGGTTACAGTAGTTGTCTCGACTTCAGCCACAGACCGTGTGTGGCTCAGGGCAAGCCATAAACCCAAGTTCGCCTATCCAGATAACTAATGGAATTGCGGATTATATTACCGCAACCATGCTTACGATTAGACTTAGAATATGACCAGCAGGAGACATCTGACACCATCAAAACCGCACTTTTAGTGCGTCGTTAGTACCGGCTGCCTGCATCAACCGGAGTGCAGGCACCTGAACCGAACACAATGATAGTTTTCAGATCTTGCTGGGGAATTGTTTTAAATTGCCGCCATGCCACCTTCAGAGCCTGCAGTTTAGTTTTATTTATTCTGTAGGAAAGTTGCCTACTTTTGATTTGGGTAACAAAATGGAAGTGGGCTAAATATTGCTGCAACTACCAATTATTTATAAGTCCCTATTAAATATGCATAAAATCTTACGATAGGTACATTTTTTTTTCTTTTGGTGCTGGAACAAAAACCCAAGTAAGAGTTGCGATTTTAACACCAATGAGTTTATACCTGGATATAAATATCGCTATAGGTATACACGGTCCTGCTTTCCATCGTCAGCAGGCGCCTAGACGCCCCTCCATAAAGGTGGATTCAGCCGAAAGCCCAACTTACTTAATAAATATAAAAGCCTTCTCCGCCCGCGATCGTAAACCGCCCATTGCGCTCCTCCAAGATTACTTATATCGCGACCAGGGAAATTAGACCCCCCGTTTTCATTATTGTCCCAAATAATGTTAGCTTTTGAGGAAGGCTGAGAGGTCTTTGCTAAGTGGTCTTGCCATTATCAGCTCTATGTAGATTGCGCGTCGCTTGCTTTCTCCGAGATAAGGTTTTATGGGCGAGTGGAAGAAAGGATAATGTTCTTCCTTGATGTGGAATGGAATTGTAGGCCGCGTTTCGGTACCGCTGTAAAGATAGATAACTTTTCAGCTTTATTTCTTGAACTCTTTTGCGTTTTGGTGTTTTCTTTGTTCTGATTTAGACGTAATATTTTAGGAGGTGAATAATTAATAATTACTTACTTTTTTTATAGGTACCTACACAACTAACCAAAACCCATTATCTATCCAGGTGTGTGATTTTCAGGGCTATGGAATGGGACTGTTACGTTTTTACCTTGCATTGGGAAAGAAGCTTTACCAACTATTTATTTATTTATATACCTACATTACTAGCTTCTACCCGCGACTTCGTCCGCGTGAAATTCCCTCGAACCACCCCGTCGCATCGCATCGGCTGCCCGCGCTGTAACTTCGTTTTCGCTTTGCGTTCGTTCTTACTTTTTAATCATTTTGCTTGGCTCCTAAGAGTTATAGCGTGATGTTAAATAGCCTGTAGCCTACCTCAAGAACTGGGCTATCAAGAGTGGTAGTTCCACAGATTAGCGCGTTCAAACAAACTCTTTAGCTTTAATATTAGCATAGATTACACACCCACAACAATGTCAAAGGAAAACTAATGAGCTATATTTGCATGATTCTATAACAATAGAAACAAAAGACTATAATAAAAGATACCTACCTACGCAGTCAGTCATACCGAGGCCTCCTAACACCTTAGTAGACATCCACAGACGTGATATCAACCAACCAACCCACGTGCCCACGCGCTTGTGACAAGGCTCTAATAAAAAGTCGTAAAATTAGTAAAATTAACGCAACAGTGCGACCGATTAGCAGCCATGGTTTAATTGATCGCCAGCCCGTTATATATCATGTATAAATTAACAATAAATCGCGTAAGAATCTTCTATTGATGGGACATGTGTTATCACACCTCTGTGTAGTTTTACTAATGAAGATTTGGATAGCTTGTAAAGTGGATAATTGGGCTTAGACAGGTTTAGAATGAGAACGTAAAGATGAAGTGGAAGAGACCTAAGTACTTTGTTCCGCTTCATGTTTTTTTTTTTTGTTCGGTGGAAGATGATAGATCTTCCGATTTATAATTTTTCTGAGATACAAACTTAAGTATTATCTAAACTAATATTAACTAATATTATAAAGAGATAATATTTGATTTTTGGTTTGTTTGTTACGTTCATGTTAGTTACACTTTCACGCTAAAACAGCTTAACGGATTTGGATGAAATTTACCACATGGGTAGACCATAAAAACAAAAGAAAAAGCGGATCAAACCGGAATGAGAAAGTTTATAGTTGATAAGACAGATTAAAACAGAAGACAGAGACAGAGAAACAAGCAGGGGATCGAGGAGGTGGAGTAGGGGTTCAAGGGATCAGACCGGAATAACTCAAGCTAGAGAAGGACGTAGGCTACTTTTCGTCCTGGATCGCAGACGAAGTCACAGGCAACAGTAACCAGTCATTTATAAAACTTTAAGCACGTCCACCACAATAAACTCTTGCGCGGACTGGCTAAACTTACGTAAGTTCCACGTTAACAGCGTTAATCATGGCTACCTAACCATGATTAAAACTGTTAACGTAGATATACGTCATCGTGAAACCAACTCAAAGAAAAAAAATCATCAACGTTAAATGGAGAACTGAAAATTGCTGGAGCCAGTGTGCTCAATTGGCGTCAGATTGAAATTGAAATTTAGAAGTGCAATTTATCAAAATAATTGCCATGAAAAAAATCGTCCACTACTCAGACCTTTTAATTTCTATTTAAAAGGGTTTCCATGTACAAAACGAGACCGAATCAATATTCTCTCTTACAAATCTCGTGTATCTGAGCCAATAAAATTTATTTTTCAGTGCACTTACGAGTATGTATGGGCGGTAAGGCTCGGCGCACACCGTACAAAGTTGCGAGTAATTTATTGCTGGCTGGTTTATGGGCCCTGGGCTAAGTTCGCACATGCACCGCGCCGACACAACTTGTATAGAAGTCATAAATATCCGCTAACCCCTTCCATGAGGTCAGGTACGTAGGTATGTATCTACATGCGTAAAATACGAGCGGTTTTGCTTTTCGCCGACTAGTTCTGATTTTTTTTGACGTTGTGTCCTCGGCATTATAAAAAAGAAATCGCAAAGCAATCGCAAAATAGATACTAACAATATGTATCATGAACAATAAAATTGTAATGGTAATGAAAGAAAATATAGGTAGAGATGCTTGTGTTACGAATTAACAACCACTTAACCATCTTTTAATTTTCTTTTTCAGCGTAACTTTCCTTTTCATTTGATCACGACAAACAGTAAATTATGAAACACTATCTATTCACAAACATCAAAATTTATTATGCAACGATTATTTCAATTAATAAAACGCTTTACGCCTACTTAAAGCAACTTAGTAGTAGTAGAGAAATCACCATAAAAATAACACTTAATTTCAGCTCGCAATTACGACGCCGTTAAAAGGCGGCTGCCTGTGGCCCGACACAGCCATTACATTACCTCCACACTTACCATGCTCACATATCTACTAACTAGCCTATACGTTCTACACTTAGAAGCCGACGGGCTCGTAAAAATAAAGAATAGGCCCATTTACACGTGCAAAAGTGAAAAAATAAAACGTTTTCCTTGCGGCCTGTAAAGCGGCCAGTCATTTCTTCGTACCGGACACCAGCTTATATACTTAAAACACTTTTACTTAGAAAATTAGATCTACGGTCGCTTTCACGTTAGAAGTTACCGGTTTATTTTTAAATAACAAACTAATCATTAGCTTAGATTGTAAGACATTAAATTGAAATGTACTTAGTTTACAGCCGGTGTTTATTTTTATGATTATGTCATGTTAACGTATGTTTTATATAGATCTGAATGTAATTATACCTAAAGCTCGGTTATCTTCTCTGCTAACTCTTGTCGTTAAACTAAACTCATGATTAAATAGAGAGTTGCCGTCGGCATGAGGTTTTCTTTATCCGTTTGATATGACTAATGTGCATTAAAGTAAATAAATAAAAAATTTATTTTTTAATTTCGGTAAATATTGGTAGTAGCTTTACTTCTTCAGCTTTCAAATCAATAGCGAATATTATGTTAAAGTACCTAAATATACCTAGTTTGTATACTTCTATCCAGAAGCAAATTTTTAAATTTTACAGGAATACTAAATCAAGTCTTGAATGTTTTTCTATGAGAAAAACTCAGAAATGTTCAGAATTTCGTATCATTTTAAGATGTGTTAAAACTATGAAAATATAAAACCAATTTCGTGAAATTGTTGGTCACAGGAAATTACGGTACCCTCGAAGGGAAATAAATTACTTAGACTTTGACCCCTCGCACTAGATATAAATAAATGAATCTCTCATAGGCAAATAGACTGATTAAACAAGCCCGCATAAGTTTTATAGTCAAAGTTCATAGTTAAGATAATAGCCACCCAGTTACCCAACATAATCTAAGTCATTAAACGCACGTGTCACTTTATTAATGACTAATTAATCTAAACATTAATTAATTAAAGTTGAGGTACCTTCCTAACACCCTACTCGACGTGGGGGGTAATTCCCCTTTGCATGCATAATATTACCACGTGTTTATAATATGTAGGTACTACATGTTAAGAGCCATGTGGACAGAATTACTAAGACGTTGACATTTACCTAAAGGCGGGTACTGACCGGCCTTACGGGGCGTAAGTAACGTGTTACACAGCGAGCGTTCCTGCAGTCAGTACCTACGGGCAAACAAGGCGCTCACAACCTTCCCGCGTTGATACAATATTTTTTGTTTTACAGATGCAGCTTCCGGTCATCGTCACATGTAATTTGCTATTTTTCGACTAAGTAGGCTGGGATACCAATCAGAAGCTGCCAACTCTACCCACTGTTTAATTTATCATTATGAGTTATATTGTCCATTCTTTCATTATTAAATTCGCGAAACTTATACAGGTCTTGGTCCAGACAACGACGGGTAACTTTTAACCATGGATTCAGTAAGTTCCTACGTGCGTTGAAATTTTTCATAGGTTATAAAAAAAATATGCGACAAAATACTACGCTGGGGGGTCTAAAACCATGTGCTGAATTGACGGTTACAGTTTGCGCGTCAAAGTCTCAGAATTTCTAAGACGTTGACATTTACCTAATACATTTTCTCTTTTTTTACAGTTGCAGCTTCCGGTCATCACAACATGTGACTTGCCTTTTTTCGACCAAGGCAAAGAGAAACAAAAACAATCCAAATGGGTTCCATACTTACCAATCAGAAGCTGCCCTTCGTTTCCAGTTTTTAGTTAATTATTATAAGCGTAATTGTCTTTTCTTTCATTAATTCACGTTACCTATATAATTATGCAGAAATGCCTATTTTTTTAAATAAACCAGAACCTATACACACTTACATTTTGATCGTTGCAATCCTTAAAGGGGGTCATTGTAGTCATCATTATGAACAACTTTTACTATGGAACAACCCTAAAATCATGAAAAAAAATCAGCTGATCCTTACATTTATGTTCGCATAACTCGACATAGGTAATGTATGGAGCAACATTTATTTTTTCACTATTTCAGGATTGGTCCCATAGTAAAAGTTGTTCATAATGATGAGTCCCTTTTAAGGATTAAAACGATCAAAATGTAAGGGTGTATATTGGTAGATTATTAACAACACTATTAATATTTATTATACCTACTGGGTGGCGGACATTGACGCATAAACTATAAAGTTGAAATTTTTCGCCAGTTATAAAAAAAATAGCCTGTTTCATAAAAAGTGCAATTCCTATGCGCTCAAATTGTATAGAACAGCACTTTTTTTTATAACCGACGATATGAATATTTATTATTAATATATAATATATATAATAATTTTATACTTACTGAATCCATGAAAACAAAAGGGCGATTCTCGTAATTTAATACGTTTAAAATTTAGTCACATCTCGGCATCAAACAAATGTCAAAAACTTGTCAAATTGTACGAAAATTAGAGGTAGGTATGTTTGACAGATTGAGACTGAGATCAGATTGTGAACGTTCTTAAAATTACGAGAATTGCCCCTCAGGTTGTGCGTTGATGTCCCTGCCATTTCTACACAATAATAATGTAAATAGTCATATAATACTATGTAAGAAGAATAAGGTAATTTTTGTCTGTGTTCTCATAGCTGTGTAGTCGGTCCCTCTTGTCTGAGGATCGTGGTCAGCATCGAAGTTGCACCTTGATCGGATGATCCGCCTCCACCGGTTTCTGTCCAAATTTTAGAGGACGATGATTCCTTCTCCTGATCGGTCCATCTTGTTGGTGAACGACCGCGCGATCGTTTGCCTTCGGTGTTCCCAACCACAATCAGTTTTTCCAAACTTTCATCGCCTCTGCGTACTATGTGGCCTAAATAGGAGAGAATGCGTTGTTGACATATGCTCGACAAGCTGCAGGTTCTCAGCAACCTCAAAGCACCTGATGATCGATTTATAATGCACTTCCGTTATAAAAAGTTTTATATCGTATCGATCGAATTGTAATTCGAATACCGGTCATTAATTAAAATAATGTGTGTGTTGTATATTAGGTATGATTAGATAAAATTACCTGTAGGTATAACAGAAGAGTCATAAAATAGTTTGAAACTCAATTTAAATTATTCAATGTTAATATAATATTCTTAAAGGCTCCTACAAACAGGCGCGACACGCGATATAATCGCGCGCGACACAAAGGCACCGCTCGTTGCGCGACTTGCGGTGCCTTTGTGTCGCGTGTCGTGTCGCGCCTGTTTGAAGGAGCCTTAACGCTAAAATGTACTATTTAAATTAGTTTGGTACGCTATTTTTTCTTTATTTAAATAAATAGTAATTTCTTTGGCACCCCCTACTAAATATTTATGAGTGGGAATTAATGTTACGTCTGTACTGCATGTCAAATAGAAGACTGCATCTGAGGAAATTGATTAAAAACGTGCCTAAGCATTTTAATACAAGCAAATACGTCGGGGACCAGCACCCTCCTTATTTAGTGCCTTATCTATACATACCTACAAAAAAATAATAAAATTGAAGTATGTATCTGTTTATAATGTCAAAATAACAGCTTTTTACTAAATGCATTTATGCCTCCCGGTTTCACCCGCGTAAATGTCGATCCCGTGGGAATATCGGGATAAAAAGTATATGCCTTTATATTAATCTAGGGTGTCAGCTATCTCCATACAAAATTTTATCAAAATCGGTCCAGCCGTTTGAGCGTGAAGAAGTAACAAACATATAAATACACACACACTCACAAACTTTCGCCGTTATAATACCTATTAGTGTGATATACGGTTCTTAAGAGTAAACTAGTCGCGAGCTCGAACTCATTGGTGGTCATAGGCAAAAAGCACGCTGTCTCATCTGTCTTCGTGTCCGACAGAGCTAGTATCAGTGATGAGCAGTTAGACCCTAGTCTACACGAACAACGTCTAGTTCTCACACACAGAAACACCGTTCCGAACTGATAGGCGCGTAAAAAAAATAGAAAAATGCGTCAGAAAATCGAGTTTTATGAAAAAACAGCTTCATAAATCAATTACAAATAAAGTTTATTCTCAGAACTCTTCGATAACTGAGCTTTGTCGGTACGGACTTGGTTTCGAAGATTTTACAGTTCTTTTATTACATATTTACACCCAAAGTTACGCTAAAAATAGCAAGAAAAACGAATTTCTGTTGGCTCATAACTTTTTAACGGCTTTTTATTTTACCATTCTGTTTCCGTACAGACAAAATTTGTAATAAGTTAAAACGATATCATGTTTAACTTTAGATGCACAATGTCAAACAGTGGAATATCTAATACTCTCCCGAATTTTGTATGGAAAAAATATCGACTAGTGGCACCTTAAGGGGCTTACAAATTATAAGCGCGGTCACTGTCGGACTGCATAGAAAAGAAAGAGAAACACGATGACACAATGCTGGTAATTTATTGCAAAATATGAAGCAATTATTTAATTACAAAAATATCTATTGTTTGGACTGAAAAACTAAAACACTAGTATTTTAGTATGTTGCTTGTAGAATAATATGACAAAAAAACAGAATGATTGTATGTATATTAGCATGGTTTTCATTGTAAAAAAAAAGTTTTTAGAGGTCTCTTCATGATTTTTTCCTATCGTATCAAATTAGTTGTATTATGTTTTCAACACACTATCCTAGCATATATCCTGAAGAATATCATTAATTTTCTGATTTTGTGTACTGTCGTCAATCATATTCTTTTATCTTTTCTAAAACTTGCGTTTTTTGTGTTTAGGTTCTGTAATCCCCTTAAACATTTTTTTTTAACTTTATTTCTGTCTGTGTTTCAGTTAATCTCCGAAACAGTTGGACTGATTTTGACGGGACTTTCACAGGCAGATAGCTGATATTATAAGGAATAACTTAGGCTTTAATTTTATAAAAAGAATTAGTAAACTGTTAAGTACAGACGTCAGTACATTAAGTTACCCGAAACTGTCAAATTTTCTAATCAACCTTTAACTAAATGATTTAGCGACAAAGTTGAAAATCTAATAAAGAAATTTGACAGATTGTAGTAGCTTGATGTGCTGGCGTCTGTACATTATTGTTTTCCGACATCCACGCGAACAAAGTCGCGGGCACAGCTAGTTCCGGAAATAAATGACTATCGCATGATTTCACAACTTTCATTGGTTTTGGGGACATACCTACTACTTCTACGTTTTAGAGGAGGGTAGTCAAATATATCTGTTTAATTTCAAGTTAAAATTTGCAAGGACTTTAAAGGTTCATTTTTATTACTCTGTTTTTATGTGAGCAGGTAGGTACCTAAGTAAATTAAAATCCGTTTTATTGAGCTCTACAAAATATTTAGAATGATGTCAGACAAATGTCAGACAAGTGAATTAGAATTGTTATCTATAATTTATGTTTTGATTTTTAATTGCAGGTAAGTACAGACGCAAGCACATCAAGTTACTACAATCTGTCAAATTTCTTTAATAGATTTTCAACTTTAATCGCTAAAGCATAAGGTTCAATGTTGATTGGGAAAATTTGACAGTTTCAGGTAGCTTGATGTGCTGGCGTCTGTACATAGTAGCTTGTACTTTTAACTTTAAAATAACACTAAATTGAAGTAGGTGGGTAAGTACTCTATTACAGCACATTTTATTCAGATTCTAACGTAGGTAATTTTTTCAACAATTTCGTTCATCAGTGGGTAGGTACTGCCACTGTCCCTGGATATGGCAATTTACTTACTTATTAGTAAAAAGATACAGTAGGTACCTAGTACCTATCCTTAGTAGAGCTAGCTAAGTTAACATGCCTAAATAAATCGAATTTAGGGAAGACTTAAAATGTCACCAAAACGGCAAATTATTTCATACTTTGAAAAGCCAAACTTCATACCTACCTACTGTAATACATTAAGGTAAGTATATACATACATATGTACCTACCTCGCAAGTTTCCTCAAGCAGGGGGATGCATGCACCCTCTAATGCGATCAAATAACGAAAAGTAACGGTCTCGATAACGAGGGCAATAAACTTTGTGTCAAGTCGGCTGGCGGGCTGTTTTCACTTGGCTGAGTTCAGTGGGGCCTATGCTGACTCAAATCTCACGTCATTACTGGAAATGATAGCTTATTAGAGATTTTATTGAGCGGTGTGTGGAGAAACTTGTATAGAACAGTTTTTTTTAACTTATAAAGGCAGTCCTGGCGACGCGAATATTCGACATGGGTAGCTAGCTATCTACTTACAGCATAAGTATGTTTGCCTGAAAGTGCTAACATAAAGACGCGGTTTCCCAGAAAGACAAGTCGGTACCGATCGGTACAGATGAAAATAATAGTCCCACATTCACGCACAATGGTCCATTGAAGGACTAAGTGCGGAAACCCAACCCATAACATAGATAGATAGATAGTCCCACATTAACTTATGCAGTCATGACTCACACATAGAGAAACAGGTAAAACATGTAACCGTTTCTTTCCGAAGATCAACCTGCAGAGATCTGCGGTGCGATTCTGTAACCATCTCACCGTGAAAACTTAGGTGAAGTGAGCGTGGAGTGAGCTGTCAATAGTGTCAATTCCTAGCAAAAACAAACTCACTTCACCTAAGTTTTCACGGTGAGATTTTTACAGAATCGACTGGCTGTACCGAGAGTCGGGCCCGAAAACCCGCATCTTTATGCAGGCACCCTTAGACATTATGAGACCTACTTGGGTATCTACTTACTACTAGGTATTTTATTCAATATTCAAACTAGACACAATAAATAAAAATAAAATACACATAAACTAAACTATGGCGTCGAAAAATTCTTCCACATCGCTATCGACTGGTATAAATGGGACCTTCAAAAGACTGGCGGCATTGCCATTTTATGTGACCGTGGTTACCTCTGGCCTAAGTAAAACCTGCACGTACCTACTTAAGTAAAAGGCCACGGAAAGTGTCAAGTTAAGGCTCCTTCAAACAGCTAGGCACCGCAAAACGCGCAACGTGCGGTACCTTTGTGTCGCGCGCGATTATATCGCGTGTCGCGCCTGTTTGTAGGAGCATTTAGTTGGTAAAGATATTTAAACCTATAATTGCCATTATTGCAATAAACTCTGTGTTGACTGGTTGGTTGTTTTCACCGAGACTGTGCTGAAAAAGCGGAACTTAGCGTAGGTATTTTTAGAATAAACTGCTAAACGTTATCTTGTCATGACATATCTATAAATTAAAATCTGTTTTATTGAGCTCTACAAAATATTTAGAATGATGTCAGACAAGTGAATTTGAATGTTGTTATCTATAATTTATGTTTTGATTTTTAATGACATGAGATCATGGACATGCCCAATATCCAGTGGATTTCGTTAAGATCTTTAGGTTTTAATAGCTCACTTATTAGTAGGTAATTTATTCCACGAAATACATTTACCATTAACAATACCAACAATAGCTCATCTCATACTCACATACATACTTAACCTACCTGTAAAATAAAATAATTCAACACTTCATTATTTTTTCTCAGGTTTATTCCATTCAGCCCAACAAAGAAACGAGTGTTTTTAAGATTTCACTGCGGAGATAAATCGCCCTTCGCTTTTGTCCTTGTTATACATTCAACCCAACTCATGTCTAATTCCTTTTGCACCCCAAATCTTTTATCCTTTTCTCTCTTACGTGTAGAATTAGCTCCGTCTCGTTCTAGTCGTAAAAATGGCGGATGCTGCGAGTGCGGGGACGCAAGGGTGGGGGCATTGTTTCCGTAGGGTGAGTAGGGGTTGCAAAGTTCCTGTGAAATGAATCGGATTTTAGGGCAGGAGGGAAGCAATCAATATGAGAGTATACTGAAATGTTTGATGGAAATGCTTAGACAAAAATACTAGTAGGTACCTAGCCTTTAAAAATCTCTTATTTCTCTTTATATCTGTTTGACTTTGTCATCCATCTTTCCACGCTGTCTTAAACAACATAAAATAAACATACTGACGAATTAAACCGTGTTGTTTTCTTTTACACTCACCACTAAATTTACATACCTTCATACAACACTTTACCAAACCTACCTAGATAGATTTACCTACCTATTGATATAGGTAGGTATGTCCACAGCATCACATCTCGGCTTCGCAGAGGACTGGCCCGCATTTCCTCGCCCATTAATCCGTTGATTAGCGTGCACTAGAGGGAATTTAACGATAGCTTTCAGCTATGTAATTATACCTCTCCACCGCTACCGAGTTATAGCCTCCTGGTAGTTAGCCCGTAATGGAAATGGAACTTGGTATCAACTTTTGTTTTTCTTTCGGTTAAGACAAGAATTTCTGAGATGCTATCTGTAGGTACAGTCACGCATAGCATAAGTATGTATACATTTGGCTTTATTCAAAGACGATTTTCTCCTTTAGTTTTGAATGAAATTTTATGTTATTACGAACGACGTAGGTATTTTCGAACCCATGCGTTTGTGTAAAGTGTCGTATTTCAGCGTTGCATTCGTTATTTCATGAAAAGATCGCAATTGAAAGTTGCCGAGTGTTGACATATTAGTGCTCGTGACTGTACATACAGGTATAGGTAAGTAAGTAGGATTGGGTGAGTTGATAAAATTAATAGGTAGGTACCTACCTACGCTGCTAGGTTTTAGTTATTTGGGTAAGTAGGTACCTACCTACTAATATTTTTAGTTATTCCTATTAATAAACACTTACGAAAATTGCCCCTCTGATATCACTCCATTAGTAGATTAACTAAAAATAGATTAGGTATCCAAAACAAATTCACAGATCGAATTGAACATGAGGACTAAGGTACTGTAAGGCAGACATTAGAAATTTTGCTTTAGGTAGGTAGATAGATACTTACTTGACGGTGTGTTTTAAAAGAAGATAGAGGTACCTATGCTTAGATGGTTTGGTCCTTGATTGAGAGAATGAATGAAAGGCGACTAACAAAAGGCAGGCAAGACAAGGCAGATGTGAGTGAAAACACCGGGAGAGGACGCCCTAGGAGGACATATAGTGACCTTATTGGTGATGATCTTCAGAAAGGCCAGATGCGTAGTACTCGCAACCGGCGCGGCTGTCCCATTTCAAAACCTAGTAAGGGACACTTTTTACAAAAATCGTTTTATTGCATAATCTTGCTAACCTAGAAGGTCTCTACCAAAAACAAAAACACCGGTGTTTTAAACTTAGGTACATAAAAGGAGATATATTTAAGCTTCGATACCTAGTAAGTGCACCATTCACTCCCTAGTGACCATTGTAAAATCTAGTACCTATTATAGGTAAGTCACTTTAACAAATTCAAAACTTCTTTTACAACCATTAGCATTTTTTTTACTTAACTATGGAAAGTATTTACCTACCTATAAATGCTTTCCATAGGCTGACCAATATTACGTTTATGCGCTCTCCTGTAAAATTTCATTTTAAGTCCTTACTAGGTTTTGAAATGGGGCAGCCGGGCGTGCGTCTATGACCAGATGTATGAACGTAAACGAGGCAAAAGGAGTACCTAGGTATGTAAGGATCGTATCAGGTGGCATTTTATAGCTTCTGCCTATCCCCATGGGATGAAGGCAATTGTTTATGTATGTATGTACCTACCTACTTAATTGCTAATGATGTTCTACGCAAGGACCTAAGTATATCCGAAGTAAGAACCCAAACAGACCATAACATGAATCGTATATCAACGTCCACCACCACACCTAAATTAGTAAATTGGAAACCCTAATTTAAGCCATCCAATTTCTTATTTAAATCAAATGGACTGCTATAATACCTATGGTCCCAAATCCCATAGCCCTCACCCTTATCTGTAATGTCCATTCAACTGTGACCTCTGTTCCCTCCGAAGTGATTAAATTAGGGGAAGTCAAATACTTTATTCGTCTAATGCTTGCTATGGAACTAAAATCACGCACTGACTGACCCTCCTGATTGATTACATTTGAAAGTGTGGAACGTTCCACAAACACCTCTATTATTAAAAGGGGAACCAAAAGGTCATTGATACCCAACTTCATACCTAAATCATTTACTATTCGTTATGGATGCAAGGCATGCAGGTAACTTTGATTGCATCATTATTTTTTGCAAAGCCTCAAAGACAAAAAAAAAATCTCTTGCTATTTTAGCAAGAGATTTTTTTTTTTGTAAAAATAAAAACTGTTTGGTCTTTATTATTATTGATAAACGCAAGCTTAAAGTAGTCCTAAAACCAACATGTAACATCCACCAACCCTCACTGGACCCAGTAGATGGATTACAGCCCGCCCCCTTTCTCAAAGACGCCTGAGTGCCAGCAGTGCGAACCTATGGGCTGATTATGTGAAAATAAAAGCAATACACCAGAATAAGATCGTAAATTATAACTACGGACGGACAGGCACCGGACGTTGTTGAAATATCCAAGTTTACAACATTGCTATTAACGCCACCTCGCGGTAAAGCTTTCGAGCTTTTTTCAGCGCCATCTGCGAGAAATACCTTGAACTTCTATCTTTCGCAAGGATCACAGAAAGCTCTGTTGTAGCGACATCTAATGACAAAGTACTGAACTTGTAACAACTCGACCATGAAGCTTTGCAGCGGACGACAAATCCGTGCTGTGGTGAAAATTGGAACTGACACCATTTTAAGGTACAAATAGAATGGTGGAATCTAATATTCTATTGTGAACTCTAAAAGTGAAAACAAAGTAGGTAACCGTGTGTCTCGCCTACATTCTTGTAAACTTTTGTACCTATCTATCATTCATTAATATTATATTGTGGGCATTGTGGCAAGATAAAAGCCAGTAGGTAAAGTTGCTCAAAAAACTCTATCAGTCGGTAAGTTCAGTTACTTACAGGTTTCTTCAAAAATATAGAACGTACGTACTTTATACCTCTGAGACAAACCAAACGATTGCACTAAATAACATACACATTTATGAACTCTACTGCTACCAAAATAAGAATGATTTTTCGATACTTAGGTAACAAATAAGGTCCTGCCAAAACTTTTTTATATTCATTTATGCTCACAGTCCGTCCATGCCCACCTTTAAGTTATATTGCCTACGTCTTACACCAGTCATAAGATTTTGAACAAAGCTGCAAAGTTAGCATTATCCTCAAAGGGCGAGTTGTAAACTTTATTTGGGTTATAATTTAAACGACAATGCACGTGATTATCGTTCGTTTGTTGTCACTAAACGCGGTCATAAATGATCAATGGCAAGCTTCTAAAGGGGTAAACAAAGGGATAGTACAGGGATGAACTTGATTTTTTTTTATCTAATAAAACGATAAGTACCTAGGTTCCAAAAGAACCTAACTCACACAATGTAGGTACCTAGTTGCAGAATCGCCAAGACATAAAATTTTAATATATCTACCTACTTATAATTTTTTTTTTATAACAAGTAGGTAAGCAAGTCTAAATTTTTATATCCATACTAGGTACCTAATATTATTAATGCGAAAGAGTGTCTGTTTGTCTGTCTGTCTGTTACCTCCTGACACATAAATCGCTGAACCGAATTAAATGAAAGGTATAGAGATAGTTTGAGTTCCCAGGAAAGGACATAGGATAGTTTTTATCCCGATATAGGTACCTACCTACGGGATCGAAACTTACGCGGGCGAAACAGCTGGGCACTGCTAGTTTAAAAATTTAATTTGCATGTTATTTGAAAAAAGGAGATTATAATAAATTTCTAATACTAGTTATTAAATGATTACCCGTGCGGCGTGCCGTAGGTAGGTATCTCCTAACTATACCTAGATAACAATATTGATTATTTATAATTCTATTAATATCAATATTGTTAATAATCTAGGATGCTTGGTACGATCGTACCGTGTGGTTGGTGTGGTTGGTTAGTTGGTTGGTGGTGATCACATTTTGCAAAAAAAACGTTGGTAGGTTAGTTCTAAATAAAGAAATATAAACCCTTAGATCTTAGTGACAAAGTTTATTTTCTATTGCAACAAAATTTGCTTTGAGTCCTTATCAACAGCCTTGGCCTATCTTAAATTAATTTTAGTAGATAAGTAGATAGGTAGGTACCTAATTAGCAAAAGTCATAGTTTATTTGTATTTTACAATGAAAATCATTTTTCTAAACTGTTTTATCTTATTTTTATTACGTTATTTTTATTACCCTTAATCATAAAACAAGATCCAAATTCGGCCCTGCAGAAGGGTCCTACATAACACGTTTCGACATAAAAAATTAAGTAATTCCAACAAAGTTGTGATTTTATTGCAACATAGGTTCTTCATTTACTTACACGATTCTCCATGAGCAGTTTGTAAGTAATTTTAACCAACCAGTCATTCGACAGTCCATGCCCTTGCTAGGCACCTCTTTAACCGGTTTAATGCTGTAATTAAAGAAGCAATTAAAAAGCCATTTTGTCTCTCGTGGATCCACTTTCGAATATGAAGGGTTAATAGAGCTTTTGGATGAAAGTCTTTCACGTAGTGCTGCTCTAGAGAGGCACTTCGATCTCATGCCGATATGCACCAGCTAAAAAAAGTGTTGTGAAAAAAATTAAAAGTGAAACTACTTACCTACAGGTACCTACCTATTAAAAGGTAGGGAAGTAACTACCTATACCTAGCTATCAAAAGTGAATAATAAGTGAACATTTTGATGAAAGAGAGTTTGCATAAATCTAGACTTAAGTTTTATCTGCATTGACGCTGCTGAGTTGTTGCAGGTAAGTACCTAAGTTTTATTTATTTACAATTAACGAGTAGGATGTTCTATGTTCCATACCCATTGAAGAAAACGTATAGGTATGTGGGAGAAATGTTGCTTTTGATTAATTTAAAATATTAACGTAATTTTACCTCACACCCTCACAGGTACTTACTTATTTATTAATGTATAGGTAGGTACCTACCTAAAGTAGGGTAGACCGAGGCGAATCGGATCAGTGGGTGAATCGGATCAAAATAATAAATTCGGCAATATTTTAAATAACGCGTTGACAAGGAGCGCAAGCGACTGGCGCCTTATGACCCTCCCCCTCCCCGCACCTCCCGCCATAGGCATTGGGTCTATTCGACTTGTACATCACCGTCAGCGCTGCGCGCCAGCACGTCGGGTGTTTGTGTGTGTTACAATTTTGGTGCGCATCTAAGGTAGGTATTTACTATTTCTTTGTGTATTACTAAGGATTGTTGTTAAAGTTTTAAATTATATGTCTTATATTGATTGGAAAGGGGTCTATTTTAGAAAACATTTTAGATTTTAAGAATAATATTATAGGTTAATATATAAAATATTTATTTCAAAAGTCTTTAATATGGGGCTATTCGGATCGCGTCAACGGGGGCGAATTTGATCACTTTTTTAAAATGATTTATTTTATATTTGAGGTTAATAATGCGATATTATTTTCTTGTAGATGGTTCGCACGTACAAAAGAAAGAGTAATGCAGGAGGATGGTCCCAAGAAAAAATGAAAGAAGCTACAATTAAAGTCAAGCATGCGAAGAATGGTGCCACGAGAAATGTGCTGACATGGGAGGGAAAAAAGGCCCGTGTATATATGTGATTTATGTGCTACAAATTAATATTGATCTCATTAACTCATGATTTAAATGTTAGTAATGATTCCAAAGCTAATTGTTAAGAAATTTTGTAAAAAAAATGTACGATCCTATTCGCCCCGAGAATTGGGGCGATTCGGATATTTCTGTTTGTCAAGTTTTTAGTTAATATTTTGAAAAATAAATGACCAATTTCAGTTTTAAAATGTTTATTTTGTAGCTAGATTGTTACTGATTACTATTTTGTCAATAAAAGTTTCATATATATTCTGTAGCATGATTTACATATTCTCAAAAAAAAATTGATCCGATTCGCCTCGGTCTACCCTATATAGGATAGGTAATACTTACGATGTAGTACCTACCTACCTAGGATTTTCAGGTGGTAGTAGGTACTTAGCTATAGCTAAACTCCGCACATGCGATGGATAAGTAGGTACCTACCTATCGATATCTAAACATAATTATCTAAAATAAAAGGTTAGATGTGATTTTTCGGAAGTCTGCGACCGTTATTAGTGCTGTTACCTAGACGTAGGTATGAGTTGAGTCCTACCTAAAACTGTTTTCTTATGTTTTATCGTGTCTAGTTATCGATACAATCGCATGTGCGAAGTTTAGCTACACAATTTAAAATAACCCTATATACCTACCTCTTCAATGAGAAGGCAGACGATAAGGTTTATGGTAATACTAGAAAGATTTACCTAAGTACCTATAATTAAGGCACAGGCATGAGTACCTAAAGGCTCCTTCAAACAGGCGCGACACGACACGCGACACAAAGGCACCGCAAGTCGCGCAACGAGCGGTGCCTTTGTGTCGTGCGCGATTATATCGCGTGTCGCGCCTGTTTGTAGGAGCATTAAAGTGAGGTAAATATACCTAGGCACCTACCTATCGAACCGTTTGAGTCCTTGAAGTAGGTACCTATTATCTTACTACTCACTAGTTCCTACCTAGGTACCTAATAATTTTAAAACAGTGCGCACTGGTCCAAATAAAGTCGTCATTCAACTACACGGCAACTTTTAAAAAGCAAACAAAAAGTTGCTGCATAAGTTTCGATCAAACTATCTCCAGAATATTCCAACCAATCACATACCCGGACGCTCAAATATCTTACAACTAACGATGTCATCATAACAGCATCGTGGCAGCACTGAATTTAGGTGACAACAAATTCGTCGGCCATATTGGATCGTGCTTTCGAAAGCGCATGTGCGTAGAAAGCGCGGGGTGAGCAACGAATCAGACGCGTGAATCGCAGCGGCCATCGCTGCAAAGGCGGGCACACATGTCACGGAGCGCATTTCGGATGAAATTAATGATCGAAACGTGCAAGGGTTTGCTCCAGCTTACGAATATGGCTGCGTTGGAAGAATGAATTTATTGAAATCGGCGTTCTGTGAGTCAGATCGATCGTTATTCGTTATGTAAATTAGTTCTGATCATTTTGGTCCTCCTTTTTCTCGGAGACTTGTTGGTGTACCTACGATATTTTTTTGGAAATCTATTCACATAGGTAAAAAGGAAAGAGTCATACTTATTAGTCATTTGGGTTTTTGTTATCTTAGTAGACTTAAAAATAACCAAATAAGTACCAGTTAATATTTTTTTAGCTTTCATTCTATATATTTCCCATCTGAAAATAATAACCTAATAAAATAGTTAAATACCAACAAGCTTGAAATAAAACCGCACTAGAAGTTATTCATGAAGAGATACAACTATAGGTATCTACAACGAACAGATGAATCCTATCTGATCGGTCTGACGATGACGTTTGAACGGATGAGTGCACACGAAACAATCGGACTGTACCTAAATATAAAAATAAGTAAGTAGGTAACTATTAGCACTGCGCTACGCCAACACCTGCTACGAGGTAGGTACATAGGTATCTACCTCGTAGCAACCTACACATAGCCTACAAAAAAACTACTACTACTGCGTAAAAAAACCTACACATAGCCACCTGCTACGATAGCGTAGCAGGTGGCTGGTCTGGTGGTTTTTATAGAATCAATCGATAATGGATCGATTCGAACCTTAAACCAACATAGCCCAATTTAATACCTACATAAGTTTGTTATTACAATAACTTTAATAATTTAGTTTCCGAATTTCACCTATAGCCTCTAGTACAACATCTATGATACCTAAGTTGGTAAATCCAACCGTTTACCTACTGCAGCGTTGTAGGTATCCGTCGGTCGTAGCCATAGCCAGTGATACGAGCCGCTACGAACATCAATGATTTTCTTCGTCGATTTTATTCATTTTCGCGTTTTTAGGTTGGCACCAGTGGCGAAGGTTCCATACAACTCGATTCCTACCGGCTTCCCTTTGAAAAATAGCACAGTCAGTAGGTATTCTACAGACAAATAATAGTTAATCATATTAAAGATATCTACTCCGGCTTACCTCTTACAAAAATTGACCCATCGCTTCTGGTAGGCTCCTATATAAGGCTATGTAGGTAGGTATGCTGCCTTACGTAATCTGCATTCGCGATTTATTTACCAAAAATGTAAACAAATATGAGTTTATGGAAAAATAACTTTAAATCCTACACCATAAAGTTCAGTTTACGCTACAACTTAAATAAAGTTGATATTTGTTTAACTTGAAATAATATTAATTTGAAACATAAGTTTGGATAGCTTTTAGAGTTAGGTACTTATCAACGCATGTTTAATCCGCTTTCGTAGCGGCGCACGGCGCGTAGCATCGAGAGGGCCTATTCGTTGCCTTAAGATGCAACTCTGAGGTACCTATACGAAGGAACAGAATCAACCTAGTATAATTTTTCCATTGCTGGGACTCAGGCCTCCTCTCGGTGAGAGGGATTGGGCCATATTCAACCACGCAGGCCCAGTGCGGGTTGGTAGATGTCACGCATATCTTCGAATTTTTGGTTCTAAGACATGCTCTACAATGTTACAATGTTTTCCTTCACCGTTTTGAAAGCCGAGGTGATGAAATAATTTACACAAAGTAAACCGCCTGTCAGGGTTTGAACCTAGGACCATTACCACTGGACTACCACTGCTCACGAATACGTAGGAGAAGCATGAATAATAATTTAAAGGATGCCATCAGTATTCATAATGCAATGTCTGGAGTTCTGTGAGAGAAAGTATGCAAGGGAGTCCACTGTTCCATGTTAGTTTTAAATTATATATTATTGTGAACGTAATTATTGTCTCTATGTTAATTAATGTAATTGATGTTTTATTTATTTATTTATTAAACTGTATGCATAAGTAAAAAACTGTACAAAGGCGGACTTAATGCCTTGGGCATTTTCTACCAGTCTACCTTAGAGTGATGCAGAAACAACACTCAGTAGGTGCAATAGCAAAAAAACAAATAGAAAATATTTATAAGTAAAATAAATATAAAAATAAATACATAGATATATGTTTTACCTACCGTTTTAATTAAATAGGTATAAATAAATAAATGAAATAAAAAAATTGGAAGGTAGGTACCTAATTTCTCAGAAATTTTTAAGAATGATTTAATTCAATAGGTATATCCTACCAACATAGGAACTATAATAGGGAGGTACCTACTTTCGTAGCGGCGTGGGGCGCGTAGCATCGAGGGATTAGCCTTTTCGTTGTCATACGAGGCAGCTCTATAGGCATACGAAGGATAAGAATTAATAATAGTTAAAACATAATTAAGAATGATTTAATTTTTAAGAATGATTTACTTCAATAGGTATATCCTACCGACATAGGAACTATAATAGGGAGGTACCTACTTTCGTAGCGGCGTGGGGCGCGTAGCATTGAGGGATTAGCCTTTTCGTTGTCATACGAGGCAGCTCTATAGGCATACGAAGGATAAGAATTAATAATACTTAGTTAAAACATAATTAACTATAGTCAGTACTTAGGTATAATTTATTACTTATGACTATGTTTTTTCACCAGTATGATTTTGTATCCACTTAAATCGTCCTAGTAGAGCTTGATCAGCATGTTTCCAAGCGTTCTTATCTTGGACATAATCCTCTAATTTGTAGGTAATAGATATAGGTACTTCTTTAAAAAGTGTAATTTTAATAATATGTAGTTTTAAATTTCTTTCATTTAATTGCAATAAATCACAAGGTATTTTGTTGTAACGTTTTTTTTTATCGATCGCTTGCTTTAGGAAAAATATTTTTTTATTACATACATAATATTTTCATAAATGAATTGGCAAGGTACCGTCATAATATTAATCCTTTTATATAGTTCCCTGAGAGATTCGCATCGACGTAGATTATAAATGGCTCTGGCAGCTTTCTTTTGCAAAATAAAGATGGATTGAATGTCAGCAGCCCGATCCCATAGTAAAATGCCATACAACATGATGCTGTGGAAGTAGCTAAAATAGAAGAGTTCTTTGTTATCAAAAAATTGTAAGACCGTCAAAATACCTAACTGTGGGCATTTAAATAGCTTACCTATTTAATTTTTTTTATTTTGTTTAGTTTTTTAGTCTTGAAGTCCCTAACAATTGGTGGAGTTAGGTGCAATAGGAATTATATTTTACGAAGTTCTAAGTTTAGCAGGTAGGTACCGGAATAAGAAGAAAACTCCCCTACATAGAATTTAATGTGGACCCGCTTTTTATCGTGGCTGTTTTAATGGCCTTTTTATTTTTATAGCAGACGTGTCCCGTCCGCTACCTTCTACTTCAATTATTTATACGCACCATAAAAAGTGCGCATCTAATATAAAACTTTTATAGCAGAATTTTTCTTGTCTACCTATCTACAAAGAATTATAATTATAAAATTAATAAAGTAGTAAACCATTTCTTGATGATTTAAAGACTCCCAGATAGGCGTGTCGCGACTTCGGCAAAACAATTTCAGTGATGTTTTCATAGAAATTAATCCACCAGAGGCACGTCGCGCTTTTTGCAGGTGCCTTAATAAATTCAGTCTGTTGAAGCTCTCTTCAAGGTATCTACCTAAGCCTTACGTAACTAGGAACTATAACTGGTTTATGTACTGAAGCGGCTAATATATACCTACCATGATCACCGACAGCTTGTTGGAACTGAGGAACAACTTCTTCAAGTTTACCAACTTCTGTACAGTACCCGGCGATAAATATTGCACATCGACCTTTGGAAAGAGACAATCGGCAAATTTCGATACCTAGGTATATAGGTAGCAGTTTAGAATAGCTGAGATAAAAAAACTTTTGACAAAGTAGGTAGGTAACTAGTCGACATTAGCAATGAGTGCGACAAACTATCTACAAGGTGTGTACCTACTGTGTGTGTCTACTAATTACGTCATTCTACTCTATGGTTTAGGTAGGTAGGTACCTACGGTATTGTCTCGTGCGTGATTATCCAGGTTGGATTTGAAAACTACAGTTTTTCACACTATTCCACAGTTCTTTTCTGATTAAATAAGTAGCCGGTTTCATGATTCCATCCAAGAGTATTTCTTTACAAGAATTATTTCTCGAGGACTCTTCGATCTTCATTGCCTTAGCCGCAGAAAGCACAGTACTTTTCTGGTGGTCGAAGTAGTACTTAAATTACAAGAGTAACAGTGCAGAAGTGGTTGAATAGAATACTCTTTATTATGTATGTACCTCCACCATAAAAATTACAGACATAAATATAGAAATAATATTTTACTTACGGCCGTCCAATAACTTCTGACGCATAAATGTGGTCGTTTGCCACTTTTTGTAGAGAAAAAGCAGGGGTAGGCAGAAACTACTGAACTAACTATTTATGTATACTATACTATTTATGTAAGTACTATTTATGATTCAGATAAAAATTTATCTGACTTAAAAAATAGCCCCCTTATATTTAAGACAGCTGATCCGAGGCTGTTGGCTGCTGTAGGGCTAAGCTGATAGGCAGATATTTAAGGCTCCTTGAAACAGGCGCGACACGCGATAAAATTGCACGCGACACAAAGGCACCGCAAGTCGCGCAACGAGCGGTGCCTGTGTCGCGTGCGAATCGCGTTGCGCGTCGCGCCTGTTTGTAGGAGCCTTTATGATTTTATGATGTAAGACATGTCCATTAATATTGCATTGACACATACTTTTTAAGCCGATCTAGCATCCTATATATTGGAGTAGCCTGTCTCTCCATATACTCAAGGTCGGTTAAGCACACCACAACTCCTAGGTTGAACAGCGAGGTGCTATTAAAAAAAAAATCTTTAAATACTTTGTTTTGGTGTTCCTTCGGCCTCACACATTTGTGCTGCCACTTGTATAATTTGTGATAAATAATCACATATAATTATTTGCCGTCATTATTAATGCGGGTGGATGGGGTCCACGCAAAATACCGGTATTCATCTGTATCCGGTTAGACTGGCCGCCTAGACCCTAAAATAGGAAAAGGCTAAGCAGATTGATATTAAAAAAAATTTCTTCATTTGAATTTGAAAATATAATACAGGTAAATGGTATGGGTCCCGCCTGCTTCCAACTTTTATTTAATTTAAAATGGGCTTGTTTTTAGCTTTTCAGTTTTTTTTACAAGTTTTTACCGCAGTCGAGTTTTTTTTTTATTTTTGAATCCGGCTTTTTAGTTAACAAATGTGAAAGAATTCGAGATTTCTTGGTACGTGTTTTTTACGATTTGTCACTTCGAATTACTTTTAACCATATAAGATGTATATACCTACATATTGTTTTAAGCACCTTTTAAAACCCTTTATATTTTGATAACCGACTCGACAGGTATTGAGAAAAAAAATTTTTGCAGATACCTATATAATGGCGCCAAAAATCGGCCATTTTATTTATTTTTTCAATTTTGATATAGGTACCCAGTATCACTTTCACAATTAAGACGAATAACGGCACCTCTCAAGCTGAAATCGATCAAGCCGTTTAGCTATAGAGCGTGCTAAAGAAATATACCTATACCTATACATACATACACTCGTAAAACAACCCTCCTTCTGGCGCAAACGGGTAAAAATATGGACATAATTACACCTTAATACATGTTGCAATGCAAACTTCGGACGGCATATTTCAACGTAGGTGTTTACACGTTTCGTTGTTACGTTTCAGATTATTTAGAATTATTTGAAAATACCATTATATTCCAAAAATATGTACGCAAGGGTAAGATTCCATTATGTTTGATCACATCTGGCTTTATGTCTCACAAAATTTGCTTTGTCAGATAATGCATTTAGGTGCTCCAACTTTAACGATGAAAGCACCCTCGTTTCACCCTGGAATTACATAAATTCTACATAGTACATAAAAGTTGCAAGAGGGTCTCTGGTGTGATGGGAAAACATCGATCTAGTGAACTGATTAGTTCTGGTTTACGTCCAACGTCGTAAAAGACACGTAAACCGCTAATTTAAGATTTACGACAGCGTAAATCATGTTTGTTTGGTACTGTTGTGACAATGGTGCATTGTGACAGATAATATTATATTGATGCCAATAAAACTGGGTTTTTAATTAATGCAATCGTGATAACAATCGTGCTTTAACGAAAAATCTGTGTTGTGTAATACGTACTAATGTTTTTTTTTATTATTAGGTCTAACAACAGTCTATGCATTTTTCTTACCGTCGCGCGTCGTTTTTTCAGTAGAAAATCTACTGAATTTACAAGCGAACGTATAAAATAGAAAAAGGAAAGATGTGATGTGTGACGAAGAAAGAAGCAGTCGTGTTGCAATATTTCGATAATGTAAATTGGGAAATGAAAAATAGTAGATTATTAACCAAGGGGATAAAGCAGTGTCTTCTGTAGCGAGGGATTTAAGTTCACCCAAGACTAAGACAGCTTTATCACAGAGGAAAATACTCTACTTTTCGTACCATTTGCGAAAAAATTAACACAATAATAATATGAGATAAGCATTTTAGAACATTAACTTACTTATAAAAATAAATTAAAATAAACTTTATGTTTATGTATTTGAAGAAAACAAAAACGCGGCGAATTCCTAGACTAATATTTTTTTGTCGGAAAAGCAAAGGCATCAAGCTCATACGGCCTCGTCGGTTTTCGTAATTTTATTTAATAATCATAACTGCATAATAAATGCGTATCCCTTTTTCAAAAAAATGTACATATAATGCTTTATATACAAACTCAATGGTGTAAACACAGATGTAGTTCAGTATAAATTTCGGTAAGTATTCCAAATTTAAATCACATTCTCCCCCTAGAGGATGAATGAAATTCAGTACAATTTTCTTTCCCTGTTTTTAACAGATTAAAAATGACTATTGTTATGTTCGCTTTTTGTGGCATAGAATGTCACTTTTTTGAGCAAGTGGTACGAAAAAACTGTTTTTTAAAGACTCGGTGCCTATCATGCCATATAGAATAAATTAATACTTATTTAATTTTAGAGGCTCCTACAAACAGGCGCGAAACGCGATATAATCGCGCGCGACACAAAGGCACCGCTCGTTGCGCGATTTGCGGTGCCTTTGTGTCGCATGTCCTGTCGCGCCTGTTTGAAGGAAGCTTAATACACTTTTGGATTTTTCTCCAGTCTGTCCCAGCCACTTTCTTAAGGTCGTCGTTCCAGCTAGGTGGGGGGCGTCGCACGCTACGCTTGCCGTCACGCGGAAGGCGGAGGACAGGGTGTTGTGGCGCAGCCTGGGCCGATGTCTAACAGTGGACTGCGACAGGCTTAGTTGATTTGGGTTTGCAGTGAGAGCTAATAGGTAAGTACTTCAACGTCTTCAGAATATCTGTAGGCAGGATGTTACTGTTCACATGCCGTCACGCTCTGTCTCCAACGCACGCCCAGATCTGAAATTAAAGTTAGGTAGGTACTATAGAGACTGTGTAGCTCTACCTTTAGCAGTAAATACAGGCTGGTTATAATTGCCGGTGTGTTCCATTCGAACGTTCAAGCAAGTGTCAAATATCACCAAATATAGGGGGTGCCGATGGGAGCCTCAATATAATTGAAAGAACTTTGACTTGTATAAAATATATTCACGACTTTACATTGACATATTATTTCTAGCACTGCCTACCTAAACAAAAACTACTTAATAAAAATACTTGACACTTGCTTGAACATTCGAATGGAACACACCGGCAATTATAACCAGACTTCATGTACTGCTAAAGATAGAGCTACACAGTCTCTACATTTACACTTGCTTGAACGTTCGAATGGAACACACCGGCAATTATAACCAGCCTGTATTTACTGCTAAAGGTAGAGCTACACAGTCTCTACAGTACTATAATCACAAAAAAAAACGTTTAATTTTATAATTTATGATAACGCTTCAAGTAGATATGTCATAATTTTATATGTTGTGAAAGCCTTCCACGAGCAAGGTTCATAGGATTATTTTCGATACGAGGAAAAAATCTAAATAGGTACCTACTACCCTACGCTATTGACCTAACTTAGTAAGTATAATTTTATGTAAAATATTTCCATAAATCCCCATTATGAACTCTATGAGACGTCAATGGGGATTAATGGAATAACCAAAAAAATTTTTAGTGTTGATTCCGCAATAACTAGATCCAGGCTTCGCTTTAGTTAAATGCAGAGTTAAAACTAAATATTTCATTAAGGCGACTACATGACCTAAAGCGCGGTCTTTGTCAGACTGCATAGAAAAGAAAGAGAAGCGCGATGACATAACGCTGGTAATTTATTGTAAAATACGAAGCAATTATCTATTTACAAAAAATCTATTGTTTGGACTAAAAAATTAAAACACTAGAGTTTTAGTATGTTACTTGTAGAATAATCTGACAAAAAAATCAGAATGATTGTGTGTATATCAGTATGGTTTTTATTGTAAAAAGAAAGTTTTAGAGGTATCTTCATGATTTTTTTCTATCGTATCAAATTAGTTGTATTATATTTTCAACACACTATCTACCTAGCATATATCCTGAGAATATCATATATTTTTCTGATTTTGTTTACTGTAGTCGATCATATACTGTTATTGTTTCTAAAACTTGCATTTTTTGCGTTTAGGTCCTGTAAGCCCCTTAAATACAGGTACTGTCATAGATTTCCGCAAAGTAACGCCTGATCTGAATGCATAACTTATCCTAAGTAGGTATATTTGTACTAAGTACCTACCTATACTTAGGATAAGTGATAGATTTTGAATCTGGCGTTACTTTACTTACGAGTAGATACATGTATACAATGTATTTGCCTAGAGAGCTTCTTCCAATTGAGATAGATACCTAAATGAAAATGAATCCTTTCCATTCTTTTTATCAGTATTTTTTTCCTTTAAAACCGAAAACCTTTCGTTTAAAAACCTGGCTTATTCTTTCTTTCCAACGCAATATCTACCTCGTGTTAGCTACAGATATTTTATAGCAGCACATGCACATACCGCCATTGTTATAGCCATAAATAATTCCGGACAAACAATCTTCAAATCCAATTTTGTTTGGTATAAAATTTACGATCTCAAGGCGCACCATAGGCACGGAGCATTATGCAAGCCATGCAATTTTCTTGCCAAACTTTATTCTCTTTTTTATAGGCGTCTACTTGAGTAATGAAAAACTATTAAAGTGGTCGTGTGGGGATAAAGCGAGGGTCGTTGGGACCTTCCAGTTTTATTGAGGCCCGACGAATGGCGTAGCGCTATTTTTACAACCCTGCCAATTTCATGAGCCCCGCTAAAAGATGGCAACCCACGTTTACGCGTTCGAATAAATATGTGTATGTGCCTACATAGATGAAGAGGTACCTATAAGAACTACGATAGAATAATATGGGATCTTAGAGAACATTATTTTTGATATAGGTACCTATGCAGAAAACCGGATTTTATTATATGCATAAGAATCCGGATTATTTGCATAAGAAGGTCTTATCATGCGGTCATGTCACTTATCTATTTATCAGTATTTATTTATTTATTGTTTAGTTTTGCAATGTTACTCAATATCACGATTTTTATACATGTACCTATTCGTTACTGTTTTTATGTGACACTAATTTATTTTTATTTATTTATTTAATTATGCATACACATTACACACATCACGATGCAGTATAAAACTGATTTACATCCGTCACCTCACACACCAGGTCCAGTTGAAAACCAGCGTCAGGCACCAGTTGTCTGGCATTTTTGCTGAACTGGGCCTTTTTGGCGCAGCCGTGAGGCACACTTTCCTGCTAATTTCTTACATCGGACTTTGCACTTTTTATTTTTATCTTATTTTTTATCTGATGACGACTAATATCTAACTATCTGGTGTATTGTGTGTCTCTTAGTCTGTGCTAAATAAATGTATTTTCTTTCTTTCTTTCTTTCTATATAGGTACCTATGCAGAAAACCGAATCTAGATTCATGGAACCTCTTCATTGCATTTTAAAAATACCTACAAAGATGCAAGATTTCGAATCAACGTTTAACAGTCGTTAATCATTACTTAACTTTAAGCAACGTTTATAAATATATCCAAACCCCATTGGGGTTTATCATTACAAGTACCATTTTTGACGTTTAGATGGCAACATTTATACTCAAACACTGGGTTCCCGGCCGTAAAGAAAGCGGGTCGGTAACATAAACCTCAATAACTTCCAAGATATTGGAGCTAGCTTTATGAATTAAGGACTGTATTATAGACGATTTCATAGTGCCTAATCAGTGTCATAAAACTTCAAGATTATGAAGTTTATATGGAATAAAAGTAAGTTAAGAAAAAAATAAATTTTCACTCTATTTCGAAAAATGTAATACGGTATCAAATACCTAAGCAATGTGTACACATTTCAGTAAGTATTTTGTATTGCCACCACGAGCTGTTAATACAGCTGTTATACGGCTTGGCATGCCTCCAGATTTCCGAGTCAATGCTGAGGAATATTGTCCCATTCCTTTATCACTGCTTCTTTCAGTTCACGAAGTGAGATTGGATTTTCGCTAGCATACACGTCGTCCCAGCTCGTCCCAGGCAAGCTCGACGGGGTTTTAAGTTTGGGTTGCGTGCTGGCCACTCCATGCGTGTGATAGCGACATCTCAAGGTTAACAAAGACTATCCTAGCTGTATGGGGACGAGCGTTATCTTGCATAAAGATGGCATCCAGCCCATGTTTAGGTACTAAAAATAGGCCAACATACTCAGATTTCATTCAGTATGTTTCTGCAGTTATAGTACCATTTTAACTGCATAAAGATCATTACTAGCATGATGCGGGTTTCGGAAGAAATTCTAGCCTACACATGTAGGTATGAAGCCTCCGTCGAATGGCACTTTCTCTTCAATGTAGGTAATAAGCTTGGTTATAGCGCTCTCCTGATCTTCTGTAGACACTTTGGCTCCCATAGTGCTTGTATAGCATGAACCACGACTCGTCTGAAACCATTACTGTTGACCACAGTCGTCCAGAGTCCAATTCATGTGTTCTTCTCTAGCGTAACTCAACCTTGAATTTCGATGCTGCCTTTGGAGTTTTGAATCATTTGCATTTCAGCAAGACGCGGGCACACTGTACACGTGCTCCCGCGCTGTCATGTACCTTCTCCGGCCTGTTCATGGTCTGCAAATATTAGATCCAGTCTCTTTAAATCGCTGGACCACTCTTTGAACGGTTGATAGCGATACACCAACAGTTCTCGCTGTAAAACGCTGACTGCGCCCGTCTTCAAGCATTCTCAGATTTCTGGTACTCTCTTCAGGGGTTAATGGCATGTCTTTAATTGAATTTGATCAGAATAAGTAATGAATGCCATATTAAAGCGGGTTGAAAACCAAGAGCTAAGCTAAGTTAGTCGGTTAGCTCGCATAGCTGAGATAATTTTTCATAATGCTGTTCATAGTTTGCGGTCTGTACATAAGTATGAAAAACTACATCAGCTATGCGAGCTAAGCTTAACTAAGTTAGCTTGTCTCCTGGTTTCTTACAACCTGCATTATAAACAGAAACAAAAGTAAAAAAAAAAACAAATACCTAAGTAGTTTCAAAGCACTTGTATAATACAGGTCCGTGTTTCAAAGTTATTCAAATTATAAAAAAACGTCTCTAATTAACCTTTTTATTTCGATTTGGTGATTGTATTAAAAGCCAATAATTATTGGCTTTTAATACAATCACCAAATCGAAATAAAAAGGTTCTTCTTCCTATTGCACGACTCATAAAGGCTCCTACAAACAGCCGCGACACGCGATATAATCGCGCGTGACACAAAGGCACCACTCGTTGCGCGACTTACGGTGCCTTTGTGTTGCGCGCGATTTTATCGCGTGTCGCGACTGTTTGTAGGAGCCTTAATGCGAGAGAGAATGCTTTAGGTACGATTGAAAAGTTTTTTTGCCTCCTTTCTGCAACTGTTTCTATTGTTATACTTACTCCTGATAATACACAGAACCTACTTAATTTATATACCATTGTATAGATAATTTAATGGAGATTAATTTTGTACTTTTCAAAAATTGATTTAATGCAGTAGAAACGAAAAAAACATCAAAATGTTTCTGAAAAAATTCCCGTCAATCAAGTGTGCAACCTGAAAACATTGTAGCTTACGAAAAAATCAATTATTGAGTCAATTTTTTTTTATAGATTTCTTTCACCTATAATTACAAGGAACCCTATTGAAAATGGCTCTTTTATTCAAAGTAGCTTAATTATAATTAATAAAAATCTAACTAATATAAAATCTATAGGTAGGTACCTATCTATGGTTTTTTATACGTATCAAATGAGCAATATGAGCCGTGCACTTTTGGATTTTCCAATTTTTTTGTAATGAAATGTAGATACATACTTTAATTTAAGTTATAAATTTAAGTTTAAGTTAATTTAGTTTTTATTTTAAAAGGATTGCTCAAATATTTCAAAAGATATCGCATTTTTTATTCTTAGACCGTTCTCTTTGCCGCAAAGTGTAGGTAGGTATGTCAACGTATAATTCTAAACATTGTTAGTTTATTGATATTATAGCTCGCGAAATAATAAACTGGCAAAAACTGAACTGCAACAAACCATTTCCAATTTAACGCATTATTTTTCGATAGCTTATAATGTCCATGGCAAACCGACAAATTGTGTTTAAGTTTGCACTATTGATGGCAAGTGATAATAATAGGTATATTTATCAAAAATACTTACAGAAGTAGTATAATAGTGAGGTAGGTAATTGACGACAAGCTATGTAGGTAGGTACAAGCCTCCACAGAATAGTGCTTATTAAATATATGTTTATTCATAAAAAATATAGATAGAACTTACAGCTACAATCAGTGGGTAGAGCGATACAGTTAATGAGGTTTGTTGTAAAATCTGTACTAAAATTTTTAAAACCCTGCCTCCCAAACTAGGTTATATCCTATATTTTGAGAAACACGGCCAGAAAACTTATCAGGGCAAGCAAAGCGAGCCCGGTATATCCCACAACCTGAGCATTTTGTGGTACACTTTACGGAAAAACTATTAGGTACGCCTATTGATTTGTGCTTTAACATAATAATTTATATTTATATGTAGATGTGTTATCAAAAAAAATAATAATTTAAATTACGAAAAAATGGCTACAGTGATTTACGATTCCCCGAGGAGGTTGGGTTACTAACGCCATGCCACTAATCATCCAAATGACGTCTGGCGTGTGAGTGAGATTATTCTCGAATTGACAGTGACAGTTCGCTATGAACAAAAATCCTTGGATTTAAAAGCCATTTTCATCCCCCCATCTCGGAAAAAGTATTTTTGCTCTTCGATATCTGAGTGCAAAAGATGTTTTTATCCACTAGAGGATAAAGTAAATTGAATTTAGAACATCGTGTGCACTAAGTTTGTGAATTCAAAATATCATTAAACCTATTTACTTTTACCTCCATGGTGCCGAATTTATCATACAACTTTTTTTAATTTTTTAAAAACTCAGACTCTGAACCTTCTTGGTGTACTTTTTTTTTAATTTGCTTTGCGCGCGCAATTTTCTTTTCACGTCATATTGTTAAAACCTTAGGTTAAAAATAAAAACAAGAAACTTGTAAACAAGTGAAAAATCTAAAATGAGTGAATCTAGCGACGACGAAGTTTATTTGACGCCAACAGATTTGAACAGATTACACTCAACATAAGTAACTGTAGCAACGTTACTTTCAATTTTTCTTAATTATACTTAGGTATTATTTGTTGTAATTTAAAGATTATTCTGTAATACTATCTATCATAATGTAGTAGTTAATACCTAAACTGAAACAAAAGTATCTTGTGATTGTAAAAGTTTTTTTTTTTGCATTTACTAATTTCCTCGCTGAGGTGGGATGAAAAGATACGTGTTGCACTCGAGTGCAAAGATTTTTCACCTCGTGCTCTTTTGATTCCCTCGCTAACGCTCAGGATTCTAATTTTTGAATCACTCGCTGCGCTCGTGATTCAATTTTAGGATCCTTCGCTTGCTCGGTCATCAAATTTGAGCACGCGGTTAAAAAGCAACTTTGCACTCTTGTATAACAAATAACTATTAACGAAGAGAAGAAGAAGAAGAAATTTGTTAACAATAAAAGTTCATTTTTCTATTTCGGTCGTGAAATAGAATTCAACCCTATTTTATTTATTGGTGTAATTGAAATAACATTAGGTAAGTACCTATAAAAAGAGAAATAGGTACCTACTGTCTAAACGTGAATAATAGGTAAGTCATATCTTGTAAACAAGTGAACAGTACCGGAGATTTAATGTTTTTGAAAGAATATTAGGCAAATAACTATAAAAAACCCCGCCAAGTGCGTGTCGGGCCACGCATAGATTAGGGTTCCGTAGTCCCCATAAAATGTAGGACTTCTTATAGGTTTTCCTATAATCTATAAGTAGAAAACTTATTTCTGTATTTTGTTCAAAATTTTAGGATCAGTAATTTCGGAGATAAGCGGAGGAGGGGGTAGGGAATGGTCAGTTATCGTCTATTTTTTCTTCAATAACTTGGAAACTATTTATTTTAATCGCTTTTAATTAATTGTTCGGATGGACAGACAGATACACGAGTGATTCTATAAGGGTTCCGTTTTGTTATTTTGGGCGTACGGGGCCCTAAAATAAAAAAATTGTATCATAATGAGTTTATACTACTTAATTCATTAAAACATATCAAAATAACTATAGGTACCTTGTTATTGTTACAGAGAAAAAAGAATACTAATACCTACTATAGTAAAATGCCGCGAAGACATACATTAACTGGCCGTAAGGAACGTGAACAAAACCGTTTGTTGATGAATCAGGCGAGAGAACGTCAGAAAAGAGCACGAGAGCTAGAATTAAATTTACATCGCGAAAATTCGATTTTTCTTGAATATGCCATTAATTTTGACACTGCTCAGAAAAATTTGGAACTAAAAGAGTGCAGTTTATGTCATCGTCGTTGGTTTGATTTAAAAATTGATAACAATGGACATTGTTCTTTCTGTCACAAATATCAAATAAAAAATGAGTTAAATATATTTTCTATCGGAAACAATATGGATCCTGGACCACAACCGGATGTTTTAAAAAAGTTAACGTTTGTCGAGGAACGATTAATTGCTCAAGTTCATCCTGTTAATTACGGTATATCGACTCAAAGGTGGTCAATTTGGATATAGCGGCCAAGTCATCAATTTTCATCAGGATATCACAGAGTTCACTACATTTTTACCTCATTCTATTGACACCATTTCAAAGTATATTTTTGTCAGAAAAAATGATGGTGAAGGATACAAAGATTTTATTGTCAATCGTGATAATGTTGAGGCAGCTTTGATATATCTCAAAAGTAATAATCCTTGGTATCGTGATATTACAATTAATGAAAATCACTGAAAATCATTTGTCGTATGAGTTACCTACTTATTTTTTCATAGAGGGTGATAAAAAGTAGATTGTCCACCTCGGGAGCAACACTATTTTAAGCTCGAGGGACGTACTTTGAATCCCTTGCTGCGCTCAGGATTCTACTTTAGAACCCCTCGCTGAGCTCGAGATTCTGCTCGAGGATCCTTTGCTCCGCTCTGGGTTCAAAGAAACACTCTCACCTTCAAAATAGTCGTTTACTCCCTTGGCAAACAATCTAGGTAATAATACGCCGTTTCCAAAAGAAATTGTCACCCGGCCTAAAAAAATGCCACAAACATCGCAATCGGCCCAGGCCTTTAGAAGTTATGGTGGATAAAAAAATCCCACAAATACCTAAATAGAATTGGTTATTAGCCACTGTTGAACATTGAGATTTTTTTTTGCATTTTTTAATAAATGATTTGACTTTGATACGAACCCTGTAAATATTATAACACTACTTTTTTGGGCAGTCTTGTAATAATCTCAATGCTAGCCACTGACCTGTATTATACATTGTATGATAGAGGTCAATGATGCTAACACATTGTTTACTCATGTGATGATGTGATGCTAGCCAGCGCTGCGTGTACTACTGTTTTCGAATTTTCCCGCTCACGCCCACGGCCTCATAGTTTGCGCGGTTTACTTTTACTTCGTCTATGGTAAGAACGCCATTTATATAAAACAGTATTTTAGTTCTAAATAAAATTAACAAAAATCAATATTTAGTAAAGAAATAATAATTTATTTACATATTGTACAAATATTTTATTTGGTAATCTTTGAATATATAAAATTAGACTGCAAACAAACTCGCCTCTGCCAATATTTTGATTCATTTGAAAAACTCTATGGTTCTCTCCCCGTTTTCCTGCGTTTCTATTGGTTGTTGAAATCACTTCTTGTGTTTAGCCAATATGGCGTCTTTTGTGTTATGAGATGACAACATCGCAATTTGTGTCCTATTTGTCATTAACTCATAATTAAATCAACATTATAGATCTACCTCAAACGTTCAAAGAGAATCAGATAATTATAATGGAAATAGTAAAAACGTGATAAACTAATAAGTCGGTTGATTACGCATTTGAGTCCATCTGAGGGAAAAGTACTTGGGCTCCTGTAAAAATGGCGGGTGTGTTATCTCTATGGGTTGTGTTTTCATTTTATTTGGTGAAAGTCTAATAATGGTTCAAAAAGTGATATCCGTAAATTTTTAAAGTGACTCAAAAGCACAACTCGTATTTGGGAACGGACATGTGTTTCTCGTTTTGACATTTGCCTAGACGATTGATTAGGAGTCGGTGCAGGTGTCATCGTTTTTGATGAAATTATCAGCATGTCGCGCTGGGGCAGAGGCCGAGGCGGTAGCGTGGCCGTGCCGCTGGATAGTGCTCTCTTTAGAGAAAACAGTAACTGCCCGACTGCCGCTCGTTCGGCGGGCACCGTGGGCAAATGGGGAATCACAAGCTTCACGTCGATTAGAAGTGCACCTTACGGTAAGCACGTTCACTGACACATTTGTCATTTATAAACAACCTTGAAGTCATGTACCTTAACTTACTTATTATTGTGTTTCCTTATACAACATTCTCATTAGATAGTTGCTACCAATACCCATTTCCAAAATGTGAAAGTGCATTCATTTTGAATGAATGTAACTACCTAATTCTACTGTCTATGGTACCTCGGTCATTATTTGTAGCATTTTGCCATTGAATTGTTTATTTACAATTTATTTGTTTTCATATTTCAGCATATCCAAGCAATATTCTTAAAAAGCCTGTGCAAGATCAGAACAGTCCGCTGACAGTGCCAGCAGTTGAAACTGAGCAACCACCACCAAAGCCCAAGAAATTCTTCAAATCTCGCAATGCAGAGGCTTACCCACCAGTTCCACAGATCACATATGCCCCACCAGTACCTGCTGCCCCATTGTCACCTGAACATCCCTCACATAGTAAGGAAAAGAAGACAACAAAAAGAAACAGGGCTTATACTAGAGATTCATCATCTCCTGAATTACCTCGCCGCAACTCTGAAAAATCTAAAGCTAAAAAGAGCACAGTGGCCACAAAAGCCTCTAAAAAAGAAGATGCACCAGCTGAAAATAACCAACCACCAAATAAGCGTTACCTTGTTCGCAATCGTGATAAAGTGATTAATTATGCTGAAGATGGTAGTAACAGCCCTATCCCCGAGTTTACTCGGTATGAGTCTGCTCACCCAAGAGTACTGTCTTCACCTAAAGTATCATCACCCAAAGCCAGTCCACTAGTGTCTAGTCCATCTGTTGTAAAAGCAGATGTTACAAGTCCTTCAACAAGTAAGGAAGCAAATGAGGAACGTAAGCCACCACCTATAGTGCTGAGGATATCTAAAGGAACATCAAGAATTGTCAGTACAGATTCAAATGAAGGTTTCACATCACCCAGTTCTGACAGGCATTCATCTCTGGATACTCATTCTGATGTAGGATCTGATCACAAGAAGAGCCCATCTATGGAAACAATATGTTCTCCAAAGCATGAAGGTCTCAAAATTACAATCAAGTGTGCTGGTCTCACTCAAGAAGGCAAAAAAGAAAAGAAGAAAGATAAAAAAGATCATAAGTCACATAAACGTCATCACAAAAATTCTGATGATGAACCATTAAAGAAATTGAGTTCACCACAGCCTGGGACAGATGTGTATGACCTTTATAAAACACTTGCATCACCATCACAAGAAAATGAAAAGGAATCAAAGAACAAAGTGTTACCAGGAGATGAAATTGAGTCCCAGCTAGCTAAACTGGATTCAGGTTCAGTTATTAAATCCCCAAGACTAGAAGTTCAACCAAATGAGCTGCCACCAGAACCAAAGCCCCCAGAGAGTACTACAGGAAGAGCTCGAAGAAACAGGCCCAATATAAATTATAGTGAAAATGATGATTATTTAGATGTCCTTACAGCTGGTTATCCAAATAAACATGGAACTAAAACTGTAAGTGACATTAAAAAGGAGGGGAGAAAGACTAGGAAAAAGCATGAAACACTAGCTGATATTGCTGCTTCAATTACCACTCCAGAGCATGAACAAGTTATTGAGAAAAATGAAATTCCTATAGAGAAGAATGACTTAATTGACATATTATCTGGTGGGAATGACAGTGGTAAAAATGGTGATACTCCTAAGGTCAAGGTTCATAGAAAGCATAAACATAAGCATAATAAAAATTCTAGCCCTGATCATGACGTGGAAATGCCTCAGGAGGAGAGAACAGCAGATCAGAGTGCAGCTAATGAAGAGGCTGGTCAGGAGGAGGAGACTAATGAGGTAGTTGCTCAAGCATTTAATACAAATAACACTCCAACTTACTCCCAGGCCAACACTCAATCTTCAGATTCAGCTTACAATAGTTGTCCTAATGAGAATTCTGAAGAAGAGGTTCAGAAACATCTTCAAGAAGATGTATTCAAATCCCCCAGAGGTATACATGATGCAGAAGATCACATACAGAATGATGATAAGCCTAGTGTTAAATTAGTTATTACTAAGAAGAAAGGATCAATATTCAAGAGTAAATCACTTGTGAATGACAATCCATCACCGCTGCCAGCAAGGAAGAGACGTCATCTGTACAGACATGAATGGGCTAATGATGTAAGTGTCTATCTCTTTTTTTTATGTTTTGTTGCTATCCAAATACATTTCCAATCTGATTGAATATTGATGGCTATCTTTATTACTGCATTATTTGTTTTATTGCATAATATTGTGAAAATGTAAATGACAAATTGACTTATCTATTGTAGCAAAACAATTTAATCTGTGTATGATTCTTTAATTCTATTAAATTCTTTCAAGAAATTTCTAAACTACTATCACTATTATTGTGTTGCACAATAAACCTTGAATTTACTGCAAGTACATAGATAGTAAAAATATAATGGTTGATTACATAATGAAACAATACACAGCCTTTTTGTTAAAGCCATGTAATTATTGTACTTACAGAAAGGAAATGAGACGCCAAGGCCGGAGCCTGCTGAGAATGCAGAAGTGAGGAATCAAACGGGTCAAGTATCAGAAGAATTGACTAGAGTGACCCGGTATAGGGCCCCGGATCCAATTGTGGATGATCCTGTTGAAACTGTGAAACCTTACACAAGTGTCAAATGCAGTAAAGAGGCCAAAGAGGTATGTCATATTAGCACAGAGGTTCTTGTTCTATCATATAATTTTTTTTAGGTCAGGGTTTCAAGGAAAATTTTGGCCTAACTTAATTTGAATAATATTGATGTAATTAATAACATCTAGTTTGAGCAGTTAATTCCTAAACTTTTTTTCTGTTATAGTTTTACACAGTTGTAAGAAATGTGAAGAAGGCACATCAGATCCAGGAAATTGGAGAGTTTCAAGAATTCAATGATGATGTGGAATATCTCTTAGATGCCTTACAGGTAATTTAAACACCTACTTTTTATAATTTACATAGTTTTTATGAACTTACTAACCGCAACCCGCGGTTTCACCCGCATAAGTATCGATCCCGTTGGAAAGACACGTGGCGCCATCTATTATCATAATAACGTTATTGTTGTTTTCCTTGGGCTTGTTTTTTTCGGAATGAAAGGTACCCTATGTCCGTTTCTGTACACGTGACAACGCAAATGCAAAATTTCAGGATGATCGGTTCAGTGGTTTAGGCGTGAAAAGGTAACAAACTTGCTTTCGCATTTAAAATATTAGTTACGATGTATTTCATGCTATACTACTTGCATTGTTACATCTCAGTACTTACAGAATATGTTATAGGTGGAGCATGTTAGCAATTAATCATCTGCCTAGCCTTTTCCCAACTATGTTGAAAATTGTTGGAAGCCGACTTCCAGTCTAACCGGATTCAGCTGAAGACTAGTATTTTACATGGAGCGACTGCTTATCTGACCTCCACAACCCAGTTGCTAGGTAATACAATGCCCATTGGTAAGACTCGTCAGATTTTCGGGCTTCTGACTACCCGTAACGACTGTCAATGATCCACGAATAACAGCCGGGACCAACGGCTTAACATGCTTTCCGAGGCACGGAGGGGTCACGGTATGTAAAGATAGTTACCCATCCACAGCAATTAATATTATCCTATTTTGTGACGTAAGTCTTGAGAGGTTTATTGAACAGTAGCAACATTGTGTGCATTAAGGTTGTAATTTGCATAACAGAGGTTCTCCCTGGGAGTGAAACAAGCTTCAGCAGAAATTATGCAAATAATTGAATATACTGTACCTGTTTTTCCTTAATTCCTTATGATCGGATTGTTTCTTGCAGGATAACAACCCAATTTCTACGCGCTGCCTGTCTGCGATTACACTGGCGAGCAAATGTACCGCGCCCGCGTTCCGCATGCACCTGCGGGCGCACGGCACCGTGCAGAAGTTCTTCAGTGCGCTACATGACGCTACCGATGATCAGGTCAGTTTGTTGAAAGTTTTTGACTTGTTACAAAGCTGTAGAAAATATTTTTGTAAAGAATCTACTAATAATTTTGAGATATTATTGCCAGCTTCAATTTATATCTAAAGAAATAAGCCTAGGTTATTCTAAAAATGAATGTATGACCATTGACCATGTATGAATGTAAACGAAGCAAAAGGAGTGTAAGGATCGTATCAGGTGGCAATCTGTAGTTTCTGACAACCTCTATGGGAAGACGGCGTGAGTTTATTTATTAATGTCTGTATTTTAAAAATCTTTCATTGTTATGGTATAAATACACAATTTTATTGTAAGAATTGATTTATTTTCAAACAAGTACAGACTTGTTTTGTAAGTTTTAATAATATAACAATTCTGAATCAATAAATCACTGTTTACATTGAGTTTATCTCGAGCACAAGTACTTGGCAAACATAAAATTTATTATGATGTATGCTTAAATTATAGGCCTACAATAACTATTTTGTGTCTGCTGGATAAGTAACTAAAATTTTATATCTAAACCATCTATCATCTGTCTGTATTTTGTTAAGTTGATAAATGTGTAAACATATAATAATTATGTACAAACATATTTTTATTTTTTTATTAAACAAAATAAATAAATAAATAAAAATAAACATATTATAGTATTGTATTAATTCTTACATGCAACATTTAACAACTTAAATAAATACAAGTGCGAGTCGGACTCGCACACGAAGGGTTCCGTACCACAAGGCAAAAACGCCGAAAAAACACTTTTGTTGTATGGGAGCCTCCCTTAAATATTTATTTTATTCTGTTTTTAGTTATTTGTTGTTATAGCGGCAACAGAAATACGTCAAAAATGGTCAACCGCTATTTTCCGCGGTAGACTGCGGACGATGGCAGTTGACCGCTTTTCATCCTTATGCCCTTAGTAGTAATGTTGAAAAGCAGCCCACCACGAGTGCCCACGATGTGTGGAAAAATACGGAATGCTAATAACATGCATTTTCTTTGCAGAGCTTGGGTCTGTGTACAGCAATGGTAATGTTCGTACTGTCTCAAGATCGCCTCAACATGGATCTGGATCGCGAATCGCTTGAACTCATGCTCAACTTACTTGAATCTGATGCATCACACAAGTAAGTTCAATCACTTTGCAGTTTACCAATACAGGGTATTTGACTACTGTACTATCAAAAATATACCTACATGGAGACCTAGGCGTTGTTATATCCAACAACCTAAAATGGGAAGCACACATATCTGGTATTGTCAAAACACAACGCAGCAAATTCGAAACTTTACATCATCCGCAAGGCATTCAAGTGCCTGACGCCTAAGACATTTGTCAAGTTGTACAAGACCTAAAACCACTCTTGGAGTACGCTAATCTCATCTAGGACGCTTATTTTAAAAAAGACATAATTCTACTTGATTATGTACAAAGAAGGGCAACCAAGATGGTTTCGCACCATGCGTAATCTACCTTACGAACAACGCCTCGAAAGACCTTGGCCTTATCACACTGGAACAGCGCAGACAAAGGGGTAGGTATTGAGACGTACAAAATACTTACCGAAAACCATGAAGATCAAGATCAATCTTCAAGATCTTTACACACTGAATGCGAACACATTTTCGTAGGCATTCCCTAAAGCTTTGGGAAAATTCATAAAAGAAAAAAGCCCTTGAAGAAATTCTTGTCTAATCGAGTTGTAACAGCATGGAATAGGCTCCCCGAAAATGTTGTGACGGCCCCACACTGAACTGCTTCAAGAATCGACTGGAGAGACTAAATATCTCCAAACTATATGATACACACGCATCTGCTAATTAGCTGCTAGTGTGTCTAACCAAATAATCAAAACCAAAGATATTTTAAAGCCGACTGGTAGTTTCAGAAATTAGCGCGTTCAAACAAACAAACTCTTCATCTTTATTATTAGTAATATGTAGTTATTTTAAAGATATTACTAAAAATGACGATTTGTGTGATGTGATTTAGGGGTGATTTTTCAATCAACAAATAATTTTTATTCGTAGAATAAAATTGACATCTGACAGATTTTGTATCTGTATTTTTGATTGATCTGATTTTGTATCTGTCAAAATGTTTAATTATTCCTCGGATAAAATTTTCTGGCGTTGGAAAAATCAGCCCTTAAAGTGAAATTATTCTTCTATCCTTCTCACGAAAAACGATCATTTTACTGAATGACACGAAGTTAATATGGCTGTCTTGTGACGTCAGATGCTAGTACTTAGTGCTGTCTCTGTCTAGGATAGACTAAACGCGTAGGACTTCACAATGAAAAAGTAGTTATTGACCATAACTTATCTTATATAACTTATCTATCTCTTTGAGGCGCGCGTGGAACACTCACCGCCCCTTACACGATCACTTACCCCTCTCTATACATACATACCTACTCACTTAGTTTTTAGCTTAGTTTATTTTATTGTTAAGTACTTGTTTTTCTTTAATCTAAATAAAGTTGTACTTGTTAGCTTGATTTCTTACGCAAATAACATACTGAGAGGTTTGGCGCTGCATGCCGAGATATAGGTTTCACCTAGTTCGGATGCAGATGCTCGTATTTTGTATTGTATTTATACTTACTAGTTTTTAAATTGTTTTTGTATAATCTTTTCTGGCAAATACATAAATTATTGTTATTATTTTGTTCAGTCGCGATGCTTATACTAATCACAATATTTTTTTTTAGAAACGCGCTCGATGATTGCGGATTGACTTCGGCCCAATTAACAAAGACCCAAGAGAGGGTTCGGGAGTTATGTGCGGAAATAAAAAGCCAAGGAAAAGCGCAGCACTTGGATTTAGAAAATATTACTGTGAGTACTTTTCTTTACTATATCTGATATGAACTGAATTGCGAATAAAGTAATGCTGACAAATACTGCATTGACACAAAAATAATATTGTAAAATCATATTTATTTTAAGATACTTCATCTTTTTGAAGTCTTTGTGCGCCCATATTGTCTTAGGACGTAATAATTAAGCAGGAACTTAATAATTTACTTGATAACTTGAGCAGAACCAGGAAACAGATGACATCTTTGAAATAATAATTTTTAAATTAGTTACACAAGGAAATTCTTTATTAATTTGTCTTATGACTAATATCTGTTGAATCAACAAGATGATTCAAAGTTACAGTCTAAAAAATTTACATCATCAACCCAATTTCAGGTGGGACACTTGGCCATGGAGACGTTACTCTCGCTGACGTCAAAACGCGCCGGCGAATGGTTCAAAGAAGAGCTCCGTGTGTTGGGAGGTGTTGACCACATCGTGCGCACTATACAGGATTGTGCCGCCAAACTTGACACGCCTGTCGCTAACTGGACCAGCGCTGATGTTGAAGTGCTAAGAAAGGCGGATAGGTGCCTGCGGGTTTTGGAGAATGTAAGTATTTTTTGGCAGTAATAATAGCCTCTCAAACGATTTAGATCACGGTGGCCAAATTCAACAGAGATTAGCCAGGTACGTAGGAGATATCATAGTGCACAAGTGTGCGTAAACACAGGTGCACTCTCTGTTCCTTTACTCTCATAGTCCGATGGGACGGCAGTCCGACACAACCATCGAGAGAGATCAGGCGCTGGACCAACAGCTTTACGTTACTGCCAACTTTCAAACTCCGGGCTGTTACAAAGAAATGAAAACCCAATAACACTTGTCTGACCTTGAGAATCGAACCCAGGACCCCTAAGCTCAGCAGTTGCGCTTGCAACCACCAGACCAACGGGGCAGTTTGGTATTAGTTTGAGATATAGATTCTGGACCTTTACAATTGAGAACACGCATGTAATTTTTTTTTTTTTCACTAAATAAATATAAACAGTAATATAAATAAATCCAAGTAAAGTATTCAAAGTCAAATTGTACGTGTTGCTCAAACAAATGATTAAACTTCAACAATTTTCTACCAAAGTTCATATACCCGTTTCTGCCGCGACCATGGTGTGACGTCAGTTTTCACGATATTGCTTTCTTTACATTTCTTTTAAACGCCTCATTAGAGACCTAATAGAATTCTAGAATTTAGTCTTACTCGAGAACCATCGAGGTCAAAGGGATTCATTTTTTTTTTCAAATGTATGCAAAAGGTATAACGCAATTGTGTCTGCGTGCAGGTGACGCAAGCCAACGAGGACAACCAGGTGTACCTGTGCGGCGGGCACGGCGGCGCGGCGCGCAGCATCTGCGGCGTGCTGCGCGCGTGGTGCGGCGCCGCGCGCGCGCACGCCGCCCTGCGCGCGCCGCTGCTCGACGCCGCGCTGCCCGCGCTCAAAGTGCTGCTCAATCTGTCGCACAACTTCGGCACCTCGGGTGACTACTCATCTATATACATACCTACTTACATACATACCAACCTTTGAGATCTTTACACACTGAATGCGAACACGCATTTGCGTGGGTATTCCCTAAAGCTATGGAAAAATTCATAAAAAAAAGCCCTTGAAACAATTCTTGTTTAACCGATTTGTAGCATGGAATAGGCTCCCGGAAAATGTTGTGACGGCTCCCACACTGAACTACTTCAAGAATCGACTGGAGAGACTAAATATCTCCAAGCTATACGACACGCATCAGCTAATTAGCTGCTAGTGTGTCCAACCAAATAATAATACTTTTGCCCGCGGCTTCGCCCGTGTTGTGATCGGAAGTTATGCCGTGCGGACGTACTACTGGAATGAAATGTATCCTTTATTCTAACCCAGGTTGTGGTCTATCCATGTATCATCGAAATCCGTTTAGCCTTTAAAGCGTGAAAAAGTAACAGACAGATTATAAATTAAAGTCCATTTCCTGTTTGTCTGTATGACCGCGTTCGGATTTTAATGCGGTTTCCAACGTCACTTAGAGAATTTATTCCAGAAAGTTAATGTATCTAAAATAATAAATCTCAATGTTTTGTCAAGTTGTAAAAACCATGCGAAGAAGGGACGGGGCGCTAGTTAATAATAATCGAAATGTTCCCCTTCTAGGACATTAGCCACGTCTGTGTGCAAGGGCTAGCTGTAATCAAGTGCAGATGTCACATACTTATCTTCGAATTTTTGGTTCTAGGACATACCAAGGTACATTAACTATCATCATAAGAAGTAAACATAATTTATATTTCCATCTCTGAAGTCAACGACATATGTCGTATAATTGAATAGATACTCGTTTGGCCTTATTTCAAGATTTTGTAGTACATTACATATTCGAACCAATAAACTACAAGCTACCAAAAAAATACCTGTCTGTAACTAAGCCACAATCATAATGTGCCTCCTGTCATTGTAATTATTTATTTGTACTAGGTAGACCTTTCTGGAAATTAGCTTGTAATAGAAATATTGATCCACTTACGCCCTGTAAAAACTCCTTACATTAAAACAAAATCACCTACCTACTTCATGATCCAATATTTGTTGCAGTGTCTCTTGGAGCGCAAGTAATCGGTGAGCAGCAATCAGTTATGGAGACTTGTCTCATCATACTGAACAACCAAGGAAACTTCATTCCTGACAACAGAAACTTCGAATTTAGTGTTTGTGTAAGTATAAGTTTTTCTTTGTTACACTAAATAAATAAAAATCTATTTCCATGAATGTGACAGTGCACACAAAAACATTTTTCATGATTTATTTAATCGAATTTCGTCCTAAGGCGATTCGCACACTGCACCGCACTACGCAGCAGGACGCAGATAACGTGCCAACGTGCGAGATTTTTTACATACAAATTCAATAAAAACGCGCTTTCGTGCGGAGAATTTGGCTCCGTTTCACGCATCCCGCTGCGTAATGCGGTGCAGTGTGCGAATCACCTTATCCGCATGGATTTGATATGCGTCTACCAAAACCGTCTTTTGTTTCTTTGCTTGTTATTAAAGTGGAATAGTGACCCCAGTACATGGCACTATCAGCCAGCTATTATAGACTGACAATAAAAAAAATCGGTTGTCTGTAAAGTCGGTTTACGGACGATAGTTTAACGTGACAACGTCATAACAAAATATTAATGAAATTGCCGAACGCGGAGGCCGATTCGGCAGCGTTCGACATCATCTGTCTCTCATCGCTCGTTCCACGCTCTCGCTTGCACTTCAAGCCGCCATGGCGTACAACGCTACAGCAGAGCAAGGCCGCGAGGTAACGCTACATGAGTCATGTTTTTTTGTGTGTGCAGCCAGCTTCATCGATTTATTAGACGTTGTCACGTCAATAAATGTTTCTGTCTTATCCAGGTGCTGTTGCTTTTAATAAACTTAGTCCAGAACAACGAACCAAATACGCAGAGGCTGCTGAGCGTCCGCATTCGTATTGACAACGAAGACGACATCATATCACGGAGCGTCAGCGCGCTGGACCTCATTGTAGATCTGTTCTATAAGAGAGAAGACCTCGCTAGGTAAGAATTTAAAATTAAGATATCCTTTTTGGGTTCCATATCTCAAAAGGAAAAAACGAAACCCTTCTAACCTCACTTCGTTGTCCGTCTGTCTGCCAAGAACCTTTTTTCAGGAAAGTGTGGAGATATCAAGTTGAAATTGATATCAAAATTGAAGTCATGTATATGTGACTGTGGCGGTCAAAAGGTTAAAGTTCTTTTATAAAAATTCTGTAACGGAACACGGCTGGAGAAAAGAACCTTTATCAAACCATATCTATTGTTGTTGCTAGGCAGATAGCTTTTATTGATGATTGTGAGACGACATTCAAGGAAACAGTCTGTTTTTCATTTGTATCAGTCCTCTCCCCATTCAATTTAAAGTTATTTTTCTACTGCAAATTTAAGTCCTTCAATCCGGAATTGGAAATTCGGGCAGCCAAGCGTACTCGCGGCCTGAGGGCGCGTGTCCTGTTTTTGGACAGTACAAATAGGCTACAGTAAAATATTTAGAGGCCTCTACAATAAAAGAAACGATGCCTGAGCTCTAACAAAATTATCACAAGCAATTTTTGTTTGCAGTCTGTCTTTACAAATGTTTCGATGTATCAATTTCAAGACATCATTGGCACCCTTGTTCAAGCCACTGATGAGTACAGGCCTCCTCCCTTTTGTGCATGCCCTGATCCGTGTCGGTCTCTTCCAGGTCTTCCCCGCAGCCTTCTGTAGGACGTCCACCCACTTGGCCATTGGTCTGCCAAAGTTCCTTCTACCGGTTCTCGGCAACCATTCCGTTAGGGAGCAATTTCAAGTACTTACTTTGTTTTATTTTTATAGGCGGGCTGAAGAAAATACCGATGCTCTACTAGACGGTGAAAAGGAGCCGGATGATAATAATGACAAGAAGAAGCAATCTCAGGACGACATAGATGAGACTGTTGCAAAGTGTAAGTATTTTTCATTAATCATTGTAACTATAGTAAATCAAACGAGTCCCAAAAATAAGATATTTCCTGGGGAAAAAATCCGAGTGAAAATTCTGCAGAATAAAGTAACACTTAAGATTCATCTAGATACATAGTTTCGAAACGTTAGGTTAACGATGCATTTTGTTGCTGCACCATCTATGGCCCTTTGTATACGGCATAGTAAAAAAACATGTCTGTGAATAAGTGAAGTGTAAGAATACAATATGTATGCTCCTTTACTTTAGTAAGTAAGTACACTCTTTTATAACTGATCATGCATGCTGAGTTTGCACTATACCTCATATGCAATTACAGTAGAACCCGTTTAAGACGATCACGCTTAATACGATTTCTCGCATAATACGCCACTTTACGCCAGTCCCTGCAACTTGAGACATATTTTCATACATTTCTTAACGCTTAATACGATTCGTCAACCCGTTTAATACGCCCGAGCCCGAGCCAGAAGAACCCGAAGAAGAACCCGAAATACTGCAGGGTTTTCCTGGATATTCTTCCATTGATGACAATATAGCACCGTACGAAATTCAATCAATTGAAGATCTTATTGAGAATGTGAATAACACACAAAACGAGGCCCTAAGTGATAATGATGAAGACGAAGATGAGTCAACTCCGGTTTTGTCAAACGCCCAGGCATTATCAGCTGGTAATGATTTAAGACGCTATGTAGCTTCTTTGGATCAAAGCGAAGACGCACTGCAAAAGTTGAATTATGTTGAAAATCTTTGAATTGCTAATGCATCAAAATCTTTCTGTCAAATCAAAATAAGTGATTATTTTAAATAATGTAATTATAATTACAATACGTATTTAATGTAATTTATAAATGTATAATTTAATACCTATATATACCAAAATTAGAACATAATACATAATAATATGTAGTACGATTTATTTTCCCTATCCCGCATAATACGCTTTCTCGCTTAAGACGCGTTTTTGGTAGGGTCCCTGAGAAATCGTCTTAAGCGGGTTTTACTGTACTTTATAATTATTCATACAGTCATTAAATAGTACCTAACAGATGTGGTTGTTTTCCTTAAAATCACCATTTAGGAACCCCAACATTACATGGCGACCCTGCCATGGGACTCTGCCAAGGGGATTGTTAGTAGTTTGATTAGAGTTACAGTTTTTCAGCATTCTATTTCAGCATAATTACCTCAATAGTACAATGTGTCGGTCAACTGTGGAAAAGGAAGAGGTTTTCCTCAGCCAAAACCTTCCATAGTGATCCATACAGCACTGACGACCGCGCTTACACACGGCGTATAAACAGCGCCGTAGAAAAAACATGTCTGTCATTGTCATCAAGCTTCCATAATGATCCATACAACACTGACGTCGTCGTGCCTACACTCGGCGAATAAATCGTAGTTTTTCACGGCAAGAAAAATCTGTGTATTACAAAGGGCTTAAGGTGGCACCTAGTCGATATTTTTTCCATACAAATTTCGGGAGAGTATTACTTATTACTCCATTGTTTGACATTGTGCATCCAAAGTAAAATATGATATATGAATAGTAAAATAAAAAGCCATTAAAAAGTTATGAGCCAACAAAGATTCGTTTTTCTTGCTATTTTTCACGTAGCTTTGGGTGTAAATAAGTAATAAAAGAACTGTAAAATTTTCCAAACCAAGTCCGTACCGACAAAGATCCGTTATCGAAGAGTTCAATAAACTTTATTTGTAATGTTATTTATGCGGCGGATTTTTCATAAAACTCGATTTTCCATAGCACTTTTCGAATTTTTTTACGCGCCTATCAGTTGGAACGGTATTTTTGTGCTACTACTAGCGTCTAACTGCTCATCGCTGATACTAGCTCTGTCGGACACGAAGCCAGGTGAAACAGCGTGCTTTTTGGCCATGACCACCAGAGAGTTCGAGCTCGCGACTAGTTTACTCTTAAAGCTTAGCACTGCGATTAAACACAAGCGATTTGAAACCGCCGAAAAATTTAACGTTTAGCTGTCTAAAATAAGTGCACGCACAAAAAATTTTTTCAGTGACTGATTTTAAAAACATATTTGCTACATTTCAAATGCCTTTGATCAGTTAGTGCATATACCCAATACCTCTGATAACAGCGATGTTTTCTAATTTTAAAAATCAACCCTACAACACGCTGCGCGCCAGAAATCCATGTTTGTACTGAAATAAAATCGAGTAAACGCCAGACGCAATGCGTGTTTGTACGCGGTTTGTCGTTTTCAGCTATTCCAAAAAACAGTGCGTTTAATCGCAATTAGAGTAAGCGCGCGTTTTTCTTTACTTGATATTGTAGGCTTAACCTATAAATTGTGACATCATTGTGTCATGTAAATGAATAGGTCATTTTCGTTTTCCTCTTTTTTGTTTATGGTCTTCTGCTTGTCTACTTATTCTTTTTCATATTTTTTCTAAATGATTTCATCTCTATAGTCATATCAGCAATAACCCGGTTAGATGTTATATTTCGGTACGTATCGTTTTTTTCCAGTTCTCATTTATTGTAAGTGGTCAATATTGGTCATAAGTTATAACATGGGCGTGTAAATTCCACTGCTTTTTTTTTTTTAGCATAAAAACATAATTTTATTTACAAATTTAGAACAGTAGATTGCGCTTACTTTATTTTCTGAGCCGTATATTTCGAATACCATTGGTTTCAATAGAATTTTAGTTAAACTTTTATATGCAAAATTAAGCAAGAAAGAAACTTTTTTTTTTAGCCGTAAAACTTTTTTTTTTTCGAAATATTTTCCTAAAACTTAAACTAACTAATAAATTGATAAAAGTCGTATTAGTAGCAAAGCTAAAGAGCTTTCCTACTAAGCCATAACATATACTCCAATGGAAAGCCATTGGAGTATATCTTATGGGTATTGGGCGCCAAAAATTCGTTAATTTCGGTGCCCATGTTATCACCCATTTAGGTCATGAATCCCGAACTAACAATCGGCAAAAGTCGTGTTAGCAGCAAAGTTTCTACTTACAACACTCTTTCCATTGGTGTATGTATATGTTATGGTTATTGGGCGCCATGACTTTCTTTACTTCGGTGCCCAAGTTTTCACCTGCTTAGGTCATTAACTCCGGACTGACTAAAAATTGGCAAAAGTCGTGTTAGTAGCCAAGGTTTTACTTGAAAAGGTCTTTCCATTAGTATATATATCTTGGCTATTGGGCATCAGGGCAGAAACCTATAGTTCGGTGTCCATTCTCCTTTTAATGTATAATTCTAAAATTCGTAATATTCTGAAATTTCTGTTATATTATCACAGAGCTAAGTACTTGATACTTATCTCTGTGATGAAGCAGCCATGCGGTGCAAATCGTCTCGCGTCCCAATGTTCCGGGCGTTTGCTGCGCGCTGAGTCAAAATACCCTGCTAACGGTGGGTGCCTTTATGTACTAGGATGTGTAGTAACGAGTGTGTTGTATGTGCAGTGCTAGCGCGTGCCGGTGCACATATGGAGCACAGTATGGTGGGCGCCTACATGGCGCTCCTGCTGGGCCACGCGGCCGGCGCGGCGCCGCACCACGCCCGCGCCGTGCGCGCGCGCGTGCCGCTGTACGCGCCGCTGCTGCCCACGCTCAACAAGTACTACGCCTTCCTGTCGCTCACCGCCAGCGTAAGTACACACACTACGTCACACGAGCGTGGCGCTACATGGCGCTCCTGCTGGGCCACGCGGCCGGCGCGGCGCCGCACCACGCCCGCGCCGTGCGCGCGCGCGTGCCGCTGTACGCGCCGCTGCTGCCCACGCTCAACAAGTACTACGCCTTCCTGTCGCTCACCGCCAGCGTAAGTACACACACTACGTCACACGAGCGTGGCGCTACATGGCGCTCCTGCTGGGCCACGCGGCCGGCGCGGCGCCGCACCACGCCCGCGCCGTGCGCGCGCGCGTGCCGCTGTACGCGCCGCTGCTGCCCACGCTCAACAAGTACTACGCCTTCCTGTCGCTCACCGCCAGCGTAAGTACACACACTACGTCACACGAGCGTGGCGCTACATGGCGCTCCTGCTGGGCCACGCGGCCGGCGCGGCGCCGCACCACGCCCGCGCCGTGCGCGCGCGCGTGCCGCTGTACGCGCCGCTGCTGCCCACGCTCAACAAGTACTACGCCTTCCTGTCGCTCACCGACAGCGTAAGTACACACACTACGTCACCGCGGGCCGTGGGCCGCGTGGCCTAGAAGAAGCGCCATGTAGCGCACATGGCGCTTCTTCTGGGCCACGCGGCCGGTGCGGTGCCGCACCACGCCCGCGCCGCACCACGTCCGCGCTGTGTCTGTTTAAGTCCCATGACTTCAACAGAACTGGCGAAATGTGGGTGTATGTATTTCTCTGCATAACCCTTCGGGAAATACAGACGTGATGTTATGTTAAATATTTACAATTTCCTTTCAACTATCATCAAGCGTGTCGTTAAATGAAAATAATTTTGCTGTTTCAGGCCGAAGCCGCGATCGTGGCTCATGTCAAAGCGACGCAGCGCATCATCGAGTTTATGGAGGCGAGCGACAAGGAGGCGACAGAAGCGGAGTGCGCGCCGGCCGACGTACCGCAGGACATGTCGCTCAGCAACCTTAACTACAGCCAGCACAGCTACGCCGGCGCCGAGCGACACTCCTCGTCCCTGGAGCTCGACAACTACCACTGAGGGCCAGTGATGTGTGCTAACCGATGCCGAATCACGCACGAGCCTTCGGTCGGTGTCGGCTAAATCGTCCAGGCTGGACCAACAATGACTACCAAATTTTTAATCCAGCCTGATCCGGCACATAAACCGAAGAACTCTGAAGATCGCATCGTTTTGCCCTCTGGTGTAATCATAAGTTTTGATCAATAAAGCAGGTCGTTTAGGGGTAGCGGGATTGTTTTAAGATAAACGGAGGTTTATTATTGTTCTGTTGGCTGATAGAGTTTATGTAGGGTATTGGATAGTGTTGAGAAGCGTTGATTTCGACGTGAACTTCCTATTTGACGAGAATGGGAATACCACGCGGTTCTGTTAGTGCATGCATATGTGTCTTAACATATATCTACTAAGCGTTAGTAATTTTGAGTCTTGAGTTCATCCTTGTTGTAAGACTTGTAAATACGTACCAAAACAACAAAATAACCCTTGTATATTGTGAACACCCTTAGCAATAGTATATAATATGCCATTTGTAAAAGTGAAAACAATATTATAGGTGGTGGACGTTTGTTTGCACGCGGCTATTATAAGTACTCTTCTCTTTGTATCGATACTTCTTTCTTCCTTCTCTTTGATATTGTAAATATAAATCACAGACTGTTAAGATGATAGTTATGTTGACGACATAGATATGGGTTATGAAGTCTTAATTAAATTGAGATATTCCGAGTTTAAGCCACTGAACTGGCAATATAAAAGTGCAAAAATAGTCGAGTAAGTGTATAATAGATATGTATTCTTTTATGTGAATATTGTGTCTGCACTTTTTGTATTATACCGCTCCGGGAGAGTTACAAATTATTAGAGTATTGTTCTATTGAGGCACAATCATTTATTGTAAATACATTTTAGCTAGTACCAATAGTTCGGTCTCTGTTGAGTAAATTTAGCGTAGGAACAGTTGATGATGTCCGGATATGTTGAGATGTAATGCGTAGCAGCGACGGCGTGGCGTGACGTGTCATGACGTCATCGCACGTGCAACGTACCGTGGAGAGACGCTGTCTTACGAGATGGTGCAAAATGTACAAACACTTGCGACAGTCGCTAGCAAATGAGAGAATGACCTATGCTTAGATATAAAAAATATGAAATAATTTATGATGTTGGATTTTTAACCAGTTGTAGGACTAGACAGCGTTTAAATAATACATATTATTTCTATATCATAAACTTGATTGCAAGACTCCATGTTCACAACTCGACTGATGTCCATTAGGCGAAATTTTATTTTTATGATTGAAATGTAGAACTAATATGTAAGGCACATAAATTACTTAATTTTATCTAGTATCGCAGAGTAGGTGTTTTTCTAAATCGAGGATTCGAATATGTCTATGAATTTTATATCGAGATTTTTTTAAATTCGTCAACAGATGCGGTACAATGGAGGAGCCGTAATTCTGATTTAGTTTGTGGAAAATGTACTACAATTAGGTTTTCGGATTGCTTATATGAATTGTTGTCATTCTCATCCCATGTATTTCTATAAATTTGTTGATATTTGGCAAAATTTGGCTTTTGCCCTGCTGCACTAAATATACAAGTTGGATTTTGCTGTGTCAGTAACAGAACTTCATTCCTGATATTAATTTATATCAAGTTAGTTGTTACATTCGTGTTTTGACGCATTTTGGTCTGACCTTAATGACAATAACGTAAAATTGAGAGATTGTAAAACGTTTATTATACGGTCATTCACATACGGTTGCACGGTTCGCATTACTTCGCACAAGATGGTAATTTTATAACTGCTACGGAATGTACGGAGTCAATTCTGCTCTTCGTTACCGTGTGACGACATTTCTGACAGCTTTATTTTATTTATAAGACATTTTTAAGTTGAATAACTAAATGGGTATAATATTATTACGCAATTGAAGTTGTTAACTGGTTTTTTTTTCAACTGGGCGTTTAAAAAGACCAAGGGATTCCCTTTTTATTTACTGTACAGCTATGGTTCTTATTGCCTAAATTATATTTACTTAATTTATTGACCTGTATGTATGTATCAACTAAGCGTAGCTCTAAAGTGCATTTCGTTATGAAATTTTCATCCTTTCATCACCTGTGTTTTGAATAATATGTTGTTTACTTCATGAGAGTTTGATATCTTGAGAAATTATTATTGTATATGTAATGTGTAATTATGTTATAAAGTATTACGTGTAATTATTAAAAGAAGACAATTTAAATAGCTGCCTGGTTTTATTTAAGTTGTTTGATAACTTTAAATCCGCTTCATTTGAAGAAGCATTGACAGCACAAAAACGCCAATAGACAAAACAGTTAAATACTAATATCCTTGTGAGAATAAATAGATCAATTTACATAACAATAGCCTAAATACGTCTGATTGTATGGTTAAAAACTTGTCGCATACACATGAACGACTAAACTGAGCTCAATTTTTCATTCTCTTTATGATGCGATCACAAGGAAAATACAATTATTTTAGCTCGTCAATTCTCAGTCATTACGCGCATTAGATACAATAGACATAGGTACATAATAAAGTATGGTATAATACAAGTAGAAAAACTACTACATATAAAGATAATACCATGATAGAAATTGATTATTCCGTTTATCCACCCTAAGGTGGAAATGCATGTCCGAGAATACACCCTAGATTTAGTTGGATAAACGGAATTTATAGACTCAGGGTGGATTCTCGGATATGCGTTTCCGCGTATTCTACTTAGGGTGGATAAACGGAATAACCGTAAAAATGAATTCTACGTATAATTAAATTCGTTCTACGGCATCTACGCGAGCCACGGCCGGGGCTCGAACGCTTTGCCAGTCTCCTGTCTCGGTATATCGCTTGTTCACAGCCGTTAACTGCTCGAAGTTGGCTCTGGCAAGTTTGTGTTTATTCCCAATTTTCTGAACTAGCTCTTCATCGTATACTGTCTCGGGATCATCCAGTTTTAAATGAGCCTTCATTTCCTGCACGGTCACTAGGAAACAGTTCCACGGTGACCAGTCCTCGTGCACGTGCCATCTACAAAGCCTCAGTTCAGTGATGTCATCGCATTCGCTTATTGCGGAATGCGAATGCCAAAGCTTTTCTACTATGAAGAAAACATCTTTCTCTTGAAGAACGAAAGCTAACGACCCCCAACACTTACGGCGACGCTCGTCACGTTGTACAGCTCGTAATATAAATTTAAAAGGTGTCATATCGATCCAAATACGTTCATTGACGTCTTTCCACGAGCATGACTTACAGATCAAACAGCCAGACATCCTCGTGTCCAAGGGAAAGTCCGTGTACGGTTTTATCTGGTGGCACAATTCGCAGAAGTGAAGGTTGCCGTGCTCCATTTTCTTGAAGTCTCTTCGGTCCTTATACTTGGTAACACCAGAATTCAGTTCAGACGTTTCTATTAGCCGGATGACGGCACCAGCTGTTCGACGTCTCAGGAATTCGAGTTGATGACTGTTATACCTTCTTACAAGCAGGTCACATTCTTGATCCAATAGAGTTATTATTTCCTCAGCTAGAGGATGGCGAAATTCCTGAAGTGCAAACTTCATGTCGACCAAGAGTTCAAGGCGCTCTTTAACATCTAGATCACTGCGTATAAAAGAATTATAAAGTTCTTTTAGTTTCCGGGCTTTTTGGATTTCGATTGTTTCCATTGTGATTAATTTTCCACTGCGGCCGTACCAAGCGATAGGTTTCGAAATTTCTTCTAAGAATCGTTTTTGTTTAATCTTCTTGCTGTCTTCTTTCACCTTGCTTCTATAATCTTCGATACATCTCAGTAATTCCACTTCCTTATCAAGAAGTAATGAGAATTCAGCTATTTTTGGACCTTTTGCATGTAACTGTGATATTCTGGCTATTTCAGCATGTTTCCAACGATCAACCTAGAAAAGAAACCTCAGTTTGATTAAGCACATAGGCAACGACTAGGTAGGTATTATGTATAACAGCACTTTCTCAACAATAAATTACCAAGGTACTTGTTATTTTTTTTAGCTAAGCTCTTGCTATTTTTATTTCTCTGAAACTACAAATCATGTTAGTCTCGATAGGCTTACCATTGCATATAGTTGATCAAAATCTTCACGGGATTTCGGAAATGTTTTAGTAATAAGATCCCTTCGTAGACGCCTCTCCATTGCTTCTCGCTCCAGCCTGTCTTCCTCTTTCATTCTTGCTATTCTTTCCCTATAAACAAAAAAGAAATACCTGTCAAGTTTGAGCCGGACTCGCGCACCGAGGGTTCCGTACAAATTTATATTTACTTGTGCTACTTGACATTGCTTCTTGCCAAATTTCATGATTCTAGGTCAACGGGAAGTAGGACCCTATAGGTTTGATTCCTTTGCGAGTGTCAAAATATTCGGCATAAACCCCCCGTATCTTTTGATTGCGTTGACTTAGAAGTTTGATTTTTTTGCTGCTTCAAGGGATTGCAGCCCTGAGTATTGATATTAATATCAACTTTATAACTCCACGCGTTTCTGAGAAAAAGGGTCTTGACAGACGGACAACGAAGTGATCATAAAAGGGCTCCGTTTTTCCTTTTGCGGTACGGAATCCTAAAAATTGAATACCCACGTAGGAGTATGAAATGAAACATAGTTTGCCTACCTACATAGCGGAGAGAATGGTGTTATTTTATTTGAAGTAGGTTTTAAAGTCTCCGCCACAAGAAGCTATAAATTTTGTAAACACACATTCAGGGGTTCGCAACCTTTGAATCAAAGAAAAAAAAAACAGTTTTGTAATGTATTTTATTCTTTTAAATGGATATAATTATGTGAACACACATCTAATTATTGTCGTCAGACTATTCCAAGTATTCTGCAGCATTGACATCGTCAGCGTAAACTTACTTCAAAATGGCGGCCCAAATGTTTACGTTCCATGAGTCAGACACGTTCCAGTACCACAAATCGTTAGAAGACAGCGCTTTATATCGCTAAAATATAACCCGACCAAGTGAAATTGCTCTTTAGTTTCGTATTACAAGTACCTATGTTACTTTGAGTTGATTGAATTTGGGATTATTTGTTGTTGATTACCTAATTTGTCGCTACGTAACTAAGGGCTGATTTTTCACAGTACCTACTTCCATACAAAATCTGTCAGACGTCAATTTTATTCCACAAATAAAAATTATCTGTCGATTGAAAAATCAGCCCTTGTCCCTTAGTAGAAGTTCTTTATTTACAAAATTTATAGCTTCTCGTGACGGGGACAATAGTTAGTAAAGCTCATTGTAACGGATTCATTAGCAGTATGAAGAGAGACCTACCATAAGTTGGGTAGGTTAGTACCTATTTCTACCAACAGATGTCGATGCAACCACCATCTCGCAAAGGCATAGGTATTATATAGATTTTCAACTTCTATTTATAGATGTTGCAGGCTTGCAGGTGTCTCTAGGCGGGGTATCCATCTATACATTTGATATAATTTAGGTGGTCGCGACAGCCTATATAATTGCCTCGGTTATTCCATTTCTCCACCCTAAGGTGGAGACGCAGAAACGCATGTCCGAGGAGATTCCACAGCATGCCTAGTTGGATATACAGAATTTATAGGCTTACTGTGGATTCTCGGACTTGCATTTCCGTGTATCCACCTTTGTATGGATAAACGGAAAAGCCGGATTGCCTCCCTCAAATCAATCTGAATTATGAAGAAGGTAACAAAACTATTACATACATGCATTCGTTTAACCATCTGTATATCATTTGCCGAAACTGATAATGTCTGAAGGCGCGTTGTATGATGGACGCATAATGGTCGTGGTTCAGTCTTATGATCATCTCTTCGTATGTCTCGTACGGTTTCGGCACCACTATCCTGTCAGTCACGTTTGGAATGTATGCGTGCACACTATTCATTTGCGTTGCACGGCTGTAGTTCGTCTCCTGTAATTGAAATTGATAATGGCTAAAGTTTGACACAATAATTTCATAATCTGTCATTTTTAGGGTTCCGTACCCAAACGGTGTCGGGACCCTGTTAGGTACTAAAGACTCCGATGTCCGTCCGTCTGTCACATTATCTTTTAAACCGTACCTACCTACTTGAAATTTTCACAGACTGTGTAGCCTACTTACTCCTTGGCCGCTATAACAACACATAATAAAATTTAAATTACCTAAGTCAACAATTAAAGGGATCCCCATCCCCATACAAGAAACGTGTTTTTTAGGGTTCCATATATCCAAATAAAAACACGGAATATCCTTTATTCTTTAACTTCGAAATAACTAAGCCTAACATTTGAGTCAAAAAGAGTTTTTTTTTTTGCGTAAATAACTTCAAAGGGACTCAAATACATTTATTTTTATATAATTTTAAATTAAATAGATTTTTAAATTATAAACAAGTATGTATTTGAGACCCCACACAAAAAGTCCTTTCATTATCTAAATTACCCTCTAAAAATGACCCCATTTAATTAAAATTCATTTATTTACGTTAAACCTTCGTGTATATCACAGATAGGTATTCATATAATATGCCTTTCAACCTTATCGGTTCAGTAAATTCGGAGCAAATTGGCTGTGACAGACACACGAGTGATCCTATAAAGGGTTCCGTTTTTTCATTCGGACGTACGGAATCCTAAAAACGTGCATTTTTTCACCGCGCATTTTTTCAGTGCGCGTACCCGTGACTGCGTTTGTTATACCGTAGATAGGTACGACAGAAATAACGTACCGTGTTCCACCGCACTGCAGTGCGCGCTAGCCCTTAAAAAGTTAATCAGACCGAGCAATGGACGCAATACGTACATATATTTTTTCTCTTTCTTCTGCCGTCTGTGTGTCTCTACAGTTCTTCAATTCTGGTGGTAGTTTCTCCGGTTTCTGTGGTGTTTGAGTGTACGCATGGTGGTAGACGGTGCCTAAGAAAATATAAAAATTATATATCCACTCTTGTGGAGAGTTAGTTTAAAACAAAGTCATGCGAAAAACACTTTACTCAAGATACCTGTGTTGACATTCCTGTACCCTCCTAAATACGGCTTTTTCATTGGTTTAGAGAATATTTCTACGTTAACCTGTTTGAGAGTAGTCCCAAACGGTACCATCACACTTAAAACATCATTAACTGGCAATTCTCGGTACAATTTCTCTAAATCCAACGTAGCTTTATTTTTCGTTACTAATTCTACCTCTGCTATTCCGTATTTGTCGTAATCAAGATCCATAAGTGCCATGCGATCCTTCAATGTATACTCTCCTCTTAAAAATACCAGATTGTCAGGGTCCGTTTGAAAAAGTTCACCCAAGTTTTTCTTTATCTCGTGAACTTTCATTATGCAGTGATATGAGCGAGTAAATGTAGCATTCTGATTTAAGACCCTGAACTTTATTGCTATAAATGGCATGTCTTTCTTCTTTGGAAGAACCGCATGCAATAGTTCATGCATGTATGATTCCTTTGGTATCGATGATAGAGAAAATTCCTCTGAATCCCTCGTGAAAACATCGATAGTGAGGGAGCCAAGTGCATCAGCCTTGAGCTCAGACAACAGAGCTGCCTCTTTCAATACATTTCTATTCTTAGTCAGTATAAGGTTACTGTTTGACACACTGAGTAATTTTGCTAATTTGCGTTTAATGAACTTAATCGGCGTTGACGCTGGGAAGACTTTTGTAAACACGTCGTTAGGATGGAGGGGCGACTTAAATGTGACTAGTATGTGACTGATGGGGTATATCAGCTGCTCTACGTCTCTGGCGCATGGTGCTGTGGGGTACCGGGACTTGGTCTCGTCCGTAGATGGTGTGGTTTTGTAAGGTGGGGCAGTCAGCAGCTTCTCTCGACCTAATTCACACTGGCACGCCACAACCCCCATTGCCCTATTTTGAGGAGTCGTCGAGATCCCTAACAATTGGGGCACATCTATTTTCTTCATGTTGATGAAATGTCTTTTCTCGAGTCACAAAATTATAAAATAATAAATAAGGATAAATAACACTACTCTTTTTAAAACCTTTGTACAATACTTGACATAACAAACACTGACGATTGACTTTGTTATTGTTGCCAAGCTACAAACAGTGACTGTTGCCGGTTGCCAAGTTACCTATTTACTTTACAGGTCCACATAACTTTACAAAATCAGCATTTTGGGGCATCTAGGTAACGCTATTTAAGGTTTAATAACAATGCAATGCATCCTTGACAACAACTTTCAAGAAGTTTTTCTTGCGATTAATATTCGCGAATATACCTATATATACCTACTCAGTACCTACGTCATAAAAATAAATAAATAATGTTGTAGCACTAAAACTTAGGTCGGTAGGTACCTATGTCGAATATTTTGGACCTACAAAATTTTAGAACTTGACTAATGACTTCAATCATCGCATCAGTCGTTCTTTCATTTGGGTTAAGTAACCGATGAGTTAAAAAGCAGCCCAGGATTATTAGACAAAATTTGGCCAAAGATATTAAGTTATTTTTGATAAACAGTTGAATGTTGATACATATACATACATATTCTGTAGGTATGTGGTACTGAATCATTACCTACCTAAAACTCTCCGACCCTCCGCCGCTTGCGTCTTGAGATATAGGTACATACATACATATTATAGTATCTGTTTATCTTTCAACGACAACATAAAAAATCAAATTACAGAAACAATAACTAATATGATAACATAATCAAAAAGGTTCATCATCCATAAGATCAGACAAACAATGGGTTCGTGAAAACTGTCTATACGGTCGAGTGTAAGATCTTCAAGACCCGTCTTACAAATAGAAATAAGAAGCTCTCAGAACCTACTCTCAAGCTCATGGAGGAGAGCCGCGAGATTTATTTATTTTATTAGTTCACCAACAATTGTTTAGACAGGTTCTATGCTCAAGGTAACATGAAAAAGTGTATGCAACAACAATTACAGGCAAACGCGGCATGCTTAAAGAAGTTTTACAAAAATAATTTTTAATCTAGTTTTAAATTACTTATTTAAATTAATTAATTTATTTAATTTAGTTTTAAATTATGTCACAATATAATGTACTTATATTATATGTAAACACACATATCTATTAAGGAAGGTATTTAAAAAATTTGGCTTGGTTGGTCACAGCTGTCATTCGTGGATCTTTCACAGTCGTTACGGGTCGTTAGTAGCCCGAAAGTCTGACAACCAGTCTTACCAAAAAGTATCGTATTACCCAGTAACTGGGTTGTGGAGGTCAGATAAACAGTCGCTTCATGTAAAATACTGGTAGGTATTCAGCTGCATCCAGTTAGACTGGAAGCCGACCACAACATAGTTGGAAAAAGGCTAGGGAGATGATGATGATGATGATTTAAGAAATTTGGCTTTCAATTTACCCAAACTTTTAAAGTGCACATCAATTTGACCACTGCAGCTATTTACGACCTTGCATAGGGGGAATTGGTGCCTAAAACCATTCTTCTCTGCGATGGGCAGAGTGGTGTTATGAGACTGCGAAGAACTTAAAGGTGTGCAATATTTATGGGCAGTCAACTGCATGGTTTATTAATTTGCACACAAACATTGCGTCATTATAATGAGATGACTTACGGTTACGCGTATCGCCTGAAGACTGCTGGATCTCTTTAGACGATACGCGTAGGTACTGACAGCTCAATAGACCTTGAAAACGACCTTCACCTTTTAATACTGTACGTATTAAAAGCGCGATACAGCGGAACAAGGGCTCTAAGGTCATATATTGCATGAGATCTGTCTATTGGGCAGAGCCAGCGGAAAGATCAAGAGGTTCTATGGACAGTGGTACACATCAACGAGTATCCTCAATGCGAATCTGAAACGGCCCGTACTAGATTGATCATCAGCCTGAACGAGATTAGGATGGCTCTGAAAAAAAAGGCGCCGGGCGGTGACGTGATTACGACCAAACTCCTGAAGGCCGGTGGAAAACCGGTTCTTAAAGCCCTCCAGACGATGTTTGAACCCGCGTCTGCTTAGCGTTTGTGGACTACGAGAAAGCCTTCGATTCGATCGAGAGTACATCGAAGTGCTGAAGTGTCTGTATGAAAACGCACCTATCCTTCTGCAGCAAATTGCGAGACAGGGAGATGTTATCTTTCCGAAACTGTTCGCCACTAAAAGATGTCTTTAAGGTTCTAGACTCGAGAGGGCTAGGTATTAACTACAATGACGAATACATCTCTCACCTTCGATTTGCCAACGATATAACAGTCATGGGTGAGACTAGTATGGACCTCAGTACAATGCTCAATGGCCTTAGTAGAACAGAGTAGACATTCTGAAAGAGTGGCTTTAAAAATGAACATGGACAAAATCAATGGTCATATGAAATACACATGTACTTACATAAAAATGCCATGACACCCACTCTCATGAAGATCGGATACCTACTCTACACTCGTAATTGTTGACGATTATAATTTACGTGGAGCAACTGCCTATCTGACCTCCACAACCCTGTAACTGGGGGGGGGCGTTGTATATGTATATCCACACAACATTACCAAAACAATGCCAACAGCCGACTATATGCACGCGGTCTCAAACAAGAGGTTGGACTCACCTCCAACCTTCAGCAGGGGGAAGATTAAGATTCTGTAAGTATTTACCTACTCAGGCGTGCAGTCTTTCTTGGTATTTAACTGTGTTCTACCCAGCCATTGATTAATTAATCAATTGTACTTTATGACGCTCACGCTTTTTAGAGTGTGCATAGATAACTCTATCTACTTACTACTTATCTAGGTACCTACGTTTTACTCGGTAATAAAGAATGCATTTTTTTACTTTTACCTCAAATCTAAAATTAATAATCGGCTCAATCACCACCATCATCACTTCTACCGAAAGACGTCCACTGCTGGACATAGGCCACCCCCAAGCACCGCCACTTCGATCGGTTCTCTGCTTCGCGTCCAGCGGATTCCTGCAGCCTTCACCACGTAATGAATACTACTTATTTAACATTAATTGGAAATGATAATATGTTAAAAGTTGATTAAATTATAGGAAGAGTTATGAAACTCTAGGAGTTTCATTTTCAGTCAGGTAGTGAAGAAACAAGGCGTTGTTTGCTTCCATAAAGAACGAATTAACCGCTAAGCTTTAAAAACTAACTCCTTTGAAGAGTTTTATAAAAGATGCGAGTGTGCATTCAACGTTTATAAATAGGTAATTTTCTGGTTTGAAACAATTTTCTTTGTAATTTTTATATCGCTAACGCTATTAGTTTTTTAGCTGTACTTTATAATAGGTATGAACCTATTGTAATAAAAATGTTCACAGTGTTTTAATACCCATTCACGGAAGTAAAATATTATTGATCTCCTATAACAGAGACCTAAGTAGGTGGTTGATAGTTAATAAAAATTGAGAAAACAATAAAATTACAGCTCAATAAAAGAGCGAATGTGCCGAGCATAGCTGGCGTGATATTAAATTCCTCCAAAAACATAAAAATGATTTTCGATCGTAAAACTATAATTTACAGACGTAAAAATACGCTGACTTATATGTTACTCCGAGTCTGTGGACTAGGAATATGGCGTGGTATGGTGGGTGACGTCGCAGCGTTCCTACTTATTTCTTCCAGATATATGGTCTATGTTTCATAGCAAACCGGTAAAGGTTGTTTAACTAAATTTGACTGTGTATTAGTGTTTGATAAAGGTGCTAAATACTTAAGATCAGTATCTGGAATGTACTTAGTCGCTATTACGTAGGTATGCAATCAAGATATTTAATTAATCCCTGTAAAATTAGTTCTAGCATTAGCTTATCTAATTTCAAGCATATTTACCTACATACTTTACTATATATCACAGTCACCTTGTTCATAGTTCTTTAATACTTACTTTTATTGGGGACATCGTTCAGTTCAATCAGATTTATTATAGCTGGCTGAATTCAGTAAGTAGGTCTCTTTGATACTGAACGAACGCCAGCCGCCCACAATGATGACTTATGACTAGGCCACTTTTCAGGTTTCTATGTCTATACATATTATAATCTTATTTATTTAATAGAAGATTTTTGCATGACTACTGAAACTGAGCCTCAAAGTGGTACCATCATAACAGCATTGCTTCGATTGCTCCAGCTTCCAACCACTTTCAACCCTCAGCCGGTTTCTATAAGGTTTCAATCTGACCTGGCAATATAGGCCACCCGTCTTCAGCTATGGTGCCTTCGCCTTTCAGATGTCGTGAGAGATCAGTAGGGGCAGATACCATAGAAATAGAAAGTAAAACTGAAACAGGTCTTCAAAAATTTTGATGGGAAAACCTTTCACGTAATTTCCCCTCCCACCTGAAGGCATGAAGTGCCCATGCATACCCAATACCAGTCTAAACTAAACAGGCTACTGGCTAGTTAGATGCTAGATACGACGGACGGTAGCTCCCTCGTATTATTGCGTTTGTTCGGGCTCGTGTGCGTTCTGTAAACACGTGTTTTAATCAAGCCTGTTGCTTCGTTTCCGTTAGCTGCGGCTACTCGGCGCTGCGCAAAGAAAAACTTTGCATGTGTTTTATTACGACGGATGCGGAACGCCCTCAGGGCTTAATTTCGATGTCGACCTGCCTGAATTTAATTGTTTTATTGTATGACTCTGGATTTAAAATAAGGTTTAGATTTTCCCTGAAATTGGATTTCCGTTGGGGTTGGGATTTGTTTTTAGGCTAGTGATACATACCTAAAGTAAATCTAAAGCTGCTGCACATTTTTATGGGATGCAGGCAATAAGATATATTAATATATTATGTTAGGATTACAGCTTATCAAACATCATGTCAATTATATTTCAAGAGAGTATTGTGTTCAGTGCAATTTTATATGTCGTCTAATTCAGAGAGAAGAACACCTATGGATGGACTCGAACTGGTGAACGCGAACTCGAATTCGTAATAACGCGGCAGCGGTAATATTACGTAGGTTGCTAAGTACTTATTTTAATGGTGTGATTCACTATAGTGATTATAGTATCTATCTACTAATTTAATAGTTTAAAAATTAGTACCTACAGTAGAAACTTAATCATCTCACATGTTGACCACAAACATAAAAATATGATATGATATTTCTCTGCTTCGATTTGTTTACAGGGCAGTGTCGCTCCCCAATCGGGCAATCTTCTCGTTGTCCGCGATAATCGAGATGAACAATTTTATTGCGCTCGTGGGCAGGGGAGGGGGCGCAGGGGGACGGCGGTACATTCGATTAAAGCTCGCTGTACACGGAAATTATCAAACGAAACGCACCGACAACTCAGCGGGCCGTGAGAGCCTCTACATTAATAGTTTTTGTTCCCCAACTCGCTCGTTTCGTCGCAGAAAGGTAAAGTTCGGAGGAGTTTTTTTTTCTTTTATGTACCGTATGTTTTCAGGCACCTCTCATTTTGAAATACTCTTTCGGTTGTCTCATATACCTACAATATTGAGCTCGTTGCATCTACATAATGCGTCCCATACGGACGTGTGTCTATTGTGATTTAAAATGTCGTACCTTCAAAGAATAAGTTTCCTTTCAAGCTCGCTCTAAGTAGTGTGCGTAGAACGTCATGTGGAGTTAAATATATTGCTCCTTATTATTGCTTGGTGTGTCTTTTAGATTCAAGTGAGGAAGAAATTGGACTTCTTTTCTGGTTTAAGTGCAGTCAGCAACAAAAGTTACTTTTAATTTTGCAAGAAAACATTTTGCATATCATGTAACAAAATGATCGAATAATTTTGTTACTTTTCAGCATTTCATACATGCAAAAGAAGCATTTCATGTACTCAATAGCCTAGAGAATACTCTTTCAATTTTCTATCAGTTCAGATTTTGTATGCATACTTTGAACAATACATATAAATATTATGATTTTAAAAACTGAAGTGTTAGTCAATTTTTGTTGCTTACATCACTTACATAAGTACAAAGGTAAGTACTCCCCATTTATATTAGGGGCATATAAATGGGTACTTATAAAAGCTTGGTAGTTAGGAACCGTAAAACTCCGAATAGCCTGAACCATACTTAATGAGATTTAAAAGCGGTCGCTACAAGAATACTTTGGCGTACCTATGTAAAAATATTTTGTATTACAAAAAATATTGTACAAAATAGGTACTTAAGTACAGATAAACGTGAGTGCAACATTTCTAGCAGTAGAGAGAACCAACAGTACATCCACATACAAATGTACGTCAAAATTCAAATTCAGTTTGTATTGAATGTTTGTTCAGATTTTCCAATCGCACCTCGCGTTAATTTGTTTGTACAAATTTTACCGCACCGCAAACGATTCGATTAAAATTTAGCTCTATATTCAATCTAACTAACGGACGTGTTGTTAACGCGAGCATGTAAAGTTAACACGCAACACAAAGCCGCTACGATCACATATTTAAGCGGAGTTAATAGGCGAGCATTAGTCCATCGCACGCCGCTCAGCAGACCCTGTCTCTTTGTTCGTAGACTGTACCGCCAAAATATGATTGCACGTCGCAAACACGAATAATTGTAACACCGAAACTGAAACATCAATATGCTTAATGAGAGTTGATTAGTATCGACTACGTGCAAATTATGTAGTCTGACAACGCGCTGTTACAAATTATTGATGTAGGTACCTATCTGCATTATATCCAAGTACACACCGACGCTAACTATCCAGCTGTTAGCCCAGACAGGCGCAGACAGTCACAGATATAATTAAACAGCGCTCAGCTCATTAATAACATATTGAAACGAGACAGTTTCCCAAATAGCGCTTGTATCGGAGACATTTGAAAATTCACGAGCTATTTTACTTCACCAGACAATAAAAAAGTCATGGCCTGTCCATTTTTAAGTAGTGAAATCATTACTGTCAACATATCCTACTTAGCAAAATTGTGATTTCAATATTGGTAATTGCAATTTTTGCGCTCGTCGTCATATAAACCGGTTGAAAGCATCAATCGGACTATCATTAGCAGGTATTTAGCCTTTCCCCGACTGCGGTTATCAGTCAATTTGTCGAGTGCATTTCCATCTGTGTCCACTCACCGATCCAAATATGCCCTATTAATTATTTATGAAATTAATACGATTGGCAAAAACAACATGTGTATGCTTGTGGGGAGCGCGGTGCGCGCACATGATGCGTCTTTTATTCGATTATTGGGGCAGTGATTAGCGCCGAGCCAGCGACGTAATAATTTATTCTAAACCGGTATAATGTTAGTTTACGAGGGATGCACTATCTCCTACGTGGTATTATTAGAATAACTCTAGTTTTTATTGCGTAGGTAGCGGAAATACAATTTTTTGTAACATCAAATCACAAGTTTATACTACACCGTGTAAAATGGTGAGAATGTTCTTAAATTAAACTGGCTAATTAAATATAATGAGTATGTAATAGTGTCAGACAAGAACCGGTCATAATAATGAAGTATACGTTTTTAATAGGCGCATTTACGAAGGACTCGTTTCTATTCTATAGTCTGTTTTTAAAGATAAACTTTTTATCAGTTGCTCTCCTCGTCCTGTCACATAACATATTATTACATTTAAACACGTGTTCTTAGGCTGATAGCTATTTATTAATCTATCTTCACACAAACTGGGTGTAAGCGATGTCTGAAAACTATCGAACTATTGTGACCCTGAAGACACATCACACGCGATCGCCTCGTTGTTTCGCCATTTGGATAATTAATTAATCATTTTGCGAAACAAGTACTTACTGCTTTATATTGCAATTGAATATGTACAGTCTTTGTAAACACGACACAAGACCTGTCTGTAGGTCAAGTTGTGTCCAATAGGTAGGTACTATATTATTATAACGAAAAAAACATGAAGATATTTTCATAGGTCTTATACTTATCTATATGTTCCAGACTCACTTCAAGTCTAGAGCCCAAGATGTTAATAAAAATACGTTAAATTCACATTTTACGTGTTCTGAGGTATTAAAATTATAGTTAGGTTCCGTGCGACTGATTCACCGATTTTAGTGTAGTCATATCTCAGGCGAGTTCATCACATATGCATATTATGACATAACTGAGGGGTTTTATTGCCACCCGGACAGACGCGAGACGTGGCTAAGGATTCGGACGGCCGCACATCTCGCGTACTGCAATATGATACGCCTAAGCAAGGACTTTAATATAACCACCTTTATGACACTTCCGTACAGGAAGGTGCCGTTAATTTCGCATTTAACTTGTGAACATGAAAATAGGAAAGAATGTTTTATTGTTGGCTCGTGTGGTGGAAACCTTATATTTTGAAAAGCCGATACAAGGGAGATGATGATCTGATGATTTCAGTGTGCTTATGTAAAGTTTTAAATACATATTACTAAGCAAACTTACAACAAATAGGAGAACAATCTAGGTAACACAAGTTCAACTTGTTTGAGTCATAGCTAAATTGGTGCAGATGTTAGTAATAAAAAGAAATCACAAGACTATAACTGGTATTTCTTGCATGTTTAGAACTTAGGACTGCTAATAATATCTAGCCAAATTCCACAATTTATACAGCAGAAAAACGTTAAAGGATGTCGTGGATTTGAATGTACAGATACCAGATACACATGTGTTATAAATAATTCTGGTTACTTTAAAATTTTGTGCCGTTTTTATTATACAGAACGGAGCTTCAAACCGGTATAAACGCGATCCCCTCGCGTTGTGCTACAAAGTTGTTCCGATTGCGTAACTTTTAATTTTTTTGCATTCACAAAAGAATTTTCCTGACAAAGAGAACCGATTAAAATTTTGACGCAATGAGCGTGTTGGTTGGTCGTGGAACAAGAAATTAGCTGCCAATTGCATCGAACACACTATTATAAGTTGGGCCATTGTTTTACTGTTTTTAGAACTCGTTTGAAGTTATATTAACTTGAATACATTTACGGTACCGTTAGCCCGTACAGTTGTGGGTGTTTGCGGTAGATTCTCATATTGCCAGGTAGCTGATATCATCATTGAATGCAGTTTGTATTAAAAATAAAGGTTTGATTCGGTTTTCACGTCACTTTGGGGTTATCCAAACGTTAGTGTTTTCAAAAAATCAACTCTTGAATGCACTTAGACAAAGCGAAAAAAAAGGCTCATTGATTTGTAAAATTAAAATGCTGCCGGAGGCACATCGGCCTCGCTCCTCTGTGTATAGAGGCGGACGGACTCACAAACATATTAGTATACGTGGGTAATGCCTAGTCAAACGGCCCCGGGGGCGTGCGTGATTGTGCGGGTGTTCTCGGGATCTTCAGTGTCCACTACGCAGCGTCATCGCCCCTCTGCATAACCATGGCCACTATAAAAACTTCCATAATTGTATATTTATTTGTATTTGGACAGCTGTTTTCAGTTTTACAATATATTTTTCACACCCATTTTTTATATTTTGTTCGTTATGTGTTCACAAGATTAATGCCTTTATAAAGTGGGTCATCGACCTTTGGTTTTTGCGTGGATACTTAAAAACTAGTAGGTTTTGTGTCTAATAAAATATAACTATCATGGGATAAGATATAAGAACCTACCTATTAGGATAAAATGTTTTATTGCTCTCTTGCACTCGTTTGGGAAATGGAAGAATCGTGATGTTAGTCTTTCACTGCTTGATCAGTTCGGTTGGTCTTACATTAAGAACATTTGAAATTAGGAACATCGCTGAAAAGATAACATAAAAGTCAAACACATCCATCATACCGATATCAATAAAGTGTGTATTTAGAAAAAATAAAATAAAGAACAAAGAAATAAGAACAAAGGACTAAAGAGCTAGAATAAATAATATTTGGGTCATGCCTTACATGACACAAATATTATTCTATATATATTGATCACACACTTGGCTAGACATGTGCAATGGCAGATGAAGCAGAGCCCTAACGGAATGGTTGTCGAGAACCGGAGAAGGAGCATTGGCAGACCAATGTCCAGGTGAGTGGACGACCTACAGAAGATCGCGGGGAAGACCTGGATGAGACTCGCATGGATGGAAAGCATGGCACAAAAGGGAGCAGTGCAGGGTGGAACAAGGCGCCAATGATGATAGTGATGGTGGAGAGTCACACACTAATAGAAAGTTTCTTGGACATAAAGTTATAAAATAATCAAAAATGTGTCGCCTTCTATAACATGTTGGTAGCCTAGTTACCCAGTCGGCTCACAATCCTGTAAGTAGCTTAGAAATACCTTGTTTTTCTTCCATACTTGGGTCACTATGGAAAAATATCAAGAAACCGGAGTAAGCACTTCGAATAAACTTGTATCGACTGAGTGCGTAATGTAAAACTTTTAGTAATGCGGAAAACGCTTACATTTCACGGATCCTTAGGAGGATCCAACGACTTATAGGAGATTTCAACTTGGACAAATTCTAGCTAAGTAGGTAATCGACAAAAGTGGTTCTATATGCGAATCTATGAATGGCGGTAACTGCGCACGGACATAAAAATGCACGTGTTTACCGACCCCGCAGGCCAATATCCAACAGACTGATTGCTTCTTTACTGTTACACGATAAAAATTTTATTAGATGCTCATAAAATGTACTCTGACGACTCGCGAGACCCAGTAGCCAATATATTTGAAACTACCCTGTAACCGACCTTTATAAAACTTAAGACTTTAAATATGTGTGCTTCGAATCGCCGTTACGTTCCCAGTTTATATTATCGACATTATTTTGAAAACAACCTATATAAAGAAAACTATGAACAAAAACCCTAATTTCATAATTATAGTTGTGAAAAATTTGACAGTTGAAACATATTTTTCAGTACAATTCTTCTCTAATTTAGTTCTATTTGAATTCGTTATATTAAACAAATTCCTAAAAAATATAAGAAAAAATCACAGCCGGTTGGGCGGCCCGTCGAACCGTTCAAATCGTTTAGTAAACACCGAATAGGTCGTGTACAAGTGTGGTACAACGATTTTAATCGAATGGAAACGGAACAAAGTGAAAATGTACACCTCAATTATTCCAGCAGTCGCCGGTGGACAAATATTCATAGGACCACGTGGCCACGGGTAACGTGCACAGTGTGAACAAGGTTTTGATACAATTGTTAATCACCCTGTAAAATTGTTTGCGCTTATACCTACCTAGATTTGTATGTTAATTTTGATGATACTTTGTTTGCATTATTGCATTTGAAACTGAAAATTCGTGAAATCCTGAAAACCAAACCACAGATTAGATTTTCGGGATTTCGCGAAACCGAAATGTTTATTTGAACTTAAGTAGAATTTTTATGACACTTCTACACGACTTTTTTTTTTGTCAATATTTTTAAACTAGATGTTTGCTGGGCTTTGGTTACAGCTAAGCTACTGAGTACCTAGTTGTTGTATTTGCCACAGTCCACTGCAGTATCCTGCAATCACTAAGTAAAAGTTAATTTCAACGTCTTGCATAGGAGTTCTGGCCAAGCTTTTATTATAAACTTAAGTTGTTGATGCTGTAGGTACTACCACATTTATTTTCTTGACAGTCTCAAAAATAACAAATATGTTTTAAAAATGTGATATACGCGTCCACTTCTTTGCTATTCCCAAATGTATTCTATTAATTAACTATGATTTATGGCTTATCATAAACAGACAAGCAATTTATCACCTCACCAAATAAGTTGCATTCTTCAATGACGAACTGCATAACGTTGGTACTCTATTAAAGAATTCACTTACACGCAATCACATCGTTGTACAGTTGGTTGTATATAAAGAATACATAGCCTTATTAGGTGCCTATTGTAAGTTTACAGCGAGAAACGTTCGCAATTAAATTAGACGGCTGTTGGAATTGAAAAAGTTAATGGATTTCTAATAGAATTTTTTATACCTTCGTCAACCCGCACAGCTTAGAATTTGCTGCTTTTTCGTTTTATTTACTGGTTTTTGTTAATAACTTGCTTATTAACCCCCTCACTAATAAACGTATAAAATCAGATGAATAGTTAAACACCGATTTCTCTCTTTCAGTCGTCAGTAATTTGACTTTCGAAAGAAGAAGACAAAGCGTTGTGTAATTATACAGACGCTATACAACGTTTATTAGTAAGGGGGTTATAGTGTAATGTTTAAAATATAACGCCAGTAGAAAAAACAAAAACAATTGTATAATTGTATTGTTGTTGCTAAAAGTTTCATGAAAATAATGACACCTATTCAGGTCCTGCCTGAAAAAAAAATCAAATGACTGTAGTCATAGCTGTACAAACCTTAATTGAATTTAAATATCCACCACAATCCTTCTCTAGAGACGGTTGGCATCCGTTATGCCCACGTTGGATTAAGAATAGTAACGTAGGTGACGTTACTATTTTTAATCCTAATACCTAGACACAAACGACCGCTTACTGTGCTGATACCTACTGACATATTTTACTACCTACTGCGTGAGACGTTTAGAACCACATATTTCGCGACCGTGCCCATTTTCAAACATTTCTTGGGACCTATAATGCTAATTAAATATTAGTAGTCCGTTAATAATTAAACTATCTATTATTGTTTAAATCTCATAAAAGAACTCAATAAAACGTAAAGCTTTGGTCCGTGGCGTTTGGCCTTAGTTCGAGACTCCAGCAATAAAATACAAATACAGTCGATTGAAATGCAGGACGAACCGAGCTGTTTACTTCATGCCGAAGCCGACTCGCTGTCGTCCAAGGCAACGATAACCAAGATTGCTTTTTTCAGTTTCAATCGCTTGTAAATTGTTATAGTGCAAATTAAAAGTTCCATTAACTTGCCGGTTTCATGGAAATACCTCTCGATTGATGTTTTTGTATGGATTATTTGAAGCTGTTTTCTCAGTTTCTTGGATAATGATGCACATATTCGTAAACACTTGACTAAGTACGCAAAAAAAATCAACATGATCGCACGCACGCTATACCTGCAACAAGAATTACCTAATACCCAAATGTGAAGTACATCGTGATTGAGTAATATTTAGATGAAAACCTTCACGGTTATCAATAACCCCTTAATTAAGTCCGAAGAGGTATTAACGCGATAACAGTTAATTAATAAGCGATCAAGCACAATTGAGCCAATAATAAATCAGTATTCCATTCAGTGGTAATCTGGCAGTATGGCGATTAACATGGAGCTCACGCTGTGTAAGGTCACATTATTGTAATCTTCTATTAATCCGTCACACCCTGTAACTACTCTTAGCTAATACTAACCCTCTCGATCTCTCTAGTCTAGTGCATGGATGGTGCATCTACACTTGTTGTCAACGTGCACTATTGTTTACATAACATTTTACTTGGGAATTGCCTTAATTTTATTTTTGTTTAAATTGCCATTTTTTTTCAGTTCTCCACATGTTTATTCTAATAACCGTACATTGTACAGTATCTCAAGAACATATGAGCACAGAAAATATGAATGAAATTTTGGATAAACTGATACTACAGACCCAACAAATAAACGAAACTGGCCCTAACGCTGACCTAATAGATTTAACTCCTGATGTTGAAACAGAACCAGGAAATGATTCAAATGTATATTACTTTAAGACGAACATGGCCCCACATATCAATTTTAAATCTAGCAGTGAGACTCTACATGCTAGTCGACATTCAAATAAAACTGCCCGAAGTCATGAAGTTTCCAATCAAGATCATGATTTGACTTCAGAAGACGAGCCATCTCTAGGCGCAAGTAAGATATTTAGAAAATCTATCATAGGAGTTGAACATCATAAACAATTTATGCCTAGATTTCTACATGGTGGTCAAGAAAGTGTATATTCAGAATACAAGTCACGGGCAGGGCATATAGGCGAAAATGATTCTTACTCTTTAGAAGATTTATTAAAAAAAGAAATAGTCTCAGAGTTAAGTACAACCAATGATAGTAAACAGATATCTTTTACACAAAGCGGTCATCAAAATCAACAGTTATTGCATAAGTATCCTGAGATTATTATTGATCATATTACCTACGACAATGATGAAAATGATAAAAACAAGACAGTCAAAATAAAATCTACTCAGGACGCGCATATGCAAAATGTGGTTAAAGGAGAACCAAACAATAAATTGCAAAATCAGCCACCTCGAAAAATCCGTTATAACATACCAGAAGATGAATTTGAAATAGCAGATCATGACCCTCCAGAACACTTTGGGCCAAGAAATGACTTAACTCCCGAAATGAAAGGCTTAATCGATGCAATCATACAAAAGAAGGCGATGCATGATACTCTTTTGAAACAAACTACAGAAAGTGAATCTCGAAAACAAAGCATGCTACTAGGGAAGATTTTACAAAGACTACCTGAAAAAAGGCAAATGTCTTATAACGTTAAGCCTAGCTACTCGCCCCGTCATGAACGAATTGCACCGGCAGAAATGGAGACATTATCACATTTACGTAGTTCTCTCAAGACTTCACGTAGAAGTGGCGGCAATCATCTCAAGTCATATTTGAATGCGCCATTTGTGCCTAGCAAATGGGAGATCCACAACCGTTTGTTGAGGACATTGGTGCGAATGTGCAGACCCGAAAGCCTCAAACGTACTCGCCTTGTAGCTGGCTTGATTGACAGAATTACGCCCAACATCGATTATCGACCTGTATATTACGATATGTATAAGAAATAAAAAGGTGTTCAAAAGCATTGGCGTTTGTAATTATAATTTCGTTGCCTAAATTTGGGTTGTTCATAATCAGTCACCGGCAGCTAGTTAGCGAAGTTGCGACTCGGGAACACAAAGAAGCTATCCGCAATTCGCAGTCTAACTAGTGAGCAGCGAGCAAACACGATCAAACCGAAGTCCAAACTGCGCTCAAAGATCTAGTTAGCTGCGGGGATGACTCCACTGTTCATTGCCATGTTTGCTATTTGCTGACGTGGTTAAGAACAGTATATCTGCCAATGAGTTCACAACACTGCTGCTGAAGGAGGTGTAAATCTATTTTATATTGTGTAGGTTTCTCTTGTTGCGAATTAATTAAAGCCAAATCTTGGAGGATTTTGCGGGTGGTCGAGGTGCTCACGTCTGGTCTTGGATACTTGTGTATTCATGTTTGTTGCAATATCACCACGTTGTTCAACTGTGTATGATCAAAGTCTTGCTCCTTCTTACTTTTGCTAACAGAGATTTTTTTTTTCTTTATAAGCAGCTACTTTTACAGCTTGATCGCTTTTAGGCAAAATATAAAAGCTTTAAGTTATGTTAACTAAGTAGAAAATATTCCTAACTAAAACATCAAAGTTCAAGTTCGATCGTTGCGGCACATATTTCGACATTTTCAAAATCTCCATACACAAAAACAATCAAGCGTATCACGAAAGTAGTTTAATAGATGAGCCATTTTTTTGCTCGCACGTGTATCGTTCCCGCGGGTAAGAGGGGAAGTGCATTAATTTTTCACTGTTGCCTGTTAGCGGCACATTATAACAAGACAACTTCACACTCGGTGCGGGGGCGGGGGTAATCCTTGAACGCGTATTTTCACGGCACGTGTTAATCTCCGAGAGGAGCTTTCAATAGCGTTTCGCATATAGAAAAGTTTATGCGAAAATGTTTCCAACTCCTCACCGGCGCGTCGGGTGAAGTTGTATGTTAATGTGTTTCCCCTTTGTATCAGAACTGTCTGCTTGTTAAACATTATCAACCTTTGTGTTTAATATTCTAGGTGTAGGAGGGTGATGCGATTTATTTGTGTTTATGGACAGCTTAGGTCAAAGTTTGGAAACAAAAGCAGATACCTACGTACTTTAATTATATAGCGTGTTCTTTTTTTTACCTGAAGTTTAATAATGTTTCAATTTGCTAACATTGAGTATGAAAATACTAGTAACATTTGCCGAAATAAAACACTATAAGTATGGCTGTACTTATTTATAGAGTTTTTCTTTCGGCAAATGTCGCATGTTTTAAATGTCATATTTTATATTAATTTTAAAGTTTAGGTACGTAATCATTGCCTTTCTACAACTAGTCGGTCCATAAACGCAACACTGCACCTAGTTCATAACGCAATACGTTCAACTTAGCTGTTTATGTTGTCTAAACTGTTTTGATTCAACATGAAAAATATAGCGTAGTCACAAACGCGCCACCAGGTTTTCCATTAGACCACCGAGTTAGTCTTATAATGAACTGCAATAATCCCGGCTAGCCTAGAACAAAGTAAATATTTCCCCGTGTGTGTAGCTTTTAAGAAACTTATACAAATCCAATTTATTTTCCATTTCCTCACTTCATGAAAACTTAAATATGCTCGCAAGGTAAACCACTTTGAAAGCAATCCTTTGATCGAGCTTATCTCTTTATGCAAAACTCTATCAAAATTTGATGCCTCAAATACTAAACTTTACTTTTATATGATACTTGGTAACTTGTTTATTATAACTTTCAAAACAACTTTTAATTTGCAATGTTAGACGACTTCGATGCGCTTAGACCCTCACCATTATCGAATCAGATGTTAACGTAATAGGTATAGCCCTTGTAGCTGGATCCGTTAACAATTTCAAACCCTCCATTAATTAAAAGCTAGCCGTAACTTTTCTGAAAGTAGACAAAAAGTCTGAGATAAGGCAAATTGTTCTGCTTATCTGTTCCATAAGAAATGCTAAAATAGAGTTCGGTACAGGCGGGTTTAATAAGAATTCAAACGACAGAGCAGGTTACAGAGGCGCTCTGCTTAATCCGGATAAGCGAACTGAATCGGGAAGGCATCATTTCATTACCCACTATCGCATCCGTTCAAACAAAAAGCATATTCTGTATGCAGTAGGTAGGAAGGTACCAGTCTTGTTTTACGTACGTACCATCTTTCATACGTTGCACCTTATTAGTATTCAACGAAATAAGGAAAGTAGGTAAATAATTGAAGGAATCATCTATATATTTTCTCATCTATATATATCATACATTTTCTAATTGCAGAGCCCTTGACTTAAGTTTTGATGAAGATTCACCATAATCTCCTAATGTCCCTCATTTAACTAGGTTTGTGTTTCAGCAGTGTTAGCGTAGGTACTTATTGTACTTTAAGGAATTGTTAAAAAAATAGAATTTCTTGAATAGGTACCGGCAAAATCCAAACGGCTGCCATGTTCCAGACAATTCTAAACGGAGCGGGTTTATTGATTTTAAACTAAAAATGAAATTGCTAATTAATGGGCCAATCAAGAATAGTTAATCGACCACCTACAGGGATTTATTTAGGCTCACTATTTCAATAGCTTTTAGGAATGCCTGAAGTGTTATGGATTGAAAACAACATAACACTGAAAAATGTTGTCATATTCTTTTTGGCTTAACAACATAATAAAAAAAACCTCCAGACCGTATTTCGGCCATGGCGGCCAATCTCAACGGAGACTAGCCTTCGGCGCGGGAGATATTATAGTACACAAGTGTGTACACAGACACAGGTGTACTCACTTTTCCCTCACTCTCATAGTCCGATAGGGCGGCACACAATCCAACACGACAGGAGACAGATCAAGCGCAGGACTAACGGCTTAACGTGCTTTTCAAGGTACGGGGGTATCACACCGCCAACTTTCAAACTCCGGGCTACTAAGAAATTCCTAATGGAAAAACCCAATAAGTAACACTTTACCCGACCTAGGAATCCAACCCAGGCCCCCACGCTCAGCAGCCGTACTTGCGACCACGAGACCAACGGGCCCGAGAGTTTCTATTTTTGTTTCAACTTCTGCACATAGCCCAAAAACTTATTGTAAATAGACACAAACGCCTACGTGTTACGTGTTTAAAATAAGTTCTTGAATGTTTCAATAATTGAAACGGAAGGAAACAATGTATACCTCATCAGAACATAGTGCGATCCGCATAATATCCGTACTTAAAGTGTCTGTCGGGGTATACCTACCCACAGTACCCACCTCTACCTCAGTGTTTGTATACGAGACGATATTTTTACAAAAAGACTGCAGTATGTAGCATTATTCTTAGTACTTCAGTGGCTTCAATTTCAGAAAATGTTCCATGTGTAAAAAAACTGGACTTTTAGAAAAAAATATTGAGACAAATCAGAAGACGATTTTATTATTAAAATGTAAATAAAGGCATTATGAAAATGTAGTTTTCCTGGTATTTTCTAGATCTAAATTAACACTAATATTTAATTTACTACATTCCAAATCTTAACCCTTTATTTAGACTAGTGTATAGTGTACTCAAAATCATAAGAGCAGATCAAAAAATAAAAAGTAACGCAGGGCCGAAACAACATACGTTTTTAATTATACATGAGGTGCCTTTAGAAGACGCGAGAATACACATGGAAAATTTTTCATTCACAACAGACATAGTTCACGAGGTAGCACTCGAAAGTTTATGGATTGTGCATGAGACACGGATTAACTTAGAAAAGTAGTTCGATATACCGTCACACAGTCACATATTCGCGCTGAGCGGAATCACAAAGAGCTAAACATTAACACGAGCTAGTTACTTATCTGAAAAGCTATTGCGAAGTTTCAACACTTTTGTATGTATTTTCAAACAAGTTTATAAATACGCGCGACAGTTCTTTTTTTTTCATTTATTATTGCCACTGGTCCTTGGAAATTATATTAGTTGATAAGTACCTACTGTTGACTATTTTGTTATTGATGTTGAGTTGTCGAAGCAGTATAGGAAAAGAAGATCAGGAAATATCTACGTTAATTACTTTAATTTGAAAATGAAAGACACGGAAAACTCAGTCCTTAAAAAATATATTTGCTTCGATTCTTCAAACAAGATTATCAGCCTTTATAATTATTTTCAATAACATCCATACTAATATTATAAATTCGATAGTAACCTTTTCTGTCTGTCTGTATGTTACTTTTTAACGCCTAAACCACTGAACGGATTTCAATAAAATTTGGCAGAGAGATAAATTGCATCCTGGGGAAGGACATATGATAGTTTTTATTGACATACCTTGCGGGCGAAGCCGCGGGCGGAAGCTAGTGTTAGTTAAGTTTTTTAACATTTATTACGTACGCCATGCTCCATAAAAAAGCCATGCTCCGTAAAAAATAAATTAAATAGCTTGTTAATTCCATGAAAATTACTTATTGAAAATTCAAATCGTTGAACTGTGAAGTGACATGTGACAACTAGGGTCGGTGGTTGACGACTAGCCAATTACGTCATATCCGCTATTTTCAGGGCGACTTAGCACGTCGTGGCGCCCCTTTGCTGATGATTGTGGTTCGCGTGCGATTCTCCAGCGTGTTGCCTGCGACGACACTTTGTCAACAATCAGTGACGGTTCCCGGTCAAGTGAATATGTTACCTACGTGAAAAAATTCTACGAAAGTGTGCAGATTATGCCTTATTTATCAACTTAGGATAAATGTTCCTTATACTGTTATTTTACCCTGAAAGTTTAATTAGATACAGCCGTAAAAACTCAAAAAGTCCCGTTTTGCGAATATCTGGTAATTTAACCCACCAGCTATGAACATAAAACGTGAAAACCGTGTTCAGAGACTTTATTTTTTCAAGAGGGCACACACTTAGGTACCGTAGGTGAGCGCGGGTTACGCTTGTTTTACAACACTTTAAAACAAGGCACTAACGTCTTGTAGACGCTACGCGCAAACCGACGAAAGAAAAAGAATGCATACCAGTTTATGTTTGCGGTCTCCCGGACTATTTTCAACCGAAATAATTAAAAGTTTTTACGATCGCCTCTCTACTATCGTGTAAAGGATACGACGACGCGCGTGTACGTAACTACGTGCACGTAACTGTGTGAATACGAACTTAGCACTAAACTCGGGTTATTGAGGGCATCTCAAAACTCAAACGATTGTGCTACAGCCGTCTGTAAACAAGATATGTACACATTAAAAAGAATATACCAACATTTTTATGTATTCGTGTTCCAGTACTCAAAACTGTAGATGTATTTATTTAACACACGGGGAAATGTTATTGGAAAAACGTAAAAGTGGATAATATAGAAGTAAAGTAATTTCGATTAATTCCACCATAGGCCACGGGCGAATCGTTATTTAAAAATACCATAAGTGTGGTCCCATGCAAATGCCAGTCGATCAATTTTTAATAGTTCGCGTAAATATGCATAGAGAGGCAATTTACGTTTGTGAGCATGAGTTGATATCAATTTCGGCGATGGTTTTTGCAAAAGAGCTGTTGGAACAAGGTTAATAGTGGGTTATTTCATCGACAGTACAGCCTGTGATGGCATCGCTTAGTGAAAGGACTCTCGGATTCATAATAGAGATATTAAAATGCGCTTTTCGTTCGTTTTTCTGGAAAAATAACTGCTCGTAGTGAAAATATTGTGTGCGCTGTTTGTGTTGAAGGCTTTAATTGTTTGCCGTCTTTTGTAGACTTGCTGGCATGAAATAATGTGAGTTTTAGATAACGTGGTGTTCTTGTTTTTAGTACCAAAATAATAAATAAACTAATATAGTTTTAACTAGCAGACAATTTAGTATAAGTACATACTTGCATGTTATAAATATTTGGAGGACTTAGGTAATTACATCTCACCTCAGAAGGCATGCAAAATTTAATAACTTAGAAGTGAGTTAAGAATGATGTATATTTATTTTAATAATTTTTTTAATAATGATGAAAGATAACTTTTCCGGCCGTAGCATGTGACCTTTAGATATTGTACTGGTTTTTCCAAGGCTGCCCTAGGTTTGTCTTCACAGGCGTTAAACGATCTAGTCTGGCATAAACTAGTTAATGCAAAACAACGGGTTTGACCGGTAACCTTATATCTGGGCAGAAAATCGTCTAACTTTTCCTAGTCCCGAAACTTTCCTGTATTATTCGGGTCACAATAAAAACTCCTTCCAACTTGTGCACACGTGTAGTCTCATAAGACACTTCTCGGTACACTCGTACCTACTGATACGTCTCATACTTTACGACGCTCAGTGACGTGCTCGGCTGCTCGCGCGCTTTCCATATAATTTTCCTTGCCGCTTTACAGCGTCGTTTTCGCCCATCGTAAAGACTTTTAATTATATCTGACGAGGCAAAATTTGACCCGCCGTTTAAACCTTATGCATTCTTTGCACTTGCCATTTTAAGGGGACCATTCCAACTTAATGGTTTTCGTTTAAATAGGTTTACTTCACATTTCTTATGTCCTTTCCTCTATTTATATAAGAAAGTGTATCTGTAAAGAATTCTTACGTGGCTCAGACAACTTAAACAACCAGTATTCTATGAATAAGTCCACACTTCTAAAATTATTCTAACTTTAATGCAGGTGTTATACGAACGTCAGAAATCGACGTTCGTTTAAAACCTTCACCTGTTTCTAGTTCAAATAAGCGGATTAAAAAGTTGGGTATGAAATCACAATGAACGCACAAAAAGCTTTATTTGTTATGAAAACGTCGTCGTTTTGTATAAATTGAAGTTGAAGTTCAATGTTCAACTTTTATTTGTAAGCAAAATAAAGGAATACTTTGTTTAATGGCTGTCCTTGTGTCCTTGTGTGCATTACATGTGCTTAATTAAAGAGTGCTCGTGCAGGTAGCAATTAGTTGACTGTCTGTGTTCCTCGCAGAATATACTTACTTGTATAAAAAGGTGTTTGATCCAATTAGAAGCGTGTTTACATAAACGTGTCGTTTACAGCTCGCTCTACCGATCACTGCATCTGCTGTAAACTTTTAATTGCGCGTCTCACGCGGCTACGGCCGCTGCACGCTACGCGGAGTACACGGACTACGCGGACTACGCGCACGTAGACGCTCTACGAGCTACAACAGTTCGCCGAAGCCATTATTGTATTATCTGAGAGAACTGTCAAAACTCTTGATATGAGAAAAGAATTTTACGTAAAACGTAACACAATAAAATTCTCTCGATAGAAATGTGTATGAAGGTAATTCACCAATTCACCTTTTGTTTTTCTTCCTTGTTCATTGCTGATAAATTGTTTCGAAACTTTGGTTTGAAACGCGGATATACGTATATTTGACATGTAAGTACTTCTAATCAAGTTTTAATACGGAGTTGAACAGAGATTCCGTCGGGGAAGTCATTAGGAACACTTCACACTACTGGTAAATAATGCAATTTTCTCATCTAATTTGAACTAGCATTTTAAATTCTGCTAAAATCTAATAAAGTCAAATTAGAATCCAATGTAGTCACAGGTAAGGGCTTGGTCGAAGTTGCAGCTGGTAAACTGACTAGATATTCTTTAAACCGTATTTTAATTATTCTTTGTCCATTGTCATGAGTTCATGATACAAAACATTTTACCTACCATTTACTTATGAGATAAGAATCTTCTGAATAAATCTCTAGCCGGTAATTATTATAATATAATATTAAATGATTACAAATCCACATTTAATGGCACAATCATACAATACTTAGAACGCATTACTATATTTATGTCAGTAACTTATATGCAGTGTACGTAGTACGTACACAATAAAGAGAATTCTATTCTATTCTTTATTTATTTATTTATTTATTTATTTAAACTTTTCGCACAAAAAGGTACAAAGGCGGACTTAATGCCTTAGGCATTCTCTACCAGTCAACCAAGGGTGGTGAAGAGATTGGATGGCAGGTGCTTTGTGTGAGAGGAACAATGATAAAAAAAAAAAAACTATTAAAACTAGGTACACAAATACATAAATAGGTTATATACATTTACATACTATTTACTATAATATATACTTATAATATATATATATATAAAATACACAAATTCAAAGGAGAGAGGTTATGAGATGACTCTACGCTATTTGTTTCGAAAATAACTCTGCAATTTCCGCTTAAATGCATACCGACTGGTGGCCGTCCTGATATCAAGAGGAAGTGCATTCCAAAGAAGAATGGACTGAATATGAAAGGAAGAATGAACAAAGTCAGAGGTATGAGAAGGACAGAGTAGGAGAAGATTGTTAGAAGAACGCAGATTCTTAGCGTGAGAAGAACATAGATATTGGAGGTGAGACACGAGATATGAAGGAGGAGTGGGAGAGTTGAGAAGGGAGAAAAGCGTGGTCAAAGCGCGCAAACTTCTTCTTTGGCGTATGGACATCCATTTGAGCTCAGACCTATAGCTCGACACATGGTCATATTTCCTGAGGTTGAATATGAACCGGATACCATTGTTGAGCAATCTGTCGAGCTTATCCAGCAAAACCGCGTTCAAGTCAAAGTAGCACACGTCACCATAGTCGATTATAGGGAAAATTAAAGTCTGCACAAGCATGGTTTTCGTCTTAGCGGGCAAAAAGTTTCTCAGACGGTACAGGGATCGCAGAGTACAGTTGACCCTTTGGCTAACACTAGAGACCTGGCGTTGCCAGCTAAGCGTAGAGTCAAGATGCAAACCGAGATCTTTCACAGTGGAGGTAATGGGTATGACTGTACCATTGAAAATAAGAGGAGGAAGAGAACTAAGCGTCACCCTACCCATCATGCGTGAGCTTCCAATTACAATGGCCTGACACTTTGAGGGGTTTACTGACACCCCAAAACTATCAGACCACTTTTTGACAGCATCTAAGTCTCGGTTTACATCTGCTATAGCGTCCGACAAACCTTCTACCCGCCCAGATGTATACAATTGAAGATCATCAGCATACAGATGATACGAACATCGAAGACAGTGAGTTATAAAATTAATGAAGATGGAGAATAACAATGGAGAAAGAATACCGCCTTGAGGAACCCCAGCATCCAGGTCACGCCAACTCGAAGAACTCTGATCAACGCGAACCGACTGCTGACGTCCCCGAAGATAAGAAGAGAACCATTCCAGAGCCTCAGACGAAACCATAAGATGAGAAAGGATAGAAAGGAGAATATCGTGGCTGACGGCGTTAAAGGCATTGGAGAAATCAATTAAAACCAAAACGGTAACTTTGGTATCCTCCATCGCTTCTCTAATGTCACCAGTCACTTTAAGGAGAGCGGACGCTGTACTGTGCCCAGGCCTGAACCCAGATTGAAAGGAACTTACAAGGTTGTTCCGATGAACAAACCCCGTAAACTGCTTGTGTACACAGGCCTCAAGCACTTTAGACAGGAATGGGAGAATGGAAATGGGTCGAAAATGACTGGGTAGGGAGGGATTTGAAATTTTAGGAAGTGGGCGGACGTAGGCCATACGCCACTGGGATGGGAATTGTCCGGAGTCAAGGGAAAAGTTAATGATGTGGGTAATCGGAGGGAGAAGGCTATCAAGGATCCAAAAGACCATACTACGACTGATGCCGTCATAGCCCACAGCCTTGGATTTTATAGAGAGGATGATCTTTTTAATTTCATCCAAGGTCACCGGAGTGAAGTGAAATGGTTCTATAATGGGACTCGCTAGGCCAGTAATGAAATCGATCGTCTGGGACAAGATTTGGGAATCCAAATGACAAGTAGTTGTGAAGTGACGGTTGATATCATCAAGGCCAATTGTATTAGGAAAATCCACATGCCGTGGCCTGCCGATACCAAGAGTACCTAGGAACTTCCAGATATCAGCAGGTGAAGAAGAAGAAATGTTCTCGAGAATATGGCGGCGTTTAGCGTTACGTATCATCTGATTACACCGATTCCTAGCAGCTTTGAATAAGTTGCGATTTTCTTCACTGCGATCCTTTTTAAATTTACGAAAGGCCCGATCCCTGCGCCTCATCGCCATTCGAACCCCTGTGGTCATCCAAGGAGCTGGAGGACGCCGAAGTTTAATTTGCTTAACAGGAGCATGCTTGTCGTAGAGAGCAAGGACCGTCTTATCGAAAATGCGCAGTTTCTCGTCTACAGTTGTCGCCGCTGTCAGATGTTCCCAACTGAGGTTTGACGCATCCTGACGAAGCATCTCAACGTCCATACGCGCAAAACACCGCATGTGCAGAACCTTTGGGATGGGTTCTTTCACCAACTTATTTATTCCTTAGTTTCAATGTATGACTAACGTAATTTGCTTAAACTTTTAATCAATCAATCTACCAAAATATTTTATTTAACATAAACCTACAAGGGCAGTTATGAAACGTCAGAAGCTATGGTGCACGGTTCCGATTGGTCGTTTCCTGTGGAGAAGAGCTGGCAAGGAACTGCACGGTTACTCTTTTAAAAATAAATTGGCATTTACAATGTTTTCAAATTGCAGTATTTACAGGTATGGGAGGATAGTGTAGAACTGTCAACAAGATCCAGGTACTTAACAAAATAGAAAATGGTCTACAAATCTACTTCGTCTCATGCTATCATCCATCCCTCGCTATCCGCCTCCACTGTGACCCTCGCCCCCTCCTTGCACCAGACACCCGGCGTCAGAATTAGACTGCCACGTGTATAATTCATCCGGATCGGACGAAACTTTTCAGCTAATTATTATAATCCCATATTCCGATTGACGGGTCTGTATGAAAACCTTAATTGATTGATCATTTTATGAATATGGTTTCTGTGGTTTTAAATGGTATTTATGTATGTGAGAGAGGGTGAATGTCTAGTCTAGACTATATTTTTTGTGAATAATAATACTTGATTCCCAGTTTGTATCCTAAGGTATTTTAACCTTTTCTAGTGTAGAGAGTTTTTTTTTTTTTAAACGTTGCCCCACACTAAGAATTTCTCCTCTATTGTGGGTGCGTTTAAAAACATTTAAAGTCGCATACACAAACAGCCAGACCCGGAACAACTACTTGTAGGTCATACAAATATTTGTTCCATGCGGGAATCGAACCCGCGACACACGGCGCAGCAGTCAATCGCTTAACCACTGCGCCAACCGTGCCGTCAATAGTGAGTCTGTAGGAGCAGTGGTGGCCCAGTAGTGACTGCCGTGACTCGAACGTGACCGTAGGTTCGAACCCAGACAGACACTTTACTTTGTGTAAATGTTCTAGAACCAAAAATTCTAAGACAAGTGACATATACCAACCCGCACTGGGCCCGCGTTGTGGATTATGGCCCACTCCTTCTCACCGAGAGAAGGCCTGTGTCCCAGCAGTGGGAACATCTTATGCTAGTGTTCGAACAAAAAAAAACATACAAACATAATTATGTAAACCCCTTAATCATAAAATCATATTTAAAAAAAAACATGAAATCACAGTAAATTTACTTTTCATTACTATTAACAAATAACTAATAGAATTTCATGAAATAAGTATGTGTGTTATCTAATATGAGTAGGTAATCTAGAAATCCGCACTTTTATTTCTTTAATTATATGTCATGAACAAGTAGCAGATAACATCCACAAGCTCTACTGGGACCTTCAACTATGTAATTAGGTACTGCCATCGGTTTTCCTAGAACCTGTTAACATTCTCGTAATAACTTATTTTCTGTCATTGAGTAAATAGCTTTTAAAAAGAGAACAGCTAGTAATCCATTTTACCTACCTAAATGTTATCAGAATGACATTTCCAATCATTATCCCAGTAAATAATAGAAGGAGACTATATTATGAAGAGGCTGATTTTTTTATTTACAGATCATTTTTATTCGTGGAATAAAATTGACGTCTTACAGATTTTGTATCGAAGAACTGTCAAAAATTTAAAATTAGGTATTCCTCGGATAAAATTATCTGGCGTTGGAAAAATGGAAATGGGTAAATTTTTCACTGCTAGCACATTTTCTTCCGTAACAGGCGTCAAAGGGCGACCACTTCTTTCTTCATCCCCCAAAGTTAGTCGACCGTGATTGAATCGTTATACCAACGATCGATACAGTGTTGCCTTAGAAGGGCCTTCATCCATGAATGCCATTTGAAATCTATCGTACAATTCGTCCTGTTTCAGGCGACCGCGACACTTGAAATCGTAAAAAATCATAACTCGAAAATGTTCCCGGCGCGGATCCATTTTTTTCAATGAGACACGATAATTTAAATTAGCTCGCAAACAATGTGGAGGGAAATTTTGAAATTGGAAACCTATTTTTACTTACAAATAATAATATTTTCAAAATATATTATAACTGGCCAGTCTCTCATACATACAAACTTTTTTTCGCAATACTTTCTGAGTGGCCTGGTAGATAACATTTAACCTTTATATTTACTTCGTATGTATTCCTACATATTCATTGTATGAAATAATTACTAATAAGTAGCGATTATAATGTCTGCTTAGACTATCCGATTACCGATTGATTCCTCAACTACTAATTTACGCGATAACGAGTTTTCACGTGATAATTGTCCATTACGGGAAAATTAAATCATAGCAGGTTTATATAGTTATTATCAAGGGGTGAGATATTATAGCATAATACAATAAGGGCTGATTTTTCAGTCGTCAGATACTTTTTATTTGTGGAATAATTTTAACGTCTGATAGTTTTTTTTTTAATTTTATCTGAGGAATACCTCTCATAAAATTATCAGGCGTTGGAAAAATCAGCCCTAATATACTTAGGGCTGATTTTTCCAACGCCTGATAATATTATTACAAGGAAATTAGCAAACAAAACTTTCAAGTATTAATTGGTAAAGTGTTAAGTAGGTAATCAATTTTCTTTACAACTGAGGTTTGTATAATATTTCAACATTTGTATCAAAGAAGAAAGCGATACCGTCACGTAACGGATGCAATGAAGGCAATGCTTACAGAGAGCGTTTTTGAAACCTTAAAGTCAAACATCGGTGCCGTCACATTTTCATGACGCCGCCGTCTTTGCGGCCGTGGCAGACAATTTTCTTGTAATTATTAACATACCTAAACAAAGAAATAATAAAGTGAGAACTAAGAACTTAATGGGAATAGTTCATGCCTTGGTAAGCCAGTATTAGCCAGTCAGCAGGCTGGTATCGGGGCTTATTGCCCAGGGTGCCCTTGACATAGCTTTAAGTACCGAGCTAAGTAGCAGCCATACTTTTGAAGTAGATTGCCTTTTTGTTTTTTTTAACAAATGGTTTTTTGTTATTATTTAATGCTTTCATTCAATAATAACAAAAACCCATAATTTAACCATTACTGCAGGCTTATTAGTTGATTCGCACGAATATATTCGCCCGAAACAGGCGAAAGGACCCTTTTAAAATGTGTCAATTGCCTCATACGTATTTATGAAGCTGTCGATTCGCCCACAAATAAATTAACCTCGTGCGAGATCCTACAGAAAAATAATGTTATTCAAAAGTGTTGTTTCGCCCGTAGTGGGCGAATAAATTCGTGCGAAGCCTTAATGAAATTTATTGAAAACGTTTATTGAAAATTTAAACAGAGACATTCTCGGAAACCTTTCATCTTTTGAGCAATGTTACAGAGTTGCCAATGTTTTCCAAAAAAGTTTTTATTGAAGGTAACATTACGTAAAGATAATATTTTTATTCAATCATAGGTATTATTAGAACAATGTTCTCATAGAGTAGAGGTCAATCAATATTGTGGGTACCTAAAATATTCTATATTTTAGGTTATTAAGTAGAGTCGATATATTTTTCTAGAAAAAATCACACTAGATACCTAACTAGATAGCTAACTCGGTTTAAGGATGGTTTTTTCAAGGACTAGAATATATTCAATATTTTGTCTACTGAAATTTACTGAATTCCTACTGGCATTCGTCAAACGTCTAATTAATGGCTGCACTAAATGTGTAACCACAAAAATAAACAAATAAGTTACAAGCAATCATCTACAAAATATCGAATTCCACTATAATTGCGAGGTTCACCAAATCAGCATATTAAAAGCAAACGCAAATCATGGACAGTGCCTACCTAATATAGTTCAATTCCAGCTCAATAATAATTTATTTACGTGTGTACAAACACGAACAAAACATGCACATACTTAATTATCGAAACAAGCAACTCAGTTTGTAAGCTTGAATATCTAAAGATAGCGGTGTCCACGACGGCAGCAAAGGCAGCAGCGTCATGATGTGACGGCAGCGGTGTTTGACATCATATTGTTACAAAAACGCTCTCTGAATTTTTTGCCGCCATTGCGTGGCGATATGGCTATTTTAAGGAACTTGTCTCCTTCGGTAGAGACGTACGAATTTTATACAAACCATAGTAGTTAAAAGATTCTATCTGCACAACATATTAACTTCAATGAACAGACAATCTATTCTAATTAAAGTGTGTACGTAGGCATGTATGCTCGTGACTGTACCAACTCAAAAACAATAATATTGATCTCATGAAATTGCGTTCGTCACAAATGCGAGTATTACACGAGTGTTGGAACGAGTTGGTAACGCTACACGTGAATCAGTGGCGAGTAATCATCGAAATAGGATTGTCGCTTTCCAATTAGCGCTGCGTCGCGCATCGCTGACAGGACAGGGCCTTTAAAGTGACGCAGCCGAAGGAAAAACTGGGTTTTTCAAGGTGACGGGTCTGATGACCGGAATGTAATTCCCATGTAATTAACTTTGCGATTCGATGTTGTCTTTATATGTATTTATTAGACGTGTCTGCCTATCTTCCACAATATGTGAAATTGGTCGAGTGAAAAACTGCATTGATGTCCCAAGTTCAATCCAATTTTATTAACTACATGACCTAAAGCGCGGTTACGTCGGACTGCATAGAAAAGAAAGAAAAGCGCGATGACACATCGTTGGTAATTTATTGCAAAATATGAAGCAATTAAGTATCTATTTACAAAAAATCTATTCTTTGGACTAAAAAATTAAAACACTAGTGCTTTAGTATGTTGCTTGTAGAACAATCTGACAAAAAATCAGAATGATTCTATTTAGGTTTTTATTGTAAAAAGAAAGTTTTTAGAGGTATTTTCATGATTTTTTTCTATCGTATCAAATTAGTCGTATTACGTTTTCAACACACTATATCCTAGCATATATCTTGAAGAATATTATATATTTTTCTGATTTTGTTTGCTGTAGTCAATCATACTGTTATTGCTTTTAAAACTTGCGTTTTTTGCAAAAAACGCAAGTTTGAATAACTTTCCTATTAAAAGTTCTTAAGGGGATTACAATCCCCTTAAGAACTTTTAAAAAGAAAGTTTTTGATCTAAGATAAAATAAGTAAGAACAGTACAGATAATTACAATGTTTCTGATATAAAATACCTACTGTCTCCTTGGTCTAGTAGCCGCAAGCGCTACTACTGAGCATGAGGTTCGATTCCCGGGCATAGTGTTAATGGATTTTACTATCTGGAATTTCTCAGTAGCAGCCCGGAGTTTGGATTTTTGGTTGATGGCAATAGGCTTGCCTTCAATTACATGGGTATTAAACATAACTCGCGAAATATGGGTGTACCTACACCTCTCTCAATCCTTCAAGGAAACAAGACATGATGTTGTGATATGTTATGTAAAATACAGTACCCGGCGATAAATATTGCACATCGACCTTTGGAAATTGGTGTATTTTATACAAAGAATAAAAATAATTATCAAAAGAAGCAAATCATAATTGTTTTATAAACAGCTCCTATTAGATACCGGACTGTTTGTATTTCGTGCGACAGAGATAACGCTCTACGAAGCCGAAATTAGCCGATTGTCTCTTTCCAAAGGTCGATGTGCAATATTTATCGCCGGGTACTGTACCTTGTAGGTCGTGGGTTCAAACCCAATCAGGCGCCTTACTTTGTGTAATTTATTTCATCACCAGTGCTCTCAAAACGCTGAAAGAAAACATCGGGAGGAAACCGGTATGTTTTAAAACTAAAGGTTTGAGGACATGTGACTTCTACCCCATTGGGCCTCACGTGAAAAATTACGGCCCACTCCGTCTCAAAATAGGCTCATTATCTCATTATAGGCTGATTTATGTATGTATCTACCTAAAACTTTCTTTACTTTACTTACTTATAGGTACACAAGACTATAGGTAAAAACCAAACAAGGTTTCTCAACTTCGACATTTTTGTATTTCAGTAATACAATTACGTTTGCATTGCTTTCTATCTATAGGTATTGAAACTGATCTCACAATACAAATGCAAATGAAATGATTTCGCTAATGCAGTGCGCAAAACTAGCATTCCACTAACGAGTTATCTTTAAGCTGCTTTGTCATAACCCTATAGAATAATGGAACTATGAGCGTACGATCACAATTCGCTCATAACACTGACCTGTCCGTTGTTAGGGACCGGCCACACTACTGGAAAATACAGGAAAAAATATTGTACTCTTTTTCAATATACCTAAGGTATAAAATACTGATATCTAATCAATTGAATAATATCTTCTATAGATATAACATTCTGTTTGTAATTCATTCATTCAATGCACCGGATGCTCTTTTCAACTCATTATAGATTGTTCTTCAGTAGTTATTTTATGTCATTATTTAGATGTGGGTTCTATTTCAAGGTATAGGTACTTTCCTAGTGTCATGTGAATTGCCTGCAACCTGCAATAAATAGGTATAAATCACACCAATCCAACAACACAATACATTAATGCAAAAGCAAATGCCATATTTAACTAACCAGACCTCAAAAGAATTATTCTTATCAAATATCAGCTAGCCTTGAAAGGCGACCAGCGGCGAATGGATGACACTGAACCATGGAATTAGTAAGTACTAATAGCGCTTAAAAGCCGTCAAGAATTCTACGCTCCGTAAGTGTGTACGGGCCCTATGGCGGAGGCGCCGCGGGCGTCGATCGGCCGCCTAATTTCAGCCGGTAATAACCGGTCTCGGAATGGACATCACAACCAGAATCTTTGTGGGAACCGTGCGTTGCATCACCCATCACGGCAACCAGGGATGCAACGTGTATCGAACACATTCTTAACTCGTTTTATTTTTTGCGATATGGACGCATTTTCTCGTTTTTTTTTTCGAATATCTTTTGGGATATATTATTAAAAGCTTTTGGGGAGTGTGAAGATAAATGAGGATTTTCCTGATGTCCTTACTGATTTCGTGCTTACATTTTTAATGATCGGTAAGATATAAGTAACTATAAAGGTTTCAACTTCCAAGTACTTAATAGTAGCATTTCTTTCAACATTGATTAAAAAACTCTTTTTTTTTTCAAAAATGCCCTTTTTAAATAAAAGCTCTTACAAAAGGCTTCTAAGTAGGTATTTGTGTAGGCATCTCTAAGACACAACATTTTTTCAAATGTCTTTGTTTAATAAATTAAAGTTCTTCTTGAATGTTCAGACACCCCTACGATTTTCAATAGAAGGATGTTTGTTATTGTAGTGTGAAACTGAAATCAATGACATTGCATCGACGTTGACGAGAAATTGCTAGTTAGAGCTCAATTTGTAGTTTTAGAGGTCCCTCACAGAACAGGCATGCGTGCTAAGCCTTATAGTCCTTACCCTGTTCCCATCACCTTTGTCAGGTTTTCGTACGCGATGATTTCCATCAAATTAATTTAGACTTGACAAAGTGTTTATTAGATTTTGGTCGCAAACCAGTTTGTAGATAACATCACTAAGAATATGTTTTTGGTTACAATAGACAAACATGGGCATAAATTAGACTCATAAAGATAAGGAGCTGTTGGTAATACATAGATAGATTTAAACCGGATGACATTTTTTACCGTCTCGTAAAAATAATATGGTGTGTATGTGCTGTGTAAGTGGAACAAAAACCACACACGAGAATATTTGCAAGTAAAGTATGTATATGATCATTTCAATTCATTCATAAATTCCGCGCATTTAGTAGTATTTAGGTGCGTAAGATTGAATTTTGATATTTTTTAATCAATTTGTTTTATTTTATTCAAAATTTCTGTTTTTTTTTTTTTTGTTCTAATATGAAAAGTTTACTTAAAATGTGTAGAATTTATTGCTGTGTGTTATTGAAAAATATCAGACGGTAAAAAATGTCGTCCAGTATTATAGAAGAAATGGGAACTGCAGTAGGTAAGGGTAGGTAAGTTAAAAAAATTAAAACAAAACACTAAATATGTACTCTGAACCAGGGACTTGAAAACGAAATGAATTTCGTTCCGTTACCACTAATGTTATCGTACCTATAACGTTCTAAAATTTGTAACGATACTAAAACCAAAAAATATTAATAACGTTTTAAAAGAAAACGTTATAGAATATCATTTTCGTAGAAGAATATTATAAGTAACGTTATATGTATCAGTAACATTAAGCTTATCCGCTTGTAATAACGTTACAGGAGAAACGTTACAGATTCTTTTGTAATGTTATTCTTCATACTTTTTCGTCATCTTGTAAGTCATGGAGCTGGCAAAGTTGAATATCGAAATGAATAACGTTATTATATCGCTATACTAATAACGATATATTGATAATATTGTTACTGAACAGTTTAGGATTTCGTTCCGTTTGTCAGTATCGTTATAGCCAAGGAATTAATTTTTTATCACACCTGCTCTGAAAATACATACTAATTATACCAATTAGAGGGAAGAAACGCCTTTATCCCGCCCTTCAAATCCTTTCATCCCAAGGTATGGAAGTTTGTATGAAAATCCTTTCGACCCAAGGGTGGGAAAAATGTATGAAATTCCATTACATACCCGGTTTTTCTTTTTTTTTAATTTGTCAGCAGTCATACTGCCAAGAGATTTTAACTGTCTACTAATTAAATTTCAAGTAAATTGTTACTGGCCACATACGGTTTTTTTTTTTACCAGTTACCAACCTCCTTGGTGCATACAGAAAATTAAAAACGAAATTATTTTTGTATATAAAACGCGTGGAATCACGGAAGAAGTGGCTGCATGACCTTATGATCTTAGCCTACTCCAGAAACGGGCGAATAAAAAATGGAAAAGCCCGCGCATTTTCGCAAAAACACATTTATCTTTGTGTTTTTTGTAAAATATGGATACTTCGAGCGACAGTGATGATGTTATCCCTAACACACCGCCAGAACTATTAGAGACGGCCCAAGAAGTTGTTGATAATCTGTTGCCGGAAAAATCTAAATGCAGATACAACAATACTTATATGTCCATAATTTTCCTCGTAGGTGTAATAAAAAGCACTATACATCCCTCAGGATAAAGTACAGTTCCATACCTCAAATGGTTTGCGCCCCTCGCAAGCTCGTGGCGCAAATGCCATAATCTCGGTATGGAACTGTCACTTTCTTCCCTCTGAAGTAATGTACTATTGTTATGGTCCTGGCGGAACGGTACAAATATAGTTACGGTAACGTTATTTTGAGTAACGTTTCAAGTCCCTGCTCTGAACTTCACAAATTACAGCGAAATTATCGTATCTATGTATCTATAAGTAAAACACAAACGTTATCAGAATACATAATAACTGTCTCGTAATATTATGCAACAGTTTATTCTACACAACATTTACAAGGTTACGACTTCACAGCATCACTACAACCAAATGTAATATACCCAGTCGCCCACGAAGATTCACTTCGAACACATCATCATAATATATTATGACGTGTTTCCAAGGTGCTGTGAATATGTCACCCACGTTACACGCTTGATATATTGTCAACAATATGGACGCAATGCAATATGATGGAAAATATTACAGATGAAATTGACATGGAAGTACTTTTTATAATGTTAAATAACTCATACGCTCGCTCAATAACTTTTTTTGTTTTTACATAACTTATTTAAAAAGTATGTAGATAACGTCTACAAATACTTACACAACTATTATGTTATGTGGTATTCAAAGTCTGCACACTTCTTTTAAATCACTCAAACTCATGCGTAGCAGAAAAGTGTGTTGCTACGAAAGCTGCCTACGAGTGCTACGCAGAAAGATTCATGCGAATCATTTTGTTGTTTTTTTCAGCTCCAATATTTTTTAGTTATCAAAATGCTTTGAGCTGATAGGACAATATATCTTTTTAAAGGTAAAAGAATCACTGGCATATACGAAAATATTACAGTTGCTACGACTGCTATGGGCGCTACGCAGCGTAGTAAAACTGCTACTCAAATGGTTACGAAAAGTCTTCGTCCTAAGTATTGCTGAAAATGCTGAAATACCCTTATATTTATTTATTTTTCAAACCTTATTGAAAATAAATCATATATGCTTAAATTATCTAAGTTTCAATAAATCATATATGCTTAAATTATCTAACTTTTTGAGTTTGAGTTTACCTGAACCAGTGATAAAGGTAAACATGGTATAAAAGCATAAATAATTTTCCTATAAAGTTCCTGCACTGCTGGGACACAGTTCTCCTGTATATGAGAGGGAGTGGGCCCTAATGTACCACTCGGGCCCAGAGCGGATTAATTTTTGTCCCATGTCTTCGATTTTTAGGTTCTAGATCTAGGACATTCCGGTTTCCCCACGATGTTTCACTTCACCGTTTTGAGAGCAGTGGTGGTGAAATAAATTACATAAAGTAAAGAGTCTCGTTGGGTTTAGAGTTTGGTACACATATTAATGAACATAATGGTATAATCAACAATTTCTAAAACCCTGCGTAGACGCCTGCGGTTTACGAGCCGTCAGTTTTCTTTATGGTAATGACGCTTACGACGTAAGTGTTGCCAGGTTTTCATATCAGGTAGAATTAATCCATTCATTGCTGATGCTAAATTATGTCGCACGACGGGAGACCACAAGTGAATGCATATTAATTTAGAGTTCAAAATACTTGAGATAATATTGAGATGCGTATTATTGAGCTTTTGAAATAGATATTTAAATTGATGGTATCATAAGAATGATTTCATTTCATTCCTTGTTACTGCCCATGTAGTAACAAAAAATACTTTAAAATAATTTATAGTTGGCATCTATATGACAACTATAAATTATTTTAAAGTAATTTGGTAATTCCAATACCTACTTACTAATAACAATCCGCCTCTGTAGAATTGGGTGGAAGTAATTAATAAATAATAAAAAACTTTGCTAAAAAGATTACGGAGTTTTTACATTGGCCCCAAAGTGGGCAAGCCTGTATCTTGGGCACTATGGAGGGTTTACCATTTATACATTTATTTTAAAAACATGTTCGGTAATAAAAGTAAAATAGGTTTGCTTCAAATGACAAAAAAACTAAATAAAATATACGAATCAAAATTAAAGAAAACACAACAATCAAATCGAGGATAAAAAGAAAATATTAATAATAAAAGTAGAAAAAATATACTTATACCTACATTCGCACTAAATAAATCTGCAATAAACATTGGCTACAAAAAGTTTCAAGTTTATTTCAATAAAATACACACAATGTAGCCAAAGTACACGTACAAAAGTATAGAAGTATTTTTTACTTATCAGCGACCTCAGTGAGCACTTTGTGAGTAAACTTACAAGTTACTGGTTTCTGCACTCACTTCCAAATAAGTTTGACAATGCACTACTTTTCTTACATTCGACTTTTAACTTTGTTGACAGTTTGTAGACATTTATGTTGTTTGTTAACTTATTGTCACTGAACACCTGATCAGAAAGAAAAGTATTTTTGCTATTTCAATACAATATTCTAGGTTAGTGCGCAACTAAGGAAGCGATCGATGTGTGTAAGATGATATGGCTGGAAAGGGAGTGATTACCAAAATGAAGAATAGACAGGTATGGAAGGAAAAGATATTTTGCGCAGACCCAAAATATGTAAATTAAAATAAAGGCAAGAGAATGGTGAGTGGAACTGTGGTGTGTAAATGTTGAAGTGCCTACTAAGGTGAATTGGATGCATGGAAAAGCCTCCTCGTGTAGCGCAGTTTGTTCCGTCAGTTACTCAACTGAACGCTCGCGCTCGGCGCATCCTGGACAGTCACATCCAACACCTTGTTTGACTGACCAATTCTTCCCTTGCGGTGGTAGGGCTAACGCCCGCACGTCAAGCAGCCTGCTGTGTTTCGTCAAATGCGTGGGAGTTCCAGTGCTCTAGGCATCTCCTGGCACGCTCGTTCCATCATAGACCTCATCCATCGCTTTCCATCACGCGTGATCGAATAAAATAAAGTTGTAATAAAAAAATTAAAAAAGGGAGATACACCTCTGCCTAACCCTTCGGGTATTCACAGGAATGATGGTATGTTATCTTATTCTCAAAAAGGCCGCCGTTTGATAACCAAGTGAAAAGTTTACAGTATCACTTTCACTTGACGACACTCAATGCGATCAGTCAATATTCGAGCATTCAGAACAAAAAGCTCGTGTTCTTCTAGGGCATTTGCATTTGATTGAATAAATAATACTGAACGAAACAATTCAATGGCAAATAATTCATGTCTGTTACGTGCTTAAAAAAATAAATAAACAAAAGAAGTGCTAGTAACTTTACAAATTATTTTAAAATGACTCAATTCTGGAACTGTTTGTTAAGGAAGTAAATCTTTTGTTTAAAAAAATGGGTCAAGATTTTCAGGATACTTCAGAATTTCAGCTACTCAAGCTTATTTTCTAGCTTCCCAAACACAAATTGAGGTAGGTCACTTCCTGAAATTGTATGTATAATACATAAGTAAATATGTATAAATCCAATAGGTGGGTTTCCACAAACAAACAAAACACAAAGAACATCGATGGCATTAAATGCAAGGTTACCTTCAAAGAGACAGACATCAATTACTTGATTAAAGGTCTGATATAATGATATCACCGTGTGGGAATAGTTGTGGTATAAGTGCGTTACACAAGTGGATTACGACAGGACGGGACTGCAGGCCATAATCAGGTCTGTGTGTGATTGGCACATTAATGTGAGGGACTGGAACCTTCTTCGTGAATCATTTTACTTATTTATGCGAATTAGCCGGTATGAAGGAATGCATGGGTAAAGGTAAATGATTGATTTAACGGGAAATGGCTCACCTACTTTAAAGTTCCTTCAATGACAACATTGAAAATTAATTACTTCACATAAAGTTTCGCAGGTTTTCAAAAATGTATGTGAACTAATTTAATTTTCGACCAAGTACTTACTACAAGCACGAATAAAAATAATAAGCATAACTCACCGAAATTATAAATAATTTGACCTTAAATCAACACAACTATTTTTTTATCCAGATTTTATTTTATTTTGTACGTTATTTTTCATATCTAATTATAATTATCTGGTATTTTAAGTGAAATTACGGCAAATTCGGCAGCAGGACACGTGGGGAGCGGCGGCGACGGGCGGTCACCATAGGCGACCGGCGCGTGGGCGGGCCCGCCCAGACCTCTCCACAGAACCTTCTGTAAATACGCCAACTCTACTACATTTTAGTTATTGTAACGTATCTGCTCATTACAAACCGTCTGGCGCTCTAAAATCTGTCGCTGTCATCTTAAAAGAGTTTGTCGCTCGTTTTTCCGAATTTAAAAGCTCTTATAAGTTTATTTTCACGCATCACAGTTTCCGCAAAATAATTAGAAACTTGAAGCAACTAAACAATTCAATCGGATGTTTAATTACAATTCACTGTTAAGTGTTGTAAGTTTTCTAAGTTAACAGGAACAGTAGGGCGGGAATGTGAGGCACGAGGCAAATGGGCGGGCGATGCAGTCTCGCTTGCACAGAATGCACCACCCCCGGCGGAATGCGTTGCGTTTGCAGTCCGCGTCGCCGAGCCGTCGCAACTGCTCGCCCTCTGCGCCCGGCCACGATCGCCGCGACTACGTTACGCGACCTGTAACAAGCTACCAGGCTACCAGGATCACCAAGGAGGTAAGCCCTTACATTCATTTTTCTTCCTGTTCGCACCTTCACTACTGCCTTATCCCCATCCCGTTCCTGCTGAAAGTTGGGACGGTTTTCCCTTTTATCGTTGGAATGTGGGAAAGCGGGTTTCGGTGTCCCAACTCTCTCTTTCAGTTTGTAAGCGCGTCGTGATTATTGTGGGGTGATAACAACATCAACAACGATGACGCGTTGTAAAGATAAGCTGAAAAAAAAAACCTTTTCCTTAGAATATCTTCCGCAAGATCAAAAGCTATGTGTATGATAAACATTCTTTTCTTTTGTTGTTTGTTTGCAAAGTTTTCAGAAACTTTTTAAAACTTTTGAAACATGTTTCTATAATAAAAATTGAGAAAGTAATCACAGCATTTTTAATAAGTTTTCAAAAGTGGTAGATCTAATTTCCCGACCTTTTTAGTTCTATTTATAGCATTGCGGGAAAATCTCTTCATAAAGAGATGTAAAAATATTGTTAGCATCATTCTGCGTTCCTTTAATAAATCACCAGTTTTAATAACATTTTTTTTAGAACACGTGTCGTTCCTGCTGATATTATTTAGGTCGAGAAACCTTAATAAAACATGAACTTTGTATTAGTTCGTAGAATGGAGTTTTAAAACTTGTATGATTTATTTTTTTGCGTTCCATTTTATGAAGGAAAATTCGAACAGGAAGCATTTTTTGCACATTAGCTAAGACTTAAAAGTTACCGTACTTAACTAGTTGAAATTTGAACCCTTTTTAAACGGCAGATTTCAAGTTACGGAAAGGTAATTACTACTATGTCTATAATTAAATTAAAACTATCCTGAACTTTGAAAATAAGTAGAATGAATTATGATTCGGTTCACTTGCACGAGTCGGAAAAAGAATCGAAAGTTACTTATAGTTTGCGTGTAAAATTTTATAGAAGGTATTTTGTAGCGAATATCGATAAGGTAGATACATCAATATTATATTAAGTAGGAATAGTATACATATCGCGGAGATATACCGTTTTATAGTGCAGGTATGTGATTTTCTAGCCAGTCCATTCCATAGTAACGACTTCGATCGAAGACTATCTCAGAATGTTCAATCAAACTCGAGTTTAACATTGAACTTTTATGCCAAGTGTTCTTACCTCAGCTACTTACGCATAAAATTCTTATACATATTCAAACAAAAAGTATAATAAAATTTTATTATCCATAATTCTTCTTAACGAGAACGCTATTACGAAATTATTTTAATACTATTATTGACATTACATTATTTGAAGATGATCAATCTACGAAATAAAAATATTGTGAACTTTGATTAGTTTTATTTATAAGCTTAAAAGTCGTTTTAGTAAAGCGCGGCCAACATCAACAAACATTTCATTTAGTATCTAGTCTCAGCAAATTGGGCAACAAATCGTCAGACGGCTCCCCTAAGTCAATGCCAAATAGTACCAGGCGGTCAGAAAAGTGTAGAAGGTTCCATTGAATTCCCGAGAAAGGGCGGCGGGCGCGCGCGCGACCCACGCGCCGCGCGCCCCACACTCCTGACCGCGAAGCCGGCCCAGCACAGTCCACAATGAAAATCAGTTTTTCTCGCACCCGTCGATAGTTTAAAATTAAACGTCATTCTGGTTGCGGTTAACACTTAATTTGTACAACGCATAATGTTATTACTTTGCAATTCAATTTATTATATCCCTGATGCGATTGTTGTGATAATGATCGGAGCTCTTAATGAAATTAATATCCGATGATATTTGGAAAAATTAAAGACAGTATTGGTTTAATGGATTTAATTAGTGTAGTAACGATTCAGTGCGTTATTTTAATTTACCTAAAATGTTACGTAGGTACTGTCGAGATCTTTCTCAATTATTATTTATTAAATTTCAAGGGTAAATGGATAACTTCCGTGATTGGAAAGTTTATCAGAAGCTACTTCGGAGTCCACTTATAAAAAGAAACATTAAACTTGGGTGCGTAGTCTCCCTGATGTGTCGGACAATTTGGCTTGAACTCAAAACAGTCTTCATTTTTACCATTCTTGAAATTTTGAGTGAACAGCAGCAACACAAAGGCAGAGCTCATCCTAGAACTTTTTTTTTTTTTTTTTTTTTAAATCCTAGAACTTTTTCATAATATGAACGAACTGAGAAAAGATTATTAAAATACTTTAATACCTACCTTATTATCGTGTAAAACTCAGATGAACTAAAAACAAATCCTTTTCAGGTTTAAGTGCATAAAAGCACTCCTAGCATTACTATTTAATTAAGTCTACCATCTCAATGATTTGTAACTTTTTACGAAAAAAAATCTTAGGTACCTATACCTAATAAATTTCTTGCGCTGGGAATAGACACTGCACTTTACTAATGTTTTTACAGTAGGTAATGTAAAAGTGACCTACAGCTTTTATTCAGTGATTTACCTTAACAATCAACGGGTAACTACAAAATTTTATATGGTTGGTAAAATAAAGTTTGTATTGAATGTCGCTCAAAGGCGCCGTCGGACTCTTCTCCAAGTCACAAACTTAGTTATTTTTTCAACCCTGGACAGTCCAATAGTGATAAAACGCAACTTTTTCTATATATTTTGCGTGTAATTAATCTACACAAAATCTTGCGGTTAAAAGTTATAAGGGACTGGGATCCAGTGCCCTGTAAAAATATTAACATTTAATGTTAACTTAGCTTACATTACTAAACGAAAATATTGTCTGTCGTATTTCCCGCGGTTTGTCGCCAACCACGGTCAACCACGTTACAGTTGAATCAACCGCGCGAATCTCCGCGACTCACCATAAATTTTTCAATTTCGTTTTGAACGTTTTGCACGTTTTATATTCAGGTTGTTATTGCAAGTTACATCCGTCTTATGGTGTCAATCAAAGGTAAAACTATCGGTGATTTAAACGCAAATAAATAAATCGTTCATACATTTGTAATGGGATAATTAATTTCGCGAAAAGTTAGCAACAAAGGCAAACACTTCAGATTTGAAATCCTTAATTTGCTCGATTTTTACCTGAAATCTTAACGAGACTGCTAGTACAAAAAAATTACACCCAGGTATTCTAGAAACATCCAGATTCTACCAAGCTAACCATAACCTTAATTAGTCTATAATATTCCCTCTGCTGGGACACAGTCCTCCTCTAAGTGAGAGGGTATTATATAGACATTTGCATTATGAGATCAGTTTCAACAATATAGATAGAAAGCAGTGCAAACGTAATTGTATCTTCTGACCTAGCCTTATTCAGAGTACTTTTTGTCAGAAGTCCTCCATTTTACCGGGCTGGTATTTCATGAAAGCCAAAGCGGCAAAGAGACCCTTTATTGACTTACTTTAGGGGACTACATGACCTAAAGCGCGGTCACTGTCGGATTGCATAAAAGAAAGAGAAGCGCGATGACACAACCCTGGTAATTTATTGCAAAATATAATTATATTGTTTGGACTAAAAAATTAAAACACTAGTGCTTTAGTATGTTGCTTGTAGAATAATCTGATAAAAAATCAGAATGTAGATTAGTATGGTTTTTATTCTAAAAAGTAAGTTTTTAGAGGTCTTCATGATTTTTTTCTATCGTATCAAACTAGTTGTATTATGTTTTCGACACACTATCTACCTAGCATAATTATATCCTGAAAAAAAATCGTATATGTTTCTGATTTTGTTTACTGTTGTCGATCGTATACTTTTATTGTTTCTAAAACTTGCGTTTTTTGGGTTTAGGTCCTGTAATTCCCTTAAGTTACATAAAACGGCCGTAGGACGCTCTTGGTCAAGAGTAGGTCAATATGCCGTAGTGACATTTTGCAACGGGACGTTTCCATAGTATCTCTTCTTTTACCATTTCATTTATAATCATTATACTACCAAAAGTGAATAACTTCTTTGTCCAGCTGTCTGGTTATGACCTCTGCTGTAATTTTTATTATTACCTTCTTAGGTACTGGAAATAGTTATTCAATCTCAATTGAGCCGCAGTAACGACAGTTCGATATTAAATAGCAAGTTTCGATACAAGTTACATCATTTCATCAGAATAGTTCTGAACTGAACTTCAATTACATTTCAATTTAAGATCGAATCTATTGAAATTTGAGTTTCTCGAACTTAATCGGTTTTACATACTTTGAAAATGTTATTTCTTTGAAGCTCCTAATTTGTGAGAGGTTTTTAAAGTTTCATTAATTATTGTATTAAGTACAATAAGGATATCTAATTGGAACTATTATATAAAACATACATTATATAACACAACTAACTATTTACACTAGGCAGTAGGCACCAAATATCAAATACAAAAGAACACTTAGGCGCCGAAGATTCTTGTCTAAACTAATCTATATTAGTATTATAAACAGGTAAAATTTGTTTGTTTGTAATTTTGTATGCAGGGGGTTATGTCTGAACCTATCTAACTATTAAGTATTACAAAAAATATCTCATTCGATAACCCAATAATTGAGGCTATTTAACATCACGCTATGACCCTTAGAAGCCGAGCAAAAATAAAAACAGTAAGAAGGAACGGTAAGCGAAACCGAAGTGATAGTGCGGGCTGGTGATGTAATGCTACGGGGTGGGTCGGGGGAACAAGATATTTCACGCGGACGAAGTCACAGGCAGAAGAATCTTTTCTCTTTATAATTATAATAATGAGAAAAGATTTGTTTCCCAAATATTTCCACGGAATCGAGACTTATGCGGCTGAAACCGCGGAGCGATATAGCTATATGTAGGAGCGAGATAGATATTATATCAACTTGTAAATAAAATTACTCGTATATCAACTTGCAAAATGATTTCGGATTATCGTCGTAAAATATTTTTTCAGCTCAATAATACAGATTATTTTTTTGTATTGGTAACTGTCTGCGATTGAGTTTCAATAACAAATTGACGAAAATATCATGATCTAGCCAAAGCTTCTACCCACGTCTTCATGTAATCACGACTGATACCTACTTACTAAGTGGGTATATTTATTACTAGCTTCGGGCCGCGACGTCGTACACATGAAATTTATTATTCCTCCGACCTACAGCTTTCCTCAAGAATTAGGCTAACAAATATTTTTTTTAATCCTAAGAATAGCGCGTTCAAACAAACAAACAAAAAATTTCTTCAGCTTATTATGAGTATAGATTTTATTTAATAACCACTAAAGTATTTTTTTTCGTTTAACTTACCTAAGGAACATTATCAACGATTGAGCAATTCAGAGCAGAACTATGAAACTTTGAAAAAATATTACCAATCGTCAGAAATATTTGTTCAGTTCTTTGAAAAAAGGTTTGACGGACAATCTACACGCGCGTCTATTACATGGCTTACCAGCAGATCTGCATATTAGATTGTTCCGGGAATTTTGCCGTTGTTAGCCGTCGGGCAGTCGCCGCCTCGCCGGACAGCCGGCGGGTGCGGGGCTGCGCTGTGATCGCGATTCAAACTTTTACAGGCACCGTCCACCGTTCCGCTTCAACTTTGCCTCAATTAAATCGATCGTCGGGGGACAAGCTAAGAACAGCTGATTACTATAAGGTAAACAGCGAAGTTCGAGTTTTTCTTGGGATTTTCGCAAATTGCTGCACATGTTTTCATGAAATCAAATCAAATTTTTATCAAATAAATGTACTTAACTTAGACAGCTTTATAGTCTATCTATAACTATTGATGATTTTAACGATCATTATTCAGTGAATAAAAAATAAGTGATTTGTTTATTCATTTTCTGTACATATCTATTAATAACATTTTCAAACATTTAAGAACAGAGTGCTCCGCCGTTGTCAAAAGCTGGGTCCAAGCTACCGGTCACTGTGGTTAGCATTAGGTATTATTATCATTACAGTCGCGATACCGAACGTTTGACAACCAGTCTTAAAAAGAGATATCGTATTACCTACTAACTAAGTTGTGGAGGTCAGATATTCGCTCCATGTAAAATTCTGGTATTCAGCTGCATCCGGTTAGACTGCAAGCCGACCCCAACATCGTTGGGCTTTAAGGCAGATGAAGATGATGATATCATTACCGTCGCGAATCACATTTTGACGAACAAACATAAAAATTTACATAAGAAATTACTGAATCATTTGTAAAAAAAATCTCAAACTTCGCCTACATGTTTTAGAATCATCGATTATTACTTGCCCCTTGACCTTTACCTCGGCGCAACATTTGATTCGAGCTAAAAATAACTGCCTGCTGTAAGTCTTTAATGCCTCTGCTATCTCCTTTCACTAAAGGAGATAGCAGAGGCGTTAAAGTTGACAACAACGCCAATCATGTGTAGCACCACGGTGCTACACATGATTGGCGTTGTTATCAACTAAGTTATTCATTATTGTTCTGATAATGAGGCGTTATGGTATATGACAATCAACTTCAAATAATATTTAGTGGTGCAATTTGGTTTACTTCAGGTGATATTGTGTACCTTACTGACTTGGTGAAGTCAAATAAAGAACTTAATCAAAACTTAATAATATTAAGTAGGTATAAAGAATTTGAGATAGAATTGAGAAGACAAAAGATATGATTTCTTGTATGTTTATTTATTACGCTTTCACGCTAAAACGGCTGAACGGATTTGGATGAAATTTGGCACATGGGTAGACCGTGACCTGGATTAGGTCATAGCATACTTATTTTTATCCCGATATTCTTACGAGATCGAGACTTATACGGGTGAAACCTCGGGGCGCAGCTAGTTATTTATCAAGCTGTTACACTTTACGCTGCCACTTAACACCAAGTGTCTGTAAACCATACCCCTAGCGATGTAGCAAGAAGAGAATATTCTTCACCTTGTAGGTTCCCGCAACAATAGAGAGAATGCTTTCAGGAAGGGATGTAGTGTGTTTGTAATCGGCTTTATTTGCCCTCATTCTTAGCGGTCACCTTTAGACGCAACCTGCTCACGGCGTCAAAACATACTCACAAATAAATATAATCTTCGTCCTATAAAACGTCCTTATCAGCTTTTAATATTATGTCTTTTAAACGTTTATTATATCAAAATAAATATTGCTCAGCTTTTACTTGATTTACTTAAAGTTAATTGAATAAGTAGGTACGCCAAGTAAAAACTATCGTAAAATATTGTACTAAAATAAAAGGAGTATTTGTGGCATAATTCGATTTTTGAGCTTTTAGGATACATTAAAAGCTCTTTTTAATGAGTCTTGAGATTGTTTACAGACATGGGTGGTAACTGTAAGATAAATAGTATGAGTGGAACACTGTATGAGATTTGTTTTGAAATCGAGACTGGTTTACAAGGTTTACAGTTTCTGTAGCGGGTACCAGGCGAGCATGGGCGGGCGGGAGCTGCGAGGGATGGGGCAGCCCTGTCGTACACGCGCCGCCAGCATACATATCTGCACGCAGTTGCATAGTTACACTGCACTGGTGAAGGTTGCGCTCGTTTACACCGTCGTGCATCTATGTATATAGGCCTACACGTAGCGGTTACGAGCCAAGCTTTTGAAGCTTTACTACGTAATTTGTGGGCGAATTGGATTGAGGCTTCGGACGGTTTGAACCCCAGTTACCGGTTCACGTGTTTGGTTGTACAATGTTTTTTTATTTTATCGGGTGAGATTTACTGTTTCACAAACAACTTTTTCATTATTGTTTACAAACTTTTAAGATGTTTTTTTTGCGTTTTCATTCAAAGTATTTAACCAGTATGGTTTTGTTCAAAGTAAGTGTTCTATTTGTTTTATTTTAGTATTAATCGAACGTCATTTTAACAGTTAGCAAAAATTCTTGAGTATATGATGTAGCATATTTTAATGCCTACAAGGGCTCATCAGTTCTTACCACACATAGAAAAATATTTGTAAGCTGCAAATCAATACATCTTAAATATTCTCGAAGGTCATTTCCCTGCACGTGTAAAGGGTGACGTAGAGGCCGCATACTAACTACATAAAGCCTTCTATATTCAATTTATATTTGTTGTAAGTTTAAAGGAACACTTATCCAATATTTCCGAGGCAAATTGATATAAACGTTTTATGAAGCGAAGAGAGAACTTACTTGAGATTTTACAAAGTTAAAGGGCAAACTTTGTTTGGTAGGCGCTAAGGGTGGATGTACACGTTCCTAAAACTGGTTAAATGCAAGTTGCTGCTCTATTATGAACTTCACTCTGCCATTATTTTACGAGTTTAATTTGTATTACTTTAAACAGTCAACGGAACTGGTTTCTTTTAGTTGAAACTTTAGAATCACAGTATTTAAAAACAAAACAGGGATTCATTTTATTTTGCATTTTTTATTCAAAAGTAACACCACGACAACAATAAACAACACATAATATAAAACACTAAAAAATACATGTACTTACTTAGACAATATTGCAGCCCATAACGCAGTACACAGATTAACTACTACTTATCAGTGGAAATAATAGCTTGGGTTACAATTTTTGTTTTATCCATTTCTATTCCCAAAATAACTTGACAATTAAGGCTCCTTGAAACAGGCGCGACACGCGATAAAATCGCACGCGACACAAAGGCACCGCAAGTCGCGCAACGAGCGGTGCCTTTGTGTCGCGCGCGATTATATCGCGTGTCGCGCCTGTTTGTAAGAGCTTTTACTTGATAAGCAGCAAACGCCTTTCAGGAATTGCCAGCAAGAACCTCATTACACAAATGCCAGTTATCGCCAATAATAACTGATAATATATGTAACGCCTTACCACATTACTTGGCTAGTTTCCATATAAAGTGGTCATAAACAATTCATTTACGTGAAATTACCGTCGTAGTAGGAAAATACTAATCGCTCTCACGTGTTAGCTTCGTACAGTATAATAATAAAGCCATAAGCTCATTGTTATCGGGAACTAGTGATAATATGAAGACGGTACTGATTTTGAAATTTTTGTGATGGTCAGAAGACTGGTTCTTCTGGCCAATCTAAAACTGCTTTCAACCATAAGTAGGTACTTCCATACGTTTTAATATATAGAATAGAAAATATTTCTTCTCCAGTAGCTAATTGAGACGACATGAGTAACTTAAAATACTAACTATAGCTAGATTACAATATATCATTTGCCAGTGAGGCACAAACTAGATAGTCTGTATCTTGGGGTTCACTATCTACAAATGTGCGAAAGTAACTCTGTCTTTGTACCTGTTACCTTTATAGAATACGATCAAATTTGAGCACACAGGTAGACCATTCCTGGGTTCGGACATACGAGTAGGATACTTTTTATCTTGGTAGTAGTATCCCGTGAGATAACTTCCGTTTTATACGCGGGTGAAGCCGCGAACAGCAGCTAGTTTTAAAAATAAATGAAGTCTAGATAGAAGAGTGTTTTGTGGTAATTTTCATGAGACTCATCCTTATGGTTTATATTCCAAAAATGTTAACGACCGCAGGTATCACAACGCACTCCAGTGCTGGACACAGCTCTGACCCTTTCTCTTCAAATTCCTGGATTCCCTCCATGTCGAAGGTTAGGTAATACCAGAGTCTTATCGACTAAATCTAACACGGTGTCCGTCCTATGCCAAGTGGCTCCGCGATCTACAGTGTAAGTCTTCCCTTCTATGCTACGCATCAAAGCTTATCATTAGGGAAACTGTTAGTCTTTGGGTAACCCACGCTTAGGCTGGTATGCCAGCATACAAGTAATAATAGTATCCAGACCGTATTTCGGCAATGGCGGCTAATCCCAACGGTGATTAGCGTCCGGCGCGAGAGATATTATAGTGTACAAGTCTGTGCGCAGCCAGAGGTGCACGCTCTCTTCCCTCACTCTCATAGTGCGATAGGACGGCACGCAATCCAACACGACCGGAGAGAGATCAGGCGCAGGACCAACGGCTGCACGTGCTTTCTGAGGCCCTTACTAAGAAATTCCTATTAGGACCTAACCTAACGAAACGAGTGAGCAATGGTGGCCCAGTGCCAAAGGCCGCGACTTACGAAATATAGGTCGTAGGTTCATACACTGACAGGCAGTTTACTTTGTGTAAATTATTTCATCACCACTGCTTCCAAAACGGTGAAGGAAACCATCGTGAGGCATGTACTAGAACCAAAAATACAAAGACATGTGACATCTACCAACCCGCACTGAGCCCGCGTGGTGGATTACGGCCCACTCCCTCTCACCGAGAGGAGGCCTGTGACCCAGCGGTGGGAACATTATAGATTTATTATGCTTATGCTAACAAAACGTAGGGCTTCCCAAACTCGTTATTTCCAAGATGATGTGGAGTCTGTGAGACTACAATGAGACTGTTGGAGAAATATGATACAAAAGCGATGAAAAGCACTGACGTAAAGCCTTAAAAATCAATAATACAGCTAAAGGCAAGTTCACATGGGCTATCGGTATTAGACTAAATATGTACATATATTTTATAAAATCTTTTTGTAGATAAACGAATGATGATTCAAATAACACGCTACTGCTAACTGTTTAATTATTTATTGCTGAACGGATGTCAGACAGGTCAGCTTTTCTCATTAATTCTCGTTTATTTATGGGCGATGGCAGTATAGTGTACAAGCTATTTTTAGGGTTCTGTAGTCAAACGAACCCCTATAGTTTCGACATGACCGTCTGTGAGTGACAGCCTTTTTACTCGCAAACTAATAGGCTAACGAATCAAAATGCCTAAGAATTAACTGAAGCTATAGTAGAAGCAGTAGCGTAGGGCTACAAACGCACGTTATTATTTATCGCGTTACTCTAATCTTTTAAGTATTCATCGTTACCTAAATAATTATTTCAAAAATAATTACTATGCTGTACAATGAACAACCTTTTCAATAAACTATTGATCTGTGTACAATAAAATAAGCTTTATTTTGTGAGAGTAACTTACGACTTTAAATTTGACTTGAGTCTACGACATTGAAGGTACGAGTCAACTTAGCCGTATTGACCATGGAACCCGACTCTACATACGCGAAGTCTTGCACTTTGTCCGGTTTTTTTAAGTTGTCAATCGAGTTAACTTAATTGAGTACCTGTACATTGTACAGTAGACACTCTTTAATCGGCTCTGTATTAATTGTAACCAAAGAGTGTAGTTAATTAGAGCACAATGATTATCTTAAACAAATTGTTGGATTTTTACTTTATTTTTTATTTGTTGAGAATATCCTTTTCGCCGATGTGGGCAATAAGTCTGCTAGGCTGAAGAGAGATTGGGTGGGCCATGTATGTAGGGTAGTTAGGATACACAAAGACAGATTGGCCAAAGTTGTCACGCAGTGGGACCTAGAAGACGTCACCGAGAGAGGCCTAGAAAACGCTTAGAAGACTTAGAGGCGTTTATGGATGTTTGGTCGGAGAAAGCAACACAAGAAAGACTAAAGCTATGGGAGAGACCTTTGCCCAGCAGTGGGACAGTACAGGTTTAATAGAAAAAATATAAATATATCCTTATTAGTATATACGACCCTCAGACAGCCGCCCGGAGAATGCTATGTTCACGGAAATTTTCCATTGTGGGCAAAGTATCTCGTGCACTTTTATGTCTATATCTATAGATATGGTGATATTAGAAATTTAACTAAATTGTCGTGTCTATCTACTTATGTGACCACGTTGTTTTTCTAAACGCAACGGATTTTGATGCGGCTTTCACCACCATTTAGAGAACTTATTCCGGAAGGTTTACTAACGTGTATAAAACATTCTTATGAAACTTACATACATATATTAAAGTAATGTCAATTTTATGTCAAGTCGTCAAAACCGTGCGAAGCAGGGTCGCTAGTATGTAGTTGCACAAAATAGCATCACGACTGTATACCCCAAAGGGGAAAGTTTGTATAGTTACGTTGTAACTGACTACTAAGCGATAACTCTCGAGTGTACGGTGAGAAGATCCTCCCCAGGAGCGTACTCTCAGGTCTCAGCAATCACCCACCAACCCGGCTATTAATCATGATTGAAACAATAGCTTCGATTCCTCATGGTAGAGTATTAGATAGCGGTCAGATACACGCATAGATAAGTGTCTTCAAGAGTGGTAATACATTTATTATTTCGATATTATGAGGTTATCAACCTTGCTTAATTAAAAATATCATAATTTTCCTTCTTTATGTATAAAAGCCAATACAATACGGTTAATAAGTATCACCTGTACAAGAAATTGCATAGGTATATATTAATGAAAGAAGATTTGAGATAGAAATAATACTTACATTCGGTTCCTGTACACAGGACAACGCAACAAGTACAAATACGAAACAAACTTTGAATAAAGATTAGCTTCGCAGTACTTTATGTATTTAAATGGACAGTGATACTTATGACGTCTGCTGCTTTGAATAGTTTCTGTATCCTAGGACTTGTAACAGGTACGTACTAGAATATTAAGTCCATGTAATGAAACTGTATTACTGTTAAATCCAGCAATAGAAAAGCTAACCGTACTAGTACGTTATTAGGTGAATCCACGAAACTTACGATAAAATTGCCACTTGGGGAAAGGCAACACAAAAAGTAGTTTTTGTCAAGTTTGTCAAGGGTAAATTTTGAATCTGCTTGATTTCTAGTTTTGACAATAAATATCAATTTATAAGCTATACTAATACTACCAATAAAGCTGAAGAGTTTGTTTGTTTGAACGTGCTAATCTCTGGAACTTCCACTAAGATTCGAAAAGCCGAGTAAAAAGAAAGAAGGAACGCTAAACGAAAACGAAGTAATAGTGCGGGCAGAGGCGATGCGATGCCATGGGGTGGGTCGGGAGAATAATAATTTTTACAGCAATGCTTATGAAGTCGGCTGCTTTGAATAGTTTCCATATTCTACGACTTGTTATATAGTAAAAATGTAATAGTATTAAATCCAGCAATAGAATGTCCTGCCTTTCAAGGATAAAAATCTGCAATAATATTAAATGAAAAGAAAGAAACTGGCACTCTGCAATTCTATTGCAACGAATGGTCGATAATTATTCTAAAAATATCTTCAATCGATAAAGCAGGTAAAGACGCCAGCACATCAAGCTACCCGAATCTGTCAAATTTTTCCAATCAACGTTGAACCTTATGCTTTAGCGGTAAAGTTGAAAATCTATTAAAGAAATTTTACAGATTGTAGTAGCTTGATGTGCTGGCGTCTGTACCAATCCATATATTTTAATCGCCGCGAATTACCTTATTACAGGGAGGAAAGGGTGGTATCCCATAGACGCGCAAACTGTCACCATAAAATTCAGCACATGTTTCTAGACCCCCCCTATTTAGGAGGTATTCCACTCATAGCACTGATTTCAACCGGACTTTAGCATAGAAATGTTTCGTTGGTTATCAAAAACAAAATCTACTGTTTCATAAAAAGTGCAATACCTACGCGGTCAAAATGTACTGAACAGTTTTTTTTTAAATAACCGAATGATAACAGGTTGTGCGTCAATGTCCCTGGAATTATTCCGATCTGTCACCCTGCTTTGTCCCCTTTTTTATTTATAATTAATATATTAAATTCTATGGGGGACAAACAGGAATAAAAAGTTCAAGATAGGAGTGAATAAAGTTCGAACTGTCATGTCCCCTCATTTCTAACAGGGGGACAGATCAAACGTTTTTTTCTGATCTGTCCCCCTAAGGGGACAAAGCAGGGTGGCAGATCGGAATAATTCTGTCCCTGCCACCTTGTATTTTAATCACGGTCCGAACTTCAAATGGTTTACTTGATAGATTTCTATTTCACATTCTTGGAGACTTGTTCAAAACTATCTGTCCCAAGGTGTAAGAAATTCAATCTATAGGTACTCCAGCTGCAAGCCAGAGTACCAGTTGGTAAAGCCACGCGCGACCGTCACAGCTTCGACCGTCAATTGTTTCAATTTTCCCGCCGCATACTTCCCGTAAAGTAAGGAAACTTTCACAAACATCCCCTCAGTAAGGACCACGATATTAACCGCAAATTCTTGCTCGTAAACACGGGTACCTATTGTTTAGATAATAGAGCTAAACTTCCTGCATAATGTTAACTTTGATTTAAACAAGTGTCCTTGGATTTTATTGCCTGTTTTTCTTACTACTTATTTATTTTCAATAAAACCGTTTAGCTTAAAAACATTTTTTTTACTTATTTTTTCACAATACCTACCTAATACTTACTTGGTATTTAATTTATCACGATAACCTTACCTAAATGTGTTATAAGTTACAAGGCCAACCGATGCATACATTGATGATTGAGAAGCGATTTATTTTTACAGCAATTCACTTCAATTTATCGCTGAGCTAACAGTTACAAACTCAGTTACAGGAAAACGCTTCTAAGCAATTGCTATGGAAACCGTCGTGAAATGAATGCTTAAACATAATTATTGCAAATATGTACTTCGATATAATTTGTAAATACGTAGAATCTCTGTAAAGGTAAGCAGATTGATATGAAATGGGTCTCGATACTCCGTAAATGTAAATCTAGGTGATATTTTTTTAAGGGGTGAAATCGACGCGCATATATACGTATGAAACCTTGAATCCAGCACATGATTCTAAGTCCCTAGTGTAGAAATTTGTCGTCGGTTTTCAACATAAAAAAATTGGCTGCTTCATAGATAAGTGCAATACCTACGCCGCGCGCTGTTAAAATATATGGAACAGCAATTTTTTTTAACTTACCGACGATGGAATCGTGTACTGAATCCATGGTACAAGTTGCGCGTCGATAGCCCTGCCACCCTGTATATTCCTATAGTAATAACTGAGATTGCGTATATTGAAAAAATGTGTTTTTTCTATTTCGTAGAACTTGTTAAGTATGTGGAATAGGGATTTAAAATTTGGTATATGTTTTTTGACTCTTTGGTCAAATGTCACGTAAAACGAATACACGATTCAATAAATTTTTCTCGATACAAAAAATTGCAAAGTTATTTCTATTTTTTTACTTTTTTCGACATCATGGCGTAACGTTTAAGAGTTATTCAACAGAATTTACTTTAAAACATAGAGAATTATCATATCAAAGTTTACTCAAAGTAGTTTTAAATTTTATTTATTTATTTTGTTAAAAAAGGAGTAAATTCGTTTTGGCACATACGTCGTTTTATTCCGAGCGCACGCACTCTATAGCCATCACTCTTCTTTTGCGTTTCAAAAATAATTATTGCATCACTTTTGCTCGCTTAGTAGGTTTTCGAGGATTTTAGATTTTCGAGGTAGCCCCTTAACATAGTCTTAATAGACTTAAAAAACATTTACAGTACACATAATGAAAGTTTATTCTGTAAACAGGACGGAATGACGTTTACACGTCATATTAAAAAAAAGCTAGATAGAGTCGACATTTCCTTTCTGAACACCTGATAGCGAAAGAAATTCAGGGATCAAAGTCTCTTTTAAAGTCTGGACTTTAAAAGAGACTTTGATCCCTGAATTTCTTTAACCAGAAACAAGATTGTGCCTGGACATAATCTTGTTTCTGGTTTCATGGTCATGTGAGGACCATGTGTCTGAAAATTGTCTTTTGAGGAAAGAACCACACAGATTTGAGTGGACTTATCCAGTCAGTGCAAGCTTTGTCAGTAATCGTGTAGCTCAACTCAGAACTTAGGGAGCTCAACGACTCTACGTACAATACCAAAGAAGAACATTTGGGTATAAAGTCGCATAAAGTACTCAAACTGAAACTGCTAGACTATCACTAAAATTAGCTGAAAAAAAAATACCAGCTTGCATTCATTAAATAGACAAGCCTGCCAAAGGGCCTACTTACTAAATAATTATGATCATAGGAGGGGTTGCCTTTCTTTTAATGCATTTTTAACTCCTGGTTTATACACAAACGTCATGCATGGGTCTTCCCTATGTAATATTGATGAAGCTTTATTCAGAACTAGAGCAATTCACATTTAGGTGTTAATTTGTTTGAAATTAGTGTCACTTTGCAAAAAGGACATTTGAAAAATCTATGATTTATAAAAACACTTTGTTACTAGTTTTGATTCCCAAGCACCTCGCTAACTGATAGGTTATGCTTATAAATATAAATGGAGGACATTCAAACAAACGTGTAGTAATTTAGTCTCACTGACTTAAGAAAATGCCTGGGTATGACCTACTTTAGAATGCAGATCAATAATTAAAATAAATATTTATTTATTGAACAGTATTTCGACACCGTTTTGGCCTCTGTTAGTAAGTCATCTAGCGGTGCTAGTTGCATAACGGCAGTATGGGCCTTCATCTCAAAAGTTAGAAGTATTTTGCACGTTTATGTATCATTTATTATATGTACAGTAGGTATCCTAGATACAGGTTGGCATTGAAACGTTAAAGCCTCGACGATGTTAGTTTTAATTCACAGAACAGAAAAAAATTGTGTCAAATTGAAGAAGAAAAGAAAGAAAGAAAATACGTTTGGAACAAAAAACATGACGCAGAGAAAAAAAATTCAATGTTTTTTGTAATTTATTGACGTAGGTAAGTATAGTACAACGATGTGAAATGTTTGTTAGACAATCACGTTACTGATTGGGATTCCATTAAACGCTGTATTTCAAATATGCAATTTTTCCGTTAAAGCTTAGAGAACAATCTCTGTGACAGACGGGCGGACAAAAAGTAATCTTATAAAGGTTTCGTTTCACCTCTTGAGATACCGAATCCTAAAAAGCGTGTGATAGTCTTATGTGACATGTTATTTATTATCAAATTAACGTCAAACCTACATTATTATCTAAAACACGACAGATAAAACTTCGTGTGGTCTTCAAAGATTAATGGGAAAGTTACTGCACACGGTCAAGGATTTTGATATGTGACAAACGGAAAACAGTCACTTAATGAATCCTCGTCGTGTTAGCCGTCCATGGTCAGTATGACAGGGTCAACCCTCTATACTATTAATAGTAGAGAGGTTACTCTAAAGCCCCATTTATATGACGCAAGTTTTTAGCCTGTGCCATACAATAAAATTGAAGCAACAAATTACTTACATAAACAGTTTTTAGACGGTGCAACTTTTATTGTTGCATGCAAATGATTGAGGTAACCATAAATCGCACCGTGTAAACCAGTCTTCAATTTATAAGTCCATGGAAGGTACCTACTAACTCTTGCTGAAACTTTTTGTATTTTGTTTTCTTCTGTGTTTAAAGTTTCCACATTTTGGTGATTTCATAAGCTTGAAGCCACCAGTTTGAAGCAGGTGTAGCGTTAGAACCTTTTTAGTTACCATTACTCTATGGTTGATGCTCTGTGGTCACCTGTCGTGTCAGTTGGTTTTTTGCATGTCAATGTATATTTTCTCTTCGTTTAAGCCATTAAACGAAGAGAAAATATATTTTGCTTTACGTAATTAATTCGCATCGACATCCCTTGTACAGACTTTCACCTTCCTTTATTAATTTTATAAGTGTCTTTTATGTATGCGAACTTAATCATTATAAGTAATTATCGAACTATCATCTATTATTTTTATCACATAGGTACATACCTAACGTGACCAGACGTCCCGTTTTGAACGGGACTGTCCCTTTTTATAGTTACGTGTCCCGGTGTCCCCGAAATGAACTCTGGGACGCCAAATTGTCCCGTTTTCTGAAACCGCCTGAAAATTTGAGTAGTCGAGCCGGCTGGACGCGAGCGGTGTGCGAGAAGAGCGAGACCGCGTAGTCGGTCGACGCGACGATAGCCGAGAGTGGCGAAGACGTCATCGCTCGCGAAATCTGTCAAACGATTATATATAGTAAACAAATTTACTATATATAATCGTTTGACAGATTTTTGGTTTGCCTGCTACAAATGCTCCAGTAGAAAGAGTATTTTCTATGATGTACAAATTGTGGCCATCTGAGAAAGCCCTGTTACAAATTTCAGTTCTAAAGGCGATGTTGATAATTAAGGTGAATATAAAAAAAAACATGCCAATTATTATTAAAATCGTCACCGTCGTCGTATTAAAGCAAATTTGTTCCTCTGATAAATATAAATATAACTAAACGTTTCGGGTATATATATTTTTATTTGTAACTTTTAAGTTAACTGACTTTTTCTGAATAAATAACTTTAAAAAAGTGTTTTTTTCATTGACTACCTGTTAATTAACCTAAATAAACCAATGTCCCGTTTTGAGTCAAAAAATAAATGGTCACGTTATACATACCCCACTTCACAGTGTAAAATATTTCCTTATGTGCAAAGCGGACAATTGGTGCCTCGTGCCCACAGTATACACCATTCCTGCCAACTTTTAATTTGGTACAGCATGACAAAAAACATTTTTTTCATGTCGGTATGGTAATTTAATTATTCAGTCGTGGACAGAAGACTTCCTTAAAATCATAGAATCCAGGTGGTATTTGAATTTTCTAAACAAAACATATTTAAAATAATTGTTCAACTAAATTGTACTAATATCCAAAACGTCAATTATTTTCTTGTGTACTATATGTACTTTCTCAAAGCATAAACATAAAACTTGTTTTTTTCCTTTCTTAAAGTGACATATTTATGAGAGGTTTAACTCGTTCTTCAAACTAAACGAAACAGGCTGTTATTAAATCATAGACTGGTTATTCCACCAATCCTATATCTTGATTTAAATATTTTCATTACAACCTTTTTTGTAACCACTACTATCAAGCTACTACAATCTGTAAAATTTATTAAATAGATTTTCAACTTTATCGCTAAAGCATAAGGTTCAAAGTTGATTGGGAAAATTTAACAGTTTCGGGTAGCTTGATGTGCTGGCGTCTGTACATGTAGCCAACAATTTAACCGACAGTGACCCAGTAATTAGTTCTTATTACATCTATTACAAAGTTAGATCGCATACAGTCCCAATAGAGGTTCAGCAGAGTTGTGATAGGAAACCGAGTATCTATATAAGCAGGGAAACGTCACAACGACTCTACATTAAAAGCCTCCAATTCATTTCCTGATTAATTGGAACAGTGATAATTACACAACTTGATTGCAATATTAAAATGTTACGTAACTAAATTATTTTAATGAAATGCAGCATTATTTATAATTAATTTATTAAAGGCTGATTTTTCCGTCGCCAGATAACTTTTATTTGAGGAATAAAATTGACGTTTGACTGTGTTTGTGTGAAATAACTGTCAAAAATTCAAAATTATTCCTCGAATAAAGTTATCAGATGCTTGAAAAATCAACCCTAACATAAAAACATTATTCATAGTTCATAGTTCATAGTTCAATCTCTTTATTGTGGATCATAGGTAGGTACATAATACAGGTGGCAGATACATAATAAATTGTGAACAGCTATGTCCCGCCCGTAGGGCATACAATAGTCAGTACATATTATAATTATGGAAATGAAATTAGTATATATACCTATTTTTTTTTTCTACAAACTATTAAGAATTTTACAAAAAAAAATATATAATTAATTAAGGTACATGTCAATAGGTCACTGAACGCATCACGACTGAGTGGGATTACTCGTGTATTGTAGCAGAGATTTATCTGATAAGAAGTCTTTTATAGAGTAGTAGCACTTGTCTACTAGCAGATCATGGAGAGTCTTTTTAAATTTTTCTAATTTTGCAATCATTCGGATGGGCCCCGGAATATTATTATAAATACGAGAAGCTATACAAAAGATGCTCTCATGCATTATGTGAGTCTTGCTAGCTACTGTGCGTAATTTGTCCTTGCGTCGTTCACGGGTGTAATAATTGTACATGCCAATATTATTTTTAACAAACACTGCGACCTCAAATATATACACACATGGCAAAGTTAAAACCTTCATCTTTGTAAAAAATGGCTTGCAGGAGTCAGTTTGACATAATTTAAATATAGCTCTAATGCACCGTTTTTGAGCAATAAAAGCGCGCTCCTTGTCTGTACTATTGCCCCAAAATATTACGCCGTATCTGAGAATGGAGCTAACGTAGCCATGGTAAGCTGTTAGTAAAGTAGAATGGTTTGCTATTTTGCTCAATCTGTGTAGTGCATATGAAAATTGTCCCAGCTTTTTGCAAACATGATCGACATGAAATTTCCAATCAAGCTTGTTGTCGATATGTAACCCTAGAAATTTTGTTAATTCAATTTCGTCTATGCCCCTATCTAGATAATGTATTTTTAAGTCATCCGTACGTCGAGTTCGTATTTTAAAATTCATTATTTTTGTTTTGTCAGTGTTAATCATTAAATTATTAATTGTAAGCCATTCTATAATTACTACTATTGTTTTGTTAATGTCAGATTCTAAGTCGATTAAATTATCATTAACGAATAAAACAGTGCTATCATCAGCAAATAGTGTGATGTCATGATTAGTTACCGTAGGCATGTCATTTATATAAACAAGGAAGAGCAGAGGGCCCATAATACTCCCTTGAGGAACGCCAAATTTAGCAGTTTCAAATTCAGAAACATATATTTCTTCTGTTTTATTACTTGGATTAAACCTCCTAACTTCTGTAAACTGTTGTCTGTTGCTAAGGTATGAGTCTATGAGTTTATACACATTTCCTCTCACACCGTATGCATACAACTTTCTCAAAAGGATTTCATGGTCAACACGGTCGAAAGCTTTCGACATGTCCATGTATAGTGCAAGAGCTGGCAGCCCTTTATCCAAATTGGTCATTACCTTATGTAAAAAGTTATATACTGCCAAATTGATGGATTTGTTTTTCCGAAAGCCATATTGATCAGGTGCAAAAATATTACTTGACTCAAAGAAATTATACAGGCAGTTGAACGTCACCTTTTCAAAAATTTTTGCGAAAACGGGTATTAATGCTATGGGCCTATAGTTACTCGTGTCAGCTTTGTCTCCTTTTTTAAATATTGGCTTTATAACAGATATTTTTAGTTTGTCCGGGAAAGTGCCTTCTTCTATACATAAATTCACAATGAAGCTTAGTGGCTCAGATATAATATGGGCTGCATCTTTAACAATGTTTGTCATAATGTTGTCATAGCCGACACTGGTTTTATTTTTTAGATTAATTATTATTTTATGAATGTCATTCGGAATTGTCGGTTGCATAAATATTGAATTAGAATTATATGTTAGTTTGTTAGAAGATTTTTGAGGTTCACTAGAATTATTATTATTGATGTCAAGAAAGAATTTATTAAATAAATTTGCGATGTCTTGGGGATTGTTTACGATTTGGCCATTTGAAATTAATTGATTTACGCCTTCATTTGGATATTTAGATTTGATATCATTTATAACTTTCCAAGTAGCTTTGTTCTTATTTATAGCAGTTTTAATAAAGTAGTCGTTTTGGGATTTTTTTGTCAGTCTGATAATATTTTTATACCTCTTTGCATATGCTTTGAAGGCAGTTTTAGTGGTTGGATTGGGATTATTCCTATATTGCCACAGTAGTTGGCGTTTACGCATGCTGCATATTTTTAAGCCACGTGAAATCCATTGCGGTCTAGGTCTGTTATGTATCTTGACTTTCTTTTGAGGAAAACAGAGATCGTACAACATAATGAAATTATCAGAGAATGTGTTGTAGGCAGTGTTCACATCAGAACAGCTATAGACGTCACTATTTGTTAGTTGCCTCAAATATTTTAAAAATATTGCTCTATTGTCTTGAGAATAATCCCGTTTTAAGATATACCAATATTTTATGGAACAGGTCTTTTTGACTGGTACCTTTATGATTTGTGCATTATGATCTGATAGCGCTAATTCCCTCATAGTGCCTTTGCAAGCTCTTATGTTATGTGCTATGTTATCTATGCAAGTTTTACTAGCAAATCGTGTCACTTGTTTGAATTCTAATTTCAAATTATATCTAGCTAAGAGTTCTGTAAATTCAATAGAAAGTTTTGTATGCTTCAAGGTGTCAATGTTGAAGTCTCCACATATAACGATCTTCTTTCCATTTGAGCATAAGTTATTTAATATTTTATTTAACGTTATTAAAAAGCTATCAATAGAGCCTGCAGAGTTTTTAGGTGGCCTATAAATGCAAAGAACATTTATTTTATGATCTAATAGCTCGATTGCAGAGCATTCTAATGTGTTGCTAATTGAAAGTTTTACGATTTCATTTAGAATTCTATACTTCAAATTATTTCTAACTAATATACAGGAACCTCCGTGTCTGCTATCTCTCATATAATAAGATGAAAGTTTATAATTTGGAATTTTTAGATACACTTCGTCACCAACCGTCATGTTGTGTTCAGTGATGCATAGTATGTCAATAGGATTGTTCTGGGTAGCTAATTCGTTAACGCAAACAGAAATCATATCAGATTTATTAAGCAATCCGTTAGTGTTTTGATGTAAGATAGCCACAAATTTATAAACGAAATAAATTATTCTGGTTTGGGTTTTCGACTTTGCCACTTTCCGATTCACTTTGCTCATTAATTGGTTCATTTAAATCGTCTGTATTAAGTATATCTGTTAAGTTTTGGTCAGAATCTAAGTTTACCTGTACATATTTACTTACAAAAGACTTTTTATTTTTAATTTGACACATTTTTTCATATTGCAATGCTTTGAAATGATAATGAATACATAATATTTCTTTCAATAGAGACCTCACAAGATTTAGTACGTAATTGCGTCCACTTGGTGAAAATCTAGTGTAATTCATATCCATGAACAATACATTTTTATATTTCCGACAGATAAATCGTAGTAAATAGTTAATTTTTGATTCATTCAGATGGGTACTTCACTTATTATAACATTTGTATTTATTATTCCGTCGCATTTATGTATTTAGGTAGGTATAATGTTTTAATACTTTTTAGTCTTTCCTCTTACCATACTGTGGTCAATTCAGTAGAATTTTAATAAATTACGTCACACGAATTGCATGATTTTTGGAGCCCGCGTCTTTGTCACAGGTGGTCATATTTATGTGACCTCTCTTATGATGAGCTATTTAACATTTTTTTATTAACCACATTTAAATATTGGTAGCAATGGGCCGGCCATATTAACCGGAGAACGGATGACAGTTTTGACATATTCTTGAGTGGCAGTAGTTGGATGAGAGTGGCCGAAAATCGAGTTGAATGGCTTGTAATAAGAGAGCCCTATGCCCAGCAGTGGACTGCTGTAACCCGATGATGATGGTCACATAACAATGTTGATAGAGTTGGTAATAAAAAAAATCGTTGCGGTTAAAGTTTACAGTTATACATGTAACGTCACTCTCTTATGGGTCTTAAGGGTACACTATGTCTGGGGGCGATACAAATAAGATCGACCACGATGAATAAATTGATAAGTAGTTTATTTTATTGAAAATTAAAATTATGTATTGTGTCGCGACGAAAGTATGGCGGTGCGCGCTAAGATCGTGAAGGGAAGTTCGTCCGGTTCGTCCGCGTGAAGCCTGTCGCGAGCGCCGTTGACATTGGGTGCGTTCGTATCTTCGTTAATATGAAGAAGGGCTGCGTTCAGGCGTAGACAATGTCACATCATGAGACGTAATTTTTGATTGGCCCCTTAGGAGATCCAGGAATTACTGGAAGCCTCTATCATTTCCCACTAACAATCGTGACAATCTGAAAGGCCTGCGTCAACTGTAAAGCACAGAAAGTCAGAAATATAGCTGATAGAGGTACTGAGCGAGATACAACCATGTAAAAGGCGCTACTAACAAAATTGTGCGTGCACTCCCCCACAAAGTTCCGAGCTATGCGTATAAACAGAGCATTCTATTTTTTTTACGCTACGCGACGCCTAAATGAATGCCCACGTAAAAGCGTGCTGCTGTATTTTCAATTTTCGGTGCTGAGCCGAACGTTAAAAATCCATGGCACTAATATTTAGGTATTTAATTACGTGTCGCCTAGTCTTAGTGAAAACGTTTATAAGGCCTCCACCTTAAGTTCTAGTCGTTAAATTTTTCTCTGCAGCACAGCACTAAGCGATGACGGTAACGAGCAAACGTCATAATTTACAGAACGTATGAAGTTTTGTGTAGGTACAGTCTTCTGGTTTTATTAATTACCACTGCTTTCACTCTGACTTACCCAACAACCTCCATCATAAGCCCAGCACACTACTTTGAAAATAGGCGTGTAACCACAGATATACTCGTAGATAAACCTAGACAACGCAAGTATCACGATCTGTATGAAAACCAAGCGTGCCATTTTTTGACTACCTACTATGACGTCACAAGCTTTTTAACAAAATAAATTAATTAAATTTAAAACTACTTTGAGTAAACTTGAATATGATAATTCTTTATGTTTTAAAGTAAATTTTCTAAAGCGTGATGTCGAAAAAAGTAAAAAAATAGATATAACTTTGGAATTTTTTGGTATCGAGAAAAAATAATTGAATTGTGTATTACTTTTACATGATACTAGACCAAAGAGTCAAAAAACATATACCAAAATGTTAAATCCCTATTCCACATACTTAGCAAGTTACACGAAATAGAAAAACCACATTTTTTTTCAATATAATTATCACCTTAAACCATGTAAAAGTTATACCAAACGATAAGCCTTATTGTTTTTTAGGGCTTGGTGAGAACACATTTACAATTTCCTTATATTTTTTTTATGAAACGTCATTATCAGCCTATAGCAGTCCACTGCTGGACATAGGCCTCTCCTAATGCACGTCATTCAACTCGATTTTCGGCAACCCTCATCCAGCTGCTACCAGCCATCCTGCGAAGATCGTCGCTCCACCTAGCCTGGGGCGTCCCACCTTACGTGTACCGTTTCGCGGTCTCCACTCAAGAACACGTCTACCCCAACGGTCATCGGTTTTACGGCTAATATGGCCGGCCCATTGCCACTTCAGCTTGCTTATTCTGTGAGCTATGTCGACAATTTTGTTTCTCTGCCGGATCACCTCGTTGCGGATTCGATCCCTCAGAAAGACTCCAAGCGTAGCCCGTTCCATAGCTCGCTGAGCGACCTTGAATTTACGGACCAGACGTAACGTGAGTGTCCACGTTTTGGCTCCGTAAGTCATAACTGGCAGGACGCACTGATTAAAGACCTTAGTCTTTAGGCTCTGTGGAATACGTGACGAGAAGACTCGACTAAGCTTCCCAAACGCTGCCCACACTGTCCATGAAACAAATATACCAAAATCTAGCAGTTCAAGAGCTCGTAACGGCCGGCCAGTGCCTGCGAGAGAGAGATGCCCCGATACCTATTATGCGGGGAGTGAGGAAACGTTATCATACCTACACACCGCACTACAAGCCGGCCTTAACTACGATTGGCGCTAAACGCATTTAGTGATTTTTATTTTATTAGCTAACGAATTAACCATACTGATCTATCCTCCAGCTACTCTCCAATTGACATCTACCCTCCACATGTTACGTACATTGATAATATCAGTCTGTTCGATACTCAATGATCATACCGTCTAATTAGATACGTGTAACATGCAGTGAACCGACAATATCGAGATACATCGGTTACAGTAACGAGCGTTGATTGAACAGCTTCGTTCAGAGGTCCGACTTCAGCCCGACTTAGTTTTACAACTTTACTTAAACCTTCCGACTCCCGACACTTAAGAGGAATCCCGTTTATTTCTGTTGACTTCGTTTCCAGCCAAAGTGAATTTAGGAAAGTATCTCGAAACGTTGATAAGTAAACATTAAAGTTGGAGCGTTTTGTTCGGGAGGTAAATCCTGGTTGCCTGGCCGCTTGTGTTCGTATCGTTTGTTACAATGCAATGTTCAGATAAGGAGTATTATCTTCTCGGTTAAAGTACATTGCTTTGCATCTTTTACGACAATGTCATATGTATAATATATTTTTCTAGTTTAGTTTAAAGATCTATCTAATGCTGTATTGAACTTCCTTGTAACGTTCTCCTAGCAAAACTGAAGGCAATTACAAGAAGTATGTTCCTGTGGAAACTTAGTCAGTAATCAGTATTTATTTATCATTCCACAAATACAATAAAACACCGCATGTTCCGGTCTATTTGTGTAAAATGTCTTGAATAATGTAAGTACTCATTAGGTACCTGCGGGTACGTTGAAGTCTATCCACGTAACTACAACGTGACAGTTGATCGAAATGAGATTGACTTATGAATGCGCCAAACACGAATACAAATTATAATAATAATTATGAATAGCTATGAAAATTAATAGAGCTGGCGAGAACTGGATACATAATGCATAAGCATGTAATAAGTAAAACCAATGGAATCATTTCAAATCAAAACGTATTGTTTTATCTAAACAAGGCTAAAATGTATTTGTACTGTTTGAACGTCAATCAATAAATGAGAGTCCTCCCCACAGACAATGGCCCACCTTCCATTCTACGCCGCATGCCCTGTTACCTGTGCATTTCATGATCGGTGAGCGGAGTTCACGCAGCTGAATATTGTGCCAAAGATGTTTGAACATTTTGCCATCGGCATTGAGACGCTAAGAAGAACAATAAGAGTCCCCCATTCATGAAGTAAGTAGAAGTAAATACTCCGTTTGGTTTTCGCTTCATACCAAAATAATCGGAGGATATCAACGCGAAAGTTTAATAAACTAAAAAGTGCACACCTTCATAAATAATCTCACACGAAGCTAATGTAGATCTCGGAAATATTTTATTCCTTTTCAATAATCCTTAGTATGCGGACAAGCATAGCACACTCGTGGAAGGGATTAATACAATGCTCTGCAACACCTTAAACACAAATAGTAAGAATAAGTTGATGATATGGTAAAGCACGAAACATGTAAAGAATATTATAAAATGTGGGTAATAAGCTTACTGGGACCTTTGTGGAGTCCGAACAAGAGAACATGCGCAAAACTCGCTAAAGCTTCTCTGTTTCAAAAGCTAACGTGAACTTTTAGGAAATTCTTAAATCCCAGAAGAAATAACATGTTGAGCTATTGGCTATCTTCTTGCTGTAAAAGCAGGGTCAAAAGGTGTTGTGTGTAAAAGTTGGATCTCTGAAACTGAAATAAAATTAGGATTAATTAGGCTTTTGTGCATTTTGTTGAAATTTTCCTTTATGTATTGATTATTGTGTAGAATCTTACAAACTTTGCTGTTTTATTATGTAACGGTAGAGTTTCTTGCCCATTCTTCTCCATACACCTACCTTACGGAAGGGGCGACTAGAATCAATTCAATTTTGCTGTAAGTTTTGACGTTCAAAAGTGCCTTTAATGTGCCTATTTGAAATAAATGATTTGACTTTGACTTTGTGATACAATTGTTTGGGTGTGCAGCGGAGGCGTCCGCACGCACGCACGTGCTCGGGAACCTCGGCGCACGCGCTCATTTTATCACGTCCGCACAACTAGCTTACCGTGGTACCCCCACAGTTAACATGTGCAAGCTTCTTTGCTGCGGAGGATTAGCCATGTTCTGTCAATAATGATACAAAAAAAAAATTGGGGTATTTTTGCACAACTCTGCAGCAAACTAAAGCATATAATAAAATAAATATTTTATATTCCCACTTCAAACCTTAGTGTAACCTTACAAAGTTGCGATTTCGACGAATCTAAGACTTTACAACACTGTTTTCGCCGAGAAAAGATTTCGAATAAAAGCTAAAGTCAAGAAATTGCCTGTAACTAGATAAACAAAAGTTGAAGCCAAGTCAAACCTAGGTGTCCTAGCTAATACTTCAAGGGAGCTATCGGTAAATAAACTTAAGCCTGTCCTTAATCGGGGATCGCGAAGACAGGGTCAGGTCCAATTAGATGTTACAATTGTAGTAAACCCGCGGATGTTAACCTGGAGAACAAATACTCTATTTTCTTAATTTTTTTTATCTCAGTATCGTTAAAATACAAAAATTCGTTTATAATGTTGTCGTAAAGTGTTGTCATTTGGATTGTGTTACATCCAACTGTACCTACGAGCAAAATAAACTTTAGAGCTTACACAATTTGCACTATGTTTTTTTTTACATACACTGGGATAACCACATCATCTACGAGGAAAATATAAAGCAGTTAATTGCTAAGCTAAAAAACCGGTCAAGAGCGAGTCGGACTCGCGCACCGAGGGTTCCGTACCATCATAATAATATATTTTTAAATTTTCATCTGCGAGGCCTATATTCGTCAGAGAATTTTACCACTGCGCGCTGCGGTGTAGAATATTGCAGTTTCTCTTGACCGATAGTGGAACTAATGTAACTTTTGTTGATGATTTCTGAAAAAGTGTGCTATTTAGAGACATCGTTTTGAATGTGGTATGAATGTCGAATGAATGTTGTATGTTATCCAGTTAGATACTCAATCCTTGAAGAGAAATAGAAACCCAGCATTAAACTGCAAATAAAATAAGTGAAAACTGTTATAACGTAGTGGATAAACAGTTTTCTGTTTGATTCCAAAAAGTTCATCCGCGTACATACGGGAAACAAAAATGAAACAACTTTTGATCAAATTACGTGCGGAACGATGTAAAGGGTGCGGCGTACGTCAAGCTGACGTAAAAAGTAGCTAGTTAGTGCAGTTTACACACACAGTGGGCTTGTTAACTGTAACATAACTTGTTAATTTTGTTGCGGTAGGTACTCTGTTAACGTTTGTCACAATTGCTACTTGCTACGTGAACAACAAATGACAATTCAGCGGGCAAACCCGACGTAAAGGATACCACTAAACAACTAAATTGCCATCGGTACAACAAACGGATGAAGCTTCGTTAGTCAATTTATTATTTGTAATTAAACCCAAACTAGGTATAGGAAAGAACTTCAGCTTTTAGTAACAGTTAGTCACTTTGTTACATGCCGAACCTGCTTCTTGGTACCTAAATAATATTCAAGTTTTCTCTGCAACTCAAGAAGTGGAAGGGATTCGTTTGTATCAGACAATAAACTCCGATAAACGACAGCTACTGGGATTTGAACTGATATTACCTGTAACTCGTGAAATAGGAGTTTTGCATTTTCACTTTTACATTATTATAACCAGATAGAAAACAAAAGCCCTTGGTAGGTAGAAACTGCAGATATTATAGCCTACTTGGTGCTTAAATGCAAACTTTATGAATATTTTGATAAGTCAAATTAGATAGCATAATTACGAAACAAACATTGATTTATACTTGGAAGGAGGAAAAAACAGTAGGAGTCAGTTTAGCTAACAAGCGATGACATTTATAAATACTAAAAAAATTGAATAATCGTAGAATCGCTAAAGAAATAACTATCAAAGTTATTCGAGAAATGATTAATTCATTCATCCTGGTACGCAGGTCGCAGAGGGCTCACAGTACCTAGGTACAATAATAAAGCATATTATATCAATTATATTATCATCTAAATATAACAAGCACGCGAGCAATTGGACTTATATCAAAACAAAAATCATATTTTTTTTAGCTCTCGGAAAAGCTACGTACTATCGACTTCTTGGCTGCTGCCCAGTTACAATGATTATAAATTATTAACGCACTGCGTGCCAGGGCGGTGACGTAGTGTTATTAGAAAAAAACATTGAATAAATTTGTGTGTCTTTTAAACACCTACAGTACCCGGCGTTAAATATTGCACATCGACCTTTGGAAAGAGACAATCGGCTAATTTCGGCTTCGTAGAGCGTTATCTCTGTCGCACGAAATACAAACAGTCCGGTATCTATTAGGAGCTGTTAAAACAATTATGATTTGCTTCTTTTAATAATTATTTTTATTCTTTGTATAAAATACAAAAAAAGGTAACTGTACTGTCCTCGTCTACAATCTCACACGAAGATCTGAAAGAAGAATGAAGGCCAGAAAGCCGATCGCACATAAAAGGAGAACACATAAAAACCTGTACTCGGTACACATGGAGTATATGGGAAGGCAGAACAATTCAAACGCCAAATCTTACCTAACTACTTTATTTAAAAAAATTTTTTGTTGAATTCAACCATCCATATAATTCATAATAACGTCAAAAATAAAAAAAATATCGAATGGTATTTTCATTAAATGAACTTAATGAAAATCATTTTTTCAAACACTACTCCACTTTTGATCTCTATTTTCATAGCATCTCTAGACATAGCGTACCGTAAAATATATATTCGCTAAAAATATTTTTTTAATAAATATTAAGCAGACAGTTGATTCCTAGAAAATCCGTAGTAGTAGACCTTGACACAGGGCCGGAACAGCAACAGGATTTGAAAATGAGGTCAACGTAAACTATTCTTGTTAGGCACCATTTTTTTTCATTCGCTCCTGTGTTCTAGTTGGCACCCAATTTCAGTTTTCGTGGTCAAGGCTAGCGTATAGAGAGACGACCAATAGTCAATCAAATGCAGCATGGTTATACTCCAAACTAATTTCGAACGGTGTCGATGTGCGATCCCGGGGTGATTAACTTTAAAAGCAAGAGAGTTTGCTTACGAATTTTGTGCAGTTTTAAAGTGAACTATTCAGAATATCACCACTGATAGCGTACCTAACTATAGAAAAACAAATTATAGCGAGAAGAAAGAATGAAGATTTTCCAAAGATTTTTTTTAGCTCCAAATCTTTACCACCGCTGTAACTGAATAATCGTAGCTAGTGAGATTTCACCCTCGGTACAAAAAACAAATGAACAACTTTGTTTTGAAGTAAACCGCGTTATCGGAGTTTCAAATCGAATAGTCGAAACTTGTCAAACGCGGGGGGGGGGGAGCGCATTCCTGTAACGGGGGGGGGGGTTGCACAGGGGTGGTATCAAATTGAAAGTTCTAGGGCAGGAGGCTAGGGCAATTAAACAGATTGGCGCTCTGAAGGCTTGCGTCCGGTTGGAAATTAAATCTACATCCACACCAGTGGTTTACTAAGAATAATGTAGATCTCATTTCTCTGAGTTCTACAATTCATTCTTCAAATTTCTTCTAATTAATCATTATTTAGAATGAATGAATAAATTACGTCACATCAACCTACACATTAATTGCAGTTATTATAGATACACTATTTCTAGCCATTCTATTTCAGTAATAACAACCTATTCATGATCTAATACGACTCTCTGAAATATAAGGTTGTCACACAAAAATATTCGGTTAACTTCAATTTCAAGTTTAATAAAACTTATGTGGAATATTAGGTGAACCAGAGCGAATAGAAAACCTGTGGAGAAAACTTCAAATCAAATTATTAATTGAATGTCACGGCTTCGGCTTACATTACTTAATAAATCCAGGAACGGAGCTAGAAAGTCGTTAACTGCGCTTTGCCTTTAGAAAGAAAGTCGAGACCTCCACTCACAGGTTCTCATTTCAGTTTAAGTCTGGGGTGCTTTTATGACTGCGTTCACGTTCTCGTGTGTTGTAAAGGCCCATATAAAGAAAAACATTTCTCTTTACCTCAATAATAAGCTTTTATTTCTTTGATGTTTTGAAATTGTTTATGATTTGGTCAAATATAATATCAAATTAGTTGAAAGTATCAATGTGTTGCATCTTTTCCGGCTAAATGCGTTTTCCAGTCTGCCACGTTTGTAAATTGTCTGCGCACAGTGACAGAGCAGGCCTACATAAACGAGAGGGCTGTAGGTATGTGTGAGTGCGGCACGTGTAACGGAGGCTGCTTGCGACTCTGCGCTCCTAGTAGTTCGCTCCCTACGCTGTAAACGATTTAGTTTGCGAGAACTTTGAAGCGGAAAATTTATCTGACAGTTAAGCGAAGTGTGTACACAGCACATAAATTTTCCTGGGGACAAATTGTGGTGAACGTATTGTCTACTCGGACGCCATCTTCGACAATTAAAATTAGAGTTCAATAATGTAGGTAGTATAGCTAATTTATTGGACAGTTGACGGTCTCTAATTGTTTGGTTACTACGAAAGTGCATGCAAGTGGTAAGTTTGTAATATAATTATGTCACTTGGTAAATTGCAGAGGTATCTTGTTGCTTACTGTTTAAAACTTCAAACTATAACCTTAGAGAAACAGTTTTTGTACCTACATACTAACGTGTAGGTAGGTAATAAAACCAACTTTTCCTGTAATCAAGATTTTGGAAAAACTTTTAAGATAATTTTCACGAATTTAATCCCCTACGTATTTTAAGTAGGTAAGCTCTTGACTCGCAGATTACCTACTTAAAATACGCAGGGGATTAAATTGCAATAATTAAATTAAACTTTTAAGGCATGTACCCTGTACACATTAAACGTTTAATAAAAACAAATATGCCTGAATACATCGGCATTGAAAAACCGTGGAGCGTTGATATTGGCGAATCATTATCGTCACTGCTAAACATTTATCTCGTAATTAACCAGACTTCTTGATAAATAAACAAGGCTTGTTCCCCGTAATCCGCGTGTGTAAGTTAGCGAGAGCTGCAATCAAGCCTCTTCACTGATGACCGTGAACCGCGGTTACACCGAGCTACGATAAAGCAAGCCAAATTAGCGGCACCGCTACGCCTCGCTACGACTGACGTAGCCACTTCGTAGAGCATGTCTATGTAGCCTCCCATTGTATGGGAAATGCGCTCTTATTATGTTGTAATAAGTTCTTCATTTCTTTACTACCTGTCGTAGTAACCAGTGTTACAGGCATAATTGACAAGCTTGATTGGCATTTCGATTGAAGGTACGGAGTGGTGTTATGGGAATATTCTTTCATCGCCGCAATATGATAACATCATAAAAGAATCATGACTCGGTATTGGCTCAAAATATGCAGGTAAATATAACCTATACTGAAACAAAATTGATCTGCAGTGTATTTTATGAAGTTGACCTCTGTTACGTCACAGGTATTTTACTGTACGGTCCGTGTAGGTCTGAATTTTTGAGATTGTTTGAATTCGGTTGTGGTGATTTTTGTTGTCATTTTTTTGATACGCATTTGACATGACAGCTTATATAATTTATTTATTCCATATAAAAATACATCAATGGTTCTTTTGACTTTGTCATAGCTGAAGGGTAGGCATAAAAACACACGCAATTATAAAAACATTATTTGTCGAGTATCCTTAGTAGACATGATGATTGATCTATTATAGAATAATTGACCAATTGCCGTAGTTAACCTCCTTCAGTTATAAATTAAAATAATTGCATTCTTATAAATGCAATGGGGCTTGAGTTTCCGTATTACGAAGTCAGTTTTCTTTAAATTGAAAAGTTTAAGCCCTCTCACTGATTTCTTGAATCGACGCCAAAGTGGCGAGTTGTGTGACTTTACATTTACAATACGTGTGCTTAATAAGGAATAAGGCTTCCGCAATATTACATCGTCTACTGTAAATATTTATGAGAAGCAAAATTTGGCTACTTAGGTTCTTATTTGGTTTTCAAAAAGACTAAGTAGGTAGCTGCCATCTGTTTTCAATCTTATTTCGTAACTGATGCCACTCGCTACAAATAAGACAAAAGCGTCAGGGTAGGCCGCAAAATTCAAATTTCATACGTTTTTGCAATTTGCAGGTCTGTATCAGGTTGTATGTTGATCTAAATATGATTCGCGGCCGTAACAAATATTTATTTAGAGAATTATAATCATAAAATTCATCAATCATCTAAGTATGTATATATTACCCTATTGAATGACTATTTCATGAAATCATGATATTTGAGGCCAAATCTAACTTAAGATGTTGTATTGTTGATTCCAATGATTTTATTAATCTGTAAAGCCGTAGCGCATCCACCTTAAAATTTTTGTTAGTCTTTTGTTTTTTTTAATGTGTGAAACAAATTGCGATCTTTACACAGTTAAGGTCATAGCACACGTATCAAACCGGAAAGGGATCGTCACCGTATCAACACGAGCCGTTCAGTATTCTTTGTATGAAACTCCCTACTGCAACGCACACTAATCGGAATCGTAACGTAATCGCCTCGCCTCGGGACAAGCTCACGAACCGCGGTGGGGTGAGTTACGGCTCGTCGTCCCCGCGCTTACGTCTCTCCGTACCCGAGCTTACGTCTCTTCGTTCACCCTTGCCCCTCTCACCCCTCCGGCCTGCCTTCTGCACCATCTACCAGCGGTCGGCGAGCCCTAGCCGTAAGCACGGTGTCGCCTAGCCGTAGCCGAGTCGACGTATCGAAGCTTCTGATCCGCTTTGGTTACGTGCTTACGTTAGGTTGACGCCTGTTTGACGGCGAAGAGAAAAGCGATACGGTGCCGATCCCTTTTCAGTTTGATACGTGTGCTATGACCTTAACTGTGTTTAACACAAAAAGTATAGAAGCAAACGACTAAATTATAGAGTATCTGACATATAGTTTTGTAACTTACAGCTTACAAAACTAGTTTGTTCCTTGACGTTAGACTACTGGAGAGAAAGTTTGTTGAACAATTAACTATAAAGAAAGGTATGGACTTTTTCAATATTTGTTGTTAACTACTGCGTCTTTTAACTGCACAGAAGCTGTGCTGCTCTGTCCGCTGATCTGCTGGAGTCTTATTATTCTATCGGTCGAGAAGTGTTATTATGGGATTTTTCCCTTTTTAATTCCCCAGTTACAGCCTGAAGATAGGAATTCTGGTTTACGGCAACATGCTAACATATATATGAGACCTGTAGTCACCATAACAAGGGAAATCATTAAGGATGTGTAGCTACTGTAGAGATTTTAGCCTATTTGGTGCTTAAATGCAACCTCTATGAATAGTTTGATAACTTGATGGCATAATATTATGAGACAAACATTGATCTATAATTTAGAAGGCAGGAAAAATATTAGGAGTCAGTTTAGCTGACAAGCGATGATATATTATAAAAAACTAATAGGTAATCGTAGAACCGTTTATAGAAATAATTATGAAAGATATTCAATATTCAACAAGCTTTTGTTTAATTCATTCATCAGGATTGTCGAATACGTCGTAAGTATGTCGTTTGTTTGCTTGTACCAGGGCACCGTGAGCTCACAGAGAGCTCACAGTGCCTACATCTTTGCCTACCTCATAAGGGACACGACAGACGTTATGTTATGTAAAAATAAGAACAGACCTACGCTTACTGAGTTCGTCAATGCTCCGGCTAATTAAAATAAAAAGGGATTGATTATCCTTACTGTAGGGACCTATTATGGAAATATTTTCTAATAATTTAACTAGGATACATTTTCTAGGCTTTCTTTGATTTCATTCAATATAGTTGTTAGCGGTTCGTTTGTAGTAAACAAACTGGGTTCATGATTGGTGTCCATTGTCTCTTCGGCCTGTGCGCCGGTCAATTTGTTCCATTGTTACAAATATACGCATTGTAAAGTGACAGCGGATGCAAAGTTGTTTTTATCTAATTTACGAATACGGACTAAAGCCTTGGTTTCCTAGAAAAGCTGTTCCGTGATAAAAATCTGTCCTTTATACCAAAATTAGACACTAAGGGTGGATTGTTTCACGTCCACATGACGCACTATAGCAACTATAGCTAAAAAGGAGACATCATTTATAAATATGTAGATACTTTGCTAGACGAAACCCTAATTGTGTGATGATTGACTGCAATAGTCATGCTACATGTATGATATAGGTAGGTACATTCGGTATCGACTTACATATTTACTACTACACAAAAAATCTTTGCAATTATTTTGCTATCGTTTTACAGCCTTCTGTCACCCATAGCTGACGAACCCCAATCTTAGGCCTACCTACCACCAACCCACACTGGACCCGCGTGGTGGATTATGGCCCACTCCCTCTCGTAGAGAGGAGGCCTGTGTCCCAGCAGGAACATTTTAGGCGGAATATGCTATTATAGAACATTAGAAGAGTACTTTTTTTGCCCACGCGCTTTGTGAATTGTTTTCCTCACAATGTCGAATTGTAACAAATAAACAAAATTCGAGTAAGTTTTTTTTTATCTACGAAAATAGTTTCTTTTTTTTTCAACCCTTGACACATGTTTTGTTATCTGCATCTTGAAACCTACGTTTTGAAAACAGCAGCATATTTTTTCATAACTATAAGGCAGATAACATGAACTGAGGGTGTAAAGTGTGTGGACACAGCCTACATGCACACGTGATCACAATAACAATTTTACATTACCGAGTCAGTCCGTGGTTTTAATTGACAATATAGCTACATCGTCGGCATTCATCAGCGCAATTGCAAATAAAAGGTTTTTATTCAGTGTAATTAAACGGATTTGCCGCCAATTTTTTATATGTGAAATTGTGGAGTCGGTTTTTAATCATTTACTATATTTATTGTCCTGTAACTCGGTGTATTTAGAGTTCGTATTTAGGCATAGGTAATAGGTAGGTATACCTTAAACGTTATAGTTTTCTTCTAGGATGATTTTCTTCTTGCTCGTAACTGCACAAATTGCATGGAAATATTAGCCACTTACTGGCTGGCCATTATTCACCCTTTTTATATTGAACCCTCGCAACGCGTAAAGGCTATTTTAATGCACCCTGCAAGATGTAAGATTAGAAAAGGCGGTGCGTGGGTCAAATCCAATATACACAGCATTCCACTACGAGTATCTACAAAGTTTGGCACGACACGATGTTACGAGTCGCTGCTTTATTTGCTACCAACATTACATGTAAAAATACAACAACCAACTTTACTGCATTCATGAATACGATATTAAAATGCTGTATGTGTTATTTTATTTAGTGATATGTATTTTTTATAATATTACATTTACTATGCCAAAACACAGCCTCGTTGGTCTAGGAGTCGCAAGCGCTACTGGTGAGCATGAGGTTCAGGGTTCGATTCTCAGGTCATTATGTGAATGTATACAATTATATTCTAAGACATTTTAAAAGTGTAACAGTGGAGTTTATTGCCCATTCTTCTCCATACGAAACTACCTTTTGAAAGGGGCAACTAGAACGAATTCTATTTTTTGTAAATTTTGACGTTCAAATCTGCCTTTTATGTGCCTATTTGAAATTTAAATGATTTGACTTTGACTTTGACTTTGAGGTCGGGCAAAGTGTTATTGGGTTTTTACAACAGAAATTTCTTAGTAGTGGCCCGGAGTCTGAATTTGTGCACGGTAAATGGCAATAGCGAGAGATTAAGCGATTTTTAAGTCACATGTATGCCCCATGCATACATGTGACTTAAAAATCGCTTAAAAATAACTGGCGTAATGAGGGTGTAGGTACTAATAGCTCTGGTAACCCTTCAAACAAGGGAAACAAGGCGTGATGTTTTGTTATGCCAAAAAACATTATAAAGTGTAGGATATGCGAAAAAAAATCTCAATCATTTCACAATTTTACGCACTGTCAAGAAATAGTCAAAAAGGTTGTCGTTCGGTGCTATTCTGTAAAAATCTCACAGTGAAAACTTAGGTGAAGTGAGCGTGGAGTGAGCTGTCAATAGTGTCAATTCCTAGCAAAAACAAACTCACGTCACCTAAGTTTTCATGGTAAGATTTTTACGGAATCCGACGGGCTGTTCATCTACTTAATAGAATTGGCCTTTATTTTTGTTTTTATTTGTATAGTAAGTTAGTTAGTCATTTAATTTAGTATCTAGTGTAAATAGTTTGTAATAAAATAAGTTAATTGTAAATAACATGTATATTGTGGTGAGAAAATAAAACTTAATAAAATTGAAAATTATAATCATTCAAAAGGTATGGAGGACAACTATACCATTTCTTGTATTTAATTTTATATCTCTAACCAATTGTAGCAGATATTCAAATGACATCCGATGCTATCAGACTAACTGCTTGTATTCAGAACACAGGATTTGGCATTCCCGTTATTGTCTATGAAAACAAATCCAATGTTACACAAACGTTGCCTATGGTACAGACAGATGTTTCTTTGTTATGCAAATACATGTACGTGTCCCCTCGGCTGATGGCGGGCTCGGTCCGTCGTACCGCTGAAGGCTATGGCTCCGATACCTGTAACCGGGTACAAGCTAAATGGTTAATTATGTGACGAGACCAACCTGGCAACCAAACACAAAGGCTTGTACGAATTCGCTTCAAAGTTTGATCTATTGTTTGACTTATTCAAAGTTTGATCTATTGTTTGACTTATTCAATCCAATTATAACGATTCGGACATCTTAAGTAGTATGTTTTCAAGAATATTATTTCTATTATGAAGTCGTTTAATAAGTTTACATAAGTAACTACTTTTTCTGCACATTTCACTGAAAAGCTAGCCAAAAAGTTATCCAAGTCAGTTCCGAAATTCTCTTACACTTTGTCCTTGAAAATAAGGAACCAGGGCCATTCATTTATCATGTCTTAAAACAAAATTCTTCTGTAATTTCGAGACGTATCTTAAGTTTTGCTTAATACTTAAACGAACTTAAGCTTGCATGTCACGGAGATATATTTCCATTTAATTAAAAGGATGAAAGAGAGACTTGCTAAGTTAATGTCATGTCATGTGTTAATCATTTGGTTGATGGTTATGAAAAACTAGAATATTACATTTAGGTATATATGTACGTTACAAAGATACCTTAGTACCTATATCTATCTATTAAGTTGTACTAGGTGACAGGTGCTATAATTGAGTTAGATTGAGAGCAATTTGGTGCCCAGTGATACCTAACGACTGCGACTTAGGAGTTGTAGGTCGTACGTTCGAACCCACACAGGCGCTTTACTTTTTGTAAATTATTTCGTCATCACTGCTCTCAAAAACGTTAAAGGAAAACATCATGTGGAACCCGACATGTCCTAGGACCCCAACAATTCGAAAACATGTGACCTCTACCAACCCGCACTGGGCCCGCGTGGTGGATTACGGCCCACTACCTCTCACACAGAGAAGGCCTGTGACCCAGCAGTAAGTAGGTAGTAACATTGTATGCAGATTATTAGATGTTATTACGCGTTAATAAAATACATTATCAAAACGATTATGCTTATGTCGATATTGATTTATCTAAATAATCGAACACAAACAATCACAAGAGTATGTTAATGCCACGAAAATTAATTTATCCAGGTAAATTGGCGCACAATACAATCTGTGCTCCGTAATACAACGGCATTTGCCCCGGGTAGCATACGTCCTGTGACATGCAAATCTTGGTGATAGTATTAAATCGGATAGTCGGAAGTGTGCAGGCAACTCGATACTGTTAAATTGATGTAACAAGCTAGGGTACGTGGGGTGAATGGTGATACCATCCTACATACACAACTGGTCATCGCAGCTTTGTTAATTGTATTGCAAACTCCTTTGTAGCTCGCTGCGATTGCTACAAACTAACTTGCGTCGACACTTCGTTACACACATTATTTTATTAGCTACACAGCTTTGTTAACGCGTGCTGATAGAGTTTTATATTCTTATCTGTCGTAAATTCATAATTTTAAGTAACTAACAATATAACCTATAGCTACTTTGGACAAAACTAAAATTACGAATAATCAACTTCGGACGAGTACCTACTTCGACGCCTGATTTGGCCTTTATTCTTGTTTTTATTTGTATAGTAAGTTAGTTAGTCATTTAATTTAGTATCTAGTGTAAATAGTTTGTAATAAAATAAGTTAATTGTATAATATATTATAATATACTTCAGAATCTCCAATTAAAATCTTAAATTCACTTACAGCCTAAGCTGCTGCGTCAAAATGCATAAAAATTTGCACAACAGCTGGTCTATTATATGGAGGGTAGAGGCAAGGAGAACTGTCTCTGTTGTGAAAAAACTGTCCGTCAAACTGCGTTAAATTAGGGTGGCGCCACAGTAGCAACAGGGTAAATTTCAAAGAAAGCACCAAAAGTTATTACAATAGGATAGAAAAATAAACAAGGACAGAAGAACTTTGAAATAGGTACGTTAATAGTTGGGGCTTGGGATACTGGGCTGTCACTTACAACTCTAGTCACTAAAACTATTAAATTAGCTAACTCGGCATACTTCAATCCGTCAACAACTGCTACATTCATACCCTTTGCCAATGCTAGCACCATTTACGAGGGTTTTTGAACAGTTATTTACGGCTTATAGCTGGACACTTTTTCAACTTTCCCCCATATGAGACGGTTCTCCTTACCTCTACCCTCCATAGTCTTTTCATAAAAAATCTCACCGTGAATACGGAAGTGAAGTAAGCTGTAATTCCACCTTTGACACTAATGACAGCTTACTTCACCCACTTCACCTAAGTTTTTACAGTGAGATTGTTACACAACAGATGGACAGTTCCTTATTATGTACAGCGGTAGTGAGCACTGAGGAAGGATTTTGAAAATTGATCCTCTAAAAGGGTTAAATAGAGGGTGATAGTTTATATGGAGGTTCGTAATTTTTGACGATGAGAAATCCAATCGGGTACCCGGCTTGTAATATCACAAAAATATGCATCTTCCAACCTATTCAATTTGCTATCTACAAGAAAAAATAGTACATATGAAGTAGGCAGGTATGTGCCAATACTGTAGGACTATTCTGTAAAAATCTCACCGTGAAAACAAAGGTGAAATGAGCTGAATATATGTCAATCGCAAGCATCAGGTGAAATGACAGCTCACTTCATCTTCATTTTCACGGTGATATGTTTACATAATAGCACCGCTAGACGAAGTTATTTTTATGTTCATCACTCATTCTTACAATCTGGGAAAAAGCTACCTTCCAAATAATCATATTAAGTTTAAAATATACATGTATTCACCAGCTTTCTGTAATAAGTACAAGGTGAATTGACCGATGAATATATTGGGAAATCGAAATTGAAATTCGGGTTTACACCAGTTTGTGTTAGGTAATCCGTTTATATTTTCCCATAACTCCATTGCATTTATCGGACTTAAATATAGCAGATAAATACCGACCTACCTATGCATGATTTCATAGTTTTTTAAACCATTTGATAGATTTTGTAAACTCGAGGACACTTTACACATTTCGTAATTATTTTGGAATCGCTTTTCTTTTGACTTTTCCAATATTTAGATAAAAATTTGGTCAGCAAGAAAATGGACAGATTTTGTAAACTCGAGGACACTTCACACATTTCGTAATTATTTTGGAATCGCTTTTCTTATGACTTTTCCAATATTTAGGTAAAAATTTGGTCAGCAAGAAAATGGACAGATTTTGTAAACTCGAGGACACTTCACACATTTCGTAATTATTTTGGAATCGCTTTTCTTATGACTTTTCCAATATTTAGGTAAAAATTTGGTCAGCAAGAAAATGGACAGATTTTGTAAACTCGAGGACACTTCACACATTTCGTAATTATTTTGGAATCGCTTTTCTTATGACTTTTCCAATATTTAGGTAAAAATTTGGTCAGCAAGAAAATGGACAGATTTTGTAAACTCGAGGACACTTCACACATTTCGTAATTATTTTGGAATCGCTTTTCTTATGACTTTTCCAATATTTAGGTAAAAATTTGGTCAGCAAGAAAATGGACAGATTTTGTAAACTCGAGGACACTTCACACATTTCGTAATTATTTTGGAATCGCTTTTCTTATGACTTTTCCAATATTTAGGTAAAAATTTGGTCAGCAAGAAAATGGACAGATTTTGTAAACTCGAGGACACTTCACACATTTCGTAATTATTTTGGAATCGCTTTTCTTATGACTTTTCCAATATTTAGGTAAAAATTTGGTCAGCAAGAAAATGGACAGATTTTGTAAACTCGAGGACACTTCACACATTTCGTAATTATTTTGGAATCGCTTTTCTTATGACTTTTCCAATATTTAGGTAAAAATTTGGTCAGCAAGAAAATGGACAGATTTTGTAAACTCGAGGACACTTCACACATTTCGTAATTATTTTGGAATCGCTTTTCTTATGACTTTTCCAATATTTAGGTAAAAATTTGGTCAGCAAGAAAATGGACAGATTTTGTAAACTCGAGGACACTTCACACATTTCGTAATTATTTTGGAATCGCTTTTCTTTTGACTTTTCCAATATTTAGATAAAAATTTGGTCAGCAAGAAAATGGACAGATTTTGTAAACTCGAGGACACTTCACACATTTCGTAATTATTTTGGAATCGCTTTTCTTATGACTTTTCCAATATTTAGGTAAAAATTTGGTCAGCAAGAAAATGGACAGATTTTGTAAACTCGAGGACACTTCACACATTTCGTAATTATTTTGGAATCGCTTTTCTTATGACTTTTCCAATATTTAGGTAAAAATTTGGTCAGCAAGAAAATGGACAGATTTTGTAAACTCGAGGACACTTCACACATTTCGTAATTATTTTGGAATCGCTTTTCTTATGACTTTTCCAATATTTAGGTAAAAATTTGGTCAGCAAGAAAATGGACAGATTTTGTAAACTCGAGGACACTTCACACATTTCGTAATTATTTTGGAATCGCTTTTCTTATGACTTTTCCAATATTTAGGTAAAAATTTGGTCAGCAAGAAAATGGACAGATTTTGTAAACTCGAGGACACTTCACACATTTCGTAATTATTTTGGAATCGCTTTTCTTATGACTTTTCCAATATTTAGGTAAAAATTTGGTCAGCAAGAAAATGGACAGATTTTGTAAACTCGAGGACACTTCACACATTTCGTAATTATTTTGGAATCGCTTTTCTTTTGACTTTTCCAATAATAAGGTAAAAATTTCAGAAATCTTTTTTTATGCCAATCGATCCTGTTCCTCATAAGGATCAAAAAACTCGACAGGACCAACTGAGGTTTGAATACTAGAAAAGTCAGAAATCGCAAACAACACTCCATAGTTTTGATAGGAAATAAACTAAGAACTTACTATTTTATAATAGACCATTATGTAAACGAGATATTGTTTGAAAATAAAATAACGTAAGGGTTGGTATTAATATAAAATATTAATTAATCTACTGCAATTTAATTAGAAGTCCTCATCTGCCCAGCTCTTTGCCAACTATGTTGGGGTCGGCTTTCAGTCTAACCGAATGCAGCTGAATACCAGTATTTAACATAAAGCGACTGCTTAACTGCCCTCCACAACCCAGTTACTGGATAATACGATACCTTTTGGTAAGACTGGTTGTCAGGCTTTCGGGCTACTGACTACCCGTAACGACTGTCAAAGATCCACGAATAACCGCCGGGCCCAACGGCTTAACGAGCTTTCCGAGGCACGAAGGGATCTTGGTATATGAATATGGTCACCCATCCACGGACCTACCGCGGCAAGCATGGCTTAACCTGATAATTATGCTTAAATCATATTAGTCTAAAAATGAAAAATTCTATTGACATTTTTCTCCAGTACCTATCTCGATAAGTAAAAGCCTAAAACTTGATTGGTACATGCCACGGCAGATACTCCTTCAAAGTAGAGATAGAGAAGTAGGTATCCTTCCTAAGGTGTCTGAAGGACCCACCTACGCACTACTTAGGTTCTTTTGTTTGACGTGTCAATCTTTCACTGCACTATATGGCCGGTACCTTGAAAAGCAGGACGCAAACAAAAGCATTAGGTATTAAGTGTTACTTGTTAACATATACCAAGTTATATTATCATTTGCCTTTTGTATAAAATCGATAAGCACTTTTATATTCCTGAAAAAAGTTCCATTCCATTTCCATTCATTGAAATATCTAGTTTTTAATTAAATAGGGACTTTCAAAACGCTTTGCACTCTGCGCATTTTCGAAAATGTTTATCTAAGTAAGCAAGCACAATAGGTGACCTTTTAAACGAGCTTCAAAGCAGCACTCATGTAAATATTAGGAGCTGCTATTTCGCTGCTTTTCTAGCAAATCTGAAAGCGTCATGACATGAGTCATGTTAAAATTATTTATTTAATTTTATTATTATTTATTAATCGAGGAAATATTTTATGTTTCGCCATGTGCGATGATATTTTCTATAGTTTTAGATTTTTTTTTACGTAATTATAATATAACTTATAAAAAACTTTGTCTTTGTTACAGATAAACTACGTGGAAAACTTCACTGCAAACGTACGGAATGAATAATACCTACAGCTCACATTCAAACACACTCGCGAAACACTATCAACTACATTTCGTTAGCTAAACAAAACCATAGGTACTGAAGCACACAAAACAACTTTTCATTCAAACTATGCGGAAACAGGCAAACAAACGCCGACTTCAACTTTAAGCACGGACGTTACGTCACAGGAGGGAAACTCCGGCACGTAAGCCTACACATACAGCAGGAACCACACTGTCTTACATCAACACCACAAGCACACATACACACACAGCTGCCTGTAAGAAAACATTTATTCGCACACTGATTTCATTTCCCTGTGTGAGTTAACCGAGAGCTCTTTAGTTGGCATGCTCGCCTAGTACCCGGTGTAACGAAGAGGTGGCACAATTGCGCCAAGTGCCATTCATATCGGTTACGTTGAACGCAACCCACACATACACACTGCTTAATTCATGACACTTGAATGAGTACTTCGCAAATTCACAGGGTAATTAGCCGGCATACCAAAATTAATAAGCCCGCAGCCAACGTAAATCGGTGCTGATTGGTTGCGAACGCTGAAGAGGGACGGATGAATCTAACTACCAAGGGTAAGTTAGGATACTGTTTACTATAATTTGGGAAACTTTGCGAATGTGTTTAGATCATAGTTTAAAGCACTTACTAGTTTAGTAAGAAACGAGCTGTCTTTATTTCGGTATTTTAATAACACATGAGTTCTTTTTACTGTATAATTATAATATAAGGAAAGTAAAGGCAGGATTTTCAAAAATGTCCCCGAAAGGGGTGAAATATATATTTTTATGGATGATTGTCATTTTTGTCGATGGGAAATTATTAAACTGCTCTGTTTATTATTGAAATGTTTATAAATACTGCTTATGAAAATATCGAAATAAAGTTATTCTGAAAACTTGAAAAACTCAGGCAGAACAGCTTTGCGAAGTAAATAATGGTGATCATATTGAGCGTAAGCATAACGTCAGTAAACGATTGATTTATATGAGGGTGAGTATTAACAGGGGCCTGTGATGCCTGTGATCATCGAGCTGTAAGGTTACAAGATTTTCTACACTCCGATGAACAAGCTGTAACATGCAGTATACGTGATTAGCTTCCATATTTAAATATAAGTACCTAAGTCATCCATTTTTTAGTTAAAGAAAGTAAACTTTACTTGATAGTAGCTAGGTACGGTCAGCATCAAAAGTCGATTAACACTTCAGTTTTTTTAACCTCAGTTATTGAGCAAAATATTTATTCAAAATTGCAGCAGAAGTACGATGCAATTTTCAAAAAATATTTTGCTCAATAACTGAGGTTAAAAAAAACTGAAGTGTTAATATTTTGCTCAATAACTAAGATTAAAAAAACTGAAGTGTTCATCGACTTTTGATGCTGACCGTACCATAGATAAAACATCATGCACATTCTTGGGTTTAGTTACAGTATAGGAAGTTTCTGAGAAGACTTAACTCTAACTTAGGTACCGTGTGGATACTCGTAGCTATTACCTACATTTCAGTTTGACGAAGTCACCTAGACTCTATATTTATATGCTAGGAGCACGGATAATCTATTCCGTGTCCTAGAGGCATAACTAATAATAAACTAGGTATTTCATTATTTTGATTTTTCACTGATAAACTTTTAATTAAAATGTCAAATATTATCCAATATTATTGGACATTTTTTTTAAATGTCCCAATGAAAAACTATTAAATAATTTTCAGAAAAAAAAAACCTATCGGTTTACCTACACGTTTATTCTATTTATAAAATAATTATGTTTCATTTATTTACTCGTTATAATTTTTTTGAATATTCACAAAAGAAGTAAGTAAGTGCTGAAGGTAGATACTTATACTTATGTATTTTCGGATTATCAAACGTTTTATTCTTTCACTTATGTTAAACAATAGAACTACTGCCAGTCGATTCTGTAAAAATTTCACCGTGAAAACTTAGGTGAAGTGAGTTTGTTTTTACTAGGAAGTGACACTATTGACAGCTCACTCCACGCTCACTTCACCTAAGTTTTCACGGTGAGATTTTTACAGAATAGCACCGCTGTTCTGAAATTACTTTAGTTATACATCAACTGTTTTATGGTTTATTTGCTGTTTTCAAGGGACTACTTAGGTATCTGAAAAGACGGACACAGACAGATACCGCACAAAAAAGAAAATCCCATAAAAGCCAATTTGTTTTCCGACATGCACGCGAACAAAGTTGCGGGCACAGCTAGTCGTAACTTTAAACTGTGGGAATAAGTCAGAAACTCAACATAATAGATGGACACCCGAGCAATCAGCACACATCGCTAATTCATGTTACTGCATCTGTTTTGAATAATCGCACCAAAGCCGCAGGATATTTGGACAATGTCCACTCAACTAAAAGTCCCATTCAGCTCCATTTGTATAAGTTCTCCCAATATAAGTTCCAATACTAACAAATAATAAGTGGAAACTTTAAAGCAAGTCCTAAGTTTTTAAGAAAATTAAATTTCTCGAGTTTAGGAATGGTAATATGTAAAAAGAACTTACTTTCTGACTTTTTCGCGAGAATATAATAAGGTCACTGGTAATGGTAGAAAATGATATTAAAGTATCTAACACAGCCATTGCTTGCCAAAGAGCAAAAAAAAAAACATCAATATCATTGTTACGAAAGTATTTACTTCATGTTAATTAGGTTCCTATAAGGCTTATAGGTAAATGTGGTTCTGAGAAAATGACAAAAAGCTGGCGGGAATACTTATGCGTATGAAGCACCTAGGTAATGGTCAAACTGGCACTTTCCCGGGAAAACTGGGGCTGTTTTGTAACAGATAATGGCGTTACTATGAAGACATAGTAACACCATTTTCTGCTGCAACACAATTTTATAGGAAGGAATGCTTTATTTACTTGGTTTCTTCAAGATATTGCGGTTCCGTCCTCCTCCTGTTGATGTTTCATTTTACTCAAGTACATAATTGTTTACCACAAACTTTACAATACTATTAAAAGGGACTGCAGTTCATAATTGATAATAATTGATTACTAATTAGAAATCGAATTTTATCACAAGTGGATGGATGGACTTATTATTATGGAGTGGATGAACTTACCCAAAATGAGCCAACCCATTCTCTCTCTTCTCTTACTTCAATCAAATGTGTCAAACAAACCCTATTGTGGTATATATTATATTACTATCCATCAAAATCAGTCTAATTTACATCTAAAACTCATGCTTAGAATAGATTTAAAAATAATCAGCGTTAGCTATCCAATTACCTACTTCGGATAAGGGAAGAAGTTTTGATGTGTGTTGGTTTGTTCGGTTTTGACAGAACTAAGCTAAATCATTCTCTCGAAAAAAAATCTTTTCCAAGGAAAACTGGTTAGAAACAGGACCTAATACTTGCACAGGCGATTCTATCCTACAAGTTACGTCCCGCAGCACATGCAGTGACGAGCTCATTGCCCACTTTGTGGCCATGAAAAATTCATAAATGGAGAAATCCTCGTGATTCCACCAGCAAATATAGTGCAATGTAGTACGCCTGGTGTACAAAAATGCTGGGATGAAACAGAGGAACGTAGTTATGTTGCTCTATGAATAATTTATTAGGAATATTGTTTGTGTCATTTTAAAACTTTTTGAATGAAGTGTGAAAAATTAAAAAAATACGCACTCATTTATACATTATTCCTGTCTCATGCCCAAAAAAGATCCCTACAAATGTTACAACATTATTATAAAGATCTCGCCCAGCTAGCCAAATATTATTTATTAACCATTTTATTACTAATTGGGGTTAAAAAGTCTATTAAAGTCAGATCTTTTATCCGTGGAATAAGATTGATGTTCTCGTATGGAAAAACTGTCAAAAATTCAAAAATATATTGTTAGGATATAATTCTTATTCTAGGTACAAAAGTTTGATGGAATTCGCCCTTAGTAAACTTACAGACGTGTTTATGTGTCGGTTGAAAACTTAGGTGATGTGAGTTTGTTTTTGCTAGGAATTGACTCTATTGACACCTCACTCTACGCTCACTTCACCTAAGTTTTCACGGTGAGATGGTTACAGAATCGCACTGCAGTTCTTAAATAACAATTGGGCTATCAGGCCTATTATCATCGGCTTGCAAACGGTGCAATATACTGACGGATTTTTATAAAACGTACATAGTGTTAACAACGACGTCTTGTAAATACAAGCTTGTCTTGATTGTGGTATTAATTTAATGTTTATTTTTTCAGGGTCCTGCTAGCGTGATGCATCAGCGAACTGCGATTGCTATACTGACATCTCTTACCTACACACTGACACTGACATATTTATTTTTTAAATCACACACTGTTTTTTATGGATCTTAAAATATGTGCACATTGGGTACCTCATAAAATAATGTTCCAACATAACTATTAGCTAGGTTATTTCATAATTTTCATAATTATCATCAATACCTATCTACTCGAACACAGAGGAAGCGACTGTACCAAGACGGCAGTTTCCGCATATTAGCCGATTCTTTATTGATTCATCCATAGATTAATTCAACTACTTTCAGTCATAAATTCATAATGTATTACGACTAAAATTACTGAAATAAATGATTAATTAGTAGGTAACTTGGTTAAGCAATAAATCAGTAGGTAGAGCTGTTCACAGAAATAATTCGCAATTAATTCAATCATATGTACCAAAATTGCTTAAAGATACTAGATAATGATTAGCTAAGTAGGTATAGGTACTGACAAAAAATCAAAATCATATTATTAATGACAACGATTTAAGTATTATAAACTTATTGCAAACAATGCGTCGCAATGTTCACAGACAATGTTTGGATCAGAGACAATCTCGTATAAAAAATGTTTAAGGTCGTTCTACAATTGCTACACAAAAAAGGCCGCCTAATCGGTTGTCTAGTCAGCTCCTTAAGAAACAATTAGTTGGTCAATCATCGGCTGGTTGCCTGTAACTAGTCAGTAGGTACATCGCTTAATGATCTTGATTGTTTAAATCTTCTAAGGAAACACTAGAAATTAACGTTCGACACAAGAAAATTACATTTTTTTCATCCGAATTCCATTTGTACTATAAATAATAATGCTACGGATATTTGGGGAGGAATTTCTTGAGAATTTTTATAAAGCCTGAGGAAAAGTTTAAAATTATATTTTTTTAGAACTAAATCAACCAAATAGAATCTTAACAAGTACACAAAGACAACGTCAAATATTGACTGCATTGACATCGCCAAGCGAATTTTTTACTGCCTTAGGTTCCTGGCCGATCCACAGCAATGATGAAGAAGCTGAGACCAGATGACAAGCCGACCTGGAAGAACAAATATTTCTCGCTTAGCGCTTATAGCAGCTGCGAATTTTATTTATTCTCTCCTAACATGCACGGGTAAGTAAATCTTATTGACGAATTATTATGGACAAGTAGGTTAAAATTCAAAAAACTAATTTGTATTCTTTAGTTTAAAATCTGCAGCCATTCATTCTGAGCGGTAAGAAATCGAAAAACCAAAGTTGAAGCTGCCTCTATGATAGGACATTAACTAGCTGTGCTTGTGTCCAGACACCGGTTATAATCGAGCTAAAACTGGAATCCCTTAAAGCGTCGTCCTCCAAACTAGGAAGTTTGATTGACTGTGATATAAAAAATTGTGTCGCGCCGAGTCGTCGCCTCGAAAGCCACGTGCGCGACCTGATGAACGCAAGGCGATGTTATTTGCCGCATAATTTACATAGAGATAGATCACAGTCCCGCGGGTCGTGCACCCGTTGAATTTCTATTGTTTAGATTGGAAAACTAAGTGCGCCAATAGTCGACTTTCCTCTCACGTCATTATTAGATAGCAGGTGTCATGCCGTGTCAGACGTTTCTCGTTGGATACAAATGGGATTTCGAAAAGATAATTACAAGTCAGACAAGTCCTATATTCTACTATACTTACTAGGGAATTTTGGGAAACCTGAGAATACACTCAAGAAACTCACGTCTATATAAATAAATCTAATTATGAACAAAATTGTTTCATATAGTAGTGATTAATTGAAAGCTTGCACCACTACCCAACCAGATAAAGATGTGGAAGCCTAGATGCCGATGGGGTTGAGAACGAATCGATTACCTAATGGCGCTGTGACCACCCGGCCCCGTGGAGATTGACTCATTTGCACTGCATTACATTACCGAGTGACACGGATAGCCACTCTCATCATCGCGGTAATGAACAGATTGTTGTTCACAACACTCGAGCAAAATTCCATTTCAATTGCTAGATACGTTTGTAATAGATTTTACGGCTTTGAACGCAGGCCTCCATTAGATTGTCACCCAAATACACAATTGCTGCTAAGTAAGTACGTACGTACCTACCTAGGTACGCGTTTTGGGGTTTGCAGGACAGTGGTCAATAGAACATCAATAATCATCAAATGGACACGATGTATTTAATACAATTGAACATCAATAATCATCAAATGAACACGATGTATTTAATACAATTGAACATCAATAATCATCAAATGGACACGATGTATTTAACACAATTGTTCGCCTGTGTATGGGCCTGTCACTTTTATTTATACTTTCACATAGAACGTGATTGTCTCTTTTCCTCCATCCTTTTTTTTTTGGTGATAGGAACTCATCAAATGTTCCCTCCCGCTCTGGGTGGAGCGGAAGGGAGTGTCAGACTCTTACTCACTAAAACCCACCCGTGTTCCTTCCTTAGCCCTTTATGTTCCGGGTCAGCGACTCAGCGGTAACCCTTTCGGACAATTCCGCTAAATCCTCCATACTTCAGCTTCCAGTAAGTAGTCCACGATGTCTGTATACGCTTCCTTGTCCTCGTGGTCAGTCCCAAACTCCCAAGACCCAATTATTAGGTACCTACAGCCCATACACAGTTATTTTATCTCTGATATTGTATTACTGTCAAAATCAAAGTGATCTTTGTAGTCGTTACAATAAGGTTGCTTTTGGGTTGCTGCTCTGTGCTTTCTATCACTGCGTTTTTTTCTAACCCTGTAAGTTAATGATTATCAAACTGAGTCAGTTCGTAGAATATGCTCATAAGAGGTAGTAGATTCAACGCCGACATGCATAGGTACTGTTCTGCGTTTTTATCTTCTATTTATATATAATCTTATCTATTTATTTAAAAAAAAGTCGGGTTAGATACACCATATAGAGCTCAAGAACCCGGGACCAATTTTTATGATCTTTGGTTTGTTGGATTTGTCTCCGCCCCAAATAGCAGAATAACTAAGTATTAGAACAAGAGGAAAATTCACAAAGAAAAAAAAAATTCTCATACATTTTAAATGGATCGGTTTTTTTGATTCTGAGGCGGTACGAAGTTTGCCGGGTCAGCTAACTAGCTGACCTATACCTATATATAAAATAAAGTCGGGTTAGTTACACCATTTATAACTCCAGAACGGCTGGACCGATTTTTATGATCTTTAGTTAGTTGGATTTGTCTCCGCCCCGAATAGCAGAATAAAGGCTCCTTCAAAAAGGCGCGACCATAAAATCCTCCGCATCGCTGTCGACTGGTAATGTACCCAAAAGACAGGCAAGCCAGCCCTTGGGTCACGGGAAGTGTCAACCAGCCGTTTGGAGATTTCTAAAATGGTTGAACAAACCATGAGCATTTGGACCTCACACGGCCCGAGGGTTTCAACCCCAAACGGTATAAAAATATAATTACCGATAAGGTTATTATACTTTCGCCGCTGGAGGATTTCCGCAGCCGCAGCACCCTTTACAAAGCGCAAGTCCGATCCTGCATGGAGTAATGCAGCCACCTTTGGGATGGCTCAGCGAAATACCAACTTGCCGCGCTTGACTCGGTGGAACGCAGAGCTAAGAGGAGGCGACGTTGACCTGGTGTATGCCAAGCTTCAAAGCTTGGCTCATCGCCGCAAGGTTGCCTGCTTGTCGGTCTTCTACAGATTGTACTTCGGTGAGTGTGCCCAAGAACTCCACGATCTCATTCCACCGGCCCCCTTCTACCTTCGGACATCCAAACGCACTGCAAGTTACCATCTCTACCTAGTTGCTATTCCACCATTCGCACTAAGCGTTTTCAAATGTCCTGTATAATGCGCACAGCAAAAGAGTGGAATTCTCTACCTGCGTCTGTGTTTCCGAGCGCATACAACCCGAATCTCTTCAAAGTAAGAGTGAATAGGCTTCTTCTGGGTAAGCTCGCTCTATCGTCGACTTTGTCTCTGTCACCTCTGACCTAGACTAGAGTCAAGAGCAAACCCATTTCAAAGAAAGAAAAAAAAATCAGCAGCGCCAGCACAGCACGCCGAGCCAGGAAGATGGAATGGCGCAAGAGTATGCGTACTGTTGATTTCTTATCAACTCTTCCTTCACATCAATCCAGAACAGTTAATTTTCGCCAGAATAAGTTCATTGCCACAGAATAGATAATTTTACCGTAATATTTAGTAGTATAATGGTACCTACCTTCTGACGTCATTGCAATAGCACCTTAGCTGTAAATTTAATTTCATTGATAGGTAGATACTGACAATCAGCTGTTTAACCAGCATCTTCATTCTTTGTTCCCAAAATTTGACAACTTCTTGGGATCGCACCAATCATAGTGCTACCTATCGTACTCGTTTTACTGTGCTGAAAACTTGAAAGACTCAAATATTAGCAAAACATTTAAGATTTTGAATCTGGGATTGTCCTGATAGCCGTGGAATACTCTGTCTCCACTCCTCAATCACTTCAGGACATGTTGCTCCCTTGTCGCTACGTTCACTATGTGCTAGCGACAGTTCCGGGTGACCATTATTGAGTGTGCAAGTTAACCCCTGCCATTTTATCTCCATGTATATTATATAACAGTGGTCAAGCAAGGGCCAAAGTTCAAAGTAATCAATCCACTACAGCCACCTAAACCCATAGCCATAGCATGCGGGTTGCATGTTTGGTTTCCATATCCTGCAATAGTCCTACACTAACCGGGGGTTGTCCCTGGGAGCACTTGCACAGTGCATACAGGGATAATTAATCATCGGTTGGTGCCTCATTTAATTAAAAACGGCCCTCTTCGAGTTGGCTTCGGCCCCTGCCTCGTACGCCTTTCAAAGGTCCAAGACCCCAGAGTCCCAGAAATGTCAAAGACGTAAAAAAAAATAATAATAAAGCCCTTTATTCGGAATAAAGGGCTTTATTATTATTATTTTTTACTACTAACATTTTCACATAAACTCACAAAATACTTAAAAAAAACTATTAAAAAATCTACATCAACTAAGATACTTACTTTTAATTTGCAAAGCTACATACATAGTTACAGGGTAGGTAGGTACTAGGTAGGTACGTGTGTTTCTATTGTTCTCAATAGCTCGAGTGTCAGGCCAGATATCTCCTTCATCTCAATATTACGTCGTCCACTGCATTGGCTAGTGTGTAACGCTCCTTAGAGACAGACACGAATGGAACACTTGAGCTGACTCGAATCACGTTGCAGAGATGACAAGTAGGGAACATCATAGCGTATTTACCTCAATTAGATGACGGTACCCACACAATACATTCCGACAATTTTGTAAAATGAAAAAAAAAAATTATGTTGGTGTAGCATATATGTTCCCACTGTTGCTGGAACACAGGCCTCGTCTCTGTGAGAGGGAGAGAGCCATAATCAACCACGCTAGTGCGGGTTGGACGTCACATGTCTTCGAATTTTTGGTTCTAGGACATGCCGGTGTCCTCACGATGTTTTCCTTCAACGTTTTGAGAGCAGTGGTGATTAAAAATAATTTACACAAAGTGCCTGCTCGGGTCAAACCCACGACTTACAACTCGTAAGTCGGGGCCGTTCCCACTGGGCCACCACATATCTTAGGGGAAAAGTATTTGCGATTTCTGACTTTTCTAGTACTCAAACCTACTGAGGTTTCGAGGTGAAGAGGGAGAAAAGTCATAAAAATAGATCCTGTTTCTATAAGAAACAGATCAATTGGCATCAGAAATCTGTGAACACAGATCAAAAAATCTCGAAAAGTTAAGGACAGTCTCGTCTCATAAGACTAGTTTCTTGTAAAGCGACAACGGTTAAAGGCTCGTACACACAGGCGCGACGCGACACGCGACACAAAGGCACCGCAAGTCGCGCAACGAGCGGTGCCTTTGTGTCGCGCGCGATTAGTGTCGCGCGTCGCGCATGTTTGTAGGAGCCTTAAGGCCCTTACTGCCCCAACACAAAAATGCAAGCCGCACCCTAATTGCCTAACACAATATCAAACACAGTCTGAATCATTTTGACGGATATTATTTCGAAAAAATGTTCGAATAATTTGTCTGCTCAACAACGTAAATAACGCAATGAATGTTGTTGAACTGTCAAAATGAAAGCGATTGCTACTGATAGGTAATTTTACGAAATTACCCCGCTGTGTATCGATTGACCGATCACCGCGAAAGTAGGCATATACCTACATGTACCTATTGTCTTTTTATTTGTGAATCACCTCGCAGGCCTACCTAGGAGGTTGTCGGCTGCTTCATGAGGAAGGTTTTGATAGGTTTTATTCCATCCTCAATGCGGATGGTGCCGCGAAAAAAAGTTAGTAGGTACCTACATACCTAATTAATCAAAATTGAAATATGAATTGAAAAATATTGCTGAATGAGATAGGTAAGGTACAGACGCCAGCACATCAAGTTACCCGAAACTGTAAAATTTTCCCAATCAACTTTGAACCATAAGCTATAGCGATAAAGTTGAAAATCTATTAAAGAAATTTGACAGATTGTAGTAGCTTGATGTGCTGGCGTCTGTACCTACAATGAATACCCACTTTAGCATGAAGTTTTGAGCTACAACGTTAGTTAATAACAGTTATCCTAAAAATGGTTTTGTTGAACTTGCCTGCTTATTATTATTATTCTATCTCACAATTTTATGTCCGAACTTAGTTTTTTGTAGGTCTGTAGATTATGCATTTCAGCGCTCCACGGCTTCGTATTTTGCTATTATGTATGTTACCTATTTTGTTATGTTAAAACCGGAAGTAAACCTGCTTCATGAGTCATGACAATTACCTACCTACACAGCTTTTGGTTCTGGTTCTCATACCTACAACTTATATATTTAAGTACCTACTTTTAACTCGAGGTTTGGGTCCAAACCTCCAAACGGACACAGATGCCTGAAACATGTATGTTCTATACGAGATTAAAACCAATGATTTTATTTTACATTTTGATTAATTTTCTCTTTCATCCTAACTACCGTCTGACGTCAGCCATTATTACTACATTATTACTAAACATAGATAACTGCAGAAAAAACCTTTTTGGTTTCCAACAACACCCAATTTGTCGAGTAAACTAGGTATAGGCCGACCGCGCTGAAACGTTGCCTGATGAGGTAGCTGCGCGGTGCGGGAGGGATGACATTGTCACAAGTTGATGAATCACTGAGCTCTCGCACCACGTCACCACACCCCTCCCGCACCGCACAACATCAACGACAACGTTAGGGCAACGTCTCAGTTAAGCGGTCGGCCAGTACCTACGCTAAATTCACTGAGCTATTGTCAAGTTCAATGACCTGTACCCATGATTAGAACGCATTGGGTGTTTCTGCGCAGAAAATAAATTGTAACACGAACCTAAATTGTCTATACCTACCTACCTATAAAAGCCAAAACTTTTATATCCAAACAACACAATCATAATAATTATGTATATGGCTACAGTGGCTAGTTGTATACCTAGGTAGGTACACAACAATTCTGGACGCAGATAAAAAAATCCTATTCCAATAATACCTTTCGGCAATGATTTATTATTCCATTCTATATACCTACTTACATCTTCCACAAAGTAGGGAAGGCCTTTTGCTTTTGCTACTTAATATACCCACCTGCATGCTATCAACCTTAAGTACCAAGTCTTCTACATTTCAAGTAGTCAAATAAAATAAAAAAATATCATAATAATTAATACTTGCAAAGCTTTTTCTTAATGCTCATCTATTAAAAACAACTTATTTATGGCAATGACTGTACAATGCATTGTGGGATCATTGAACTATTGATAGGTAGGTAACTAGATATAAAAACCTATTTGTAATGGTAGAGTAGCGCCATCTTTCGAAAATATGGAACAACACAGAAATTTCAAATAGTTCCTCTATCTGTGGACTCGGCTAGTGTAGAGGGCGCTAGGTAGTCGGATGTGCTGGTGCATGTTCAAAAATTGTGATAATAATGTCAAGGCCAATGCTAAAATTAATAAATGTTTTTATTACCTCCACCTAATTAGATAAAATAATGAAATGCTGTACATTGGTAATATAATAATCGAAATAAGACATAGTAATTGAAGAATTTGCCCTATATTTTCAAATACTAGTGTTGCTTCCGCGTCATAACCTCTTTGCCAAATAATATCTATGGATCCGGAATTTGTAATAAATATAGTGATAATTCACTAGTATTTCTCCATTTTACTCAATTAATTGGTTATATTATGAATCGTCGATCATTTAAACACGTTTTGAGCTATCTATTGCTTGTAATATTCGATATTCCTTGTTAATTCCGACTGTACAGTTTGAATTTAGCGCCATAAAGTGAGAAACGCATGAAGTTCGCGTTGCGAATCTGGCCGATTGATGTGAAAGATATTCCGAAGGCCGTGAGTGAACACGGAAATCGAGATGTGTGTGTGGTCAAAAAGACAGTGCAAGGTAGGGGTCGGGTGGCGTTTGTGATGGCAAAAATTTTGCAAATGGTGAGTTAGGAATTATTGACTTGTCGCGTCTGGGATTTCGTTTTGTTTTGTGATAGTGAATTATTTGTGTGATTAGCGAAATATTTGGTGTTTATTGATATTAAAATTCTTAGATTCTGTGATACGGGATCGGCAAATGGCGCTACGAATAGCCAAAGTTGACACAACTACGCGTTTAGAAATCCCATACATCTTCGGTTGCCAATTTTTAGGCACGCGGCATGACCTGTGTTAAACAACAAGTAGTGGTGCATCCTAAAATTCTTCGTTTCACTCGTATGGACCTAGCAACTGGGACATCCAGCTTGGCGATTATAACGGTGTCAGCATGTTGCGATTTTTTTGGCGAGCGGTACTACTTTTTTAAACTCGTTTATAGAGGCGGCTAGAGGTTTCCGCGTCCCGTAGGGTCGGTGGCCCCGCGATCTGGCTCCTGGAGCTAAATTACATAATGTATAGGTGTTGTTTGGAGCATGCAACAAGTAGATATGTGTCGGCGGGCTAACTGTCAATGTGGAGTACAGTAAGCTCGCTGCCCGCGGCCCCCATTAATTCGAGCCGCTGATGTCACTTATCTCTCCGCTCTCCTATCTAGGCCCTATGGCCGCCAATTTTTTGCACATAGTCTCTTAATGTAAATTTGATAACCGGCGCACGTCTCTAATTAGCACTTGTTTAAATACTAAGTGATGCAAATCTAGGTTCGTTTACAGCAACTGCTCACGAATTTAAATTTTAGTCCTTCCATTGATATAACCTTGTAATTTTTATGTTTGTGATTTGTTCATAGTTGTTTAAGTACCTAACAATAATGTTGTACAACCATGGTATAGTGATGATAATTATTTGCAGCACGGTCACTGACATTAGCACCAACGATGGACCAGCAATTCTGCTTGCGCTGGAACAACCACCCGAACAACCTGACTGATGTGCTAGCGAGCCTGCTACAAAGAGAGGCTTTGTGCGATGTCACCATTGCATGTGATGGGGAACAAGTCAAGGTACCTACTTATTACTTCATCTTTCTCACCTGTTTATAAGGTAACTTATAATATCTAGGATCATTATATTAAAATGTTATTCTCTACTGAAAAGAGATGGCTGTAAAACTACCGCTGTCCTTCAGTCCTGGTTTTCATAGGTATTTACATTGAAACATTGAGTGACTAGTTAGGAGATCTAGTCACATGATTCAATTGTTTTAAAAAGTTTACTTATTACAATCTTCATGTTAATGTTATGTCACAGTAGGAAGTGTATGTAAATATTTATATTCTGTTTGTTGCACTCACATGCAACAGTTTATTATTATGCCACAACAAAATGCATTAAATAGTAAACAAACATGAGTAATACACTCGTGTGTTGTTACCTATTGTTGACAATGCTTTTGAAATGATTATTTCTTGCAGCTAATTTTTTCTTTCATAGTTACAATAAATATCTGTTTTGTTTTAAATACATACTGCTTTTAATGTTGTTTTTGGAGATGTTTGCACCATAATACTTTCTTTTAGTTCCTGTTTTTTTATAAAGGATTGGCCTCTGAATATTCCAGTGCCTTAAATTGGATATTGGCCTAAATATTTCAGGGCTTTAATTAAAGTTAGTCTAGAGTTCCAAATGCCTGGTTGTATGTTATATCTAGACTAGTATTTGTTCGCTATAATGTAGTATTTTAATCAGAATTATTGCAAATGATTAATTAATTCCAAGGACAGTAATTACAGTGTCTAATTATATGTACCTTAACAGCTAGATAGAGTAAGATAAGAAACAAAATCTTGATTGTCATTACAGTCAAATTGCTACCTTAGGCATCAAGTCAAGGTAGTCTTCATTGTAGATATTTAAATATTTGCTATTTTTGCAAGGTTATTCTTTCCTAATTTGGTTTTTTAAAGGAGAATACCTATATATTTTAAAATAAGACATGTTTCTGACTATATAGAATATGATGAAGCATGTAAAACCATATTTAACATTTGACTAACTAAATTATTGGCAATGACCCTACTAGATACAAATAATTAGTGTCATGTAGACACTAATTATTTCCTGTATTTTGGGTGGCTTTAATTCAGTGTGCAAGCTGCCCTTAGAATGAGTTGGCAGGAATAGTAATAACAATTTTATTTGATAGATCTAAAGGTCAATAACACATGTGGACTAGCAACTTCCTTTATAAGCCATTTAAATTCAACAATTAACTATTAAAGCTAAAGTTTTATGCTAATAAAATGCAATTTGTTTGTTAGGTTGAAAGGAGTCTGCAGAAGATCTGCATGTTTTGTAACTTTCTAATTTTTCAATTTTGTTGTTAAGCAGGTTTTAGGGACGAGAATGTTCTAGACATTCTAAACACTCGAATTAACAGTAAATGTGTGGTTAGCTAGCTCACTCATTCAGATTTTTTTATAAAGGAATGTTTCAACAAACAAACCTTGGCACTGTTTTAGATTAAAAATATATTGTGCACCAAAACTCAAGTGATAAAATATTGTTAATTGTTTTCTTAAAAAGAAATTATTTTAAACAAAATACTTTTAGCAAAAAGCCTAGATGCTAGTACGAATTTCGCGGTCTCAAAGATTGAGGGTACAGTCAGCAACAAAAGTTGGTTAACTCTTCAGTTTATTAATAACAAAACAGAATAATAATAAAAAATCTGATCAAACTTAACTAGAGAATGCAAAGCCGCAAAATGTTTTTAACCCTGTGGGATCAAGGTGATTGCGGGAAAGATCGGGAATAAATTTTTGAGTACAAGTTTTTTTTTTTCATAGAGATCTCGAATTAATACAGTAAGGAAATAACATTAAACATTACCTACTTATTTTTTTTTGTATCTGACTCCCAAATAAAATCACAAATCACTGGTTCTCGCTTAATTTATGTGCGGGATCCTGGTATCTCGGCATTGCAATCCCTAGATGTAATATTGAAATAATACACCTATTATAAAAGTTGTGTTAAGTGGTTTTTTTTTTACTTTTACAAAACATTTAAAAACTTACCTTCTAACTGCGAGTTCGACTGTCGCGCCCATTTTTTCGTATCTTAAAATACGCGTATATTGATAGTAAAGGGCAGGAAGATGATGAATGCCGCCGCATCTTGTTAAACGGCTATGAGGTTTTTATACCATCAAAATGGCGGTTTTAAGACGTTAAATTTTTTGTAAATATAAAAATTGGTAACATGACCAATGACCATATGGGGTACCAAAATAAAGGGGTTGTGGAGACTATTCCAAAAATATAACATACTAAAAAGTTTAAAAATTAATAAATCACTATCAAACTAAAAATAATGGAAAATCCAAAGTACACGATTTATAATGCTCATTTGATCGTAAGTATAAAAACCATAGATATAGATATTATATTAGTTATTTTTTTACCCGACTACGGCGAAGCAAAAAGGAGGGTTATGATTTTGACCGGTATGTATGTTCATCTGTTCCCTCGTAACTTCAAAAGTCCTTATAATAATTGGACAAATAAGGTATCGTTAGAAGCTTCTTAACCGTCCGCTGGTTATAGGCTATGTGACGTCACAATAAATTCAATATGGCGCCCTCTAGAGAACATCAAGTAAAGAATTTAAAAAAAATTGGGATGGTGCCTGGTTTAGTATCAAATGAAAGGGCTTAATTGGCACATTTAAAAAATACAAATATTACTGAAAGAAGTCCCAATATAATTAAATAAAAAATAAGTTTAATATAAACTAAAAACCCCTACTGAAAAGGATGAAACAAGGAAAGCCCCTTCCCGTGGTCGTACAGCGGCATGCGACCACGGCACTTCCTTGTTTTATCCTTTTCAGTAGTCTGATTTTTGTTTTATTAAACTTATTTTTTATTTATTAATATAATTAAACTATTTTGAATAAAAAAGGCATATTCAATAGAGTTTCTCCTGTAGGTGAAACGAATCTATTAGAAAATTAAAAAAATAATTGACTCAATTACTTGATTTTTTCGCAAACTACTACAATGTTTTCAGGTTTCACACTTCATTGACGGGATTTTTTTAGAAATATTTTAATGATTTTTTTTTTTTCGTTTCTACTTCATTAAACCAATTTTTGAAGGACAGAATTAATCTCCATTCAATTATATATCTATACAATGGTATATAAATTAGGTAGGTTCTGTAGAGAAACAATTGCAGAAAAAGAAAAAAAAATCGATCGTAAAGCACTCTCTAATGAGAGTGCTTTACGATCGATTTTTTTTGCCAAACGTAAGTTTCGCATAAAGGCTCGTACACACAGGCGCGACGCGACACGCGACACAAAGGCACCGCAAGTCGCGCAACGAGCGGTGCCTTTGTGTCGCGTGTCGCGTCGCGCCTGTGTGTACGAGCCTTTATGAGTCGTGCAATTCAAAACAAGATCACTTTTCAAGCAGTTGGGCCACTGGCATCTAATCTGAACTTGAACTAAAATAACTGTCGGGTTTTTTGAATTTTGCAATATTTTTTTAAATATTTCTGTTCAAGAACGCCTTTAATGGCTTTTTTTTTATTAAAAGTTTTTAGAGAAATGATGTCAAAAACTCTGAGTATCAGTCAGTTGTCTACTCTGCGACTGCACCAATTACCATCCTACCCTTAGCCGAATTTATTTTGGGTCAATGAATACGTTTTTTCTCCACCATCCATCTTTATCAGTCGCGACAACTTAGCGTTTACTTCCTTCTTTCACATAAATTGCCCTCGCAAATGACGACTGACGAATATATAGGTACTATTTCTATTTTTTGTTTTCGGTGGACAAACACGTTCTAATTGCATCATTATTTTTAAAGTCATTAAATTGATAAGTCGCCAAAATTATCGACCGTGACATAATACGTGCATATTGTAAATGGACGGACATACAACAGTCTTACCACTGGGTTCCTTTAAACCTTTTTGGTACGGCCACAACAGTAAATTTTACCGTTCCTCGCTGGAAACAAAGTAGAATATACGTATATCTTCTGAAATCCAGCACGATTTCTGTCAAATTTTTAAATAGTTGTTATTATGTGTAGCATTACGTTGTTTAAGTAGTAATTATATTATAAAATACATTTTAGTGAGTAATTGAATGATACAATTTTCCCGTCTATAAGGCATTGAGAAATCAGCGCTGCTAACGACGAAATGTCGTAACTGATACATTAAAACGAGCAGTTTTTATTGGAGGCTTAAAAATAATATGATTTTCGTGCTGGATAGCGAATGAAAATAAATGTGGCGTTAGTCCATAGAAGACAGGACTAGTAAACTTGCTGCCTACACAGTTTAGCCTGATACCGCTATCGGCTTCACCACTATCTTACTACCTAGTTAATGTGTTACAAATTCACGATGCTAGATAGAACATTCCTTTGCTAATACTGATGAAGTAGGTACCTATGCATGTTTAAATCACAGTTTCAAGATCACGTGCATAAAAATAGGTCATAATCAGGAAGTCCGCTGATTGGGTATTATCTAGGACGATCTTAGTAAGTTACAAGCATAAAATAAAGCTTAGAGTGAAAGTTAGTTTTTTATGTTAAGGCTACTACATGACCTAAAGCGCGGTCTTTGTCGGACTGCATAGAAAAGAAAGAGAAGCGCGATGACACAACGCTGGTAATTTATTGCAAAATATGAAGCAATTATCTATTTACAAAAAATCTATTGTTTGGACTAAAAAAGAATAATCTGCCAAAAAATCATAATGATTGTATTGTATGTATATTAGGTTTTTATTGTAAAAAGAAAGTTTTTAGAGGTATCTTCATGATTTTTTTCTATCGTATCAAATTAGTTGTAGGTATCATGTTTTCAACACACTATCTACCTAGCATATATCCTGAAGAATATCATATATTTTTCTGATTTTTTTTTTACTGTAGTCGATCATATACTTTAATTGTTTCTTAAATTTGCGTTTTTGTGTTTAGGTCTTGTAAGCCCCTTAAGCGTAGTCTGCAAAAGGAAATATCGATACTATTCATTTTTATTTGACCAACCCCCTGAGTTAGAACTTTTCGATTATGAAAGAGACCGATAGCAAATCATTCGCATAATAAATAGCTTATATTTTATCAGGACAATGACTTCTCATTCGTACGGTGCGACTACGACATTCTTACATGTTACCTACCTATAAGACTCAACGTCTCTCGGTCTGTCTGTCCGTTACTGCGCTTACAACTCAATATCCACGTACGGTATTCGATTTACGCGATTTTTGTTCTAGTTTGTTTACAAATATTTTCTCTGGCTAGATTTAAGTGCAAATTAGTCCACGCCGAGTGGGCAGAGGCACAGCTTGTTTATGACGATTGAGAAATGTATTATTGACAGTACAATATACTACTAAACTCTAACTCGTACATAATGTTAAACAATTGAAATGGCTAATCGTTTGACATCCTACCCGAAGGCCATGGAAATATTATTGAGTCTGAATAGGAATTTTATTTAGAGTATTTAGACATTATACATATATGTATATTAACAGCAGCGGGATTAATTAGTATTTGCTGTGATATTATTTGCCATACTTCATAAAGACGACTCATTTCATCAATGTGAAATTATTATTATAACTGGCTAGTTATAATATAATTATTCCATTCGCTGATTTGTCGGTAAAGTGTAGCCTATGTCCTTTCCCAAGATTCAAAGTATCCCAGTAGTATAAAATTTCATCAAAATCAGTCTAGCCGTTTTGGAGATTAGCCGAAACAAACAAAGACAAAAAATTTATAAATTGTTTTTTTTTTTTTTAATACCGTATCCTTTCACATGCCTTTAGTCAAAAGCTGTTATTTTGACATTACAAACAGAGACTTCGATTTTATATTTATATAAAATTTATATTTGTATAGGCAACAATGGATTCTAAAGATGACGTCTATAAACATAAGCATTCAATACAGTTATTAAAGGAAACCTCATGTTTTGTCTATTCTTATTTAATTAAATATTAATTTTGTCTTAACTTAAAATCCCAAAACCTTGTTTTAATAAGATTTGAATATCTCAAGGTTTACCTTGAGATATTCGCTGTTATTAAAAAAATACTTCAGATTAGATCATGAAACTTTGCATACTAACTGAACTAACTATAAAGCATGTCTTATGTTTTTTAATTTTTTTTAATTACCTTTATTTTCACCGTAAAAAGCAAATACAAAGTCAAAGCATTTATTTCAAATAGGCACATAAAAGGCACTTTTGAACGTCAGAAATTACAACAAATAGAATTGATTCTAATCGCCAATTCCAAAAGGTAGTTTTCGTATGGAGAAGAATGGGCAAGAAACTCCACCTAAACTAAATAAATAAATACCTAAACTATTGGCGCTGTCTTCCGCCCAGCACCGCACTCTGTCTCGCTCTCACACAGTCCGCGAGCAGTATCGTGCGAGCGAGATAAAGAGTGAACTTTAGCTGAGGTAGTATGGGCTCTTAATAAGTAGATATGAACATACAATAATAATTCAAAATAGAAAATAATATTGTCTTTAAAGGTCCGCTGGCAAATATTAACGTCTTGTCTCTGAAAACCTAGTCCATGAAAAAACATTTACCACCTAATTGTAATAACAATAGGTCTGCCAATATGGCAGTAATGCACTGTTTCTATATAATGCTAACAGAATCGTAAAGACCTTCACATAGCTCTGCATCATTTCTTTTGTTTAAATTACATGTGCTATTTTTAAAGCAAACTTGTAAAAATATGTGTTTTTTTTGTATTGTTTCAGGCACACCAGACGATACTCTCCGCATGTTCCCCATATTTTGAAAGTATATTCCTACAGAACCATCATCCACATCCGATAATATTCCTCAAAGATGTACGATTCTCAGAAATGAAATCACTTTTGGATTTCATGTACAAGGTATTAACCTAGACTAAAATAAAATTTATTATGAGTCAAGTGCCAGAAAAAAATATATTGTTAATTATTTTCGTTATTTCAGGGAGAAGTGAATGTTGGCCAAAATATGCTACCGATGTTCCTAAAAACTGCTGAAAGCTTACAAGTTAGAGGTTTGACAGAAAATAATACATTGAATCCTAAGGTGAGCATTGAATATTTACTGTTAAGGTGCCACTAGTCGATATTTTTTCCATACAAATTGAGCATCCAAAGTTAAACATGATATCGTTTTGACTTATTATTAATTTTGTCTGTACCTACGGATACAGAATAGTAAAATTAAAAGCCATTAAAAAGTTATGAGCCAACAAAAAATCGTTTTTCTTGCTATTTTTAAAGTAACTTTGGGTGTAAATAAGTAATAAAAGAACTGTAAAATCTTCAAAACCAAGTCCGTACCGACAAATCTCAGTTATCAAAGAGTTCAATGAACTTTATTTGTAATTGATTTATGCAATGGTTTTTTCATAAAACTCGATTTTTCGAAGCACTTTTCGAATTTTTTTCTCGCCTATCTGTTCGGAACGGTATTTCTGTGCGTGAGAACTAGACGTTGTTCGTGTAGACTAGCGTCTAACTGAACATCACTGATACTATTTCTGTCGGACACGAAGCCAGGTGAGACAGCGTGCTTTTTGGCCATGACCAGCGAGTTCGAGCTCGCGACTAGTTTACTCTTAATCTTGCATTATATCACTTACAGGAAAAGGTTTGTAAAAAAAAGGTATTTCCAGTTGATTATCTGGTAGAAATGTCTATGCCTGTGGACACGAATAAATTTATAGTCCCATTAGATTTCTCTTCGATGTTGCATTCAAACGATAGAGTACTTTATACAGAAACTGTCGTTTCATTATTATACATATAATATTTTAAATAATTTTGGTTATATATCATTAAAGTATTTGGTACTTGTAGACGTCAACTACAAAGTTCTCATCGATTTCTGTTTAGGCTTAAAAGTAGCACGCATTGATTATACAGTTTATTAGTTATCGTATCGCTCGTTAGCCTTGAAATTTTTGATAGAGCAGTAGTTTTACTTAATGCATATTAGACCTCTGAATTAAACACTTTATTTATAGCACTAAAGAACCAATGTAGAGATAAGCAACATTACTTTTTAGGTGGTCTAGATAATCAGTATTAACAGCGTTTGGTACATTCATAAGATAGTCCTAATTCAAAATTAAAGCGTTGACGTCACTAAACCGTTACTCTACACAAGAAAATAAAAAGATATGCATCCATAAACGCATATACTCGATAAAACCGTTGTAATATGTACGCTGTTGTGAGATTTAGTGTTGTAGGATTCAATTTGTAAAGACAATCAAAACTTACACGGACCTTACGTATTATGTTAGAAATGAGCCCTGGGTTCCATTTTTGTTTCTTTTTTCCGTCAATATTTAAATATTAATAGTTGAGATTTGAGTTAATAACTTGGATCTCAATCTCGCAAAATCGTTAACTAACTTTAAATCGTTCTTGATAATGATTACTAATATTCGATGTTTAACCCAACTTCGACGTCATATGGAGTATTCTTTTACATTCTCAGTCGGAGGATCGTTCAACTCCGTCAGTGAGTGCGGAGAACCTTTCCCGTTCTGAGTCGTTCGCCACACCTCCGGCCGCGCATTGCGCACCGCCCACGCCGCACACGCCGCTGACGGCCGCGCCGCCCGCGCATCCCTCTCACCCCTCGCATGCAATCCCGCCGGAGAAGAGACGCAGAAAGAACTCCACAGTACCACGAGACGATGTCGACCTTTCGTACAGGCACTATGAGGTAAGACGAACTATTAACGTCTGATTAACTTGCTAGAAAGCGAACATAAACCTTTTAAACGCGCGAAAATAAAGATACAGGTATTGTTTCTTCCACTCTTCTTGTGGCTAACCTGTTATGAACGAAATCTTGTCTGTAAGTGACGATGAACCGGTAGTAATTTGTGTTATTGTGCAGGGTCACGTAAAGTCTGCGAAATGCGGGTCGACGGGGTCGGGCTCGGAGCCGTCCACGCCGCCGCCGGCGCACACGCCGCACCGCGCGGTGGCGCGCTCGCCCGCGCACACGCCGGCGCCGCACGTGAAGCAGGAGCCCGACTCGCCCTACCCGCTCGCGCCGCACGTGCCGCACGCGCAACACGTGCCCAACCTCCACCCGCCGCCGCCCTTCGACCAGACGCACCTCCAGGTAAACACTAACAATCTTTCTCATTAAAACAGTCGATAGAGGCTCTCCGTTTTCATTTATATATCTGACTAACTTTCTGCTTGATGCTAAAGATAGAACTTCTTTTCCTTATCTTAATGAGGATGATCTTTTTCTTCTGTTATTTTGATATTTTTTTCCGAACGATACGCGGATCTGTCAACAGGAAGGAAGGGATCTGCCTGAATAAAATATACCATCACAAATTTTAAAGCAGAGCCTTTCCTTCTTTGTTGGCAGAGTTCTGGCTGGGTTCGCGCGGCTGAGCCGGAGGAATCTAACCGCCAGTATTTGGATCTAAGCTTTAAACGGCCCGATGGCAACATTCTCGCATCGATTCTCGCTCTACCGCCCCAACTGATTACCGTGTCTCCGAAAACTACGCGACGATCTCCTGTAAATTCTAAAAAGAGCGGAAAATTCCGCCTTAGTTGGTTAACGATGTACCCGTGGTTGCAATATGACAAAATTCACAACATTATGTACTGTACTTACTGTAGAAGATGGTCACACGAGCTGACAGTCAATAGGACATCATTCGTAGAAGGCAATTCGAACTTTAGGCTAGAAATAGTGAATCATCATGATAAATGCAAAGCTCATAAATTCTGTCGCGATCGTGAACAATCTAATAATAAAAATGTACTATCTAGTAGTGAGACGCCTGGCGACGAAATAGTAAATTAACAGCTAGTAAGTCATCTCAGAAGGTGCTCACTAAATAAGCATGTCATTCTTGTATAATAAGAATAACAGAAACAGAAAACATTGAACCAATGCAATAATTTTTTAACTATTTATCAAATCTATTTACTTCAGCACTTTGTTGAATGAGCAACATATTCCAGCACTCTGACGCTGATGCAAAACCTTTAAATTGATATATTGGTGCCGATTCTGTTGTTCACAAACTAAACTAAATTTAAGTTCAGTGCATCTTTTTCTTTCTATTTCGTTAAGAAAAGGCCAGAAGATAAATTTTAGTTTAGTCCTGTCAAATTAATCAGCGCCTGGCGTAAGTGGGCGTAACTTTAGTAGGCAAGTTTTTAATCACGTCTAAACTTGTATGGAGTAGTGTCAGGCGCTGATTAATATGACAGTAATAAACTAAAATTTCTCTTCTGTCCTTTTCTTAATGAAATAGAAAGAAAAAGTTGCACTGAACTTAAATTTAGTTTAATTTGTGAACAACAGAATCGGCACCATTCTCTAGTTTTATTGGAATGTTGTACCCAGTAATGTAAGACTGAAAAATTATTCCCCCTCGCGCCAGTTTTGATAAATATAATTGTATTTGTTTAATACAACCGTTTTGATATGATTTGTTTGCATTTCCATAGTTGTATAGGTATAATTATAATTAGTAGAAAAACACCTTAAACGGTCTTATCAAAATTATTGAGTTGCATGTAAAAAATGTTTTATGTTACCCAAATAGATAATAATATGATACTTAGGGTAGGATTCTTGATGTTTCATTCAATATTGATGTAAATATTTTGAAATTAAAATTATATGAAAATTATATTATGTTAATTGGATCAGTTTTATTTATTTTGTTACAGCCAAAGAATAATATTTATCAAAGGAACTATTTCAAAAACCTAGTTCATCATTTTAGCATTTACATGAATTATAACTTTACGCAAAGATCTTTCCAAATGAAATATTTGCTGATTCTATTTAGTAATAAAATAGTTATATAAAATTATTGCTGATTTTCCAGGGCATAGGAGTAACGGAAATGGCATCAATACTGACCCAGCAAAGCCTTAATAATGAGTGCAACGACAACGAACCAATGTTGCAACCACACCCAGACCAGACAGACACCATAGATGGTGAGTTTTTTTTCTTTTACACCATAACCATCAACAAACCTATGAATACCTCCCAAGCATTTCTGGAATTGTACAGTAAATTGATGTTAATGACGCTAGTTGGCAAACATCTTAGTTTTGTTGGTGGCCATAATATACTGTGTGCTGTACACAAGAATCATTGTCAAATGTTAACATTTTAACAATAAGTTACCAAATATTAAAAGCGCGACCCAATAATTTTCAGAAACCTGTATTTTAACATTTTCATTTAAATGATTTCATATGCTAACAATTGACAACAGATTAATATTGCCTGTGTTTACGTCGTTTGAAGCTTTTACTTTTTTTACCATTGATTTTGCTTTGTGTAACTACTAACTATACAAATCTAGAGATTGCAACCCATTCTTTAAATTGTTCTGGGTTAGGATCTCTGGACTTGGTCACTAAAAGATGCATGTGATAACACCCGCAGCATGTCACTCATTGTTGCTTACCATTCCATTGTTAATTTGCACTAACCATAGACGCTTTTTTATTTCTTTCTACTTAGTATGGTATGCTTTTAAATAATTTCCGTTATTTTTATGAAGAAAACGGTGTCATAAGATTTCTATTCGATAAAGATTTGGCGCCCCCGAGGGTCATAGGTCGTGCAATATTTACACTATTTAACAATTACTTAAGTCTCCAATTAAGATGATTACCGTAGCTAATATTATGTATTTGTAATTTTTAAGTAAATTATAACGGATGTTAACCCCAGTGGGTGATATAACTATAGACTAAATTAGCGTTAGGGTTGCATGTAATAAAAAGGACGTGGAATGATTTAGGGAAGGTAATGGAAGAGTGTCTGATGCTTTTTAAGTTAAACTTGTGCCAGTGAAAGAATAAGCATGCCAATGTATTATACCAGCAGTGAAGATATTACGTATCTTACAGGTGGAAATAATGGCGTTGATGAAAATAAAAAACCATGGGAACCGTTTACAAATAAACTAGCGAGTGTTGAAAACATTGTCAAGTCATTTGGTTTGGCAATAAGCAACAAACCGTTCAGTGTCCCCGAGTCTTGTAACATTTGCGGAAAACTAGTTAATAATTTAAAAAAGCATATGAAGTCGCACAATCCCGAGCAGCACAAGTGCCCCATGTGCCCTATCACGCTCACTCGAGCCGATAACCTAAAGAGACACCTTCGCATGAAGCATTGTTCTGTTTTACGTTCTGATAACTTGTCCAATATACAGAAGAAATGCCAACTAAGTTAAAGTTCCTAAGTTTAGCTAGCCAACTAAGAATCAATGAATCTCATTGCTTACTAATATCACAAATTGTTAGTACATGTATTGCGATCTAACGAGTGAGTGGACAGCATCCATTTTGTGATCATAGTTTTATTCTTCAAAGTTCATTCCGGGATTAACTTTTTATTGTTAACATAACCTATCTTGCCTATTAACTTTCTTACTAATCAACTACAGTAACACAATGCGCTTATTTGACATTTTGTAACTAGAATTAAGGTGTGGTGTGATTTCTATTTTAAGTTCATCATTTTCATTATTATTGTTCGAATAAAATTCTAATTTCATTTTATTTCTAATTAGCGTTATTACTACATACATAAAATTCCATGAAGTTGTACTTATTGCTTAAAACAAATATAATTTTGAAATATGCACAAAACGCCTTCCCTGGATGTGAAATAATATTCAACACAGCACAAATACTCATTTATAGTACCTCTACGATTCATTATGACGATTTAAATTAGTTTCTCTTGCATTGCCCACAAAAATAAGTGTTGAACATAATGCCAGGAAATCGCAAAATATAAAGGGCGTAGTATCTCTCAAATGACTAACTTTTTCCGTTGCTCATTAAATAACATATTTTTTATGTATTGTGATAAAGATCAAACAACCTCATGTGTTAACAATGTATGTCACTATTTATTTCAGTATTAGTGTTAAAGTTAGGACCAAAAATTGTTTTGCTGTCAACGAGGATAAGGTTTTGTGTCAACTCAACTGATCGGCCTCTTATAAAAACCATTTTTTTATGATATCTATAAAGATAATATTTTATATTTCATACAATTTCATAAGTTTTGCAATCAATGAAAGGAATATAATGATAATAATAAGAAAAAGTGGAGATCTTCTCTTAACAGAACGCACAAAATTGTCGCGTACTATAAAAGACTTACATTTTGTGGTCTCGGTCGTCTAAATAATCTAAAAGATTGCAGATCAATTGAGGTGCCTTGTAAATCAATTTCGAACCAAAAGTTTGTACAAACTTATATGATCTCTTGTTGTTCCTTGTAGTATTATGAAATGATATCAGTTACAATTGCTGATGTCCAAGACTGACTCTTATGTGATTTAGGAACATATCTCTTAATCTTAATTTAATTCCCATTTACTTCGATTAAATTCGTATGTAAGTCTATCGTTATTGAGTGTTTGTTGCAAATATATTCCTTTATTTATACCACTTTTCTTTTCATTTCATCCTCTATCCATGCTTTCTTTATATATAGCAGACCTATTTCTCTCTATAAATCGCCTTCTGCATTACAGGCTTGGTGACAGTAATTAACAAATTTTCATGCAAACGTAACACTGACAAATAACAAACACCATTTCTTCAGTATCATTGATTCATTTATGCATGGATCTCCATTGAATATTACTATTTTGTTACAAATAAATAATTTCAGAAGTTTTGTTTTCAATTTTATTAAATATTATTAACGCTTTTATACTATAATAGTTCTAGGAAAGGCATAGTACAGCGTTAACAGTTACTATTAAGGCTTAAATAGTGCTAAAATACTGTAAACATTGTTTGGATCAATTCTTGTTTTTGCAAAATGTTTTAAACTCGTTTATTATCAAAACTATAATGTGAACCTCGGAATAACCCGCATCACGTAGCTAATGCCCCAGTTCCATCGGTCACTCAACAGTGCACGATTCCCTAAATAGTAGTCCTCGTTACGTGGTGACACAGAGGGGCACGCGTGGCAGCTGGCACTGCGGCATTCGGCCGCGTGACGTGACAGAGTAGAGGTGAGGTGTTGAGAGTGGGAGTGACGGATCGCTGGTTGCAGGCTCGAAGGGCTGGCACATGCGGCTGACGTTCGAGCGCGTGGCGGGCGCGCTGAACCTGCACCGGTGCAAGCTGTGCGGCAAGGTGGTGACGCACATCCGCAACCACTATCACGTGCACTTCCCGGGGCGGTTCGAGTGCCCGCTGTGTCGCGCCACGTACACGCGCTCCGACAACCTGCGCACGCACTGCAAGTTCAAACACCCCGCGTACAACCCCGACACGCGCAAGTTCGAGCCGCCCGCGCCACCCGCGCCCGCGCCGCCGCACGCGCCGCTGTACGCCAACCCGCTGGACGCGGGCTTCGATTGATTGTCCATGTACTGGCTCGGCCTCGACGCTCTGTGAGCGCCCTCGCCCGAGCCAGCTCAGACTCTGTCGTTGTTGATGTGTCAAAATTTTAACGGACCGTCTCGCGTCGAAACCGCTTCCTATTTAGGATTAAGCTGAAGTGCTATTACTTAAACGGGCCTTTCTTAATGTAGCCCGCACACGGCGGGCGACTCGTTTTAGTACGTCTCGGTTGTGCGTTTGACTTGCCCCAGAGTGATCTTGTATAAGATTCCTCGTCTGGAATGTACCTATGTCGATGTTACTGAAATAATGACTCGAAGCGTATGTAGTAGGTAAGCAAATTTTTTTCTATACCAATCGCTATACGGGAACGGGCAGAAGCAATAATATGATGTTAATTTTACTATTACCATATTATTTTTTATATTGTATCGATAGGAACCTTAAGATATTAAGAATATACATTATATCGAGTAGCGGTGCGACCGCGAAGTGATGCTGGCTATTAGCGGTGGCCCAGGTACGGGCCCACACTTTCTTGTTATATTTATTCATTAGATAGGAAATTATGAGTTTCCTGTAGCTAATTGTATTTATGTTATTGAATCCTGTGGGTGGTATGGAACGACATCAGAAGGATATTTGGGGACTGGCAAGAGATTGTGATTAGTCGTTGGTCAACGACGTATAAATATTGACTGAATCTCAGTGTAGATGCATTTGTAACTCTATGAGGCCTTTGCAAGATGGATAATTATTAAGGATTTGTGATGTATTAAAGGATAGCGCCTAAGGAAACATACGAAAAGATTTTTATACTAGACTAGTTGATCTATTTACGGAGATTGTTTTTTTATACTTAGATATATTCTATTGTCTGATTTAATATACTTTTATATTTATATAACTGCATATATAATATGATTTATTAGTGTTGTTTGTTTTTAATCGATTCATCATGTAGTAACATTGATTTCGTTTATATTGAGTTGACGGTTAAAAGTAATCGAGTTGAGATGTTAACATGTTTTATTATTTTATCGTTGGTAGGTGTTTAGTTGTGGTACCGGCGACGCGCCGCTGCCGGCCCGCCCGACCGGCCGTCGCCCACTCGTGTGATCGGTGCTTGGGGTCAAAGACCTCTTTCAATCAATTAATATAAGTTAGGACGGAACGGTTGGAGGTTGCGCATTTAGTAACTAATATTGGCATTCTACGATTGGGACTAACCTAGCGTTTATGTATGTATTTTTCAATTAAGATTTAAGATTGTTACATTTTTAGCTAAACACTTTAGAGTGGTACGGTAACTGAAATGTGATAAAAAGGAATGGTGCTAGAACCAAGAGTGTTAACACGCTACGATTCGACTCCTATTATAATATTATTAATGTTTTAATGATTAGTTACTTTGCATTAAATGTAAGGCATCTAGCATCCAGTTGAGGTCGCATCTGTCTGGTCAACGGGTAAATAATGCATGGATCGTTACACGCCTAGAGATTACAGTATCACTCGAGATTTTACCTTAATTTTTTCAGAGATCTTCAAGTTTACTAGTACATAAATATATAATGATAAGACACCATTTACATAATATATGAATCTGATCCTTGCCTACCAAATATAAATCGTTCATTGATGGAGTTAGAAATTTATCACATCCAAATAGTGAATTCATGATCGTTTCCATAATTAAGTTGTGGCGTTAGTGCTGTTTAGTAGCTGTGAACATGCAATTCCACTTGTGCAATTTTATGAAAATAGTCATAACTTATAGCTAGATTATACAATTGACTATTGAATATAGGGGCCCACTCGATTTATAAGCACGAAGCTCATGCGTCCCTGTATATATGAAGTCACCAAACATTTCTTCCATAAAGATTTTATATTTACTTTAAGGATATCAAAGATTTTTATACCTACTGTTCATAGTAATGTGGGCGCTTATTATTTGATAGCATTTCATACTCAGTGCAATATTACTAGTTATTTAATTACGTAACCAAACTAAATGATATTTTAAAAGTATATAATTAATATCATTGAAGAGAGTAACTACCTATTTGTATTTACATAAGTGACTACTCCTAATTTCTATTTCTACTTAGTGAACCGCAGTTTGGGTTACGGTGATGTACAGGTTTTATAGCTGGTAATATTAATAATTAGCTTGTTTACCTCTGCCAATCGTAATAGTTATGTACTATTTAATAATTTATTGTCGCGCAAGTTGTCGTCTATTGTTGAGATAGATCATAGCTATCCGTCACGGCCGTCTCGGGTCCCATTGCCAGCGAGTCGAGGATGTGCTGATCTCCCAGTCTGCCCACGCGTTAAACGCTTCATCTAATCATGAATGCATTTTTATATTACTATCACTCGAGACCAATTTTTAATATTGAATTTGCTATAGCAAATTGATTGATTAGTAACATAGAATATTATTTTAGATATTTTAGGTTAGGATACTATGATAGTGTCTGGCCAGAATATTTTGGAGAATCACACCGTTTGGCTCAGAAAATATCTACATTTGATCTCTTTTCAGCTTTCAAAAAGTATGCAACTTAATAATTGTAATGGTGACCACATTCGGACTTAATGAAAGCTAACTTTATGCCATATGGAATTTTATACATAAGGTTAACGAATTACTAAATTTAGTCTTATGAAATTGAGGTCTTGTAGACCTAGTCACTTATTTGGCCAATCTATTGAATATTCCAATTTATTGTATATTACAATTTACATTTGTATCACAAGGATGTGATCTTATCATTTGAATCAATGGAGTGCAGGACGAGCTCTAAGGTTATTTTCAGGATAGCAATGGTCTAGTTATGTTTATTTTGTTTCTTCTTTATAACATTAGCAAATTTGTTATAGTGTCGTATATCACAATAGTGTACCTAATACTAATAGGGAGGGGGTGTCAAATCGTGTACCTCACAGCTGACGAATAGTCTTGTTATATTATTACATGAAATTTTATGAACGATTTGTTGTTTATGAATATTTTGTTTTGATGTCTTGGTTTGATGCCTCCGTTAAAAGTTTAATTTAAATAATTTTGTTTTATGCAAGCAGTTAATGCAATTTTTTTTTTTCACATTGTTTGATGTTATGTAATGCAATTTTAACATGTTGCAAACTCCTGCATTTATCTGTTGTATTTATTACTAATTTTTACATTAAATTGTGGTATGTTACAAATCCGTGTAGTTTCAGTTGTGCGTTTCACATGCTCCACACCCACCCGCAAAGTATAGCGTTTATACTGTACAAACCCTAAAGCAAGGCCAGATTTACATTCTGTAAATACAATGGCCCATCTTCCTAAGATGGTGACAACACTATTACCGAGTCTCACCGAACTCGTGCTGTGTTGAGTGTGAGAGCGGAGACAGTGCAGTTCGGCCAGGCGTGATGCGCGTTCGCGGGTTGTTGTTCGCAGAGCGCGCGCACGTGCCGGCCGCGCCGCCCTACTCGTACCACAGCATGTTCGTTGCCGTGGCCGAGAGCGCGGCGCTGTGGCGCTGCAAGTCGTGCGGCAAGGAGGTGTCCAACCGCTGGCACCACTTCCACTCGCACACGGCGCAGCGCTCGCCCTGCCCCTACTGCCCCGCCACCTACAGCCGCATCGACACGCTGCGCTCGCACTTGCGGCTCAAGCACGCCGCGCTGCTGCTCAAACACTAAGTATCGACACGCACACAAACGCCCCCGACCCCTGCTTATACCATCTGAGCAGGACTTCTTTATTTCTTGTTAAATGTGAGTAGTCTTTAGTTACACTGACGTGCTTCACGCATGATTTAGTAAGTAATTATAATATTTAATGTGTTTTACCGCACGTTTTCGTGCGTTATATTTATATCGTTCTCTATGAGTAAGATATTGAATTTTGTTACAACTAATTTTAACTAACAGGGTAAATTAAACAGTAAGATACTGGAAAGCTCTTATCTAATGATTTTAGGCTCAGTTTAGTCAACGGATATTTAATTTCTAAACCTTGAGCTAAAATAGATGTATAATTTTCATTATTATATACCATGGAGAAGCAAGTTGTTAAGACACCTTTAATTTTTCTTTACAATTTGTAGTAACTAGCTAAATTCCACAGACCTTCAATGTTAACTTCGTATTTATAGTGTGTAGGTAAGTGTACAAGGTGAAACATATTTATTTGCAAGTAATTTTAACAAATTATACATAATGGAATGAAGACTGAAAGAAAACAACTTGTGATTGACTTTAAGATGGAGACGGCATGGTCTGAATGTAAATAATTTGTAAATTAATAAATAATAATCATCAAAATTTTAGGTAGAGAAAATATCTTGGAACTTAATGCGTGTTCAAAATTCAAATTAACATAAAAACACGATCTTAAAGTAGTCCTATGTATTATAAATGATATTTTTGTATAAATATTATCTGCGGTTAACGCATAACTCTAAGGGTATTAGGTGTCTACTCTTGACTTGTTAACATTGCAAGTACCTATATCAAACATTCCAGAATAAAAAGATAACATGTAAAATGTTTTTAATTGGTACATGGGCATTTTCACTTTAAATGGCGCAGGTCGTTTTTCGATTGTCTCATGACAACAAAATTATGAAAAAAATATTTAGAAACAATTTTTTTAAGAAAAAGGGTATGTGCACTGAAAGTAATTTTATAAACTTGTGGATTTGATTTATTGGTTCCTGATAGAACACATTTTCAATTTTATTTAAATTAATAAAGTTTCGGAAATGTGTAAAATCATGATGTCCCACCGACAGTATGTATCATTGCATTTAATTTTTTAGTTTTTTTTTGTACTACAGCTAACATAGCGACAATTTAATTTTATTGTTAGATAGTTAATTTATCATTTAAACTAAGCATTTAATCTCAGTCAGTAAAGAAAATATTAAATAAATTGATAAAAAGCTTGTCCCACGAATTCGCGACTACCGGACTTGTCCGGATAGTAACACGCTTTTTACTACTAAAATACACATTTATCGTGTAAATTTGGCTTTCATAGCAATCACGGGTACAAATGTCAAAGTATGAAATGCCATTTTGAAGGTAGTCACGCAAGGTGTTCAGCTGGTGCGGTACGTTTCGCGGTACAAAAAGTTGGTCAAGAAAAATCTATTGAGGTTAGTAACGTTTTTTTATGTGAATATTAAGTTTGTCTTTATTTCTTTTTTAGCTGTACATAACTCAAACACTGCTGAAAGCATAAAAGTAGAATTTGATTGATTTCTGATAATATTGTTTGAGTATTTTAATTTAGTTTTAAAACGATCTACATTCGTCACGTCCTGTTAGCAACCGTTACTATAGGATGGACAAAAAATGTTACGAAACAGACATGTAAAGCTTAGAACTCATAAAATAAACTTACGAAATTTGCAAATTGCTAAAACGGTAATAATATTTGAATTTCGCGACCAACGCGACGCTTCCACCTTAACTGATGAGCAATTTTGACTGATTAAAAATATTTAGTAAGTAAGTTAGAAATTATACTGATTGAAAGTTTAAGTTTTATTCTTATTTTATTAAAATTTTATAATAATTAAGATACCGTGGTGGTTATGTTGATTGATTAATAGTTTGTTAGTTTATAGTTAATTAGTTGTTAAACGATGATTAAGATACTCGATACGTACCAAATAAATATTTTAAAGTACTTTAACAAAATGTTTTATTAAAATACATATTTAATACCTATGCATTTTTGTTTAATTTAGGTAGATATATTATATTCTACTCTACTTCTACTCTCATAAGAAAACTAACATTTTGTATGATTTTAACCTCACAGTGAGTTCTATTCCTAATAATTCTGTTTCGTCACGTCACATGTCCATTTAGTAACTGTCCCAAAATATTTTTGCCTTATTTATTAAAAAAAAACTAAAAATATTATCCGGAATAATATTATTAGAATATTATAAATAAAGAAAAATAAACTAAATTAAGATTATATTCCAACTTTATCATTCCTTGACCGATCAAATAAGTTACATGAAAATTAAAACTTGCATTTGGACAATATGTTACGATACTGACCAAATTGTTGAAATTTTAATTAAAAATACGTATCTAATAACCAAGTATTAATGTTTAATTTCATTAATCGATATACCAAAACTTATCAATAGCGTTTTTCTCATTTCATTTCCAGCAGTTTAATTTTTATCGCGGTTTGATTTTTGTTACTAACAAGACATCTTTAGCCCGATCTACTTTAGAAAAATAATTTTAGAAAATTAAATACTTATTTCTGCACGGAATTATTACATAAATCACATAAATTATATATTTTTTTACAGTAATTCAAAGTTTAAAGTCCTAAAACAATAATAAATTTTTAAAAGCTGTTTATTATAACCCGCGCCATTTAAAATGAAAATGCCCACATACGCATTTGCTATTTCAATCAGATTTTCTGACTTTTGGAATCTACTGATAAAATAGTCGATAACGATATAATTTAGAAGTGCTTAGATCCCTCTTTAAAAATAATGTAGATATTATCCGTGCTAAATGTTGTGACCTTTGGCTCATTACCGAAAAGAAAACTTGTTTGATTGTTTCATGAATCGAAAAGCTATTGTAAATTATTTCTCTTTAAATTAAGTGTCGTACCTTGAGACAAATGTGAATTTAGCACATCGTTTAATTGTCTAAGTAAATATCTAGCTTTTAACGGTCCAATATATTAGCATTCATAATAAAAAATTGTATGTCCTAATGATGTAGATACAGAATGATTCATTGAATCTCATCTCAAATTTCATTAATTCATTGATCAGTATTATATCCATAAATCAATATTCATAGGTAGTCATTAAATTGATGTCATAAGTCCCAATCTAAGAATGTAGGTTAGTTAACGTAGCATTTTGAAGTCATCTGTTATAAAGTGCTTGGCTAGTCACACCCACTTTTCTAGTTAATATTTTTATTGTTGAAATGTGTTGTTCCTTTTTTGTTATTGTTTTATTATCGTAGTTTTAAATATATCTCGTTCTGATTGTGCAATATTTTGCAGCTGCCGTAATCATAATGTTTAGGGTTCTACAAGTAAAGTGTTTATTAACTTTACTTGTATGATTATAAAAATTATTCACTTATTTTATGCTCTAAATAAATACATCACTTCAATCTGGTGTTTCTTTTAACTTATAATAATAAAACAAACTTGAGTTTTAGTTTTTAAAATAATTTTATTGCACAGTTCAATAATTATCATGTTAATGGCAAAACATACAAAAGGTGTGATTTATTTACACATTGCACAAATATCACTATGAGTATTCATCTATAAATACCTACAATTAAGTTACTTGCGACTCTCGTTCTGATTGTGCAATATTTTGCAGCTGCCGTAATCATAATGTTTAGGGTTCTACAAGTAAAGTGTTTATTAACTTTACTTGTATGATTATAAAAATTATTCACTTATTTAATGCTCTAAATAAATACATCACTTCAATCTGGTGTTTCTTTTAACTTATAATAATAAAACAAACTTGAGTTTTAGTTTTTAAAATAATTTTATTGCACAGTTCAATAATTATCATGTTAATGGCAAAACATACAAAAGGTGTGATTTATTTACACATTGCACAAATATCACTATGAGTATTCATCTATAAATACCTACAATTAAGTTACTTGCGACTCAAAGTCAATCCTAACATACATACATTCAATCTGAATTAAACATGGCAACATATGGTAAGTTTAATTCTCTAATACTAATTATAATTTATGAGAGAAGTATACAGTGATAATGGCAAAACATTTCATACAAATTAATCTGCATTCACATAATATCTGGCAACACACTCGATCACAATTATTTACCCTTGCTATTCGCACTGAAGCAACTACTCAGACTTTAAGCATGAAGTTCTATCCACTTATCACAGTTTATTATTTAACTTTACTCCTAGGTTTGCATTTATGGGATTGTCTTTACACAAGTTAGCTCACATTAGCAAGAGAAAAAAATTACTACGTCAGCTGTCTTTTTTAGGACGAAGAGTTCCAGCTGGAAAGTACATAGTGTGACCTAAATGATTTAAATTCGACTCGGATTTGCATAAAACAGGTCAAACAGTACTATAGGCTTATTTGCTGGGTGTGTCATGAATCATGATCATACGAACAGATTCAGGGTAGTTTAGGTACGGTACGGTACATGCCTCATGAGTCATGACATATTAATTCCTACTTTAAATTTTTAAATACTGCAGCTAAAACGGGAAAACCCGTTGTCATTCACACATTTCATAATATCTTTTTCTCTTGGATACTTTGAATAACGCCACAGACAGGTCCATCTTACTTGAAAAAAAATGGAAGGTCGGAGCTGTTCTGTGTCGTAAACAGAACTGCGAGCAGTATCAATATGATGGAAAATACGTGTAATGAACGTTTGTAAATCTTTTATTCTTACACTATAGTGATGTAGGTAGAGGTACGTTCTAGTCATCATGTAGCCTTTCCACCTTGCCACTCTCGCCGGGTGAGCCCACTACGACGCTAGCCTCACTGACTGCGCTCTCTCCGTCCTTTTCCATGCTATTGTCCTCTTGTTCTGTAGAATTTTCCTTTTCAGTGGAACCTTCATCGGAATCGTCTGATTCCACTTCATCCGAGTCCACTTTTTCAGAAGCGCTCTGCTTATTTTTTTTCTTTTTAAATTCTTCCTCCATTTCTTTGAATTTTAGTGTCAGGTATCTGGAATTAAATAAAAAGTTACAGTACTTATCTCCCTAAAAATGTAACGACTTTCTTCATTTTCGTTAGGTACTTCATTGGCTCCACACTATTTAGGCTTACCTACACACATTTTTATCTGATACATGGGCAATAGGCAGGAGTTTGCGGCGATAACAGAAAATGGAATCTAGTAAGTATGGGTGTTGGGAAGGCTCAAAGTGATATTTAAGTTAAGAGAGGTATCCATACTATAAGTAAATCAAGTACTTGTTCATTATTTCTCTTAGGGACAGATTCTCAAAAGGAAGCTATTACTTGATACCTAACCAAACTCACAAGTTACAAAGACTATGGAACCAATAAATCCTTTACATCTACACATAGATACATAGAAAGACAAATTCAACACTGAAAAAGTATAGAGCTAGGTTTGTACCTAGCTCTATACTTTTTCAGTGTTGAATTTGCCCAGGTAGGTTCATGTGGCGCGTGGCCAAAATCAGAACTAAAGCCGCCATCTTGTTTTTATAATGGTAAGTACCTATTCATGCAAATGTTTACTAACAGCGCCCTCCTGTCAACGATCGAGCGCCAAAAGATTAGAAAATCAATTTGATTGTCTCATTAGCCGGCTTTAACTAGATAAACTTAGGCACTTACTTATCAACTAATGGCCCGCTATAATCCTCGGGGAACTTAGGCGAGTGCGGCAGAATGTACTTGTAGAGGCTCTCGTTGAGTACGTAGAGTTGGGTAGTGGACGCGCATCTCACGTTAAACCACCAGTCACAGGTCAGACCCGCCTGGGAGAATATCGTCCCGTTCGGGCACAGGAAGGAAGCCTGTCCGCCGTTGAGGTCACAGTAGTGCCATACCTATAAAAACAATTGCCATCTTTCATTATTGAAACTTTTCCAAAAAGCAAGATATTGTCGCCGTGCAGTGAAAACCTCGTGATTGCAATAAACCTTAATGTACAAGGGAAGATAAAAAAAATGGCCGTTACCGTAAAACGGGGTGAATAGATAGGTCTTCGAACTTTGGTACCGATTTTCGTAACGTTGCAGAATTGAAGGTCGAACTTTTGAAATATATTTGTTTCTATTCGGATATGTTTGTAGTTAATAAAAAAAGAACTTTTGAAATATATTTGTTTCTATTCGGATATGTTTGTAGTTAATAAAAAAAGACCCAAAATATACGTGATTTCTATTTACCAGCCATCAGGGGACAATAAACACACCTGAGGGGTGATTAGAAAAAATTCGTAGGGTTGCCTCATAGTAGTTTCCCAAAATATTTTTTTAGGATGCAAGCAAAATTAGGAGCCGAGCAAAAAGAATAAAAGTCAGAAAGATCGCTAAGCGAAAACGAAGTGACAGCGCGGGCAGGCGATGCGACGGCGTGGGTCGGAAACAAGAAATTTCACGCGGACGAAGTCGCGGGCAGAAGCTAGTAGATAATATACCTATATATAATTTCACATAAGAGCCATCAAATCTACCACCAAGGCCTACACGAACTTATAATACATTCCATGAAATCACAAAAATACCTAACACAGGCCGACAAAATTTTTACCCAGAAACCAGACTATACTTTTCCGAAGGATTTTGACGCGCTGAATTCAAATCCTTCGGAAAAGTAGTCTGGTTTCTGGGTAAGAGTGTTCGTCAAATTTTGTCGGCCTGTGTAATTGAATCTACTATTACGCAAAGTATCTACCTATTTAGGTAATAAGCTAGAGTAGGTATCTACATTTAAATTTCGTGCCACAATGCAGTGACAAGCGGGCGCACGTCGGAACAACATTTTGTGGATAATTTTCTCCAAATTGACGAAACCCTTTTAGGAGCAGAATGTTTAATATCTAATGAAAAACTTGCTAAAAGAAAAGGATCGGTCGTGGGATCGCCCGCACTTGGGGATGGGGCCTGCTAGGCATTGCGGGCTGATAGTACCTACCAGTCGGAGGTGCAGCGAATGTACCTACAAGTATCTCCCGGGCCTCCGACGTATGGTAGTAGAAGGAACAATGAGGTTTTAGTCGGTAGGAGTACCTACGACATAACCCTCCGTTCTTCCCAGACCGAGAGTAGGTATCCATGAGAATTTCCCAACGAAAAAAAAACATTGGCACTCCGGGAGTGCCGACAGAAATGAAAACAAAACACAAACAATATTTTGCCATCACTCACCGACACATCGGATATACATTAAAACCGAGTAGGTACATCCCGAGGACAGCTAAACGCCGGAACACATACGAAGCGGGTATTTTTTTAATTGTCTTATAAACAAAACACTCGCGGTGTCGCTTACAGTAACAGTGGCGCGAGTTCAATGGTTTTTTCCCATCTCAAAAAAAGCCCAACGCGCCTAAAGAAGTTTTCAATGAAAAAAAAAGGTTAGGGGTCAGGCCCCCTGGAAAAAAAATGCCATTGGCGTATCTAGATACCTACGCCAATGGCTATGACATGTCGCAACGTCACGTCGTCTGCTGCTGCTGTCTGCGATCGGATACGAACTCGTACCTTAAAACAAAACATAATATAACTGACGAAATGAGGGGTACCTACACTTCAACAACGAAAAAAGCCCTAATACTGCGACGAAAGACGCCGCCGTCACCACTGACGTGTGGTCGACTAGCTGTGCTATGACCTTTGCCGCCTACCTCCTTCGGGGCATACAGGCGCAATGTTTTGTGAAAATATGTACCTATCAACGAAAATATCTTGTACCTAACATGCTTGTTCCTATTGGATATTATGTTAGTTAAGAATAAGTACACTCACATTTCGCCAGTTCGGTTATAAGACCCATGTAGGTAAAGTATAGGAGCTGATCCAGGAGCCTATTGCCATTGGCTGAGCCCAAATCTATTCTCCAGCCTGTTTCTGCGAATTTCCTCATGGAAATCCTATAACTAATCGAACCCAGCACCTCGCGCTCAGAAGTCGCGATTGAGCACTAAACTGGCGGGCCAGGCAGTCTTAACTAACATCCCGTATGGACATTTACTTTATATCAACTGCCCATTTTGGGAGACATCCTCTAGCTGAGCAATTAGGTACCACAAATGCAATATGCATAGCCGACAGTTGGCCGACCTACTTTCCCTTTGTAACATCGATTTCTTGTACTTAAACATTCTTATGTGTTGCAAATTACCTGACAGCGGGTATCAGGATCTGCGAAGAAGCCTTTATACCGCTGAGTCTTGCAGTCGAAGCTGGTGGCTGGGATTGTGGTGAGGATGGGGTAGTCCAAACCCGGCCGGCCTGGAGTACCTCCTTCGTCGTCTGATGCTTGCACCAAGGGAAAATGTTGGCTGGTACCACCGCCAGGTGTTATATCTGTAAGTACTTATTCAATTATTTCCTTATAGGGACAGCAAGTTACGTTAACACGAAATAATTTAAGGTCTCACGGCGATTTTTTTCTCAGTGGGTCAGTCGTGTCCAATGTCACCAACCTTAAGCGTGATGTGTGAGTACGTAGGTAGATATATCTAATGTAATATGGCTTAATAAAAATATGCATTAGGATATGAAGTGGAAACATTCATGTTAGTTTTTTCTTTAATGTTCAGATAATTTATAGGTATCTAAGTCCCAATTTTATTTTTTTTCCCTGGATCTCATTTCGACACCTAGATTCGGAAAAAAAAATATATTTTTTTATTCATGTTTTTTGCAGTCTCTACTTAAATCGTTGTTATTTTTTAAATATAGAGCTGTGTGCCCGATGGGATTTCCCATCGGCAAAAGTTACGAACTTCTTTACAGACTTTCATCCCCTATTTAACCCCATACCTATAAGGATGAATTTTCAAAAATCCTTCACTTTGTTATTATACATATTATGGAACTCTTGGTGCATTTCATGCTTCAGTCTCAGCGGTTTAGGCTGTGCGTGGTCTGTCAGTGAAGTCAAGATTTTTATTCCATTTATTAAGATTTTTATTATAGTTCAACTACAGTTGTGAAGAACCGAACTTAGGTTTGGAAAGCCATTTTTCTTAAAGAAGGTGTTGTGTATCGACTGGTATTAAGATTGAGATTCTCATGTCTCTGATACAAACATCCGCCCCCTGTGATACTGACAGTGCGAGCTCGATTATTGAGTTGTGCATTTTAATAACTTACCATCAAGATGTTGTGAAGGAGGGTTCACGGGCGCAAGATACGGTTCTGCTGTCAACTCTTTGTCAGGCAAATGTTCCTCACGCTCAGGATCCAGCTGAGCGTCTATTTCTGGTTTTGCTATTACTTTTACTGCTGCTACAAATGGTTTTGGAGTACTTAAGATTGGGGCTACTACGTTGTTGTTTTGCTGCGGTACAGCTTTCAACACATTTAACACTTGTAGTAAAGTTCTTATTGACGAACCCACGTTTTCTTTCGTGATGGGCTTAGGAATAGACTTGTTCAGTTGAAGCGTATTCAGTAATGACGCCAGCGGTATTGTGTTTGAAGTTTCTTGTGGAACTTTGACTGAGGCCTGATCCACTACATGCTGATAATATTGGGGTTTGAATTCCTCATAGTGCACTGGTGCAGACTGGACATGTGCTTCCTGTTGTTTTTGCTGTTCAAAATTGGAATCAGATTCTGGTAGACTTGTTGAATAAATCGTAGCATCGTTAGAATATTGAGGTGAATTGAATATTGGTCTAAATCCACTTTGTATTACCGGCTGGGCCAACGAGTGTAGAGGACGTTGTTTCTCGTAGTAACTTTCAGAGACGATCGCAGGCAGCTTCCTGATATTGGCTTGTTGAACGTCAACATTTTCATAAATGTAATGAGGTTGAGCCGGTCGTGGCTTTATATAAACTTGTTCTTTTGGAATTAACACAGATACTGGTACTGGTATTGGTTTCTTTGTTATGTCATACACGTTTTCGTTTTCGGACACTTTCACGGGAGGTGTTTGCTCATATGGAACCAATTTATATTTCGGTTTTTCCGAAAAATAATATCGAATGTTAGGCGAGTCCTCGTTATATAAATTCAAGTAAGGCTTCCGGGTCGAAGGGACAAATGTTATTCCCGGAGATTTTGGTATTTGCTTATGGACCACTCTGCCAGTGTTGTAATCATTGTGTACCAGAACGTTATATTCGGACAGTAAAGGATTATAATTTTGAGACACTTTAGCTTGGGTTTGATATATAGGGACACCACCTTTATAGTATATCTTTGTTGGGTTTGCGGATGCAATATTATGCTGAGTCAATCTGTTTCCTTGATATCTAGGTATGTTTCTGTTTGAGTAGATAATTTTCTTTGGCTCTCTGTGATTGGCGTGATTTCCTCCTCCAGTCTCAACTATTTCTGCTTTTTCTACTTCGACTTCTCTTATATTGTCCGTTGTCGGTGTTGCTAAGTCGTTGGCATAGTAAAATGTCATATATGGAATCAGTCTTCTGTACCTTTCGTTGATAGATAGCTTTGTAGAATTATTATTATTATTTTTTCGTTTCTTTCCACGACTCGCTCTTACAGTCGTCTCTTCGACTTGAGATTCCATCGGCACGAAACCATCCTGCACATCCACTGCTGTCATTCCTCCCAACATTTTAATTTCAGGACTATTCCCATTTGGTGTAATTGTGATTGATGTGACAAAGGCAGGTATAACTGAAACAATGAAAACATGTTTATTATTCACACTGCAACACACTCATTAACATACCTTAATGCACGTTACATTAGTCGGTTGTATGAATGTTAGAACAATTTCCCAAGCACAGAAAGACAATGCCCACTTCGAGGTCAACTTGGCTTTTCAACTTGACATTGTACCGAATATTGTGATTCAGTAAGCGTTTGCGCACTAGAGATTGCAAAAACAAAAAAAAAACAAATTAACTAAGATATTATGGTCACTGATCTTTACGTCAGTTAATCATTTGACATTTTTAAAGTTTGCGTAGTATTTATAAGATTATAATCCTCACGTTTTATGGCCTGGTGAACGTCGTGAGTCAATGATAGATAATAAAACATTTATCAAAATCAATAATTAATAGACCAGTGTCTATTGCGTAGGTAATTTACTTGCAGATATTTCAGACCGAGGCAGATAGCGATAGTTCATCCATAATAGGTTTGGTGAGTTGATTAGGCATCCTGTTCTACATATCGAGTAATATATGTACCTACGTTATTTCATTCAACGATAGATCATGCTATTATGAAGTTACATAAGTAGCCCAGTTTGTAAGCAATTATTTGTTTTATGTTTATTTGTATGTCATGCAATATGTAACATCGAAATACTTGGCGCACCCACCTGCTCATCAGTTGCACATACGAAATCGTAACGAGTCTCATCATCGCTTTCATAATCGTAAATCTTGTTTTCATAATCGTCTAATTGAGTCTAAACATCATCTTAATCAGTATCAAATTGACCTATTTAACCAACGAGGTCTTTACCTAGCAACATACACCGAATCGAATCAACTTATTGTAATATCGAAACACATTTTACTTTCACCAGCTGGATTCCTGTTGCGTTGGTCTGTAAGTGCTCAATAAATATCGCTAGGTCTCTCGTACCTTCGGTCGGACTCGCTAATACCTGGTGCTTGTTATGAAATTCGCTCTAGTTTAGCCAATTGTGTTTTAGGAGGATATGTAGCTAGTTAGCTACCTATATTGTAGACAGTGCATTTAACATGCAGCAGCGTTAGTAGGTACGTTGTGCCTTGGTCATGGCCATGGTCAAATAGGTGAGACCTATTTTGTCTATTCTACATGTAATTGAAAATGTAATTGAAATAACTGAAAACCGGAAAAGAGGTCATTAAACTCATAATTTTGAACAATTTTTACCATGGATAAACCCTGAAATCGCAATAAAATATAAAGGCTCCTACTATACAGACAGAATTTTCTCAGACCATCTCAGACATCGATCTACATGGTCTTCATATAACCTGACCAAGATTATGTCTGGACTTTAAAAGAGACTGTGACCTCTGTGTTTGTTTCGGCCTTTCTTTCTTTTTAGAGTAGTCAGATAGGAAACGCCACCTCATCTAGTTTAAAAAAATATATGTTTGACGTGTAAAAGTGTTTGTGCAAACCCACTTACAAAAATCAAAACATTTATCATATCTGCTGACTATGCGAGTGCTACGTGCTACCTACTATCTACCTACCTATGTTCTTATATAGGTACGCGTATGATTTAGGCACTTTTGTTTAAACATTATAATAATATGTACTTTCTTTTAACTAGGTGCAATTATTGGTTGCATCTAACAATAACTACCTACTTAAATCTATTTTGTGCCTATAATCGCCCTTGGTTTTTTCCATTACTATTTATAAATGGGTAATTCTCTACGGTTGTTAGGTATCATAGAACCGACAATATTTTTTACCATCAAATTGATACCAATCACAGCAATTACGATGCTCGTCATCCGTCACAAGCAATCACAGGATTTAAATATGTATATAACTAGATACTAAGCTAGGTCTTAAGGTCTCACAATACAGTTCTTTAGTATACCTACAGGTCTTAAATAAATGCCAAGCTGTTTAAAAATCTAGGTAGGTATCTATAGGTAAGTATAATCACCTCATCGCTAAGTATTTTATAAAATATTTCTAATTGTGCCATGTGTTTTGATCTTCTCTCTTCTCCTCCATGATAAACATTCGCTTTCACACGCACTGACCCTTTCATACTCATAATTTAAATCTAAAACATAATGGTTGATGATACAATCTCTCTTTAATTAATAGCAACGATTACGCTACACGTACGTAATCAATAACAATATTTATGGGCTATTAAATCACAGTCGAGCATGTTATTCCATCATTTGTAGTCTAATGCAAGATGGATCGTTTTGATGGAGAGGCGAAGTCGTATATACAACGGTAATCGAGAAACGTGACCAAAGAGATCATTCTCAGTCGCCAGCTCAACTAAAGGCAATTAATTATAACATCGTCACGCTCAATATTTCTATGTTAAAATAGATATACACAGGTAGGTAGCCGGTAGGTACATACACAAGCAGTGGTAGCTTTGATCCATTATATGAGTAGCCGTTAGATATGAGAAAGAACATTGTCATTGTCGAGGTCCTCTAAGAGATGTTCTGAAAATGTTCGATGACCAGAAACATGTTGATTTTGACTAAATGTTTGGCAAAGGGTGCAGGTTCAATCCATGCTCAATATAATATTGGCATTGCCACAGTGATAAACTGATAACAGTGAAAACACTAACACACAAATTCAGAGGTTATGCTCTGAATTTGTTACAATAGTGTTTGTACATATTAGTAGACATTTTTTTGTTTTATTGTTTTTTGCACCAGTTATCCTCCAAACATGTTTGATTTTAAAAGAGTTTTCCAGTCGCTTCTTCACACATAATTTTTTTGCTCAGCTAAATAACTCTTTGAAATAAATATCTAGAAAATCAAGCCGAGGAACACGTGCGAGTATTTAAAAGCCTGTTCTTGAAAATTACAAAACGTAGGTAGGCACCTACCTCTTTAAATCTAGCACGAGCAACGATGGCACTATTTAAAAATTACCTTGCATAAAGCTAATTAAAATTTCTATTACCTAAATATTTGCAAAAGTTAATATAAGTTTGTAAATTGACAAGCATGGGTAGCTTGCTTCACAAGTATGTACGTACCTACCTATATTTTATTAGTCCTAGTCCTACAACAGATTGTGTGCAAAGCGACAACGAAATAAATGGTAGGTAAATTAGGTACATTAATTAACATAGAAACTATCAATATTACATTGACAATATTTATGTTGTATAAAATTTAAATTAAAACTAACACGGGACAGTGGACTCCCTTGCATACATTCTCCCACAGAACACCAGACATATACGCATAATATACTTGTGAGGCAAGCTACCCTTGCCTCACAAGTATATTTTATTAGTCCTAGTCCTACAACAGATTGTGTGCAAAGCGACAACGAAATAAATGGTAGGTAAGCATTTTAGAAAGGCAGGATCGTTCGTGTGTCGAATACGGGTAGAGCCTTGGAGAAGTGACTGGCTCTGCACACGGAGATCCGTATCCTGACTGCGAGACTGCGACTCACTCACACCACACTGATCTAGATATACCGTTAAACCTAATATATTCAACAAATTATTTAATTAGAACTAGTCCATACTAGTTTCGATTTTCCTTATCTTCAAAGGTACCATGGTTTAGCAGCAGTCTGGTGCTAACGAGCAAGGAAAGAAGATTAATCTGTCGAGATAATACCTACTCCTACATGGTAGGTTCCTACGAAATGGTATACCTATAGGTAGATAAGAAGGAACTCACATTGACGGCTACTTGCGACATTTTCCCCAACTGCTCCAATTAGTTAGCTTCAGTATTATTTTGTGCATAAATTAAAGGGCGAAAACATTCGATTTTCCAGTTCTATTGCTGCCAATAAGTGGTTACATCGAGTAACGCTCATACCTTAACCTGCAGATAATGATAGCATCCTGCTGACTTTTAGACCATTCATGCCGATAGAATATAATAGAACCACTGTTGAACTGCGAACACACGTTTCAAACATTCAGCTGCACGAAAACGCCCTTTACCTGTGTGCAGTCTGAAATAACCATAAGCTAGCTAAGTACTTAGGTACTTAATTTGTGTGCACGTCTCGATTGTCGAGCAAAATAATAATTGAGAAAAAAAGTATGATTAGGTACGTAACGCGTAAAATAGCTAGGCAATCTATGCTAATCTAATCTTCTAAACTAATAACATTTAATTAATATTAAAGAGGTAAAATTGTTTGTAAGAGATATTTATTCATAGTTAATTAAAACGGTACAATATCGATTAGTTACATTAATGTACATAGAAACTATTAATATTACATTGACAATATCTATGTTGTATAATAGCTATTTATTCACCAAGGGGAGTAAGGCACAGATTACTAATCGAGTGTGCATTTGAGGCCCGACGCGAAGCGGAGGGCCGTAAACCACACGAGTTTAGTAATCTGTACTTACCCTCGAGTGATATATACTGCTTTATACTACACTTTTTGTACTACATTAATAAATTGCTATCATTGTCACTGGAATCACTCATTTTAACTTGTGATTTACGCCGCCAAACTTTAAACTTTACCAAGAAAATTGTTTCTACAAAATACGTCAACACTCAAAACACTCAAAAACACTCAAAACCACTCAAAACACTCAAAACACTCAAAAACACTCAATAACACTCAAAAACACTCAATAACACTCAAAAACACTCAAAAACACTCAAAAGCACTCAATAACACGCAAAAACACTCAATGACACTCAATAACACTCAACAACACTCAAAAACACTCAATAAAACACAAAAACACTCAAGAACACTCAAAACACTCAATAACACTCAAAAACACTCAATAACACTCAAAAACACTCAATAACACTCAACAACACTCAAACACACTCAAAACACTCAATAAAACACAAAAACACTCAAGAACACTCAAAACACTCAAAAACACTTAAAAACACTCAAATACACTCAATAACACTCAAAAACACTCAAAACACTCAAAAACACTCAAAACACTCAATAACACTCAAAAGCACTCAAAAACACTCAATAACACTCAAAAACACTCAATAACACTCAAAAACACTCAAAACACTCAAGAACTCTCAAAAACACGCAAAAACACTCAATAACACTCAACAACACTCAATAACACTCAACAACACTCAAAAACACGCAAAAACACTCAATAACACTCAACAACACTCAAAAACACTCAAAACCACTCAAAACACTCAAAAACACTCAAAACACTCAAAAACACTCAATAACACTCAAAAACACTCAATAACACTCAAAAACACTCAAAAACACTCAAAAGCACTCAATAACACGCAAAAACACTCAATGACACTCAATAACACTCAACAACACTCAAAAACACTCAATAAAACACAAAAACACTCAAGAACACTCAAAACACTCAATAACACTCAAAAACACTCAATAACACTCAAAAACACTCAATAACACGCAAAAACACTCAATAACACTCAATAACACTCAACAACACTCAAACACACTCAAAACACTCAATAAAACACAAAAACACTCAAGAACACTCAAAACACTCAAAAACACTTAAAAACACTCAAATACACTCAATAACACTCAAAAACACTCAAAACACTCAAAAACACTCAAAACACTCAATAACACTCAAAAACACTCAAAAACACTCAAAAACACTCAAAAACACTCAATAACACTCAAAAACACTCAATAACACTCAAAAACACTCAAAACACTCAAGAACTCTCAAAAACACGCAAAAACACTCAATAACACTCAACAACACTCAATAACACTCAACAACACTCAAAAACACGCAAAAACACTCAATAACACTCAACAACACTCAAAAACACTCAAAACACTCAATAAAACACAAAAACACTCAAGAACACTTAAAACACGCAAAAACACTCAAAAACACGCAATAACACTCAATAACACTCAAAGACACTCAAAACACTCAAAAACACTCAAAACACTCAATAACACTCAAAAACACTCAATAACACTCAAAAACACTCAATAACACTCAAAAACACTCAAAACACTCAAGAACACTCAAAAACACGCAAAAACACTCAATAACACTCAACAACACTCAATAACACTCAACAACACTCAAAAACACGCAAAAACACTCAATAACACTCAACAACACTCAAAAACACTCAAAACACTCAATAAAACACAAAAACACTCAAGAACACTTAAAACACGCAAAAACACTCAAAAACACGCAATAACACTCAATAACACTCAAAGACACTCAATAACACTCAAAAACACTCAATACACTCAAAAACACTGTATAATGCTTTCTGTCTCATTTTCTCCCACGTTAAATCTTATAAATGTCTCTTTTTACTGTCGCTTTTTCGTTTCATAAAATTTCAAGCCGCAACAATGCCAAAGAAGTTTTCACTTCAAAAACAAAACGCGTTAGTAATGAACGCATTATTAGCCTGATTTTCAGGGCAGTAATGAAATTCCATACAATATAACTGCCTAGATTTTTGAGAAGGTTTAATGAACAGCTTTCAAGCCTTTTAGTGGGGTAGTATTGGTACACTTACTAAGCAAGTGTAGTATAAAATTTATTTTATTTAACACGGGACAGTAGACTCTTGCATTAGGGATGTTATGGATATGAAATTTCGGATACGGATTAATTACGGATATAGGAATGATTATTATACCGGATACGGATACGGATACGGATATGAAATTATTTCGGATTATCCGTTAGTTTCGGATAATTTCGGTTACGGTTATTAATTTTTTTAGGAATTTCGAAAGTACAATACAAATAGTTGATAAAATAGTTTTATTTATATGTAACTATTTGGTAGGAATTACAATCAGTCTGTGAGTTATTACAGCTATTTAAATTAAAAATGAGTATAAATAAAATGTAGAGTGTTATCTAATCTACCTAAAATGAAAATGTAATAATAAAATTATTACTTATACTTATTTAGTAATTTCGTATTCAAAGAAAATATTAAAATTAGATTTAAATTTAGAATGCACATTGCACGTATTTATTTACTATGATTTAAGTTTAACATAACAATCATAGCTATCTTTATCTTGTGTCTCAATTAGGCTCCGCCCCTATCCGATATTATCCGAAACTTTTATTTCGGATTCGGTTACGGTTACGGATAATTTTTTATATCGGATATCCGATAGTTTCGGTTACGGTTACGGAGCTCCCTAACATCCCTGTCTTGCATACATTCTCCCACAGAACACCAGACATACGCATAATTTTTATATAATCTCTGGAAGTACTTACTGATCCGATTTCCAAAATATGTATATAGCTACACTTTACATATATTACTTAGATACTCTATGGCTACACTGTTGTCAAGTGCCATAGGATGTTTTATATGCTATTGTTGGCGTCTACGTGGACGGAAGTCGTGGGCAGAAACTAGTTTACTAACTGGTGGCGCAAAAGTAATGTCATATTGTGAATGTGCCATAACTGTTGCAGATGGCGCCAAATGTCACTGTGCTTTTACATTTATGTTGTAGACATAGGTACTTATAGAGAATTAGTTGTGAACAAGCCATGGAACGAGCGATACACACCTCAAGAACGTGGAATTATTGATACTGATTATTTAAAAAAATTTCAATCTGTTATTATTTGCGAAATTTTTTGATTGGAAATTCACGGTGCGTTAAACGCGCGTGAATTTCGTCATCGTGTTCCATATGCTCGAGCATTAAGCGTTTGGCCGAGCGTCTCGTGCAAACTGGGTCCACTACAGATCTATCAAGAAGTTGGCCAATTTGGAGCTAGAGATGTTTTGCGATCAACAAATCAGAATGGCGTAAAACGAGCACAGTTCTTCATCAATTCGAGAGGTGGCGTTTGAGCGATATCATTTTTACCAATATTAATGTCATCAATTTTACACTTTCAAATAAACTTTTCATGAAAACAGAATCCATTTGTTTCATTTCTAACAAAATGGCAGCCAATTCAAATTATGACATTACTTTTACGCCACCCTGTTGAATAGGGCGTTAACGTTACCAACGTAAAGGTTGAAAAATATTAAGTTCGCCATTTGATATCTTTAATATGTCCATTGTTAATTAAACACCTGAACAGGCTATTAATTTACATACCTATATGATAGATACGGGACAATCAATCTCCTACAGCGGGTCAATATCGCCGTTTGATTTCATGAACGTGAGATCAAATGACCAGATCTATTAAACTAAACACGACAATATCAGATCTGCTTAGTCATATACCGCATTTTACACGACGCTAATGTACAAAAGTGAGTGTAATTTTGGTGTCGTGAATGGCGGCATTAAAATACAAGAGTTTGGATTAGTCAGCGGTTTCAGCGAAGGTCGTTATTATTATTCTATAGATAATAAAAATAATTTACAACCCGGATTATACTTTTACTTCCTATGTTTACTGAAGCAAGTCAGCAACTACAAGAACGAAACTGCATACATATACGAAGTTGTAAATACATAAATGTATAATGAATAGTACCTACAGAAATATAGATCAAGGAAGCCAACGAAAGATCCTTCAGCTCTGTAACTCTAGGTACCGAGGCTGTCGGGTTTCACTAAGATAAATCGTGATCTTGGATTCATTTGTCAAATAATGCACTCTGTAATGATCAGTCATTGTTTCAATTAGTCACGATTCTATGCGCCGGAGTAGATAATCTTTTTGCATCATTATACTTAGGTAAAGCGGTAGTAAATGTGTGAACCGTTGCTTTGTTTTGTTTTGTTAGACAACTTTACGTCATAATAGACAGTATGATGACTAGGATTCTTCTTCTTTTGGCGTGGTAAAAAGATAAGCCTGTCGGCTTGGTTGATAGCCGCGGATATGCCGAACATAAATAGGGAAGAAACAAGTCAGTTAAAGCATGTCTATTGAATTTCCACACTGTCCGCCATGAACACCACCATCCATACTAATATTATAAATTCAAAAGTAACTCTGTCTGTCTGTATGTTACCTTTTCGCCTAAACCACTGAACGGATTTCGATAAAATTTGACAGAGAGATAGATTGCATCCCGGGGAAGGACATAGGGTAGTTTTTATCGACATACCTCGCGGGCGAAGCCGCGGGCGGAAGCTAGTAGAACAAAAAACTAAAACCTATGTGGGTGCTCTCCCCATAGCTACGAAGTCATCATCATAATCATTTCAGCCGAAAGACGTCCACTGTTGGACATAGGCCTCCTCCAACCACCGCCACTTCGACCGGTTCTGTGCTTCTCGCACCCAGCGCAATTCCTGCGGCCTTCACCGGGCCACTTCCGGTACGCAGTCGTCCCTCCGGAACGTTTCCGCCCCATCGGCCATCTGTTCTGCGAGCAACGCTACGTAGATGTGGTAGGAACCCAATAGTATTTAGGTATTCTTTACCATGGCTATACATCGACGATGTAGGATATGCAATGCTATGCTTGATGGTACAAGTTAATCATTAGCTTTATTATTAAAGCCTCTATGTCTAATAGCGAATCTGGTTATGGTGTTCAGTCCTTCCATAAAACCTTGTAGGAAAAGAACTAATAAGTCCAAGGTTTCTGTGCATTAAAACCATATCACGTGGCATCGCGGCAATGTCTTATTATTGTGTAAAAAATAAAATTGTCTGCAGATAGCCGGGCCCTCGGTCACGCTGCGCAAACGCACGCACGACAGACCGTGCACAATGCGCACGTCCCTCAAATTAGACGTTTTAAACTCTTTGGAACATCAAGATAATAGCATGAGAACACCTATGTCCTATACAAAGTTTTTTTTATCGCTTACTTCCCAACATAAACAAACAAATGGCAGATACCTACATAAGTAGTCACTGCATGCACCATCGTTGACCGCATCATTGCTCAGGTGGCTAAGATAATAATCGTTAGCTTAGCTAATATTAAAAATACCAGTTGACATACCTATTCATATCAAACACATCCATTTAAAAAGTGGATAAGTTTTTGATTGGCTTTTTGGCTCCAAAGAAAGCAAGAATATCGACAGAATGATGCTGCACAAAAAAAATAGTACAAAAAGATACAGACGCAGTTAGTAGCCTCTCAAAATAATATTGATTGCCAAGGTAGATCATATGGCAATGGCCTGTTAAGAAGCCATCAGGAAGCGATTTGAATATTTAAATAAAAATGCCAGTTAACATATTCATACTCGTATCAAACACACGCACTTCAAAAGTGGATAAGTTTTTGATTGGCTATTTGACTCCAATGTAACCAAGATACCAACAGAATGATGCTGCACAAAAATAATGTGTTAAAAGATACAGACGCTGTTTCGATCATGCAATGAAAGCTATAGTCGTATATATGTCGTATAGAATCATGACGTCATTGTTGATCAATCGAAATTGGCTTGTTCATTCCAAAGCTACCTATAACCTACTTAACACGGAAATGCCACATCCGATAAAGTGAAGCTTTTTATTATTCTTATACGCAAAATAACTTTCGCTGTAGTAAGTTTTGACAACATATTGTATCGATTTCCATCCGTTTGTCGTTTCATCCAATAGGAAATGTATGAGTATGGCGCGATTGTTCACGACTCCCGAGATGTTGAATACGTGATCAGGCGCACTTTCTCTTAATATTATTTAAAAAAAACGGCTAGTTCTTGTCTGACCAAGCGCACTGTGGGTTCCGTTGTCAGGTAGCTATGGCTAATATACGTACCTACCGGCCGGGTCGGGAAAACTGCTTATGGAACCCTAAAAAGAAAATTATCGAAATATTTTAAATAACATCTTGATTCCTGAAAGAGAATCTTTGAAAATGCGCATATTTATAGTAATTCGTAAAAGCTCAATTGTCTGCTTATGTCTGCTGTTATTATTAATAAGGTAGAAAGGTAGAGTAGGTCTAATACCTATACTATTGTATTGGTAGCGTTTTTATTATTTTACCAGAGAGAAGTACTTAAATAGGTATGCATAGCCTGTACACAATGCAGATCCGGTCGTTAGATGCAAATTATTATAGTTATACAAGCTCTCTGTCTCAAAATTGGCGTGATCCAAAGTCATCCTCGTGTCGCGTTATTTACCATAAACAAAAACCCAAAGTTCGAGAAAGTACGTTATTAAGGTGAAAGCGAAACTCGACCACAGAGCACGCGACAGACGCCAAAAGTTATTACATAAAACGCGTCTTGTTTACCGATTAGGTGAGATTGTGTGGTGGACACAACGACCCGCTAGCCGCAACTGCCGTGTCACATACACCATGACCAACGCGACTGCAATAATAGTACTACTATTATATAATAGCCTTAGATCACAGGCCTTGTGCCCTGTATGACAATAAAGATTTCTCGCGGTGCGATTTCATTATCAAGAATTTTTTTTCATTATCAAGAATTTTTATTCCGTAAAGACTGAGTTCAAAATCGCGTCGATAGAATAACTAACCGAATCTATCACTATTATAACCAACCACAAGGTTGTTGCCACTTTATTTTAAAACTTCCACATTTATCGTTTTCTCCACATTTCAATGAAGTCACGAATCTGTGTTTATAACTCAGCTGTTAGTAGTAATTAGTTTTTCTTCGAGATAATTACTATCTATGCTCTATATTTTTATTTGGCAGACCAAAGTGACAGCTACGTTCGAATAAGCTTTTATTTTTTGTCATGTTGACAAAAAAAGTCGTTCGCAGCTGTCATTTTAGTCAGCAAACTAAAAATCAGAGCTTAGGTTACGGGAAATTTTCATGCTAACAGTTTTCATTATACTCGTATGTTAATGAAAACACAGTAATCCTCACAAAGAAAGTAACCCTCGCCATGGAAAAATTTCACTAATAAACATTTATTGTAACTGCTAACTGTGGTCTCTCTAACTACTCCTTTCCAGTTTTAACGCTCATTATATTGCGTACAAAACAGAAGAGCCTATCTTCAGCCAACCAACAGAATACAAAAGTAGGTAATAGCAAATAACAATGCATCTTATTGATATTTTACAACAATCATTGTTGGAGAAGTAGTCAACGTCTGCATGTGACAAACAATCGTTTCTCTTCCACATTACTTATTCTGAACGTATGTGAAAAGAAACCATTACTATATTTACCTAAATATTTAAATATTGATACGACCTTCTTTACAAAATAACCCTACCGTACGGTATTGTATAAGTAGATACACCAGTGTTATGCAGTCCTTTTCACCGTATCCGGTGCCAACACAAACTACTAATTTACCTGCGATATAATTTTTGGGAGCTCTACCTTATTATATTGTATACTAGCTTCCGTATTAGCCCGCGACGTCGCCCTCGTGGTATGCCGATAAGTGTCCCATGTCCTTCCCTAAGGTTCAAAGTATCCCCATACCAAATTTCATCCTTAATCGGTCTAGCCGTTTCGAAGATTAGTTGTAATAACCAGACAGAAACACAAACAATAATTTTAGAATTTGTTGTTTTGTTACTATGTGTACCGTACTTTCATAAGCATTTAGTAAAATGCAGTTATTTTGACATTACAAACAGACACTTCAGTTTTATTTATTTGTATAGATGTAGGCTATTCGCTAACTAGGTCAAGATTTCAAACCGTTTTGAACAACTTTAGGCATTCGATGACTTTCGTCTGCAAATTCATATCATGGCCAAACTTACACTAATAATTAATTGACCCGAATAAATATTTTGTCTCACGCTGTTCGGATCTTCATTGTTAACTCCGTGAGACCGTTCGTTGCACTTTTTATAGCTAAATGACCCCTGCGTATACTTTTAATAATAGTTAATTGATAGGTGCAAGTGGTCCACAATATGTGGTCGACTGTTTCTTCACCGCTCCCCTATCCATTCCATTGTTTGTTATACGCATGGTGAAACAGTGCTATTCTTTTAACGGACGCCTGCTAGATAGCATAGTATCTCAATATTATGGTAAACACCTCATTTGCCAAACTTTGCTACTTTGATTACAATGGAAACGGGCCTATTTATTTGAATAAGGTTGTAACAAACAATTATCGTGATCGACGGTCAGTGACAGATATGACCTAAGTACCTACGATAATCAATACATACAAATAAATAGAATTAAAGTGTCTGTTTTTGATATCAAAATGACAGCTTTTTATTAAATGCATATGCGCTTATAACAAAAAAAATTGTCTGTATGTTCGTTCCGGCTAATCTCCGAAACGGCTGGACAGATTGGATAACATTTGGTATGGGGATACTTGAAGCCCTTGGGAAGTACTTTTTACCGACATACCACGCGGTCTGAAGCTAGTATTATTGTAATAATAATAATTGACCTAAAATCATTTTCTCAATAAGAATTTTGAAGTAATCGACCCTCTGAAGGTGGCGTCACTATAGTTTTTATGGCGGCACGCAAATCGCCTCCATATATCCCTATACCTATTGTATAACGTAGGGCTATTACACAGCCATTCGAACTATTCAAATGTCAGCAGAGTTAGTTCCTGCAGCACGCGTAAGTAAGTAATATTTATGAAGCTGCAGAACCACATGCTCAATTCTAACGTCAACTTAATGAATCAAGTTTTAAATAAGGACCGGCATGAAATGTCGTTTATTACGTCTTTATTAGGTTTTTGTAACATTCATTTCATTACGAAATTCGAACAGACCATGATTTTGTAGAAGTAGGTATTGACTGTACATTTTTAGACGACAAACTATGTAGGAGTCTAACAGAGTCTATCACAATAATGTCTTGATTGGACTCTAACATTAATATGTTGTCTATCCAAAACGCGAATCACCGAATGAATCAATAGGAGTCAATCAGTCCTCGTTGAGTTTTATGATAGAGATACTTATACATAGTTATAAAGACTATAGGATCGTCACGGTCAACCGATCAACATGCCCTTAATAATCAGAGCATCACGATTCTAGATGATATCGTACTTTGTGCCTCTAGCTACCACCAAAGCATCATAAATAACAGGTCATTAGACTTCCAACAACACTCGCACAACACAATACCCCACAATTCACCTGGCGGCGCCCATTTCCAGTGGTGAGACAACTTTGACATTTGACCCTCATCTGTTGGCGGTTGCTCGGGGATGTCTCAATCTCAACAATCACAATGGGTCTTAATGTGAACACGACGCACGCTACACTTACCCACTCATGCAGCTAATTAACCGGGTTAATTACGATGTAACAAATAGACGCGTGTCGCGTGCCACACTTAACAGTTCAAGGCAATATTTGTTTACGTAAACTCGCGAGATACCACGAATGTTGATGTTTCAAATTAGCAACGTTTTGGTATTTTTCAAACCTCCTTTTAGCTAACATTTGCTGCAATCAAGTTCTTCGCACATCTTAAGGTTGTTCCATTTTTGTACGTGGTGTCTTCACAGTTGCGTGAACGATTATCATCATAATCAGCATATTATAATGTTCCCACTGCTGGGACACAGGCCTCCTCTCGTTGAGAGGAGATTATCTTATACTTATTGATATTAAATAGGTATGGTAATCATTTCAGTGTACCAATTTTTAAGTAGATACCGATACCTTCCCATAAATCACCATCAGATTACCTAATCATTAACCAAAGAAGAGCAAAACAAAATTATCTACAACGCTAAACGTAAACGGAGAATGGTCCAAAGAAAGTATAAGTGCGGTTATGTACTTGGGGACTCCATGAATACTGACCGCGTTATTACAAACGTTCCAACTAATGAGTAGGAAGGTTCGATCGATACGTGTGTTATGTATATACGTGGCCTTATTGATTACCGTGGGAACAATGAGATTGCAGACTGCGAACCATTGTTCCTTATTATCTATCCATGAAATCTATGTGGCAGAATTGCGATGCTTAATTATTTTTAGTACCTAATTAGGTGCGCGCAGTTAGAAGCCTATAAATTAAGTTACTTTATAATAACCCTAGTCTTTATAGGTTAGATAGATACACATTAAATAATAGCTACTAGTTGTTAGTTATTACATAATCTAAGCTATGATTTACAGTGATGTTTAACATCCGTATCGCAACGGTCTATTGCATTCAGTTTATTCGATTGTTTTCAACTCTAAATCCTGTTAGAAAGCAGTTGTTCAAGATGATGCTTATATGGAAGCCAATAGTGTGTGCAGGCTACAGGGCAGATGATTAAAACGTTTTTGAGTAACTTAAACGTAATTATTTATTAAAATAACTGTTAAGTTAGAATTCAAACAATTACTATAAAATAGAAAAAATTAATTAAACATGACATGAGCGACGACGCAGCAAAAAGGGAAGGAACCAGGGAGGATAAGGAAGTAAGTGTTGTCACAGTAAAGCTTACAATAACACAGATTATAAAACTTTTACACTTCCCCTTAAGCTTTACGTTTAAAACAGAAACATGCAATACAAACATAATTATACTTAATGCATACATAATGCTACATCACTATAGTTTATAAACATGCATTACATGCAGTCATAAAACAAAAGAATTATTTCTAGTATCACATATATTTAAATTTTAAACATTACAATTTTATTTTGGTTACATTCATTTGTTCTGCGAAGTCTGAATGCTTACTTTTACATAAAGGTTTAGTCATAATGTCTGCAATCATGCTATCCGTTTGCAAATATGAAACAACTATCTGTCCATTAATTATCAAATCTTTTACAAAATGATATCTAATATCAATATGTTTTGTCTTCTTATGACAATATTCCTTTACTTCCAATAGTCTTTGAGCACTTTGATTATCATTATACAATACTATATTTAATTTGGTATTTAAAATTTCAAACAATAAATTTCTCATAAAACAAACTTCCTTGCAGACATCACTCATCGCAAGATATTCTGCTTCTGTGCTAGAAAGTGCTACACATTGCTGTTTTCTAGACTCCCAGTTTACATTATCATTACCTAGCTTAACAATAAAACCAGTGTAGGACCTTCTATCGCTGAGATCATTACCCCAATCCGCGTCAGCATAAGCAGTTATATTACAATTGCTACCTTTTGAAAACATCAAACAGTAGTCGATTGTACCACTCAAGTAACGCAGAATGCGTTTTGCAGCAAGCCAATGTGATTTGTCAAAATTATTATTAAATTGGCTCAATTTACTACAAGCATGTGCGATGTCTGGCCTTGTACAAATACATAAATACATAAGACCACCTATTAATTGTCTATAGTTATATGTGTCATCACTCAAGCTATTTTCCGATTTTACAAGTTTACAATCTAAAGACATAGGTGTTGACACATGTTTACAATCAGTCATACCAAACTTCGCAAGTAACCTTTTCACATAATTTGACTGGTCAAGTGTTAAAATTCCTTTTACTCTATCTCTGGTTACATTCATTCCAAGACAATTTCTTATTGGACCTAAATTCTTTACATCAAATTCTGATTCTAGTAACTTAAATAATTCCATCTTAGCCGCACCCAAACTAAATACATAGAAATCATCTACATACAGTGAAATTATGATAAAATCATCTTTTGTTTTCTTAAAATAAACACAAGGTTCACACTTGCTTTGAATGTAACCATTTTTAGAGAGCAATTCATGGACTCTGCAGTTCCACATGCGACTGGCCTGCTTTAGACCATAAATACTTTTGAGTAATAGACAAACTTTGCTATTATTTTCTGAAAAACCCACTGGCTGCTCCATGTAAATGGTTTCATTTAAATTTCCATTGAGAAAAGCTGTAGCAACGTCCAAATGGTCAATATCCATATCTAGAGAGTTAGCTAGAGAAAACAATATTCTCATGGTGGAATGTCGAACAACTGGTGAAAATGTTTCTGTGAAATCAACACCAGGTTTCTGAGTGAAACCACGAGCAACCAAGCGTGCCTTATATTTAATAAAATTTCCTGAGGCATCATTTTTAATTTTTTAAACCCATTTTGATTTTATTACATTTCTATCAACTGGTCTATCAACTAATACCCAAACACCATTTTCAGTTAATGATGTGTATTCATCATACATTGCCTTTTTCCACTGCTCACTATCAGAACAAGAGATAGCTTCTTCATATGTTTGTGGTTGATCAAAATATCCACCATGTACTAACAGAGATAAATCATAGTCACCATACCTCAGAGGTGGAATACCTCGAGTAGTTCTTACAGGCCGGCCATTAGTAGCAACCGGTAATATTGGATTTGTCTCTGGAACTGGTGATTCACCCTCAGATGATGATGACTCAGTCCAAAGATTATCTCCAGCAGGGGACTTGAAACTAATGTCGCTCTCAGGCGATCTGAAGCTGGTATTGTCACTCTGTGTGTCGCAGTGTTCACCAGGGACATCACCTGGAATTTGAGAAACATCCCGATTATTATCATTTAATAAAATATCATTACTATTTATAGAATTATCAGGATAACAATTATTTTCAAAATCATTGTTAATTGGTAAAATATTGTAATGATCATTGCATTCAATATAATTATTATCTTTTTCAGTAGTCATATTATAAAATTTATTTTCTAAAAATGAAACTGTTCTGGACAAGATAATTTTGCTTGGATTAGACGGATCAATTAATCTGTAACCTTTAGAAGTCTCACTATAACCTACAAACACATACATCTTGCTCTTTGAGTCTAATTTTTTGCGTTGCTGCTCAGGTATGAGAGAATAGGCAATGCAGCCAAAAACACGGAGATGACTTAAATCAATTTTAGATCCAGTCCAAACCTCTTCAGGAACAGATCCTGACAAAGCAGCTGTGGGGCTCCTGTTTTTTAAATAAATAGCAGTGATAACTGCTTCACCCCAATAGCGCTTGCAGAGACCACTTTCCTGCAGCATGCACCTTGCCTTCTCCATAATAGTCCTATTTAGGCGTTCACTTACTCCATTTTGAGCAGGACAATAAGGTATAGTTATTTGATGAATTATTCCTTCCATCTTTAAATAGTCGGCGAATCTAGCACTGCAGTATTCGCCACCTCCATCTGTACGTAATATTTTGATCCGCAAATCAGCCTGCTTCTCTACTAGAGTTTTAAAATCAATAAAACTGGACATTACCTCTGATTTGGCTTTTAACAAATATCCAAAAGATTTTCTTGAAAAATCGTCAGTATAGGTCACTAGATAGCGAGCACCTCCCCAGCTGCTTTCAGACATCGGGCCGCAGACGTCACTGTGGATGAGCTCCAAAAGCTGCCTAGCTCTCTTAGCCTGTCCCTTTGGGTAAGACTTGGCCTTCATCTTCCCCTCAAGGCAAGCGATACAATTGTGTATGTCGTGCTTCTGGTTGTCCTGAAACATTACACCAGAAACCAAACCACCCTTTAAAGCATTCATACCACGTTGACTGAGATGGCCGAGACGCCTGTGCCACAATTCCAATGGCACTGTGATAGCAGCATTTGCACTTTGTGCATCCTGTTCCTCCTGCAGGATCATTGGAAAGTGTACCTGAGAATTACACCTATATCTAATGTTGTTTAAAACATAAACACCATTTTTCTTTAAAGCCATTCCCACCAGTTTACCATTTCTATCCAGAACATTACAAAATTCATTAAAAAATTTAACTACATAGCCTTTCTCAACGAGTTTGCCGACAGATATCAAATTGTTGGACAAATTTGGAACAAACATCACATTTTTAATTACAAAATTATTATTATTAAGACATATTTTTATGTCACCCATACCTTCACAAGCGAGTTTATCAGCATTTGCTATAGACACTGAACTATTATTTGCAATACTAAAATTAATCATAAAGTCTTTACAATTAGTCATGTGCGAAGTACATCCACTATCAATAATCCACTGGTTCTTGATGGATTGTGCAACCAGAAGAACTTGCTCATCATTCCTCTTTAATTTTGAGTCCCTCTTCAACTTAAAGCACTTGGATTTGATGTGGCCCTTCTTTTTACAGTAATTACACACTATGGGGCTCTTCTTACTTGCATAGTATGCACTTTGTTGAGTACCAGCCACATTTCCATTGGAATTTTTTCTAAATTCTTCTTGTAGCAACCTACTTCGCACCAGCTCGCTTGATAAAGTGTTTGTGATGTTGGCAGTCTCCAGGTTCGATACAAGCACATCATATTCTTCGGGAAGCCCACCAAGAAGTAATTCCGCTACTTCACTGTCTTCAATTGTTCTACCAATATCTACCAACTGTTGTCTCAGAGTCATGACTGCCTCAATATATGCAGTCATATTGCTATATTGATTAAATTGAATCTTATGGAGTTGTCTCAATAAAGTAACCCTTCTATAAAGAGATTTATCCTCGAACACAGTTTTGAGGTTATCCCATGCGGTTTTTGCTGTCGTAGAATCCCGTACATATTGATAACAATGTGGTTTGATCGAGAGGCATATTCTAGCGAGAGCTTTCTGAATTCGTCCCGCATCAGTATCCGTGCCCTCAACACAACCCCATAAATTTTCTAGTATGAGTGCCATCCGTACCTGAAACTTCCAGGAATGATAATTCACCACTCCTTCCAGCTTGTCCACAAAGCTGCCACCTCCGCCGTAGGGTAACATTGTCCCCGGCGTTCCAAAAGTATGGTCAGCTGCACTGCCAGCATGACTCCTGCCGTCGCCGCCACGTTGGTCTTGATCCGGCATTAGTAATATAATGGGTACGGATGATTCCAATAAACAATCAGCCCTGTGCCTTGTATTGGCACCACACTATAACTTAGTACAGTATTCACTTTTCGTTTAAAGCTGTGTCAACGTGTCTCCCTTTGTTTGCTGGGTCCATAACCTGTTAGAAAGCAGTTGTTCAAGATGATGCTTATATGGAAGCCAATAGTGTGTGCAGGCTACAGGGCAGATGATTAAAACGTTTTTGAGTAACTTAAACGTAATTATTTATTAAAATAACTGTTAAGTTAGAATTCAAACAATTACTATAAAATAGAAAAAATTAATTAAACATGACATGAGCGACGACGCAGCAAAAAGGGAAGGAACCAGGGAGGATAAGGAAGTAAGTGTTGTCACAGTAAAGCTTACAATAACACAGATTATAAAACTTTTACAAATCCTACTTGTACCTGGTAAAAGTATTGCTTGCTTGACTGCACGTTTCAAAGATAAGTACCTACGGTGCTAAGTTGTCGGCACCGAATCTTTGTTTGCCATAAGAATAACTTTTGATAATGGCCAAAACTAGATGTAGGTAAAGTTAAAAGTTAAAAGTAATTTAAATTAATTCTTTTCAATATTTGGTGCTTATGGAACTGGTGGCCTAGTAATTACTAAAGCCGCACGGGTCGATCAAAGGTTTCGCTACGATTCGTCAGTCCGCGGATGGGTGACCATCCATTACATACTCTTTCGTGTCTCGGAAAGCACGTTAAGCTGTTGGTCCCGGCGGTCATTCATAGATCTTCGACAGTCGTGACGGATAGTCAGCCCGAAAGTCTGACAACTGTCTTACTAATGAGTAGCGTGTTACCTAGTAACTGGGTTGTGGAGAAAAGACAGATAGGCAGTTGCTCCATTTAAAATACTGGTATTCATCTGCATCCGGTTATACTGGAAGCTGACCCCAACATAGTTGGGAAACGGCTCGGTAGATGATGACAATTTGGTTGTTATCAGTCCACTTGTCATAAATGCCTACGTAAATAAATATCTTGTCACTTAAGAGCGCGTATACAGAAAGTGGGCAACGTCGCAAACAGCTGTCAAATATTTCCCTGTTTTGATTAATTTGTCAATATTACTGTATGAAAATAAGAAATATGGCTAACTAATGAACTAGAATATTAATAATGAATTGCAATTAAAACACTGAATTTGATGTTGTAACCGTTTTAGGTGTAAAAAAGGCATTTGTAAAGTTTCCAAATACTTTTTTTACATCTAAAACTAAATATTCGGTGTTACGATATTAATTATTGCATTTCATAATCAATATTCTAGTTCATTAGTTAGCCATATTTCTTATTTTCATACAGTAATATTGACAAATTAATCTAAACAGCGAAATATTTGACAGCTATTTGCGACGTTGCCCACTTTCTGTATAAACGCTCTTAAACTATTTGAATTGAACGCAAATCCTTGGATGCATAACTTAGCAGATTACTTAGCTGTGAAGATTCGATTCGAAACGGTTGACATGATTTCTCTTTAAAGAGGAAACCTGTACCTAACAACTCGAGAGCGTCATTTTGTTTCACTTTAACTAATTTCTTAGTACACATTAAACTGGTTTATAGCTTGGGTTTTAATAGAAAGAAAATATTAGTTATCATAAAACATACCCAGTGCGGAACTAGGAATATAATAAATGATTATTGTTAATTTTGTTAACCAATTGAAATACTACCCGTATACGGGCAGTCCGTATAAAATGTGCTACATCGAGTGCTGTATATAGTCTTAGTGATCTTATTTGAAAGCTGGTTCGACTGGACATTTACCTATGCATAATTGAGCGGAGGGGCCAACTCCGAAGGGTGTCGTAAGTGGTGTGCAATGTTTATTCAAGTGTTCATAAGTCATATTAATTTCGTTAAAACATTGTTTTTCAAACTAAAAAAACTATTAAATTTTCATACGGTTTTTACAAATGGACGGAGTGATTCATGAGGAAGGTTTAGGTATATATTCATTAGGTCTTGTGTAAACTGGCTGAAATATGAGGATAACTGTTGAAGATGTCAGAAAAAGTCATGCCGACTGGGAGCTTTAATGACGTGCGCCGCGTAAACCAGTAGAGTTATAATATATATGACAATGTATTACGGAATTATTCCTCTGTTAATCCCGGTAGTACGTTCCCGTGGGATATTTTCCGGCATTCACACGGGTAAAGCCGCGGCCAAAAGCTAGTACCTACCTAATAAAGGACGCCTAAAAAAGAGTTTACTATTATAAAAACCTTAGCAAAGCGAATATGGATTTATGCGGTATTAAGGTCGATCATGTTATTGAAGACTATTTTTTCTGCCACTCAATTTGTGGTGAGTAAACAAACACACCAGGGTTCTTACTCTTTAATTTAATTCCGATAGATTGACGTTGGAATTGTGACGTTTCGTACTCTTGAGTTCGATGCTAGCGCCAAATGATTTTTAGATTGGGTGTCCATTTTGGAGAACTAAGTGGAATTGGGTTCGGGCTTGGCGTGGGGTAATTGTTGACAATATTGTTTTCAAGAGTACCGAATCACGTGACTGTAAAATTAACATTGGAATCATATTGGCATCTCATTGGAATTAAAATTAGTTTGGAGAGTAAGCCCCCAGGCTGTATAAAATAACAATTCACTGTTTCGACAGCGAAATAGTATTTAGATAGAAACTTCTCTGTTTTACAGTCACAACCAAGACACGGAAGTAACAACCAGTCAGTACCTATACCTACAAAATCGTAATCGATTGCAAGTTTCGATTTGTGAGTCATTGGAAAATAAGTGCAGCATTTCGACACGAGAGATTTATATGACAGCTTCTTAAATGCTGATAGAAAGAAACCATGGGTCATTTACTTATGTAATATGTTAAATTATATACTTGCACCTTGCACTATGGTCTATGGTCACAGTTGAGGTCGCGAGGGTCACCCGGCTGCGGAAGGTGAAAGCGATCCATCCGTATCTAACACTACACTCATACACTATAATCTCGGTCCCCTATTCTATTACGACTACATGGAAGGTTTCCAATCGATACTAAAAATTATCGAGGAAGTGACTCAATCATTAATCCAGTTAATTGTGTCCACTGATGCAGGCTGACTTAATATAACGTCTGGCTATCTTTAAAACAAGGCCAACAGTTTGTTCAGAACTTGGTCACATGCAAAATTTTGGTCAAACATTTGGTCACCTCTGTATCGGATGATGGACTTCATAGAACGGAAGATAACACTACATATGTTGTTGTCATAAGACGGTATCCCTATACATAAGAAGACTGAACAAAAGGTCTGACTACATGCACCGCTGTACATCCAATGCAAAGATTTACTAGTTTAAAAAACCCTTTTGCTGCGCTATTCACAACAATTCGATAGGCTGTGGTGTCAAAAATGACACATTTTCAATTACTAATTTGACTCGACTCCGATAGCAAATGGCTACCGGAAGAAAAGCGATCGTCTATATGTTTTAAACTAACAACATTTTCGGGTTTTGGATTTGTTATCAGCCTTTTGAGAACCTACTCCTTTCGACAAAATTGATTGATGCTCGATTCGACATGGAAGCGTATCGAATGGTTGTATTTTGCATCCCATATCTTGGATCGCAGACGCACTGTAATTTTAGTCAGTTATCCACACAATAGGCAACATTATTTTTTAAATTCACCACGGTTATTAGGTAATAACCGTGGTGAATTTAAAAAATAATGTTGCCTGTAGGTGTGTGTGTGTGAGCTGTGTGTCTAGTAGGTACTAGAACGTTGGAGGAAACTTCCTATTATATACCAATATCAACAACTAAATGTATAACTTGTAAGTTATTTTACGTATGTACTTTTTTGGTACTGAAACTACGGAAGTAATTTTTCACAAAAGTAGAACCTGTTTATGCGTTGCTCGAACTTGGTTACCTACATTAAGACAAACAAAAATTAATTTAAAAATAACCTTGATAATTTGTGCATTATCAAGGTTATTTTTAAATTAATTTTTGTTAATTGTTAATTTTTGTTTTTAAAATAGACGAAAAGTCCCATAACTTTCGTCTATTTTCAATTTATATCCTTTATTAGGTAAGTCAGGGTACAGCTTTCAAAGCTACGGCACTGAACAGACTACTGCATAGAAAACTATCATGGAACGAATTTATATAGGTACCTTTTTTTTTTTATTTTTGTTGTCGGGGGGAAACCTTCAAAAGGCACCCGACCTCCGGGGAGGGAGGTCGGGGAGTGTGGGATTTTTACCTCACTAAAACCGCCCCGGTCACCTTCAGCACATAGGGGTGGTCCCGGTTCCTCTTAAAAGACCAATTCCGGAACCCCCCCGTGCAACGCCTGTAAGGCACATCCCTGGGGAGACTGTAAAGGGGCCTCCCCTGAGCCTCGCTATGCACGGCAGCGTGATCACTGTGCCACCGTCTTCCCTGGGGTCACTTGGTGGGCGGACGGAGTCCCCACTCTGTGCGCCCACGACCCCAAAGGTCCACCTACCTTGTTGGTAAGCGGGTTCGGCGTATTAGGCGCCAAGGCGGTTGCCACCCCGACGCCTCCTTCTCCGAGCAGGATCAGCCCTCTCCCGATCCCGCTCGGCAGCCTCCTTCTTGACCATCACGGTCTCACAGAAGGAGGCTACTACCGTCCAATTCTCTGTCTCTGCCAGCATAGCCCTCACTACTGCCGGCAACCAGGCACATATAGGTACCTACCAAAGGTCAAAATGATGGTATTTTACACTGCTTAGGTACACCTTTAACCATTGTTTAGTCATACATACACACCAACTTAAATCCTTATAGGGTTCTAAGTAACCATTTTATGAAACACTAGCTTCTGCCCGCGACTTCGTCCGCATGAAATTTCTTGTTCCCCGACCCATCCCGTCGCATCGCATCGCATCGCCTGCCCGCGCTATTACTTCGTTTTCGCTTAGCGCTATTTCTGACTTTTTTTTTGTTCGGCTCCTAAGTGTCCTAGCTGGTCTAATGTTACATAGCATTATAAACTTCCTCAATAATTGGGCTATTCATTAAGTGTTAAAATATTTTTTGATATACGACTGGTACTTCCAGAGATTAGCGCGTTCAAACAAACAAACGAAACTCTTCAGCTTTATCATTAATATCCATACTAATTAAATAAATAACTTAATAATATTATGAATCCGAAAGTAACTCTGTCTGTATGTTATCTTTTTACGTCTAAATCACTGAACGGATTTCGATAAAATTTGGCAGAGAGATAGATCGCATCCAGGGGCCTTCCCCTGGATGCAATCTATCCGTGGGAATAAAACGGGATAAAAACTATTCTATGTCCTTACATAGAATAGTTTTTATCCCGTTTTATTCCCACGGGATCAAAACTTACGCGTGTGAAACCGCGGGGCGCTGCTAGTATACCTATATAGAATAGGTAGATAAAATCAAGTTTGGTCAGAGTCATTTTAGAATCTGTGATATTGATATTAGGTACCTATAACGCAATATTGCACTGAGCAAACTAAAAAAAAAGGAACGAACGTTTTTTTACTGTGTCTGTCTTTTTATAGAGTGACCTTTAGAGGCAAGCAAACTTCCCTAATCCGTTTCGTTAATTTTATAAAGGGTCAAATTAAATTAGCTAGCAAAACTCCGCAGACGTGACTCCGTGATGGATGTCGATATCTAAACAAGATATAAAAAATATAAATTCTTGGGGTCAACCGACCGTAGCTAGTGAAATATCAGTTTTTTTGTAAACTTCCCAGAATTGATGGATCGTGTGACTAAACACGTTAAAAAAAACCGATTTTCTTAACAACTTCAAGTAACTACCATACAAGCGGTCACTGACCCCAAAAAAATATCAAATAATATTATTACATATTTTTATTTTATCTCAAACTCAAAGCATTTATTTCAATTAAACCTTGTACAGGCACTTTTGAATTGTCAAAATTAAAATAGTCCGTCAGTTAGTCAGAAAGTTGAAGCTATATAGTTGCCCATTCCAAAACGTAGATCTCTATGGAGAAGAACGGGCAAGTAACTCCATGGACACTCTTTTAAATCAAGATATTACAAATCGATATTACAAGATATTACAAATCTTGTTTTGGTATTGATATTCATCACGTCTGCGGAGTTTCGTTAACTAATTCAATTTGACCCTGTATAAAGAAACCGCGTGTGAGACACATATTTACTTCAGCTTTTCAATTAAAATAAAATATCTACTTTATAAAAAATTACCCAATATATGAAATGAGACCGTCTCACTGGCTCATGATGAAGCAGGAAAAAAAAATTAGACGCGGATGTTTTAATTTTAACTTTATTCTTGTTAAATGCAATAAAATATAGCCTTTTTCGAGATGTTTCTGCATAATTGCCCAGCGATAAAATTTTCCCATTTTTTAATAGTTATTCTGCTCTTCGGGGCGGAGACAAATCCAACAAATCAAAGATCATAAAAATCGGTCCAGTCGTTCTTGAGTTACAGATGGTGTAACTCTCAGACCAATAAAAAAGGTGTAACTAAACTAACCCGACTTTTTATATGTATTTGATAAGGTATTATATCAATAATTTAATATAAAATTGCTTATAATTCGCCATGAAATTGAGCTTAGCGTCGAACATAAAATTGTTAAGAGCCACTTGCATCTAAGTACGCTCTTGGTCCTCCTCATAACTTATAATTATTCGGAAGACGTGTTGCGTGACCGTTGCATCAACATTGCATCACAACTAGCTTGTGCATCGCTGCATCCAAATAAAAGAATTTTTTTAAGCAACTCGTAAGGAATATACGGCTATAAGAATGAAATTGTTTTGATTTGTTTATAGTTTAATAAAAAATATTTTCCTGCTCATATAATATAGGAAATAGAATTATCAATTCTGCCAATTAGCACTTCTTTTAAAAACTCGCCTATGATGACTTATAGAGAGTAAAGATTGGAAAAAAGTGCCGAACGGTATCTTCTAACTATTATAATGCAATCAAAATTTTGATTTAATTGTTTTATTTTTACTGAATCCATACTATGAATTTCCACACTGTCCGCCATGAACACCACCATCCATACTAATATTATAAATTCAAAAGTCACTCTGTCTGTCTGTATGTTACCTTTTCACGCCTAAACACTGAACGGATTTCGATAAAATTTGGCAGAGCGATTGCATCCCGGGGAAGGACATAGGATAGTTTTTATCCCGATATTCTCACGGGCAAAGCCGCAGGCGGAAGCTAGAGTCGGTTATCGTGTCCGTCTGTGTAACTGCTTAGATCTTCTTAACTACACAATGGATTTTGATACGGTTTTCACCATCTTTTTAAGCACATTCCGGAATATTTACGTGTAATATTAAACTTAATTATAATAAAGAAATCAATGTTTTGCAAAGTCGTAAAAGGCGTGCGAAGCAAGGTCGGGTCGTTAGTCTATAGGTACTAATATTATAAAGAGGTAAATTTGTTTTGTTTGTTTGAAAAATCTTTTTGCACTTGATAGACCAATTCTTGAAGAAGGCTAATAGCATCACGCTAGGACCCTATAGAGCCGAGCAAAAGGAATTAAACGTCAAAAAGCACTCTAAGTGAAAACGAATACTAGTGCGGGCAGGCGATGCGATGCGACGGGGTATGTTGGGGAACAACAAATTTCACGCAGATGAAGTTGCGTAGAAGGTAGTAAAATATTAATTGCAGTAGGTAGGTACATACCTGTAATTTGTTCGTCCGTAACTCCGGGTAACAGAAGGTAAACAATTATGATCACTTAACGTTACCTATTAGTGTGATATAAGAAGAAACAGCGAAGAGCGTAATCATGACGTATAAATTATAATGAAATGAACCTGCGTAAAGTGCGGATGAGCAGGCCAGTTTTAATCTGTATCTAATTATTATTTTTCATTAAACTAGCGATCCGCCCCTGCTTCGCACGGACGTTATGACTGGACTAAAAATCGAGATTTCTTATTTTGTGTAACTTTAATATAACGGCCACGCTAGGTTGCTAGGTTCTGGGTTCGAATCCCATGTTATTGAGTGTTAAAGTGTCAAAGTGTTATTGAGTTTTTCCATCAGGTAGTTCTCAGTAACAGCCCGAAGTATGGATTTGTGCTCGGTTGATGGCAATAGGCTCGACCCCTATTACATGAGACTTAACTGGTAGGTACTTTTTTTTTTTTTAACTGGCGCAATGTGGGTGTGCACTGAAAAAAATAATGTCTTTCTACACCACATTAAAGAGGTTTCATTAAGACTTACTGACTTTATGCAGTGAGAAGAAATGTTTGTACAACTTTTAATGATTGAACATACTATTTCCCGAAAAAAACAAAAAAAAAGGAAAACCACCATTACTGACATGTAAGTACTTAAATGGTTTGAACGATATCAAAAAATGAATAAAACAGTTATTTTTGTGACCTTTTAGCTACTTAAAACGTTAAAGTTTACTAGGTCATAACGGTAACATTTTGCCTCAAGCTTTAACTGTTTTTGGATCAGTACTAAATACTGTTTTGAACGTTAGGCTCATATAGAACCGTTTAAAGCAGTTCAGATCAATGTTTTTTCATTTTTATTTACAGTTTTTTTTTTTTTAGTTTCAGTTTACCATAGGTACACCTCTGCCTAACCCTTTGGGGAATACAAGCGTGATATTATGTAGATATAGGCCGTTATTAGTATTATAATGAAAATAAATCCTATTATAAATTCATCAATTAGTCTGTATTCCTAACCCTGATCAGCCCTTAGATTGTAAGCCTCAAGTTTTCAGGACAACATTTACAAATATTAGCAAAGAGCATCGCTAAATTACTGAACTCACAGGAATGCACTTTAGTAAAACTCTGTTCTGAAAGTGTTATAAAATGTGTTGTAAAATGAAATATAGGTCACACATCATAAGATGGTGGCATTTCAACAAAAATGCTACAATATAATAATATATAATATATTGTATTGGTTGTAATATATTCGAGTTGTTTGTTCATCTTTATAATAACGAATAACCTTAACATGCCAAGGCAAAATATGCATTCATAATAGCAATATTTTGGAGAAGTCCGAGCAGGCAAATTAATTATCTAATTTTGAAAATATTATCGAAAGTTGGTAACATAATACATATATGTATTATGAAAAATTTAAATTGAAAACCTCTAAATGAAAATAAAAGTAGCATCACATCTTTTTAAAAGTATTATGATGTAAATTATGTAATGGTCGATGACAGTGGAAACAGCGAAACAAGTAAATATATAGGTTTTGCCAATAACTCTAGGTGTTGCGACACCTAAGTCAGCCAAAAAAAAAAACCCCACCTTAAAATCAAATTAGTTATTTATGTAAATACTGTGCTGCGACAAGGACAATTACGTTAAACAAAAAAAAAATGCAACTACAAAATTAAGCATCTATCCAAGGGTAAATAAAATTTACAAACGATCAATGGCATATTCTACCTATATATATTTTTATACAAGGTGAACCGTTAAAGATCTGAAGAAGAAAACCTGAAACTATTAAAGGTAGGTAGTTTTTTTCAAAATCTTTGAATGAAGAAGGTCACAAGAGAAAAACACGTTGAAAATCTAGACGCAATTCACGCAATCTCATCTCAGCGACAACTAACGTCATAATTTTGACAAAAAATTGTGAAAATTAGAGGTAAGTATTTTTGACAGATTGAGACAGATTAGAATGCGAACTTTCTTTAATACGGGAATTGCCCAATGTTAAGTTGCATTCGACAAGTTGGAAGGTAAACGACGTATATTTCTTAAGTAAACCGCTTGAATGATGATAAATGTGTCCATCCATGCCAACACAATAACAACACACACAACAACATAATATACCCACTGTTACAATTCTACCACCAACTTTAAATACATAGCCTAATGTATCTTTCTTCGTCATATATTTAATTGCGGAAATGAGGATATACTCTTTGCGTTTAGCTTGAAGGAGAAAGCCATTAAGTTGCGAACAAAAATAAAAAGACACATTTCTAAAACAAGAAATGTCCATCAGACGAGTAGATTACTGTCAATTACCGTATTTAATCTCACTGCGAGTAAACGAACAATTTATTACATCTGAGCACCTACTTACATCCGTTTCCTGATTGAGCACCTTCGCGATATTATTGGAACTATCTAGTCTGATGGGTTTCGATCTTCGTTTTGGTAGACTTCTGAATCTTATTTGTTTTTACAATCTGCAAGCCAACAGTCAATCTCTAGCAGTACACAAATAAAATTGAACATGTTTAGTACTTTTATTAGCGAAGAACCCTTGGTGGCCTCGGTTCATAGATACTACCGGGATTTAAAATAGCTTCGAGGGCTCCTAACGTTCTAACAAAGTTTAGTCTAGACCAGCATCTCAAAAATTTTGAAACATAAAATGTTTTCAAAACACCAAAAGTAAACCGTTCAAAACCCACACACTTTTAGTTAATTGCCTACCAAAAAAATCGTTATAATACGATTTTAAAATAAAACATAACTATTTACCAATCGCTTCTCACAGCCAAATACCAAGTCCTAAATACTACTTTGGCTACGGCAAAATAAAGTCACTTAAGTTCATGATTTTGTGCAATTTTGTTATAATTGCGACACAATTTAATTCACAACGTATTGTTTTACATTATTTAAAGTTATACGAAGCCAAATATCGTGAGGTGTCGACAGTCCAGTGAAAAAGACATTGACGTCGAAATTGCGTTATACTTATCCACCCACTATACCTACTTACACTTTATCTTAACATAACAGTTGTGTTGCGACAGTTCAGGCAAGTGTTATGTAAATCTGGTGTGCCCTAATATAATCCTATTGACTCTCTCATCCAATTAAGGCTCGTTAAATCGTTCTCGATTATTATCTACATACCCATAAATGACAACTTTGCACCCATATGGTCGTATCTGCTAAATCTTCAGCTGAACTTAATTGGGGTTAAAATAACTAAAGTGGGTCCTTGACTTGAAAACCTTGACCAAGGAGGATTGGTCAAGAAAGACCTTGTCAGGTTTTAACACCTAGAATTTGGTTAGATATATGATAAATAGATATTGGTGATTGAATTTTCCTGTCGTCGAAATCTACCTAAAAGGTGTCAAAAGAACTTAAAAACAACCCATGATGCACGCAGTAAGGAAAAGCGGATGCAGTCTGGAACAAGAGGTCGGTTTCAGGCTGCTCTACCCAAACTGTGACATGCATATTATATGTATTTTGAATTTTTGATCCTTTGCATAAGTGGGCTATATTATTATATAGGTATGTTTGTAAAGTATTTTTTTTGTCTTTCTAAGCCTTCTTGTTTGGTAAATACGAATTTCAATTATAAACTCAACTTAATTAATTAACTAATTAAAATTACTTAAACAAATGAAATTACTTAAAAAAACCTACAAGGTTACCTGCCTACCAGAATTTACTTCGCTGTATACAAATATACGTTTCAAGGAAAAAAATATACGGAGCGATTTTATAATAGTGAGCGTTGAGATAAATGCACAAGGCAGCAATGCAGCATTGAGTTTAAGTACCTAGTTCGCCACAACAACTGTAATTACGTTCGCGACACAACCGCAATCAACGTCAGTCCCTCTATTAATAAACGGAAAGTTTTTCAGAAGACATTGACAATGAAAACAGACTGTTTGAGCGTTTTCGTGAGGTCATTGTGCAACAACCGAGCGTAAAGAAGGAGCCATAGTACGGTAATTAACTAAATTAAATGCAATCAGGGTGCATAGCTGAAGTATTTTCAGCGTTTTCGGTGTTTTTGGGTAAATTGTGTCACAACATTATTATTGAAAAAAATATCGCTCTTTCAAAGTATGTAATTTCTTAAATTTAAAGAACTATAACCGTGCGTAGTGCTGAAATTCCACTATATTCCTAAATAAAATGTCACCGGCATCGCATAAAATATTAAAATATGCCTTGTACTATATATACACTTGCACTATTTATACAAAAATAACAATATTATTCTGACAAGTTTTCCGGTCGCACCTTTGTTTTTCTTCTTAGATTTTCATAAAAAGATTTTGATTGCACGGATTAGGTACTTACCGCATAAAAGTAGCGCAAACAACTCCATTTTGTAATCCATCGTGATTTTATTAATGTTTATTGGCATTCATTCATGCAGTCTTATTCAAAGTTCACGTAAACAATGACGTAAATATTTCCCGCGTAAAAACAGAACGGTCGAACTCGCGCGTGCGTCTGGCGCGCTTCGCGATACGAATGTCGAATGACCACATGACTCGAGAAACGCGCCATACGGCCAATTTTTCGTTGGCATAAAGCCGTCTTCCTATATTATGTATAACCAAATTACTTTGCAGTATGATTTCTATGATCGAAGCACATTTGTGTTCAATAAACGAGGTGAAGCGGCTAATTTTGTAGTCGAAACTATTACCTATCCGATAAATAAGATTTCAAAAACACTGTTAGCGCTTAAAACAAACTACTACGTAATATATTTCTTAAGTATTATGTATGTATGTGATGTTTAAAGAAAAAATTCGTATTCTCAAAACTTCACATTATTTTTTCCAAGTCACGTTCTTTGCTCTAGTTACATATAATAATAAGGTATTTTTTATGGAAATACCTACAAAAATGCCCGCTAATAATACTAAGATAAATGCAACCATGTTCGCATGATGCTGGAAGCAGCTGGATGAGAATATCCGGCCAAAGATCGATTAAAATGCCGTGCGATTACATAGGCCTATTATATGCTTTCTTATACATGGGCCTATGTCTAACGGTGAACTACTACAGAATGATGATGATTTTCAATGAGAAGAACTTGAAACAGCAATAAATAATTTTTCAAGTTTTAATATTCAAAACATTATGTCAGTTCTCTTTGACACGTCTTACGGAAGAAAAAATGCATCGTGGCCAAGAAAGATTTCCCACGGCTGGCACATTTAACGTTGGCAATTCATATCGACGACCCTTGGCTATGAATCGACATTGTATGAAACTATGGAACAATGCTAGTTATTAAAAGTATATTCTTATGAGAATGCATAGCTATGCAATCATAGCATATGTGATAGTAACTTCCCGCTCTAACAGTGTGGTCAAGGACTTCCTATAAGAACAAAGGTGTTTAACGAAGCCAAAGTTGACTGAAATTAATATTGGTCTCGAAATTAAAGTACGAGTAACTAAATACACATCGGAGAACATACATTTCAAGACTCCAATTTCAATGAATTGTAAGCCCTCTCTATTACTCGTATAACTAAACATTCAAATTGTATATAGTGATTTTAATTTCGTGTATCTTTCAAGCATAAGTATATGGAAATGCATGGGATGCATGGGAACTAAAGACTAACGGCCCGGACTATTACAGTTTAATAAACTAGAGCAAGTTATGCATTCTGATATGTATAAAAAGTTTTAAGACGATTTCTACCATTAGACAGGGATAAAACCTATACACATACATACTTTTCCAAGGTTCCTTGATCCCTTCCAAGTAGCTCGGAAAACTTTGTAAAGTTATTGTTTTCCTCCCCTTATCCCAATTATTTAGGGTCGTAATAGGTCGAAGCACTACTTTCTTCTATTCATCTCCATCCACCGTCAGCTCAGAATTCACTGTATTGCGGCAAATATTTAACCGATCCTAAAAATACTAATCGACACGCTAATAATTATATACTCACTGATCGACTTTTTGTGATTAGTCTTAGCATAGTTACTGGGAACAACTCGAACGTGCGCTCGTCGGGCGCAGCTGATGCACGGCTGGCTTCGCTCGTTCGGCTCGCACGTTTTTGGTTGCAGTTCTTACCTAACTTATGCTTACTGCGACCAATTTTAACAGGACAGTTAGTTTTTAAAAATACCAGAAAGATAAAAGACAAATGAGTAAAGAAGGCCAACATCATTCTCAATCGCTCTCTCACTGTTGAGAATCGTGACTCCTCCGTTTCAAATTGTCAACGGTCTTTCTCCAACTGTTACGATCAGTGGCTTGGTGAAGTGCGGCGCTGATTTGTATACCCAATTGCTCGGATATTTGATCCAGTCACCATCAGACGTTCCATGTTGTTACTACCTCTGCTGGCAATGTGGCCGAAGTATCTTACGACACGTTGCAAGCTGGTTGGCACTCTAATTTGAGTTGTTTTAGGATCGAGAAATTTGTACGGTGGGCTGTCCATGGTATCTAATAGGCGACACTAGCATCACATTTCGAAGGCGTCAATTATTATGCTGTCGGTAGGTTTGTTCGTCCAAGTCTCTGCTCCATAGAAAAAGATGGAAAGGACAAGTGAGCGGACCAGGTGTTCGAACATCATTATAAGATCTAAAATATTTTAGGGGATCAATTTAATCTTCTCCCTTTATTTCTAAGCATATCATCTGTCACACAATCTCTCCGTCATTTCTTAGCCATCAACATTAAAATAAGTATTAGTTAATTAAGTCATACTTAACACTTTTCATTACATGCTCCTCAATCCTCCGCATTTGAAGTTCATAAATATGATAATCGGCTACTACTCAGTTCTTTTGTACTTTATCTTATTTACCAAATATATTGAAGAAGACTGAAGCAGCTACGACGGTGTAAAGGTATAGGTATGCCACAGGGTTCCATCCTAGGCCCAAAGTTACACTACATTTATTAAATCAGGAGGTCTAAGAAAATATTTGGTTGCTGGTTCGATTTAGGTCTCAAAAAGATCGAAGGTGCAAGCAATGCGAGTAGTGGTAGCCAAAGGGTAGCCGGAGGTCCAGACCTCAATTATGCGAGCCTAGTTGAAGTTACCCAGAGAATTGTCAGACGGACAGACTGTTTAATCCTTTTAGTTTTTAAATTTGATGTAAATAGTATAGTCTATCTACATCGACGTACTTAGTACACTCACGTTAAATTTCGCCAGTTGTATTTAAGTTTACGGTGCCTAATAAGGGGCGAGACCAAATCCAGTGTACGGGCTGCCATTTTTTTTTTATAGAAGAACTGAATAACACTTTGTGGAATGCTGTAGGTAACATACTTTTAAGGGTATTTGTAACATTCTATAGTTTACACGATTTCGTGCCTATAATGCAATACGTCAAATCACATGTCACCCAGAAAATTTTTGCTTAAATGCACTAGCATGTGAAATATATAATAAGAACTAGTTTATTAAAGCAATCATTTACACAATCGTTAGAGTTATTTCTTTTGACCTTCAAGCTGATGAAAGTAAAAAGGAACAAAAAGTGCGTGTTAACACCCATCGCTATGTAGTAACAAGCAATTATGTGTATTCATGCAAAATGTCGATCTGATACGGGTACGAATTGATTAACTAACAGAATAACATAACCAACTTATAAAGAAGGTAGAGGCACAATGTACAGTAAACTAAAAGTTATAATCTGATAATGCACACTAATATTATAAATCCGAAAGTAACTTTTTCTGTCTGTCTATCTGTAGTACTCTCTGTCTGTCTCTGTCTGTCTGTCTACCTGTAGTAACTCTGTCTGTCTGTCTATTTCCACGCCTAAACCACTGAACGGATTTCGATAAAATTTGGCAGAGAGATAGATTGCATCCCGGAGAAGGACATAGAATAGTTTTTATCGACATACCTTGCGGGCGAAGCCGCGGGCGGAAGCTAGTAGGTATATTAATGATATGGATAAGTATGTATTTATTGTATATACGTAAATGGTACACCACATACTACCCGCAGTATTGACTCGCCTTTCTCCCTTAACAATCCAAAGATTGTCTTTAAACGATCGCTTTTAACGATAAGACCTCCCATTGTGTCACCTCTTACAAATAACTACGTTTATATCTGTAATATTTATAGTTTACCTACATATTAAAGAGTATGCTATCTATCTTCATACTTACCTACATTTAATTTTGTGAAAAGCAATCTCTCTAAATTTAGTCAGAAACTTAAAAAAAAATAAGCACATGAGGATATAAAATACACTGAGCTTATAAGATCTATTTATTGTAATCCATGTGGCAAAAAGTTTTGTATCTACAAATTGACTTAAACAAATTAGGAAACATTTATTACAATAGTTGAGGCAGACATAAGCACTGTATATACGTACTATGTATTCAAAATCTTATAGATAATAGAGTCATAAAAGCGGGCCTCATTATTTTTAAAAAAAACTTTCACAAACTAGACTCTTCTTTTGAGTACCTTAATGTACCTACGTCTTTCTTTCTATTATCTTTACCTATTCATGGCAGTAGTAACTTACTATTTATGCGATTTAATGAACCTACTTCTCATTATATTATCTCACTACAACATATTATGATAATCGTACATCAGGTTTCATCAATTTCTTGATGTACGCGAACAGAGTGGAAAGTTCAAACAGGCCCTGAAGGGAAACTTCACTTAATATTGGTATAGGTATTATAGAGTTTGTCTGCATTTGTGTCAGGTCAGTTCAAGACGGTACCAAGAGGCCGCGTCTTAACCAAAGCAATCGTCGCTCGAACACACGACCGTTGCGTTCATTTTGTTCGCTGAACCCACGTTACACGAACACACATGTCTCCAAGTGCGTACAAGGCTTAAAGTAAAACTTGTTACTGCAACCAGCCTTAAATATTTATGGTATTTTTGATCCAAGGTCCACTCGAACTTTCCAGCCTGTAGGTATAATTCAATTACATATGCACAAGTTTCAATACCAGCGAGGTATCAATATCAATCTATCGGTGGTTGAGAGAGACCAGTGTGGGAAATATACGGATTCTCTTACAAATCACATATCATTATTATGTTGCACAAGTTATGTCTAATTGGATGCATTTTATCGACCCCGCGGTCTAGTCAGCCTCACTACCATCATGTTTTCTGGTGGCTTTTATTTTTACTATGACATTTCACCATGCCGTATGGGCCATGAGACTTTAATATGTCATACCGATACATAGTATCGGCATACAAAAATGGAACTAATCTATAGAGATTAGTTCCATTTTAGCATAACAATAGCGATCGTTGATCATCATTGGCCCATCTACATTTATTTCCAGATTCTTCTATTCTATTATCCTGAATTTATACAACTATAACGTTCTCGTCAACATTTTTCTTGAATGAAAATCCATACATGGTTTATTGCTTGGATGCTTACACAATAGTGACTGTGTGCTATGTTTAAAACGTACTGTACCAACTAAAAGGCATAGAGAAGAAGAATGGTTCATATCTTGCGAACTCCTTAAAATTCATATGGACAGTAACAATTATTAACTTAAAAGTACGACAGCTTTAAAATTCACTATCACAGTGAGATAATGTGGGTATTATGTCATTTCATTCGTGATCTTTCTACGTTCCTTTTATTTAAGTATATTTTTAAGGCTTCACTAAAACATTTAAGGATGGAACCTCTGACTATGAAAACCTATTAAAAGTACAACTTACAAGACAAGTCCTATTTATTTACAAGTTTTCTAATGGAATGAAGATGTACGTACAGTCTGTTTACTTTTTATGTTAAAGCCAAAATGATTCATAGCTTTAACGACTTTTAAGATTTAAGGCTATCGACATACTACAATGAGAGAATATGCTTAGCATACTCAGTAATTGTACTACGTCGATTTTATTCCACTATTCACTTTTATTTACAGATTTCTATCACATACAATAGTTTATAGTACTATCTAAATTATACCTACTACTTGGAACTACTGAAATAGTCTAATTCCGTACAAATACTAGAGTTGTCAAAAGTTGCCAGACACATAGTCATAGTTATTTTTCTTTGCTACTGTACTGTTGAGAAGCACCACTTTCTGTTTCTGCTATTCTGGTATGTTAATATCTCTACTACAGGTACTCTTATATATATACTTCTCACTAAATCAAAACCATGGCTTCATCACACTAATATTATAAAGGCGAAAGTATGTGAGTGTGTGTGTGTTTATATGTTTGTTACTTCTTCACGGTCAAACGGCTGTACCAATTTTGGAAAAAAATTGTATGGAGATAGCTGACACTCTGGATTAATATATAGGCTGTATAGGATGACCTTTTAGATGTTCTTATACTCGACATAGTGTAAAAAAACCTAATACAATACAAAATGTTCCTAGGACAAAAAGTACTAGGTCCATATTTAAATGTACAGACGCCAGCACATCAAGCTACCCGAAACTGTCTTCCCAATCAACTTTGAACCTTATGCTTTAGAAATAAAGTTGAAAGTCTATTAAAGAAATTTGACAGATTATAGTAACTTGATGTACTGGCGTCTGTACATGATTATATTATTACACAAAATAGAACTCCTTTCTCAAATAAGCTAGCATTTTAAAGACCACTTAGCAAAAGTGTAATACAGGTCTAGTTTTTTGCACGTAAGCTAAGATAGAGGTGTTTCTTGCTTTTTATACCTTCAGAGAAAGTGGTGGTTGTTCCAAACACGTTAAATAGTTAGGTACTTGAGTACATAATGAAAAAAATTATCGTTTTCAAAACAAACCTCTGAAAACGACCTAGTTCGTTGTTGAACCAGGTTAATGACAATAAAAACTTCTTATCCGGCAACCCATGACATACTTATAATACAATATTTACAAAAAGATTTCTGAAACGAGTTTCTTGTCTATGAGCCGATGTGGCTTCGGTCGCGTCGGCTTCCTTCGGCGGTAGAGACGCGCGTTCAACCGGTACAGCGCCGGGGACAGCGCGCATCGCACGTTGAACCACCAGTCGCACGACGCCACTCCTTGCGAGAACACCGTGCCGTTGGGGCACAGGAACGACGCCTGGCGACCATCGATGTCACAGTAGTGCCACGCTGAAAAAGCAAACGTACCATATTCAATTCGCAAGAATTGTGTCAAAACTGAAGCGTAGCGTAATCGAAAAAGCTCTTTCTCTTTTTCCCATTCTACATATTTGGGGTAGAGCGTATGAATTGTCTCAAATTATTTGTAGAGAGGAAGACATCTAATCTTGCCTCGCAATATCAGGTCATCCATCATCAGTTTTGCCAATGCTTAAACGGCAAACGTACTAAGATTGTACAATCTTCATCCATAGCACAAATGTGGATGTGACCACAATGCTATGGATGAAGGACGATGCCAAGAAACCCCATCAGCAGGACGAAATACCTCAAGGTCCAGAGATCAACAAGAAATCGTAAATAAAACGTAAGCAAAGGTTTCAAATAAAGGTTAAAGAACCTACTTGCCCTACAAACAGCACACTACCAGATTGATATACATTCACAGTTAACATTGAGAAATGTCACATATTCGCATTGCAACGTGTCCTAGAAACTAAACAAGCATGATTAATGTGATAGAAATTTTTTGCATAGAAATCATTTTTTTTTATTAACTTCAAGGTATTTCTTGGGGGTTTACTCGTAAATTGAAACTCATCACAATAGTACCTATAATTTATGCCATTTTAAAATTAATCTTCGTGTCGCTGGCACGACTGTATTTCCGATCAAATGGCTTAAAACTTCGCCAGCGCTAAGGACACTTTGACTGCATGTTTTGGGGCACAGAAGGCAGGACAGGCGGTGGAGCATAGTACGCATAATATGCTCCATGCCGGTTATGCAGGTGTGGATGTGGAGCTATGTCGCAACATAGCTCCACATCTACACCCTGCTGCCGAGGTAGCCCCCCTTTATCAGGATGGGGTTGCATCTTTCTATTTTGCGTCCGGATAGGGTTCAGGGACTTCCAAGCGGACCACGAAAGGTTACACACCCTGCAGGGAAATGCTCCTTTGGTGGTAGACAGTAAGTAGGAGAGGGAAGAGTATCCTGCCACAGTTTGCAACGGGCGCCGACCTGCTTTCCTGGTAAAGACGCTTACGATTTCAAGAAGCTGTGCCTGCTTTTTAGCCTATGCGCTGGCAGTTGTACCCCAGATAATGGGTGTCTAGTATCAGATTCCTGTTTGTGTTTCTCCACAGCGCTTGCAACTTCCCTTTGCATTTTTGGTGGCGCTTTGCCAGCTGTGAGATATAGTGCGTTGACCGGGGTCGGTTGCAGGCAGTCTGTGATAGTTCGGCATGTTTCGTTTAGAGCAACATCTACTTCTTTTGCGTAAGCGGAACGATGCCACACTGGACACGCTTATTCTTAGAGAAGCAGAGTGCTAGGCCAACAGTCGGGAGTACCGTAGCACCCTAGTTGGTTGAGGTTAGGATATTAAAAATGGAAACAGAAATTTTCAGCTTCGCAGTCAAGCGCGGTCTCAATGACACATAGGAAAACGTTTGAATATTAATGTTTATGTGTTTTGGTAAAATACCTTTGACCAATTCCAATATTCTCATGAGATTACTTAATTCTAACGTATTTTTATTAAAGTGCTATGGGGCCACCGCACCTCTTTTAAATAACGTTAAGTAATGATTCCTCAACCTTTATGATGCGGAAGTTGTTCCAAATTATGTTTTATTTTTTATAAAGTCGTTTATGAGTTAAGTAAATTCAATGTAATAAATCAAGTCAATAATTTAATAAATTAGCAAGACGTCTTCAATAAATTAGAAGCTAAGTGCGTATCTCTATCGTAGATCTCACGTTTTTGACCCAACATTTCAAGTCGAGATCATGTCCGGGTTACTTTATGTTATAATTATCTGACCTTAAAGTATCATAAGGTCAGTAGTAAATCATTACAGCACGGCCAAGGTCTAAGCCACAAAATCGCAAAAGCTTTGTTCTGATAATAGAACCAAAAAGATGAACACCCACATCTTACAATTAATTTTCTTTGTCTGTTTCTTTTTTCGGTTATTCAGATAGGTACATAATAAAGATAATGATTTAAACTCCTCCTACTTTAATAGCAGGCATCATTTGTTACATGATTAACATCTTGTATTTCAAAAAATAAATCGTAAATCAATATACAATAGAATGCCATCATGCTAATCAAGCGTTGAAAACGTCATCATCATCATCATCAGCCTATAATGTTCCCACTGCTGGGACACAGGCCTCCTCTCAGTGAGAGGGAGTGGGCCGTAATCCACCACGCGGGCCCAGTGCGGGTTGGTAGATGTCACATGTCTTCGAATTTTTGGTTCTAGGACATGCCGGTTTCCTCACGATGTTTTCCTTCACCGTTTTGTGAGCAGTGGTGATGAAATAATTTACACAAAGTAAAGCGCCTGTCTGGGTTCGAACCTACGACCTACAACTCGTAAGTCGCGGCCGTTACCACTTGGCCACCACTGCGTTGAAAACGTAATATGACAAATTATAATCAAAAACGCTGTAGGCATGATTATGTAAGAAAAAATTTATGTAAACCATAGAGAATGACAGTTAAAGCAAAAAAATGGAGATTATTTCAATCCTGAGTGGATTGAAACAATCTCCATTTTTTTTATGCATTGTTCTTGTCTTTCATTTGTTTTTGGCCATTTACCTTGGCAGCGGGTCTCCATGTCAGCGAAGAAGCCCGGATAAGGCTGATCATCACAGTAAAAGTTGGTGTATGGCACTGCACCAAGCACCGGGTAGTCTGTGCCTGGTTTTCCTGAAATTAGCCAAATAGTAATGTTTAATACACTTTAAAATGTAAATAGAATATAATTTTATTTTAGTATCTAAATTAGTTTTGGTAGAGACGCGTTGATGTCTTTTGTATGGGATACATTTTCAAACAATAAAATACGATGTTAATAAAATAAATTGTATTTCAATTTAAATAACTCAATGTCAAATGTAAGGAAAAATGGTTTACTAAACAAACAAAGTTGTTTTTTTACCAAAAGCAGTCATTATGTTTAATATTTAACATTGAAAAGTAAAATGAGCAATTTAACTTGTTACAGTGTAGTTTAACTTGACTAAAACTCGTTATATGGAACTGTAGTACACTATATTAAGCTACATTTAATGGACACGTTTTTAGAGGTCAAAGGTGCCTAGTTCCCACATAAACCGATCGACACGCCCTTAGACAACGGCTACTCAAAACCATATAAATTATATCCAATGAAATTAAACTTACAACTTTCAATATTTGATTAATATACAGTATGTTAACTAACAGAGGGCGTTCCCGTTAACCCGCAATAGTATAGCATCCATACATGCTAAAAAAAATATTACCATTCGAAAATAAAATGTTTTTATATTAAAATATTCACTAAAAATCGTAAATTGATACTCTATTTATTTAATTAATTCTAATTTATTTAATTAAATAAATTCCGACATTGTTGTCCTTCAAGTACGCGTGTACAGAGTGTTTCTTTAACGTATCAATTTACGATCTTTAGTGAATATTTTAATATAAAAAAAAATAAAAACATTTTATTTTCGAATGGTAATATTTTTTTTAGCATGTATGGATGCTATATAAATACTATTGCGGGTTAACGGGAACGCCCTCTGTTAGTTAACATACTGTATGTTTTGATGCCCCCTTAACTTAAATTAATTACGCAATGGTATTGGATACTAGCTGCCCCCGCAGTTTCACCCGCAAAGGTCTCGATCCCGTGGGAATATTAGGATAAAAAGTACTTTATGCCCTAATCCAAGTCATGGTCTACCCATGTCAGTGGCGGATTTACCAGCAGGCTGAGTAGGCTGGAGCCTATGGCGGCAGATTTTAGGGGCGGCAAAAAATGTTCGTTATTGTGTAACTAGTAGATATTAAGGCACCGCTTTATTAACGTACCTAGTACATAATTCGAGCTGTTATGAGCTCAGAAATATAGATAGGTACCCAAAAACTATTTCTTGTGCAATCTTAACATCGTATTATCTAGAAACTGACACATTATTGTAGAGTTCTGTAGGGGCGGCAAAATTTGAATAGCCTACTGGCGGCAAATATGTAAATCCGCCACTGACCCATGTGTCAAATTTTATAGACGCTAAAACGGCCGACGCTAAACGAATTCAGCCTTTTTAGCGTGAAAGCGTAACAAACCAACATAAAAAATTTTATATTTTCTCTTTGTTGTATTAATTTAGATTTGAATCACTCCTCTTTGACAATACAATAAGTTGCTTTTTCAATAATGTAATAATGAATAATGGTACCTACTTTGAGCGATACCACGAGCAACAAGAGGAAGCAATTTCATCTTTAGAATTAATTGACAACAATCAACTATTAATAATTGCATTAAATAATTTTACAATCGGTCTAGACACTCAAATTCGTGAGAAAATGATCATCCCGTTTGATCACGAGCGACTCTTGCGCATATTAGACCGCTCCCGGTAGTTATACAGATAACGAAAGTTCGCTTGCAGTGACGACTTTCACTCCAAGACACCACTACTAACAATTCTCGATTGTGCGACAAAATAGCATCTTAAGCCATTATTTTGTATTAGTTTTCGCTTATTGGGAAACGAGAAGTGATAGTAAAAGATTAATCGAACATGGTACATTCACCTTTGACCACCATTAATTTATAGTACAGTAACTGCAATTACGGTACTCGTCGTATATAATAGAACACAGGCCTACCTTCGAACCGCAAACCTTACGCAATTGTAGAATATAAATTTCCTTTCGAAAGATTATCCGTCTTAATTCGTAAAATGAAATGTGTCTTGCATCGAAAGGCAGTCTTCAATGCAAATTGACCTGCACTTCTGAATGCGTACTTAAATACTAAGAAAACGCTTACATCATTAAGGGGAAGCCTTCTGAATGCGTACATAACTTTCGACAGGCAATTGAACATTTTCAGTCGGTCAGTTACGAGTGAATCCTACGAATATTATAAACGCGAAAGTTTGTGAGAATGGATAGATAGATGGATGTTTGTTACTCTTTCATGCTAAAACTATAAAACGGATTTGGATGAAATTTGGTACACATTATTATTATTATTTATAGTTTACAACCAGAATGAGGGTTTTCTGAAATGACGTTCGTTAGGTGGCAGCACTGACACGTCAGGTCCAGGCATCTGTCAAAGAGCCTATATTTTCTTTAGTCATTACTGAATGATGAACGAATGAATGAATCGAATGATGAACGTCATCATATATTTTATATTGGAAGACTTCTTGTCACAGTGGTGCCAACTGGTGTCGTAAATTTTCACGAAAACCCTCATTACCACATAGGATACCTTACTTTTTTTTATCCCGATATTCCAACGGGATCGCAACTTATACGGGTAAAACCGCGGGGCACTGCTAGCATGTTATAATTTAGTGGCATGTAGACATATCGCTCTATAGCTTCTGCCCGCTGCTTCACGCGTGGATGTCAGAAATTGTCCCAAAGGAACGTTTTATACCGGGTCTAAAAGTATGTTAGGCCTTCTTCAGGATGCCATAATATCATCAACATCTGCCTAGCCTTTTCCCAACTATGTTGGGGTCGACTTCCAGTCTAACCGGATGCAGCTGAATACCAGTTTTTTACATGGAGCGACTGCCTATCTGACCTCCACAACCCAGTTACTGGGTAATATGCTACCCCTTGGTAAGACTGGTAGTCACACTTTCTGGCTTCTCACTACCCGTAACGACTGTCAAAGATCCAGCCCATCCATCCATCCTGTCTGCTATACTGCTGCTGCTTACCAAATTTTATCGAAATCCGTTCACTGGTTCAGGCGTGAAAAGATAACTGTATACAGACAGAGTTACCTACTTTCGAATATATAATATTAAAGTGTGGATTCTATATACCTAAGTCAATCAAGTAATTGGCGACTCATATTGTATTATAGTGGGATTATACATAGGCGATTTATTACATTAATAACACGAGTAAAGTTAAACAATAGGTTTATTACGGTTCCCATCCTAAAAGGAAAACGGAACCACCATATTTTTGTATAAACTTTTCAGCAGTCAGGAACTAAATATTTCTGATATATATTTAACTTCATACGTATTTAAAGGGGATATGTATGTAGGTATAGGTAAAAGCAGTTTTTCTTTTCCAGTGTCGATGTAGATAAGATACTTGTACGAGTATCTAAGACGAATAAAGGCGGACAGACCCACAAAATGTGGTTTCGAATCCAGTGCGCGAACTACACTATAACTGTGTGTTATTAAATAGGATTAACTAGACACTTTAAATGTGAAATAAGTGTGGTACTTTTAGTGTTTCCATTGACGTTTAAATTATCATATTTACAAAACGTAATAATTTATCGGCCAGCGTAGAGTAGAACGCCCTCAGGCTAAGTGCAGCAACAGCCATCCAAGAGTGGCTCGATGAGAGTAAACAAGGGTCTCGTTAAATGGCGAGATTTGAACGGCCCATTTTCAACAGTGTACTTTTTCTATAGGCTAGTGATTATAATAATTTAACAAAGCAAACTCCATATCAAGAAAACTTGCAATTAATGAAACAATAATTAAGTAAACTCGCTACGAATTGATCAACTTTACCATTCTGTTAAAGGTTGACGCAACTCCTGCACTGTTATGTAAGTCTAGGAACTGTAAGTATTGTGTATACTGTATACATTGTACATAAATACAAATGTAGTAAGCAAGTCATCTTAAATATCGAAGTGCGAGACGGATTCTCGTTTTAGCTAGTATATCTAATTTAAGACTATTATAGGTACCGCGTGTATACATATCATTGACATTTGCATGAGAAATGCACACAATTTTTACTACATATACTTCTATTTTTTGTTAAAGTTTAAATAATATATTTCATCATAATTCGTTCCACAACCATAGAAAAAAAAAAATTAAATACCTACGCATTTTCAATATTTTAATTTTTAGTCACAGTTCAAAACATTGAATTCGATATGATTTATAGGACTCATATAAAGTGATATTTTTAACCTGACTAGGTACCAAGAAAGAACCACCAATATACAACTTCAACAACAACCCTCTAAAAGGAATAGTGTAATAAATGTAATATTGTATATGTATATGTCTGATCAGCATACCCACACGCAAAACTTCACGTCCAGTATTCAGTCCTTCTAATGAAACCATTTTAAGTCAATGATTAGATCAGACAATTAATTATTCTGCTAGCAAACATGAGGCTTACCACGCAGATGCAGACATACTGATCATTTTGTATGAAATGCGTACCAAGAGTGATGATGTTATCATTCTCAACCCGTCGCCTGATTTCTAAGGTCATCAACGCGTCAGTCCTCAAACGAATGCTTCTCCTGCCTCATATAGTGGATCATCCGGTTAACCTTCAGTATCATATAAAATAAAAGATGTCTAATATTACGTGACCAACTAAGAATTTAATGACCAGCGCAAAGATCGTCCGACCTACTAGGTATGATACAAACGGACGACTCTCAAACTTATGATCTAATGTTTAAAATCTGCGGCGATACCTACCTCTGGCAACATGGTTGCATTATGTTTTGTGATCGTGATGATAAATTACTGACATCTGATGTAATGAACCAGTAAACGGTTACTGTTACCTGCCTAGGCATGTATGGAGTGCAGTGTAATGCTTTAGAAGATGTTATTGTGAGATCTCACGATACAGAATTGCTATGTATATGTTTCGATTATTTAAGGAAGTATTTTACGGGGAGTCTAAAAACTTATTGACCTTGTAATGAAGTACGCTTTTTTAAATTAATGAGCCTCTAAAAACTTTTGGGCCTCTAATGCAGCACACTTTTTTTTACCAGCCGTTTTTTTAACTTTTTGCTGCTTTTCTTAATATTTTTAGGAATGCAAAATAGGAATTAGTTGTTTCTTTATAGCTGTCATAAATAGTAAATACTAGGTAATAGGTAATACGGGCTGGTGTCCGCAACTCTACGTCAATGCGCGTATTTTGCGTACGGTAGTAAATACTATTTGTCAACAATAAACAAATCATAGATCGAATGACCTATCCTAGCACAAGGCTGCATTATCAAAATAAACGTTATCCTTACATAACTTCATTTTATCAATTACTTATTATGTAAGTGCTATGTTAAACAAGTTATTCATGGATATTATTTAGTAATATTTAGGAAACAATATTTACGTACTAAGGCCCCAGAAGTCACGTAATCGAAGTGCGAAATTAAGTGACCCTACCAAACTCATATACGCGAGGACAGGTTGGAACAAGGTCAGTAGAGTTTACATAATAATTTTACTTAACACGACGCGACGTGACGACAAACTTTTGGTTTTATTTGACATTGGTAATGAAAATCGATCGACAAGACTTTTTTCGAAGACCTTTTTTCGTAAATGTCCGTCTGATTCAATAACAGAGCATGCATGGCAGGCATGCAGCTTCTGGTAATAGGTTTACATAATTGGTTATTTTCGAATATCTGTCACGTTATTATTATTATTAAAGACACGAACTAATTAATCTAATATACTAAACAGTTGGTTGGTGATGAGTGCGCAAACTAGCCAACAGTCGATCGACTATTCTCGAACGATTTGTAAGTTTGTAACCGACTTTTGAAGAGAACGGTCGCACAATGAAAATTAAAACACTATTGTCCAGAAAGGTTATTATTGCTCTCATACAACGGAAGAGGAAAACCAAGAAGAGAGTCCGAGAATATTGGGTGCATCCTATCAGCAGTGATACCTAGATTACGAGTATTTAATGGAAAGTTTTACACGATGCATTCCAAATTCGAAATTTTTTTTTCGATCACCCGAAAAATATTGTCGCCTTTTATCGAATGAGCATAACCAGCTTCTATGAAGTTGTCAAACTAAAAAAAATCCGCCATCTTGGATTTTCATTTGACCTCACCATCGGTTTCAGCACCCTAGAAAACCACGAAATCGATACCCATGATGAAACATGCGCGTTCGCACACAGCTCGGGGCACTAGAGTTTTTTTTTTTGGTTCTTTTCGTCCCTTTCTGGGACAGGCGCACCAGATAGTACTTGGAGAAAACATTTGTATTTGCCGTGGCCTCAATCCCATCAAGCACGCATAAGACATTTAAAAAAAAACTTTATTTTATTTTGTAAATCATGAAACTTTTATTTTCCCTTGACTGTAGCTGTACATATCTGTCAAAAAGAGTAAACCTAGATAAAGAGGATAAGACAGAAATTAAAACAGAAGACGATCGAGTAGGGGGGGGAGGGGTAGTTTAAGGGATCAGACCGGAATAAATCTTAACATTTTATACAATACAAGCCTTATAGGTACCATAGATGAATAATATGCGCGGACGCAACAAAGCACAACACAAAGTAGTAGAGGCGTGAGTGTTTGTGCTTGTTAAATATTGCTCATTCGATTACATTGGCATTTAAATCATCGATTCAAATCTTCTTTATACAGGTGGGTGACTGTGAGACAAATATTTTTTGTACATCTATAAAGCCAAAACCGGCTCAACAGGATGGGTACACTAATGGATCATTAAAAGTATATTTAGAAATGATTTGATTACAAAAAGGTGCTGTATTAGAATAAAAATACACTTTGAATTATGCTAAAGGTCTACTAGGTCAACATTTTGAGTAAATACAGGGTGGCGGGACCTGTTACAAATGGATTCAGTACATGATTCTGAAACGTCCAGCGTTCAAAATTACATCGCATGTTTTAAAAAAATTGGTCCATATATTGAAAAAAAAAATAAAAAAAAAATTGATTGATTTATGATATATTTTTGACCGCGAGGGTCCACCTTTCTATGAAACAGCCGATTTTTTTTAATTATCTATGACTACGGGGGTCTAGAATCATGTGCTGAATTCATGGTAACAGTTTCGCGCGTCGTCGGTGTCCCTGCCACACTGTAGTTTGCTTAATGCCATGTCTGAATTAATAAGCCTTTAATTAAATTAACAAATAACATACAACTGTGTATACCATACAGTTTAATGAGTGCTGTCAGACTGTAGTACAGACGCTGGACAATGCGTTAGCGGTAAGCGTTATCATTATCGTTAATAATGACTTCATATGACCCACGCGTGGCGCAACGCAGTTATAACGCTGTGGCGCAAGCGCAGCCCAGGCGATGACGGCGATGTTAAGTAGACAAGCCAACTTATTACAAACACTATTGCATTTTGTATTCTATTCACTTACAAAAAAAAAGGCCTATTTTGAAGGCCACTGGCTAGAAAAAGTTTAAGTCACACCAATTAAACACCATAGAGGTTTAACTAATGAAGACGTTATTAATTCCAATAGCTTTTAACAGGATTTAGCCTTCAAAACATTGAATAAGAAGGCTTTAATATTTTTTTAGTAAACCTAATTTAAAATAATAATTAATCAAAACAATTATGCCATTTTAATAAAAGTCTGCCAATCGCACGCGCAATTAGTTAGGGCCAAACACGTCTCGTGTGTAAATATTTTATGAGTTGTCGTAGTATGATCTTAGGCCTGCTATTGTTCGCCCACTTACTCATACGCCCCGCCAATTATACATCAATACTTCGAATTTCATTGTAGCATTGTTTTGTTGACTGTAAAAATGACGTGATCATAGGGAATAATTACTACTTATGCGACAAACATAATATCATAGATAACATCAGACCTGTGATTATCAAAGGAGGTTTAAGCAAAGGGAGGTGTTATAATCGCCAGGAATGTTCAGGTTCCATGTAATAGGTGGTTGAGCCTGCATTGCCATCAACCGGGCACAGATCGAAACTCCGGGCTGCTAATAACAAATTCCTGGTAGAAAAAACCCGTTAACACTTTACCAGACCTGAGAATTGAACCCAGAACCTCGTGCTCAGCAGTAGCGCTAGCGGCCATTAGACCAACGAAGCAGTTACTACTACGTACATATACCATTGTAATTGTAAATGTTACACTGTTAGTTCAACCAACCTTGGATAAACACTTCCCCTCTTATTACAAAATGAAATCTAACTTTAGTTCTAGTCTAAACCTTTGATACCTATTTGCCTTCTAAATATTTGTATTTCGAACTTTATTTCGATTTAGGCAAAGTACTTAATACTAAAATGACAACTTAGTGCTGTCATTTTTACCGAATTAAAAAAAAGGAGGTTATCAATTCGACACGTATGTATGTATATAATATTATTGGAACTGCATTAGATTCACATATGACAATCTATTAGGGCTTCCAAATAAATAAACAATATTTTATAGATGTATGTATGTATGTTTGTCCACGCATTTCTCCGCAACTATTAATCGGAACGTGAGCATTTTTTTTTATTCTCTTACATTTACTTCAACTTAGGGAACAGTACAAGTTTCATCAAAAACGATTCAGTAATTTTCAAGATATGCACGAATACGTGTAAGTGTGACGGCCTGGCTTATTGATACGAGCTACGGGTGTAGTGTGTCAAAGGGAAAACATCTCAAAACCTTGGTCAAATTCTAGTGCAATTCTTACAACAAAACTATTACCTATTTATTACAAACTATTATTCCAGTTTTTACTTGAAACTAAAAATTACGAAATAGAAAAGTATCTAATTTAAAAAAATTAAACCGACTTTAAAAATAAATTAACTCAAAATTATGAAATAACTTTAATTTCGGAATTCGGTGGCAAAAAACTAAAACCAAAATACAGATCCGAAGACATTGACTTCCGTAATTAAAGTTATTTCGTAATTTTGAGTCAATTTCATTTTGAAGTCGGTTTAATTTTTATTAATTAATTTTTATTGCATACAGAACTGCATTTCTACTTCATTTAAGTTCTTAATTCAATAACTAGCTCGGTGGTTTAAGCCTGATCTAAAGAAAAATCTTGTTTTGTAATAAGGGGGTTCGAGTCTAAAATGTTTTGAAATCATAACACTTAAATATAACTGTAATGTCCGTATAGAATAATTTCAGAAATTACTATAACATTATAAGAATAACCTGTAACTGTCTATAAAAATATCATTTGATGAACTATAAACTTTGAACAAAGTATCCTTGTGACTTGACACTTGTACCTAAAACAAAGTTTTTTTTTTATGTGGCGTAAACTAACATAAAGATTTTGTGTAGAAAAACATACCACCTTAAACTTAATATTTCGCAAACGGATACTGGAATATTTAAGTTTATATTTTTGGAAGACCTATCCAACCCCGAGTAAAAAAACACCACTGCTTTACGTGTACGGAAGGTAGGTACCTACACACCCAAAAATGGTTTATTCGTTTCAAGATTTTATTGCATAATTTTGTAGGCGTGTTAAAATGTATAACCATGCCAAATTACTTACAGCTTTATAGTACCAAGAGTCTCTGAGTTAAATTGCGGACAGACACACGGACGGACAAATATACAGAGTACAGACTTGGCGAAACTATACGGGTTACTACAGAACCCTAAAAAGTAAGTATTATTATGGTTGTCTACCTGGATTCAAACCAGTTAACGGAATTTTATAAAATTGCGGGCGTGGATGAAACAAAAAATGGCTATAATTTACGACCCTCTGGTCCGTGGGAGTCTGGAATATTCGTCGGTTAGTATGGAGGTTGAATGCATTTAATTTTAACGGCAAAGAGTTCTTATTCGCTCTGATAAAGAGGATTATTTCAAGCGATTAAATTAAATAGACGTGTCCGAAGTGACCACAAATAATATAATACTACGTAGTACCTATAACATATTAGTGTTGTGCACACACATGACTACCTTCGTGTCGACCTCAGACCTACAGAATGTCAGGGCGATTTGCTCAAACGACTGCAATCTAAGTAATCCGAGCTGTCTTCATGGCAATCAGCGAATTTTAATCAATTACACACATCTTATTATCATTTAACCTGTCGCTTTTGTACAAAGTTTATAAGTTGTCAATAAATAAATAGGTAACTGAAATGTCCTGATAACTGAAATTATATAAATTACTATTATTATGTCTGACATTTCTCGCAATCATGGGGTCCCGGACTTTTGGAAGATGTACGAGGAGCTGAAGCCACTCTCAACCGTCTCCGCAATGTAAACTCTACCAACTACCAGCACAGGCCTTCAGTGTGACCGTTTTTAGCATATTTGATGCTAAGTTAGCATTTTTTAACCTCTTTGGCATATTTTTAGCATTATAACTAAATTTGACATATTTTGGCATTATTCCCGTAAATACGTTAGGAATTCAGTATTATGGTATAAACCTTATGACTTATGTGGCAATACTAGGCATAGCTATCTAGACTGCGTTTCAAAACAGCAAAGGGCAAAGAGCAAAAAAATTAGACACTAAAGTACAAGAACTCATGGCAGGTAAATCTGGAGGCACGGTTATAAGTACTGAAGAGTTTTGGAGTTTAGTAGGTAATATTTGTAATTTAAAAGAGAAAACTCCAAAATATAAAAATTTATGTAATTTTTCTAAGTGTTTAATGAGTCTTCCTATTTCAAATACACAGTGCGAAAGGGTATTTTCGCAAGTGAATTTAATAAAAACAAAGCAACGCAACAAGATTCCTAAGTGAACACGTTTCACATCATGTTAAACAAGGCATTACAGAGAGCGGTTCTTGTTTTAATTTTGTACCACCGCAAGATATGTTAAATAAGAAAATTTCCAATAATGAGTATGTAATAGATGATGAAGACTCAGAATAAAAAGTATTAATCATTTATTAGTGTTTCATTTCATAGCATATTTTTGGCAGAAATATGGATATATTTTAGCATATTTTAGCACAGACAACCCTAAATTTTGGCAGATGTCTTGATTTGAAAACGGTCACACTGCAGGCCTTCATTAGAGCGCGCAAGCCCCACCGCAAGTCGTCAACCTTAGAGATGCAGCTGATGTTATTATAATTATTATTGCTATATAATATATGGTTAATGTAAACCAACTAAAAAATACTTGTATGTAAAATGTATATCTTGTAGGAAAGAAAAGTTTGCGTAAAATGTAGAAAGAAGTGTTTTACATAGACAATCGTGAAAATTTTTGAAGATCTAAATCAGTTCAATTTATTACGCTAATTAAGCAATCATAAGTAGGCCAAACGAATCGTAGTATCGTAGCGGACAAAAAAACAAATAAATAGTGAATTTAATATTGCATTCATGTCAATGATATCGAAACTAATCAAGCTTAACCACTCAATTAAAACCGGTGTAACAGTTCAGGCGTGAAAATTAAAACATAGACAATTGGGAACTTCATTTATGTACACTAAATATTAATGTACACATTAAAAATATTGTATTTCTAAGTAGGTAGGTACTAGGTAGGTATGGATGGATGCATGTATGAAACTCGGTTGCGTATAGCTGCGAGACTTGCACGCACCACAAAATGGGGAATAACTATTTCAAAACATGCTTATTAAGTTAATCTAACATCTCTAGACAGACAACCTGGGTGTGTCGCTTTTTGTTTTGTTATGGATCATTATAATTATGAATTTAATCTTAAAATATTTTAATAAACATCTTTCTTGGACATTGAAATAACATTTTCAAAATATTTACTCGATGGTTCTAGCTCGGTGGTGTTAGCTAGAACCATCGATGACATATTTTGACGAACAAGTAAGGTAAAAAAGGAAAGTTAGGTATACAAATACAAAATACAACGCTCTTATTCTTTTTCAACCAACAGTACCAGTTTTTGAACGTCAAAAGACAACGCCCACCCTTAACCACTTCCTAGTGTTACAGCTGGGAATAAGAACTGGCGCAACAAACTTCCCAGCAAGTACTTAGATGAGTTCCATCTCGTCGTAGTGATGTGTATACCGGGTGACTTTATTTACCATCTGGACAAAAAAGGGATAGGTATAAAAGGTGAACGGAATAGAAGCCTATGGCACAGATTTTTTTTCTCTCAAATAAACCATTTTCGTCCAGGCAGTAAAGAAAGTCAGCCGGTGTCTATACTAATAATAAAGCTGAAAAGTTTGTTTGTTTGAACGCACTTATCTCTGGAACTGCCAGTCGAATTTGAAAAAATGAATTTGCATTTGATAGCCCAATTCTTGTTGAAGGTTAAATAAAGACTATTGAACATCGCGCTACGACCATTAGGAGCCGAACAAAAAGAAAAAAAAGTCAAAAAGAACGCTGAGCGATAAAAGAAGTAATAGCGCGGGTGGGAAATGTGGCTGTTATTTTAGTATGTTGTAGTGTCTTACGTCTTTCATGCGATAGAAGTCGCGGGTAGAAGCTATTAGTATAATAAAGGGAAATATTGAACAATCCACTAAAAACGTATTGATTGACTTACTAACGAACTTTTTTTTTATCCTCTTTTAACTTTCTGGCCTTTTCTGACAGTTCGTCGCAGTAACTAAGCTAGGGCACCCCGATCAAATAGGTTAGGTTACGTTAGAACTGTGAACAACCGCGCGCGAGCCGAGCGAGCGAAGCAAGCTTTGTCGTGGCATCGGCCAGCGAGAGCTACATCCAAGTTGGTCGCAGTTTGGTACTTAGCTATTTAGTATTTTTAGACTCCCAAAATTTTATTTATTTGAGATTCAAAAAGAGGCACAATCAATTTATTTTTAAATAATATTTTTAAGTGCTCAAAATGGGAATTATTAGAGGTTCGATTAAATACTTACCTACATGCCATAAATAAATGATGTGTACCTACCTACAGAAAATTGGTGTAAGCTATCAATATATAGAATGATTGCCTAATATCACGATGCACGCAAATGCGCAGGGCAATAAATTTTCTATGTAGACATAGGCATGCTTACTCAAAAGAACCTCCGCAATTTAGTTGGTTTTCTTTTATTGCTTTCTCCGGCTTCCTTGAACGGTTCGAATTACTTGGTCTAAATACCACAAATGATTTTAATTTAATAGGAATTGTATGCCCGTTTATTTGGTCATATAAGGTGCCTACCTAAGTATCGAGTGGCTTAGACATGAAAACTCTTTTTTTTTTTGCAATAGTAATGTTTACTCGCAAGCGTGAAAACTCGTAAAGGAAAAGTCGTATCAGCGAAATGGTGAAAATCGAAAAGACTCGTAACCTAAATGATACCTAGTAAGGTATAATTTCGACCAATCCATAGTGTCCATGCACTATCGCACCAATTGATATCATGATCAAAGAAAAAGTCAGTTCCTGCTATGTTATGGTATTTATGTCACGTATATCTTACAATTTCGAGAGAGAGTTAGTTTATATTTATGTATATAATTATGTTATGCTATTTATAACTGTCTTTTTCTCGGTTCTGTACGTTTATTCTGAATTAAAACGTACACAACGAACAACTTACATACATGCATAAAGTCACGCTTTTTTCCCATGGGGATAGAATGAAACTACAGAACTTACCTACCTATTAGGTACCTCTAATTAATGAAGAAAATTAATCTTGGTTCTTAGCTTTTGTCTACGTCCCTTTGTGAATATGCTAAGTAAGAATGCAGTGTGTGTGTGTGTTTGTGAGGGTGTGTTTGTGTGTGCGTGTGTGTGTTTTACGTGTGTGAATTGGCATATATGTAGGTATTCTACCGAGTCCCCACATTGCGGCACCAAACGTCGTGCCAACCTTACCTATGCTAACTCTGCTTACCTAAATACGTAATAAGGTGCTCGTGCACTGTGCAGCTGCTGCGAAATATTAATTGTTACTTCATAACAATTGTCTGCTCACTAATCGATGGACGTTTACATGATTTATTGATCATTACAATTAGGCACATTCCTAAATTAACTGCATAACGCTATTATTTATAATTCTTCATTGGTAACAGAATAGGTAGGTACTCGTACGTAAATTTATTATTTTACTAGCTATTGCCCGCGGTTTCACACGCATCCTTAGAAAACTGCTACATGTTTCAGGATAAAAAGTAACCTGTATTATGCTTATCCACCTGGATAAGCATAATACAGGTTATACACACTTTTTAACAAGTCTATCTGTGTGCTATCATTCCAAACCAGTTCAGCTTTTAAAAAAACATACTCACAAATAAATATCCCAACATTGACAAATGTTATAATAATAGGTAGATAATTAGGTAGGTACTAGCTGAATAGGATAACTAAAATGAACTGAATTAGAGTTGTGTAGCAGGTAGGCACTTATATGAAGGTCGTTGCGTCTTGACTATGTCAACGTGCTTCGAACAGCCTTGTTCTCTCACTAATATTGACTTACTCATACGCTGTGTCTTACCTCTTATTGTGTGCTATTCACATACATATGCAGTCACAGTGGTACACCTAATGTACGACCGAGGTCGTAGCCATAGCGCACGTCTTTGGGCAATGCACCCAGTGTAAATCGGGCAGTTGCGTAATTCATTAGCATGCGCTCGCGCGGAGGAACGATGAAAGTTCGCGTTTCAATAACAGTAATTATAAAGGTAAAGGTACGCATCTTTGTCTCGAAATTGTAGGAAACACGTAACATAAATAGCATAACATAGTAGGAACTGACTATTTGTTTGATCATGATATCAGAAAACCCGTAATTAAAAACTTACAAAATCTAGTCACAATCTCATCTCAGCGATGATCAATGAACAACACAGGAACCTACTCCTAATTAGTACATAAGTAGGAACTTGTACTATTTCAGTATCTGTTACGCTGCGCCTATGGCTTGCAGCTTACTTTCAGAAAGACAATTTGGAGGTCATAGTTTGTAAATACCCCGTGAATAATGCCTGTAATTGATTTATTACAGGCATTTATCGATTATTATCGACTGATTCACAACTAAGATTACACCTAATTCCAATGAAAAATGTACTTATGAATGAATTTGTATCAATACAATCTTCCATTGTAAAACGCCATGTAGGAAGGTCAAAGTAGTATGACCTCAATAAGTACTTACCTAACATCTTAATTAAAACTAGTTTAGTAGGTACCTAACCTACTCACGACGGAAGAAACAAATGCTAATAATAAATCTTCAGTCTTTTGTATCAATTTATATTTACGAAAAATCTAATTTGTATCTACAGAAAAATCAAAATAAGCACGTATGGCACAGTGACTGACTGGCTCAGCAATCGGGCGGCGGATTCGCGGGTTCGATTACTGTGTGACATTTTTATTACCGACTTCAAAAAAAAGGAGGTCATCAATTCGACACGTACCTATGTATGTAATATTATTGGAACTGAATTTATTCACATATGACAATCTATTAGGGCTTCCAAACAAATATGTATACAAAATTTTATAGATGTATGTACCTATGTATGTATGTTTGTCCACGCATTTCTCCGCAACTGTTAATCGGATCGTGACCATTTTTTTATTGGCTTACATTTACATCAATTTAGGGAACAGTGCAAGTTTCATCAAAATTGATTCAGTAATTTTCAAAATATGAACGAATACGTGTACCTAAGTGTGACGGCCTGGCTTATTGATACGAGCTACGGGTGAAGTGTCAAAGGGAAAACATCTCAAAACCTTGGTCAAATTCTAGTGCAATATTTACAACAAAACTATTACCTACTTATTCAAATTCAAAATATTTTATTGTGGGCGCATATGTTAGTTACAGGTGTAAAAAATAAATTAAAGTTCCAATATGTCCTGCCTAATACAAACAAATATACCAGTTTTTACCTAAAACTAAAAATTACGAAATAAAAAAGTAATTAAAAAAATTTAATCAACTTCAAAAAAAAAGAAATTAACTCAAAATTATGAAATAACTTTAATTTCGGAAGTCGATGGCAAAAAAGCTAAAACTAAAATACAGATCCCAAGACTGACTTGAAATTAAAGTTATTTCATAATTTTGAGTTATTTTTTTTTAAGTCGATTTCATTTTTTTAAATTACTTTTTTTTATGGAATATTTTTATGGCCTACAGAAAGTACTACTACCTACTTAGTTCCGGGTCTTTGTCATGCATTTGTAAATCCCCATGATACAGGTGAAATAACCCCAGTTTGCTTAGGTACTGAGGAAAAACAACTATTAGTGCGTAACGTAGGTATACCTACAGAAAAGAAACCATAATGCTGTAAATGGAGAAACTTTTCCCTTATGTAACGATTAGAGTATCGTCAACATTACCATAGATATGTGTAAACTACGCATAAGTTGGTATACCCACCTACTTCTTACTAAATTTTAATTCTATATCGTGACAGCTTAATAGATCATCATTTCAGCCAAAAGACGTCCACTGCTGGACATAGGCCTCCCCCAAGCACCTCCACTTCGACCGGTACCGCCGGTAATAGGTACTTGAACATTAAAAAAATTGTTATAATAATATTACCTATCTTTTATCTTCTTACAATTAACAAATTTCAAGGTCCGCAAACATGTCAATAAACTTTACAAATGTCAAGGCCGAAAATTTGTCCGTTCATTTGTATAAAATATGCTTTTCATTAGGTGAACACTTGTAGAACATGATGTAATTATTATCCAAAAGTAGTAGCCTCAATCCTTATTATCATAGAGAAGTAAAATATCTTCTTCAGTAACTTTATATCCACCAAACGAAATGGCGTCAAAAAGACGTACTTACATGTATCTACTACATAGGTACGTAAATCCTACCAACATTACAGAGGCACTTATCGATAATATGGTATTACATAAAAAAAAACGTTAATTTACCCGTTTGTACCCGACACAAAATAATATCGGCTAGGAATGCAATTACTTAATTATAAAACATAAATTAAATTTGTCACAAATAATTTGCTAATTTCAGGTTAATTTAGGTCCTGGTAGAAGTAGGAATGATAATCACAAACTAAGCACCTAAAAGTTACCAGAAGAGCAGGGGCGTAGCTACCGCCGTATCTGCCGTATCAATTATACGGGGCCCCCGGGCCACGGGGGCCCCCAACGTGCGTAAGCAAAAATTAATAAAAACTTCCCAATTTTTTTTTATTTCAGAAATGACAAAAGTCAAAAAAAGCAATTTCTTTTTTTCCCGCGTAAAGTGTGCGTTCAAAAGTTGGCAGCACCCTACATCTGTTATCGCGGGCTGCGGGATTTCCCCGTTGAATAAATATTTCTTTTAATTTTGTCCAAACTTTTTTTTTTGGGATAAATCTTTACCCTTCCTAAATTTGTTTGGGGGCCCCAAACAAATTTTTATACGGGGCCCCGCCAAGGCACGCTACGCTTCTGCAGAAGAGACCCGAAATGTTTGCTTTGAGCTGTAAGTAAGCTGATAATTTGTGGCAATTTAGGGTTTACTAATGAGACTCCAACCACAAAAACGTTGATGACGTTTCATAAATAATTTAAGAATAAACGCGTAATTTTGTTACTACCTGTCAACTTACTTATCTTGATCGCCGATAATGATCTTAGGTAGGTATCGTTCCTATACAAAACTGAGATTATACCTAGGTACCTAGGCGATTTTGCTAAAATGTACTTTATTTATTTTGCCTTTAAGTAGCAAAATCGCTTTACCACAACAACAACAGCACAGAACAGGCTTGAACAGGTTTGGTTCTACTTTCTTCAGGCTTGTAAATAATTACAAGCCTGAAGAAAGTAGAACCAAACCTGTTCTTAAAACTATAGGTTAAACATTCGCATCATCAGTTGCTACACAAAATAGTATTGAGTTTATAACTCATCAATAAAGGCAACTATGCCTACATGGAGACATCAATCTGAAAATTAGAATCTGTGCGCCAGTTCGATCGGTCGGATCGTAATCGTTCCAGCCAGTAAGTCTTAGGTGGTCGAGAAATTTTGGGACTTACATACGGTACGACTCTTACATACGGACTCTTACATACGGTACGGATTTTGATCAGTGCAGACGGATCAGAAGGTAGACCGACCATGTATGACGGTAGCCTTAACACAAGCAAAGGGAAAATACTTAATAAAAAAACGTTACACTTACCAGGTATAGACATTCCCAGTTCAAGGTATTCCTTCACGGAGGGGCTGAGGAATGCCGGGGGAGCGGGAACGGTGCCGGGCTCGGGATCTGGAGCGTCCAGAGCCTGCGCAGGTTCACGCGACACCGGACCGCCGTCAGCGCGGACTCGCTTCACCCGACCACCATCTTCAGACCCACCTGAAAAAAAATTAAGAGCCCGAGAAGAATGTGTCAATAGAAATTTACTAAAACTATAACACACGAACACCGAGATCTTCTTATTGTATGTTCAGCTTTGGTGAAGAAAGCTTGAACCATTCAATTGAAGATGATTTCAAAGCAAATAGGGCAATTTGTTGGATTATAATTAAGAAGGGACGGGGCCTGCGAGGAATTTGAAGAAACTATTGCCGTCGCCTTACCTCAAGTCTGCCCCCGTAGTGTGTGATAGGGGACAGCTGCAGTACAGACCGAAATTAGCACAAACATTTTGACGAGATGACGTTTCGTATTCCTGTTTTCTTCTCGAAAACTGAGCCGATAATAGTTATTTATGATACTAGTGCGGTAAGTTGGTTTTTACAAACGAGCAGACGAATGTAAGCCCGAGACGAAGTCGAGGGCTTACCATAGTCACGAGTTTGTAAATACCAATTTCTGCACGTGTGTCATACAATGTTTTTCAACACATTTGCGAGAAAACAGTACACTTTTTCATTTGACTATTTTTAATAGCAAATAAGAAAATAAACAGATAGGTACTAACACTACTCTTGGAAATTAATAGTAAAATTTGAACAATTATTGATATTCAGTGAAATTTGCTGCTTTGGAAGCTTAACTGACTGACTGACATTATTAATTTCACACTTAGTAGGTATGTTGAACTCATATTATTATTTTGTTTATTTAAGAGTGGGAAAGTCGCAACAATTTTTGAAGTTTCTAATATGAAAATGGCGCGAATTTGCAAATGGCGCCACATGCACGTGGTGAAAATTAGAACTACATATATCTTTCGTCTCATTTACTCTTTAGTATTAAAGTGAGACAACGTATTAAGCAAAAGCGCTTCCAAGGAGGTTCGATCAGTCAGGTTGTTTATTCTCATAATGTAAAACTCTTTGGTGGAATTCTTATATTTTTTTATGGAAATTAAAAAAAAAACCGTAAAGAAAACGCACGGTGCTACACAACGGAACGTGCGGTAAAATAGGTACTTAGGTGAGAGTACCTATTTTACCGCACGTTCCGTTGTATGGTGCGTAATTTTTAACTTTCGAACAATGTATACAGCCTTTGTAAATGCATTTTTCGAGCAAATGTGTTGAAAAATTATTTTTACACTAACATTTTAAGAAAGAGTATGTTTAGCATCCTATATTTTTTTTTATCTTAAAAACTTTTCTAATTTAGCTGGTAATCCTCTAATCACGGCGGTAAAAATAGGGCATTTTTTGTAATTTTTAGAGGGTCATATTTTATTTACTAATTAGTTGCCGAAAAAAAGAAAATGACAGGGACGTGTTTACAGTAGACCTTGATTTTTTTTTTATTTGCTCTAGTCTAGAGGCATTATTCAGGAAGAAAAAGGGGAATACATTTGTATGGAGAATCGCACGACCTGTTCCCTCTTAATGATTAACCTACACTGAATGCAGAAGACTGTGAAACAGTGAGGCAGCCATTGAGCTATGGTGTATATACCTACTTAAGTATTTGTCTGTTGACCATCATTCTTTAAATGCACACAGTGAGCTCTGTCTTTTTTATCTGCTACATACGATTCAACATTAGCGATGTCTAAACTAGGCATAACATGCTAAACTCCTGCAAGAATTAAAACTCGAAAAATAAAAGAGGCAAGTCTGGCTATGGACTAAAATAACCACACAGTGGATTCAATAAGGCTGGCCCAGTAGGAGAGAGCGAGATGAACTCGACTCTTTTCTTGAAGATTGGCATTTTACAGTAGATGGAGTTAAGTGGAAGAAGGGACTACCCTGCCCAAACGGCTGATAAATGAAAAAAAACCGGTCAAGAGCGAGTCGGACTCGCGCACCGAGGGTTCCATACCATCATATGTTTTTAAATTGTCATCGGCGAGACCTATATTCGTTAGAGAATATTAACACTGCGCACTGCGGTGTAGAATATTGCACTTTTCGGTTAGCGCCATCTCTTGACCGATAGTGGAACTAGTGAAACTTTTGTTGATGATTTCTGAAAAAGTATGCTATTTAGAGACGTCGTTTTATTTTCCTGTAATCTTTACATAAACTTCTATCACATAGAATTATTTCAGATTTTTCTCTTTGCAAACTTCAGAGATAAGGGAGGATAACGGTATTTTTTTTTACATGTTTCATCAAAAGTCAAAAACTAAGAGGCCTAAAAAAAAGAAAAAATGTTTGAGAATTTGCAAACTGCGCTCTTTCATATACCTACCCCACATGCCCTAGTAGACCCATTTCGAATTTTTCAGACCCCTGTTGCAAAATAAATATATATTTTTTTTATTTCATTCTTATTTGCAGAATAGTTGGGCAATCGTCATCTAAAACTATTCCAAATTTCAAGTTTATAGCATTAGGAGTTCTTGAGATATCCAGCTGTGACAGACAGACAGACAGACAGGCTGAGTCTCACCATAAGGGTTCCGTTTTACCATTTTGGTACGGAACCCTAATAAGTCGTAAAGAAGGTGAAGAAAAGGGCTTTTATAAGTAGTTTATTAATTACACTGCCTCGATTCGTTATTTAACTGAATTGCATACAAGAGACATGTTTAAAGTTTGTGTAGAGACAGTAAGTATAAAGGTCTTCTCCGACAAGCTTTTAGTGACCTTTTGAAAGATACCCTAAACATTAAAGGCGAATACGAAAGATAGCTCTATACAGGCTCCTTCAAACAGGCGCGACACAACACAACACGCGACACAAAGGCACCGCAAGTCGCGCACCGAGCTGTGCCTTTGTGTCGCGCGCGATTATATCGCGTGTCGCGCCTGTTTGTAGGAGCCTTGACATGATGAAACTTCGAAGTCGTTCTGCTGTAGCATAAATCAGCCTATAATGTTCCCACCAGTGAGTGGGACACAGGCCTCCTCTTTGTGAGACGTTCTACAGTATAAATATAAAATGTTGTTGCTCACAGTTAAACTGCAATTTATGAAGAAAAATAAAATAAAAACTTGGATTTGCTTACCGGTTATCACAAATAACGACAGCAGCACCGAATAAAATAAACCGAAAACCTTCCTTCCATACATTTTGAATATAAAACAATCGTAAAACCTATACAAATTCAATCACCAAAACGATATGTAAACGCATGTTTAACTCAGCCGTGTCACAATCGAAAAGGCTTCAGTCGGCATTGAAGTAGATTGAAGGTCTCAGAAAAGGATTGACGAATTTCGTAATCAGACTTATGGTTGATTAATAACCGCGCCGGACGCGAGTATTGTATACGAGTTTATTTTTCTTGCATTGCGGTACAATTCGACGTGCGCTTTCGAAGGCAGCCGAGCGCGCAATGCTCATGCAACGCGCATAACATGAAGATTCTTTTCTAAGAGCCAAGCTGACCTCTAAACTTCCTCGACGGCTGTATCACGACACCATGGGAATATTGTGCGAAAGAGCTGTCTTTGCAAACATTACTTATATTTAAAAAGTACCTATAGATATTCTAACATATTAGAGCTACTTCTACTTACCTTCACAAAATGATACCCCGTGTGGCACCGGTTTTTCTTCGCCGTCGGTAAACGTTGCCCCACACTAGGAATTACTCCTGTATCGTGGGTGCGTTTACAAACATTTAAATTCACATACACAAATAGCCAGACCCGGAACAACTACCTGTAGGCAATACAAATATTTTTTCCGTGCGGGAATCGAACCCGCGACACGCAGCGCAGCAGTCAATCGCTCAGCCACTGCGCCAACCGTGTCGTCAGTTCTGAAGCGTCCATAGGTTTTGGGACCGCTCAGGTAATAATTCTCTATTACTTTGATGATGTTGTTCTGGACGTCAGCTGTTTGAAGCTTCTTCGTAAGACCTTCATGGTTTCTTGAATCGAAGGCCTTCGAAAGATCCGTCAGGACCATGGCCACACTTTCCCTCGTTTCCAGCGCATCTGTGATGAACTTGCCGGTGCGAAGGATCTGTGTTCCTATTCCTCTATAAGTACTTGGTAAAGCTATGTTGCAACGGCGGTTGGAGTCTGTCGGCCGTCTGACGCAGGCGTGACAAGAGCAGACGTTCGTGTAGTTTACCCATGATGTTTAGGAGAGTGATAGGTCGATACGATTTGGCATCCCGGTGATTCTTACCTGCTTTATGTAGGAAGATGCACTCCCCGATTTTCCATCTGTTAGGATAATAACCTGTCAGTAACAGGTAGTCAGCTGTCACTTTGTACCTGATGACAAAGTAGTCGCCTCCGAGTTTAAGGGCATCTGCTTTGATTTTATCCAGGCCAGGCGCTTTCTTATTTTTAAAGCGTCTCAGCGCGAATCTGATTTCCTCTATGGATGTGGGGTCGAGAGGCTGGTCTTCTCTGTACTCTTATCTTCGTTGTTTATTTCGGCTTCTGTGACTATCGCTGCGTCGACCAGGGTGTCGATGGTTTCTTTCTCACTGTTGCAACCCTCAATGTGGGGGAGTCTCTGTACTGGAGCCTTCAGGTTGCGTTGAATTTGCCACATGTGGGCTCTGTTATTCTGTGAATTGTTTATTATCTGGGTCCATTTTTCGCTGCTATATTCCACGAGTGCTTGCTGGACCTGGCGTTTCAGATGATTGTAGTTTCTTCTTAGTTCCGTTATTCTGTCCAGTCGCCATGCTTTACTTTTTGCTTGGTTTCTTTTATCGATCAATTCATTAATCTCTTCTGGAAGTTTATCTCTTCTGTTGTTTTCATGTAGTGGCGCATATTCATCCAAGGTTTCTGTGATGGCTTTTTCTAGTTGTAGTATTATTCCTCGCATTCTGCGCCGGAATTGTGATTTCCTTTGGTAGGTGCGTGGTTTTGTCCCATAGGGTTTGTTGGAATCGTTGTCTGATTTCTTCGTTGTTTGCATTATAATAAACTACCAAGCCACGTTCAAGATCTAAGCCTTAATAAATTTAAATTATTAATTAAACGTAAGTTGTGCAAGGAAGCCGTTTATACCTACTGACAGTAGGTATAAACGGCTTTTTATCCTCAATAATTATAATCTTTAACAGTAGGCTACTGTTAAAGATTATATTGAGGATAAAAAGGCTTGGGATTGAGCTGCTTCCAATTTCTGCATTTTGAGTGTTTTTGTTGTTTTTATAATATACAAAAGACATTTGCTTATTTTGTAAAGTATTACATTATTTTAATTAATGTGTATGTGAAGACGATGTGGGTCATTTATTTTATTTTTTTATTATTCTCTCCATGGTCTGGCAGTTTGAGTAATTTATGTGGCCTACCCAAATGTCCTTTCTTTGGTATTATTTGTCGAATCGTTGAGCTCCTTAAGTCTTGAGTTGAGCTGCACGATTTCTGACAAATGCGTGCACTGACTGGACAGATCCTCTCAATCTGTGTGGTTCTTTCCTCTAAAGACCATCTCATACATCGACTTACATGGTCTTCATATAACCTGACCAAGATTATGTCTGGACTTTAAAAGACTATGACCTCTGAGTTTGTTTCGGCCTTTCTTCTCAGTGTAGTCAGATAGGAAACGCCGACCTCATATAGTTTATAAAATATACAGTATGTTAACTAACAGAGGGCGTTCCCGTTAACCCGCATTCCCGCAATAGTATAGCATCCATACATGCTAAAAAAAAATATTACCATTCGAAAATAAAATGTTTTTATTTTTTGTTATATTAAAATATTCACTAAAAATCGTAAATTGATACTCTATTTATTTAATTAATTCTAATTTATTTAATTAAATAAATTCCGACATTGCTGTCCTTCAAGTACGCGTGTACAGAGTGTTTCTTTAACGTATCAATTTACGATTTTTAGTGAATATTTTAATATAAAAAAAAATAAAAACATTTTATTTTCGAATGGTAATATTTTTTTTAGCATGTATGGATGCTATACTATTGCGGGTTAACGGGAACGCCCTCTGTTAGTTAACATACTGTATGATTGACGTGTAAACGTGTTTGTGCAAACCTACTTACAAAAATAAAATCATTTATCATCAGTTTATCATTTACCAAAAGTATTTTTCGTATTCTAAAGGATGTCAACTGTCTCAACTGATTTACTGATCCATTCATTCCGATAGTTTTATATCAATCCAAGCGTATTTATTTTTAATAATTAAAAATTATAGCCGGGGAACGGATGTAGTAAAACGCTGGTGCTAGTATAATGTCCAATTACACAAGTCACAAACTCACAACTTAACAAAAACTAACTCACGCGCACACATTCGCGGGTAGCTCGGACTCAACTGTCTAATCTTTCTAGCATTCTAGCATTATCTGTGGGCGCGCTCTTTTTTTTTTTTTTTTTTTTTTTTGTTTTCTTCTGGCTTCGCACGGTTTGTGCATTTAGCCAATGTCATGTTATTTAGTTTTAGGAGACAAAGGTAGGGAAACTGGAATTTATAAATATTATCTAAAACGGAATTTGGGATATAGGATCAGTAGGATTTTATCTAAAAACGGTAAAAATGAATGATGAGATACAATAAATAGGCGAGAAAAAAAAATTAATAATAATAATATTTATACATTACAATTTAATATTATTAATGATAATGAATGAAGCTATACATTTATATACAGGTAAACTATTTGTACAAAATAAGGAAAGAACTGAAGTAGGAAAAGGAATACGGAGAGACAATAGATCACTGAGAAAGGAAGAACGATCATATAGAGGACAGGAGAAAAGAATGTGGTTCAAGTCGCCCACATCTGTGCCACACGAACAAGTGGGGTCGTCAATGATATGTAGCTTGGCAAGATGGGCTGGAGTGCAAACATGACCCAGTCTCATCCGTATAAGAATGGAGGTCTCCATCTTACCAAACTCAGCCCTACCAAACCACGGTTTTTCCGGAACGTCAGGTTGAATTAATGAAAAATAACAGCCTTTTGATTTGCTACTGATATCCCAAGCTATCTTCCAAGTGTCTCGAAGAAAAGTTTTTGGTAGAGTCACAAGATCAGTGCTAAAATTTACGTAAGGAACTAAGTCTCCACACTGCACCGCATCACCGGCGAGTGTATCCGCCACTTCATTGCCGTGAATTCCAGCATGGGCCGGAATCCACGCAAACTGTATAGAATTACCCTCAGAGATGGTTCTGAACGCAAATTCTCTTATTAAATAAATGATAGGAAACTGCGATTTATGTTCGAAAGGGGATTTGTTGATGGCTAGAAGAGCACTTTGAGAATCTGTAAAAATTATAGTTTTTTTGAGTTTAAAAAGGTGGGAATATTCTAAAGCTTTTAAAATGCCGAAACATTCCCCCGTAAAAACAGAAGTTTCCGGAGGCAGTTTTATTTTTTGGACGATGTTGTATTGAGAGTGATACGTACCTATCCCAACACAACCCGTAGGAGAAAGCTTGGCAGCATCCGTAAATACATGGTGATACTCTAAGTGTTCCGCCAAAAAAAAATTAAAACTTGAATTTTTGTCAAGGTCTGATTTTTTAACACAGGTAAAATTAAGGGTGGGGCTGAACAGTAAACTTTCATAACTACAGTTAAACATGGGAAGTTTATTGGAACGGTGAATAGGAGAAGAAAGTGAAAGGAATTTTTTATAACTTATAACTAGACAGGGAGCACGTTTATGGGACCAGTAGTCTGAAGATTCTATTTGTAACACTAAAGAGTCTAGTTTAGGAATGAGAGGATGAGTTGATGACTGAAGAATCCGGAACAAATATTTGTCAGATAGGAATTGTCGTCTCAGATGTAAAGGTGCTTCCCCACATTCAATTTGGAGTGCATTAATGGGACTGGACTTCATGGCACCAGATAAAATGCGTAGAGCTTTGGATTGGATGCGATCCAATTTTTTAAAAGCCATAACGCTACCAGGTTCCAGTAGAAACGATCCATAATCCAGAGTGCTTCTGATGATTGCATTGTAAATAAGTTTCAATGAAAAGGGGTGCGCACCCCACCATACTCCAGAAAGGCATCTAAGCATGTTTATATGATTTTCACATTTGTTAATAATATAATCACAATGAGGAACGCTACTTAATTTACCGTCAAGTATTACACCTAGATATCTGAAATTATCTTTAATCGGGATAGGAGTTTCCTTATAAAATAGATTTATTGTGGGAATATTTCTCTTTCGGGTGAATAAAACGGTCGCGCTTTTAGACGGGGATATATCCAAGCCGTTAAGATGTAACCATGACTCCAAATTAGATAAAGCGGAATTGATAGCCTGGCTAGCCTGTTCGACGGATTTGCTTGAAGAATATAACAACAAATCGTCGGCATATTGAAGAACACTAACATGGTCAGTTATGGACGAGTCTAAATCAAAAGTGTAAATATTGTATAGAAGGGGACTGAGCACGGAACCCTGTGGGAGGCCTTTCCACACAAGGTGAGATACCTCTTGATCTCCAATTAACATACTAATAGAGCGTTCAGTCAGGATATTTATAATAAAATTCGACAAATTTAATGGAACCCCTAAGGCTCTTAATTTATTTTGTAAAACTGATAATATAACATTATCATAAGCTGAATTAATGTCGAGGAAAACCGCGACCGTGGATTGATTAGTAGAAAATGAAATCCGAATATCCGATATTAAAATGCTTAAACAGTCACTGGTACTTCTACCTTTTCTAAAGCCATATTGTGATTCTGCCAAAAGACCCTTACTTTCAACAAACCATTCTAGGCGATTTTTAATTAAGTGTTCAGCTAATTTCATCAGAACGGAAGACAAAACTATGGGACGATACGAAGAAGCGTCAGATGGGATTCTATTTGGTTTAAGGAATGGCAACACCATTTGACGTTTCCATTCAACAGGAATGTTTCCAGTGATCATAATAGAATTGATAAGATGTAAATAATAACTGAGGACGTCTTCATTTAAATTAGCAAAAAACGAATATGGGATGCCATCACTGCCTGGTGCAGAATCCTTAGTTTTATGAATAACACCCTTTAATTCTGTAAGAGTGAATGGGCCATTTAGAGTCGTATGAGTGTCTTGGTTATGGGATTCGTTGGCTAATGACAGTATTGGTATTAAGGACAGGTTAAGGTTAATATCCTCAGGAACCCAGGGCGGCGCTAAATTATCTAAAAATTCGCTGGCTAAAGAATCAGGTATAGGGGAAGGGTTCTTATAAATGGATCTAAACCTACGGATATTACGCCAGACAAGCGTTGGGTGAGTGTTCGGTGAAATTGATGAGCAGAAGTTACGCCAAGACTCGAATTTTTTCTTCTTAAAAAGTTTATAAGTTTCGTTATTTAAGTTAGTAACAGTTTCAAAATTAATATCAGACATATTAACGTTATAATTGTATTCCGCCTCTTTACGTTTGTTAACCAATTCTGTACACTCAGAGTCCCACCATGGAGGCGAGGGAATTGTACTATTATTGTTATTTTTTACAGGAAAAACTACATCTGCAGCTTCGATTAACAAAAGTGCTAAAGCTTCAGCACAGCTGTTTTCATTGTCATCAGAAATTACAGGCAATGAGCAAAGCTTGCTGTCAACAATGCTTCTAAATTTGTCCCAGTTATTATTATTTCTACTAGGCAATTTATGTTTTAAGTTAGATCTCCTTGATGATGCCTTTGATTTGGAAAGAGGGTAAGAAATAACTATTGGGAAATGGTCACTACCATGAGTGGAGGTTAGAGGATACCAAGTTAATAAAGAGGCTAAGTTTGGAGAACAGATAGATAGGTCAATTGCACTTTGATTTTGGTTGGGATCTGAACGACGAGTAGCAGCTCCTGAGTTCAATATGCATAAGTTATGTGAGTCTATTATATCTAGTAATTCCTCTCCATGACAATTAGAAACAGAACAACCCCATGATTGGTGATGGCAATTAAAGTCCCCCAATATTAAGAAAGGCTTTGGAAGAAAAGAAAAGAGATTATTCATCTCTTGAAGAATAGAAGAAGAAGGGTGAGGAATGTATATAGAAACAAAACAAGTTTGGTGCACCTTAATAGCTACAATAGAAATTTCCTCATTATGAGGAGGTAATGAAACAATGGAGAAAGGAAAAGAGTTCTTGATAAGTATAGCTACACCACCATACCCATCAGATCTATCCTCCCTAATGGTTAAATAACCATTAATTTTAAAAATATGATTTGATTTGAGCCAAGTCTCTGCTAAAGCAAAGACAAATGGCTCATATTTGTTTAAAAGGTATATAACATCACTCTTTTTGTTTACTAGACTGCGGCAGTTCCACTGGATTATATTGGATGTGTTGTCCATTATGAATGGATTGAGGTACATTGAAAGTTGAGGCAACGTTGGACGGTGAGATATTGAACTGAGAAAGAAGATTGTGTAATGCAGAGAGAAAATCATTTATAGAAAAGTTTACATCATTTTTATCATTATTTTGATTATTAGAAAAACCACAACCATTAGATGGCTGGGGAATTGTAAAATCATTAAGAATAGCATTATGGGCCTCTTTATTGTAACCTTGTATAGATTTGGGTGGGGAGCGTGGTTTCAGGAAGACTGTCTTTTTATAACTACCTGAAGCCTGCATTCTATTAGGTGAAGATATTGATGGAGTATCTGCAAAGTTTTTAGAAGGAGAAGATAAGAGTGTGTCAGCATACGATTTAGTTACTGGGGGATATACTTTTGCTGCTTCAGCATAAGAAACGGAGCTATGTGCCATGTATGATTTAATCTGTTTCTGTCGAGAGAATTCAGGACAAGATTTATTAATAGCATAGTGAAAGCCAGAGCACAGACAGCAAGATGCATTTTCTATTTCCCTTTCACAGCTATCTCCAGTATGGCCTTGACCACATTTATAACAGCGAGGTTTAGACCTGCACTGAATTTTAGTGTGCCCAAAACGACAACAATTGTAACATTGTACAGTAGGGAAAATATATAAATCAACAGGTAATGCATTATAACACATAAAGATTCTTTTAGGTAGAACCTGTCCATCAAAAGTAACAACTATGGATTGGGATGGCTTCCAAATGGTTGTACCATCAACAATGGATTTAAAATTAAGGCGTCTGATTTTTAGAATTGGACCGCAACCAATTGGAACTGTAATATTATCAATAACTTCCTCTGGAGACCATTCTGCAGGAACACCACGCACTAGACCCATTCTTGTAACATTAAAAGTGGGTATAAAAGCTTTGTAATTATATGTTTCCAGACTACTATGTGAAATAAAAGAATTTGCATCCAGAAAATTGGAAAATGAGAGTGAAATTTTATTGCGCCCAATTTTTTTGACGCTACCATTTATAATGTTTTGGAAGGCGTTGTGTTTAAGGAACTTACCAAAAGTGATGGGGTGCAATGTAGTACCATCATCAGGAGAGATAGTTTTCTTCTGTAAGTGGATAATATAAGGTGCACTATCGGTTTTGTCGTATGTTTTACGACCAATTTGCGCGGGAACAGCTACGGATGGAGCATGAATATCAGCAGCAACGGTTGGTATTACAGAGCAAATAGGTTCTGTTAAAGATGTAGGATCAGTGCAACCACAACCCGACGACTCGGAACCGTGGTTATTTCGGGTGCGACGGCGTTTGTTACAATGCTTGCAGACATGTACGCGGCTTCTTTTCCGGTGACGAGCCGAGGACGACCCATCAGTATCCATGCCTGACTCATTACTTACAGTTACAAAATTGCCTGCCGGGGGAACAAAGTCCCCCGGGTCTGGCGGGTCGTTCATTACACGGCTTCAACCAAAAATGGAGTAAAAACTTACCACTACCGAAGAAATAGAACAGAAAAACTACAAATTTATAAATAAAAGAAATTAAATCACTAAAACTAAGACTACTGTTCCTATATTAACGTAATTTAAAATAATTAATCTTAAATTCAAAAAAAGGACGCGTCCGCAAAGTTGAACGTTTCCCGCGCTTTTTTTAGGGCGCGCTCTTATATAGTGTTCTGTGGCTCTTACGGGCCGCCGGGTAACCACCCTGGGTTGCCAGTGAATATTTACACTCTGCCGCACGCTATAAAATATTTATCTGAGTATCATTATGCTCGTAATCACTATTGCCGATGCGCATAAACAAATGAACAAAACCAAATAAAGACTTGCTAAAAAGTCCTAGTACCAGGCCATTAAAATAATTTAAAAAAAAAAAACGGAGTCTGAACCATGAAGGTATAGATAAAACCTTCATGGTCGGAACAAAGGACAAACCGCCAGTGCTACCAGTTTAGCATTTTTTTGGCCAGTGATTTAGCACATAGCATAGCATTTTACCCTGATATGATAAGTCTGTGTTTTGTATATTTTTTAAATTTACCATTAAACTTATATTTGCTTGGTCACACTGGGGCGCGGGCGCAAAACGGGCGCGGGTGCGGGAACGCGCGCGGCCCGCGGGTTGCCTGTACTCTGTGCTGTCAGCACTGGAGCACTGGAACTGGAGCCCGGCTGCGTTCTGCCGGTTGACCGGTTCTGCGTCATCCGTCATGCAAGTTGTCGTGTCCAGTGCAGTGTGACCAGATTAAATTTTACGAAAAAACCGAAGCATTTGAATGAAATATAGTAGACTAACTAAGTCCGAACATTAATGTTCGCGGGGACGATCGCTACGGTGTTACTATAGCTTTTTATCCAAAATATACTCAAAAATACTTACTTTCGCCAATATACCTACAAAAATACTGAATTACTGATGCTCGGAAAAGTCGATAAAATATTAAAATACTGAATCTGGTCACGCTGGTCCAGTGTTTGTCAAAATATAAGCGCGCGAACCCCGCGCGCTGTCCGCACCGAGCAGCCCGCGCCGCTCACCGCGCCCGCTTGCCCATTATGTACACTTCAAAGGAAGTACAGGCGCCAGCACATCAAGCTACCCGAAACTGTCAAATTTTCCCAATCAACTTATTAAAGAAATTTGAAAGATTGTAGTAGCTTGATGTGCCGGAGTCTGTACATAATATGTACAGACCAGACTCAAACATATTATGTTTGAGTTCTTACGTTTTTTGCAATTTGCTGATCAATATTAAGTTGTACGTCAATCAAAATATGATTCGCGGCCGTAACAAATACGTATTTACAGAATCATAATCAATAGAATCAGTAATACAACTTGTTAGGTTAGTATAATCCCAAAATGTCAAGATTTCTTGAAATAGCCATTCTTTGGGGTTACGTGGTCTTAGAGAGTGGTGTTGATGACTTTAATAATTATAATTCTGTAAATACATATTTGTTACGGCTTCGAATCATATTTTGATCGACGTATGTACAACTTAATGCTGACCAGCAAATTGCAAAAAACCTAAGAAAATTTGAATTTCGCGGGCTACCTTAGCGCTTCCCCCTTAGTTATTACTTATTATTGTACTTCAAAGTTTTGACTAACTTTTTTTATTAAATCATAATTTGAGCTCTAAAATCGTTGTTTTCTTTATCATAATTGCACCGTACTTTATACCGTATTTTTCCTCGACCTTTCACCGTAATTTCTCAGAATCTACCGTATTTTTTGAGGGGTATCACCGTCGACCAGATTTTGAACATGGCAACACTGCATGTAACACTTTATTTATATTCTCGCTAGTCGCTAACCGCTTATTCGCTATTCGCTACCGCTAGGACTTGAAGTAAGTGAAGCTGAAGTGTTCTCTGAGTTCTGTTCAAAAAGTACTCTGTTGTTCTGTTCTTTTCTAGAATTAACTAAAAGCTCAGTAGTTGTATTGTATCAGTTTTGAGTCGACATTTTGTAAAATATGATACCATAACGTTTCTAGTGGAGGTAAACAAAATACCAAGAAACGTCTCCAAAAAATACACAATGGACGACTTGAAAAAAACCTGTCCAAGTTGCAGTCAACTTTATTTTATACAATGTAAGTCTAATGTTTTTTTACAAACTAAAAATAACACAAAGAAACACCTATCAACTCTCATCAGGTCATTATTGTGATAATTCTCCGACTACTCGGTCCGCCATTTTTTAACCGGCATTTTTCGCCAGCTTATTTTTTCATTCGCGTTGTTTTTAAATAAGTATAGGTTGGTAGGTACTTTGATACGAATATTAAAACAACCAACAGAATGATCAATTTCCAAGTATTTCACAATTTAGTTCAATAAGCATCAATAATACCTATCATTCTGAAATGGAATGTTTTTGTATAATTTCCACATAGATTGACTAAACAGCTGAATTTCAGCTGCCAGGACATGAACCTCCATATAAAAAATAACACTCCAAAATCAGCCTAGCAAGAACTTTCGTAATACCTACCTAAACGAAAAGTACTAAAACTTTGAAATCGGCCAATGCAACTTGAGATTGACAAAAAAATGTTGTAGGCCTATGCCTACAACATTTTTTTAATCTAGTCATGTTGGCATTTTAATACCCCTTGGGAATAGAGCAAATGAAAAGGAATAAAAATACCACCAGCCAGGGCCCTACTAAAAAATTGTTACGATTATTCCGTTTATCAACCCTAAGGTGGACACGCGGAAACGCATGTCCGGGAATCCACCCTAAGCCTATAAATTTCGTTTATCCAATTGTGCTCCAACAACAACAACACCAACACAAACAACTATGCATTTACAACTACAACTATGTATTTTGGTTTTCCAAGTAGGTAAATACATTTTCTAAATTCTACTTCGAAAAGTAGGCTGATGAGTTCAATATCTTTGCCACCTAAAATACTATGATAAAAATCCTAAAGGACTGGACAAAATGGTCCCCACAACCAATCTCAACCGAAGGTATGTCATTAGATAGGCATTTTAATATAGAGCAATAAGTAATATGGTGGTTAATTTCAAATTGCTGTGTGAAAAAAGATAAGGACATATGTACCTGGATGGTAGATAACGAAATACTTGAATAGGTAATCACTTCTAGTGGTCTTAATTTGAAAATTCGCAAATGTTTGCTTTCCAATGATAACAAAATAATATGGTACCATGGAGCTGTTCAGATGTTAAACCTGGACGCTAGATAACAGAACTCTTGAATAACTACTAGTTAACCCATCTGTTTATTTTACCTGATGATTGACATAGACGCACTCGAGGGTCTTAATAATATAGCTATTCAAGGGGTCAGTTATCTAGCATCCAGGTCCATAACTCGATGGTACAGTCAGCATCAAAAGTCGATTAACACTTAAGTTTTTTTAATCTCGGTTATTGAGCAAAATATTAACCCTTCAGTTTTTTAAATCTCAGTTATTGAGCAAAATATTTGTTCAAATACTTCTGCTGCAATTTCAAACAAATATTTTGCTCAATAACTGAGATTAAAAAAACTGAAGTGTTAATCGACTTTTGATGCTGAACATACCATATTATTGAATAATCATTGGAATACATACATTTGAAAACCTTTAAACTAAGACCACTAGAAGTGATTAACTATGCAAGGGGCCCTTGTAATTTATAGCTATACTAATAAGCCCCTCGACTGTGTCCAGGTCAGTCATCAGGTTTTTATGTCTATGGTTGTAAGATTGTAAATTTGTAACTTGTAATTATTAAGTTTTGTGGTATAGGGCCCAGCTCTTTAGTTTATTTTTAGGGTACTGGCATGGTATAACCGTTTAAGATAAATCTAGTACTATTTTGTTCTGTTCTGATACAAACTCTTGTCATAGTGCATATGTAAAAAGCATTCACTCTGATAAATAAATATTCACCTTTCATTTTATTTTTTACAAACTAATTTTTTTTTTGTTTTAAACTTTTCTCAGTAACATCATCAAAGGTGAAAGGGAACTTGCCATTATTTCTACCATGTGGCCATACAATGTGCGAAAATTGCATTGTCAATATTACCAAATGTATGGAGCCAATAGAGTGCAAGGTTTGCCTCCGTGATGCAGATGTCAAGATCACTGATCCCAATGAGTTCATTCAAAATAAATTTAAGTTGTATCAAAAGTTTCCTGTGAACGTTCAGATGGTTGGTGAACTAACTATGAATCTGATGAAGGTAAAATATGTAACCAATTCATACATAACATTGATTAAAAAATATTGATCAATTTTAGCTAAATTAAAATTTAAATATTTTTATTTTTAAATATTTAGCTGTATAAAATTGAAAATCGTTTTTGTAACATTTTCTAGACTCCAGATACAACACAAAAGAAAATTGAAGAAGATAATTTCATTGATCTTAAAGCTTTGATAAAAAGCGATGCTGCACAAGGTAATTAAATAGAAAATCCGTTGATATTTAAAAAACCAACACATTCATCAACTCATTAATATCCACAAAAAACAGCACAGCATACACCATTCACTTGTTTTATTATTTTTAATATTGTTTTAAATCGAAGTTTGTGATGTTACCCTGTTAAAAATCAGCTATAGGTTTGTTGGTTTAAAGTTTAAGTTGGTGATATGACTTTGTTTAGTTTTGTTTTGAAAATAAAAGTCACTGTTGAATTTAATAATTAGAAAGAACTGTGTATCTTGTGTTTTTTTATATCACTGAGATAATCTAATCAAATCCAAATGTAAATGTTCTCAGTTTAAGGCGAAAGCTTAATTGTAGCCAGCAAAACTCAAATTTTCTCGCGTTTTTTTTTTTCAAGTCAGTATCAGGATGTAGATAAAAAAAAAATAATTCGCGAGTTACCATAGCACATTCCCCTAAAAACCTTGTATTTTTTTTACAGGAAATTGTTTGGAATGTAATGCGACTACATCCAAAATGTGTAAAGAGTGTGCCACCATTTTGTGCGATACCTGCTTCAACAAAACTCATAAGAATTTTGTTATATTCAAGAACCATGTGCTGCAAAATATAGGTTTGTTTACGATTCCATAATATGGAATCGGAAAAGATAGTCGAACTTGCTTGCTCATAGGTTTCGCACCAAAGAAGTCAATACAGTGGGCGCTACTGTCTGCTGTAGTTACTGTATTGCATGCAGAGGTGTACCTGTAGAACACCCACATTTCGCCAGTTACGTATTTAAGTCCCATGTAAAAGGGGGCGAACCTACGAGGGCGACGCTGAAAGTTTTTAGAACTGGCCCCTTGTAAACGATATAATAAAAAAATAAGTTCAAATTTTGAAAATGGAACTCTGCCAATATTATTTTGTATGTATTTTATTCATTTGTCATTTGTGTACGATTTGGCGGCAAATTGAAAATTGTGTCACGTCAGCATGAATTTAACGCGAGAATATTTTCGTATAATGATTTTTTATGACTTTCGATGTCATTTAAGTCACCAAGAAAATTATGATAGACTTCGATTGGCCTTTCACGATGAAGCACCATCTCGTGCCACTGTTTACAACTGGTTTAAACGTGGTCGCACTAATCTCACCAATTTTATCTGCGTGAGGGACGGCCTTGTACGGCGAAGACTGAAGATAACATCAGTGTTGTGCGGTGCGGCTTACGATAGAGACTGACAAAAGAGTGACATCAGATTCGGACAAGCTTTGGCATTGGTATGAGTCAAGTGCACAGAATCCTCCATGAACATTTAGCGGTCAGGAAGCTTTGTGCCCGGTGGATACCTCAAATTTTGACAGAGGCCCAAGAACTCCGTCGTGTTGATTGGCGTCGTGAAATGGTTCAAAGATTTAAAGGAGGTGTCTCAAATGCTGTGTTCGACATACTTACGGGTGAAAAAGCTGGATTTATTGTTCCTATCCTGAAACTAAGAGACAGTCTGCTGCCTGGGTGTTTCCTTCCGAGGAGTTGCCAACTAACGTGAAGACAGGTCGAAGCGTGGGGAAAAAAATGGTGGCCTCGTTCTTCGGAAGGACAGGTCATTACGCAACAATTGTTTTATAGAATCGAAAAACAGTTACTGCAGAGTGGTACATTAACAATTGTTTTCCACTTGTCTTGCAAAAAGTTCGAGAGAAATGACCTCGCAGTAGGATCCTCCTGCACCACGACTAGGGCTTTCAAATACCGGATTTTTTCAATACCGGTATCAATACCGGTATTGGAAAAGTCAATACCGGGATCCCGGTATCAATACCGGTTGTCCGGTATTGAACGCAAGTTCAATTAGGACATTAATAAAACCGATAAAATACGCCTTTTTGTATTTTAAAATCAGTATTGTTCTTATTATTTTATTGAAAATACTAAAATAAATAGGTACCTACGTTATACATAGCTTTTTTAATTGTTTTATAATAATTTGGTATTGGTTGATTATTTAGGTAGGACTAGGAATTAGGAACATAATGAAAACTTAAACTGAATCTACTCTTTTTGCAGGAAGGCATTTCAGATAGACTTTGTTTGCACAATATAAAAAAAATATATTTCTTATTATTAGGTACCTATACCTAAATGTCATCATGTCTCATGTAAAAATCAATATAGGTATCATTATTTGTAGAAATGTAAGTAAGTAAAGTATACCTTAACTAGCTAGTAGCAATCATTTTAGTAACATTCTTAATAATTAAGTTATAAAAAAACAATCAAAAAATCTAAAACTAAACAAGTAAGAAAATAAATCAAGAATCAACATAGGTATCATTATTTGTAGAAATGCAAGTAAGTTAAGTATAGCTTAACTAGCTAAGTAGCTAGCAATCATTTTAGTAACATTATTAATAATTATTATTAATAATGTTATTAAAATGTTACTAAAATGATAGTAACATTATTAATAAAATTATTAAATGATTGCTAGCTACTTAGCTAGTTAAGCTATACTTAACTTACTTGCATTTCTACAAATAATGATACCTATGTTGATTCTTGATTTATTTTCTTACTTGTTTAGTTTTAGATTTTGATTTTTTTTTATTACATAATTATTATGTAATAAAAAACATTCAAAATCTAAAACTAAACAAGTAACATAATAAATCAAGCGTTAATAACAATTTCTGAAAAACAGTAAAAAAATGTAAAACTAATTAGGTATAGACGCGTTATCCCGTCGCCTTTGCGAAACTGACTGACAATAGTGACAATAACAAAAACGACACATAAATACCGCTCCATTTCGGACATGTCTCAGGCGGGGTGCGGGAGGGTGAGAAAACAAGTGTGAGAATAAGATCACATAATTTTCAGATCTAATGTTTGTAATACCGTAATCACGGTATTGGGGCGTCAATACCGGTATTGTAAAAGGCCAAAATAAAATCCGTGATCACGGTATTACGGGATCCCGGAATACCGGTATTGAAAGCCCTAACCACGACAACGCCTCGTCGCACACCGCCAAGCAAACAATCGACTACTTGGCGACATCAGACGTGGAATTACTGGGTCACCCGCCCTATAGCCCCGACCTCGCACCTTGCGATTTTTGTTTATTTCCGAAAACAAAATAAAAACTTCGAGGAAAACGTTTTATGGACGCCGAGGAAGCAGTGGCTGGCTGCGTCTCAAAATTCCATCGAAGTGACCCCTATGGACGAGTGGGCAAAGTGCTTTTCTCAGTGGTTCCATCGGATGCAGCGATGTATTGATGTAAATAGACACTATTTTTAAAAGATATAATAAAACTAATAACTTGCTAGTTTGTTCAGTTTTGAATTTTCTAAGAACTTTCAGTGTCACCCTCATATTGGCCTATTGCTTTAGATAACTTAGTGTTTATAACAAATTAACTCTGCACAATATACCTTAGTTAAGGAAACACCTTTTATTCTGCATCTATTAAACTAGCTCAAACATCAGTTTTCCCACAAACCCATAATACTTATCTACTAACCCTATTAAAATCAAAATGATAGCTTTAGTTATGTTAGTTTAAGAATAAGGCGGCGGACAGAAATAGTTTTTTTTTCATCCTTTAAGAAAGCTCTTTGCGAGTCATCAAAACAATAACACAATCTTTGAGAACCTCTGTGACAGACGGACAATACCGATCCTGTCTATCAGATAGAGAAAATCTCCCTTAAACATGCATACATTTATACACGCCGTAAAGGTTCTGTTGTACCTTTCAAGCAACTACCCTTACTGTCACAGTTATCCTGTATCATCCCACTTCTGGGCAAAGGCCTCTCCCCATGACTTCCACTGCTAATGAGGACCACAGGCCGTTTCCTTTTGTCCAGCTCGTCCCGCCATCTTCTTTCAATGAACAAAACCTGAAAAACAAAATAATAAAAATTTATTCTTTTTTTATCAGAATCTACTATGCAGCCCAGCACTTGTAAATTTCATATTGGAAAACCACTTGAATACTATTGCAGTACTTGTAAAAAACCTGTATGTACAGACTGCATGATGCTTGGTGGTGAGAAATCCTGCAAGAACCATGATGTTGTATCTTTACAATCAGTTGTAAGTATTTCGAACACCCTTCAAGAATACATTTTTAAATTGTTGTGTAGTCAAAATAAGTAGCTGCCTGACACAAATTTCGAAAACTTACGAATTCAGTATGTGATCAATATATTTGCTTTAAAATTTAGTGATTGTACTTGTTGTGATTGTGGACTAAAATAAAAGTCAGCCAATAAAGAACTTGACTTGAAAAGTTCACTTAAACTATCTCAACACTAACTCCCTTACTTATAAACATATTATTATACCAGATGAATAGTTACACACCGATGTTTCTCTTTCAGTCATCAGTAATTTGACTTTCGAAAGAAGAAGACAATGCGTTGTGTAAATATACAGACGCTATTAAGAGCCCCTATCAATTTCGGCGCACTATTAGATTAGGTAATTATAGGAGCGCAGTGTGTCTGTGTGCGTTCGAACTATAAACTGATAATCGTAGTGTGCGTTGAAGCGGGAACAAATAATCTTGGTCCGTAACCGCTATTATTAGCACTCCATAGTTTTACTTACTAGATTGCGTAATACTGGATGGATTTTATGGTGATTATGACATGTTATGTTCAGGTACCCTATAAAAATATCGTAACCTATTACGGCATTCACTATAGTACTCGTAAAACCAAATTATAAAGTGTGACCAGCGTATTATAAGGTACGTCTGAAACGAATTACACGTGTTATTGTTTACGTAATACAGAACGACGGGGAGGTCTGTAGTATTCCCTCGCCATAAGACCGCAGACCATGAGAGTATAGTATAGCAAGTCATTTTGTCCTATTTTATAAAGCTAATCACTTTATTTGTATAGAACAAGGAGAAAACGAGCGGGGCATGGAGGAAAATTACTTTAATATTGAAGATAGCTTTATTCAAACGAAACATTATTTTGTTTATCCAAAAGTACAATACAAAACATTAATATGTATGAATAACATTAACAAATCACAAAGTGTCACACTATTGACATAAAAAAATAAATATTCATACAGTCTCAAAACTGGTTAGGCGTAGTACAAAATCACTCGCGATTCAAGAATTACGACGGGAGCGGCGAACGTCACAGGCGACACAGGTCCGTCGTCTAGAAGCCTTTGGGCGCGACTGAATGCATCGAGCGAGCGCATCGGTTTATAAGGCATTATTTAGATATTTTACTACAATTAAATTAGTAGTCAAAATAAAAATATAAAAATTGAGTTTGGTAGATAAACATCTCAAATTTTAAAATATTTAACACTTTATGTTATTTTCAATAAATTCTTACGCGTAGACGACGGTTTTGCACATGACTTTATTGGGATTTTTCAGCGTAGTTAACATTTTTTTACAGGTACTAATACATTAAACTTAAAAAAAATAAATCGTAGACTTACTAATATATTATATGCCTAGTATTTAGGATTTTTTTTCAGATCGTTATTTGCTACCAGTAAGCTAAAAAAGCAATCGAAAAACTTGGTGTTTCGTGATTACGTAAAAACGTGTGTTTGTTTTTTATTTTTTGGAATTTATATTAAGTAGTTATCAAAAATTAAATTCGTAGACTTACTAGATAGATAGGTGATAAATACTTGTGTATTTTTTTAAAAACTAGATAACTTAAGGATATTGAGAAATTTGCGCTGAAAAAAACTGATTTTTCTGTTTTTAGTCCGCGAAATTGTTAGGGGCTCTTAAGCGTTTATTAGTAAGGGGTAATTTTTTATGGAATTGAAAAAGGTTCAAAATAATTTTTGTTGCAGAATGAAACCTTTTTGGAGGATTTGACGGATATTTCTCCACAAGTAGATGAGACCTTCAGAAGACTCACAAAAACAGCTGTTGTATGTTGTTCCACATTACATTCATAAACAATTTGTGGTTTCATTTATTATTTGCTCATATGTATGTTGACGTGTTTTCTAGGATATTGGGTATTTGTTGTACAACTACGAAAGTGACACGGGATCCGTCAATGAGCTATCTAAAATAATTGCCGATGTTGAACAGCACTTCTCGAAGCTTTTTTCTATAATACAAAAGCATAAGGACGAAATCATAAACATAATTTTGTATTTGAAGTTCTCTGAAAAGAATTCTCTGCAGAAAGCTAAATCTGAAGTCGCAAATTCTATCAAGAAAGCTAATAATATCCTGAAGGTGATAACACGTGCTACAGATACCAAAAATGTGAAACAGGTTGGTTACTCTTCAATTTACTATTGCAATTGCACTTATCAGTATAAATTTTGGGTCAGTGCAGCATTGTCTTCTTCCATACATCTCCATCAGCTGTGATCACACATTATTAATCCATTGTCTTGTACAATGATAGTCACGAACATTTATTCTTAGTTTTTTCTAATTGCATTCATTTACACATCCTCTCTTAACATTCTAATCTTAGCTGCATACAAGTTAGTTCCTTTCATTCATCCCTTTGTGAACCTGGATTCTGTTACATACAGGTTAGCAGGTCTTCCCTTTTTTATATATGTATATATTGCGATATCCCTTTAAGATTAAGAAAATCGATAATAAAGGGGGCATAAACACTGTTTATGTAAATACAGAACACCAAGCATCACAAAGTTGGCGGTGGTGACCGGGTAACGGCCGCGACTTAAGAGTTGTAGGTTCGAACCCAGACAGGTGCTTTAATTTGTGTAAATTATTTCATCACCAATGTACTCAAAACTGTGAAAGAAAACATCGTGAGGAAACCGGCATGTCCTAGAACAGAGAATTATAGGCTGATTGTGCTTCAGCGTCACAATAAGTTCGGCTTTGTAGTGTTCTCTGTCAATGAAATAATGATATTGGTCTCTTTCCAACGCTCTATAATATGTATATTATGTCAAAATTATTCCTGAGTTCCGTTTATTTAAAGAAAATTACAATAGCTAATTGTTGAGTAATAAAATTATTTAAAAGATGTTGCTTTTCTTGTATTTTAGATTAATTTGCCAGCGCTTTTGGAGGAAGCCAAACAAATTACAAATACTGCCTGGTATCTAGATAAGACTGAAGCAAACAAGGAATCTCTTAAGTAAGTCATTGTAATGAAATACAATCCATGCTGCTAAGTTTCTCTATGACGTGGCACTAATTAAACAAACAAGATTAGGAAATACAAGTCAATCTTTGTTCTTAATTTACAGGAATAATAAATGCAACTTCTTATCATAAAACTGTTCTATTATCAACAGGGTGACGGTAAATGAGGATCTGTGTTCATTAATCAGTGACTATGTGCACTTGGAAGGGAATGTCAAGTCTGTATACAAGCTGCACTCTACACTAGAACTAGGTGATGATGTAGAAGTACCACCAGCGCCCACTTCTCCCGTCTATCCACCGGAATTACCTAAAGGTATGAACCGTCTAGCATCGATTTTTGCAGAGGCCTCTTGGCTTTTATTAAGACTTTGTTGGTAAGCACTTTTAATAGAAAGAGGCTATTGCCATTTACCGGGTACAAATCTTACTGGAAAAACCCAAATGCTCAGATCAAAGCCTGAACTCTAGCATTATCAGGAGTCGCACTTGCGAGTCTTGCAACCACTAGACCGGCGAGGCAGTCATTCGGTTTCAATACCAATTTCAATAAAACCTAACAGTCTTATTGTAAAACGAAATCTAACTTTAGGACTAGTCTAAACTTTTGAAATGAAATGAAATTTATTTGCCAGAATATGAGCCAGTATTTGTATTTCAAACTTTATTTCGGTTTAGGGCTGATTTTTCAATGATCTGATAACTATATGCGATGAATAATTTTGACAGTTATTTCATACGAAAACTGTCAAACGTCAATTTTATTCCTCATCAGCCCTAAGGCAAAGTTCTAAAGGCGAAAGCGCCAGGGTAGCCCGCGAAATTCATTTTTTTTAGGTTTTTTGCAATTTGCAGGTCTGTATTAAGTTGTACGTTGATTAATATATGATTCGCAGCCGTAAGAAATATGTTTTTACAGAATTATAATCTTTAAAGTCATCAACACAACTCTCTAAGACCACGTAAGTCCAAAGAATAACTATTTCATGAAATCATCATTCTTGTGCAAGTGCGATTCGGACTCGCACACGAAGGATTTCGCACCACCGTAATAATATGCGCTGAAAAAATCACATCGGCAATAGAAAATACACATTTTTGAAAAATTTCAACTATCGGTCTTTAACTATTCATGGGACACTGACAGACAGACTGACGGACAGACAGCGGAGGCTTAGTAATAGGGTTCCGTTGGCACCCTTTAGGTACGGAACCAAAAAAAAAACAGTATAATAATAAATTGTAAAAATATTATTCTCTGAAGTGACATAGACCGTGGTTTCCTCGAATCTATGATTTCAAGAAGCACATCCTATCCTAAAACTAGTTTTTTTCTGGTTCTGGTATTTTCAGGTTGCAGGGGGCCTAAAAAGGCCACTTTGGCAGAATCATAAAAGGATAACATTATGAATCATAATGGACAGTTAACTGTTAAGTTAATCGTATCAAATCCCATTGGTGAAGGATTTTCAGTTATTTTTTTTGCCTGCGATAAAATACCAATCAATCCAATCCCAATCTCTTTGATTATACCTACGTAGTGCAGCGAAAAAAGAAAAACACGGACTGTCTTCGCCATATTATGATTCATAATGTTATCCTTTTATGATTCTGCCAAAGTGGCCTTTTTAGGCCCCCAGAAATAATAATTATCTTTGAAAACTTTTATTACTTTTAGTTGGTATTGAGTACCAGTCCACACTGCAATTACTTATGTCTGAAAATAATTAATTGAATTTATAAAAAAACATTCAGAAAAGAAGAAAAGAACAACTATACAGGGTCCCTTTAAAATAGATGGACAAATTTTAAGCGCTCAGTACGTCAACTAAAGATAACCGAGCAAAAAAAAAAAAACACTGATTAAAGTGATTTTATTTTGACCTAAAATAAAATAATAAACTGCTGGCACATTACTGTATTTTCGTTAACTGATTATTTTTCTTGTATCTATGCGTTTTTCTTATATATTTTTTTACCATCGTCCTTGTTTTGGTGGTCTGAATGACTTGTAAAAGTTTGTCTATCTATTTTAATGGGACCTTATATTTACGTATGTTATTGTCTATAATACAGGATATACATATTCGCGTTGGAATTTCATAGGAAAATACATATGCATTACAATCAGATCAAGCTAATAATAAAAAACTTGTATTAAGAAGTGTTGGTCGTGCTTTATTCTTGGCGAACGAGTGATACATCCTTCTCTAGAAGCGCTCGGCGTGGACTGAAGTTAAGACCCCGCGTCCCGAGATTTATATTGAATAGCATTGCATACAACAAATTATTTACAGATATTATTTTACTTTAAATTAGAGTATTATTTTTGTTTGAATATCTATTAAATATTCATAGATAAAAATATAATTTCGGGCGAAATATTATCATTAACTCTGTTTTACGGAATTACTTTTGGTGTATTACTGTATGAAACATAATAAATTGATTTATGCATGAAAAAGAAGAAGATACAGTTGTACCGTGGACATTTTTATAAATTATTAAACTATTATATCTTCATTGAAATAGCCAAACAGGGCATCGCGAGATACCCGAAAGTAAAATTTTATGAAACAGCCTTTGCAGAAACAAGTTTTTTACTGATTTATGTAAACAAACTGGAATATTTTTTTAATAAACTTCCAAAAGAAGGAATCAAACTTTCTCAGGCATGTATTTTTTTACTATTGTGGCTTTAGTTAACCAGAATCTCGCATCAAAACTCGAGTCAAACGCTCTAAACAAGAAAAAATTGTGATAGCCCTCTTAATAATAAAATGACAACTTTGCACCATACTAAACTGTCATTTTTGTATAAAGAACCGAATTTTTATAACAGTTAGGTTTTTAATTAAATAACTGGCTTGGTGGTTTAAACCTGATCTAAAGAAAAACCTTCTTTTGTAATAAGGGGGATTGAATTGAATCCATGAGTATATCCATACGTTTTTATATCGGTTACATTACAGTAACCAAAAATAACGAAACTGTTTACGTACTCCAATGGTTCAAAGAAAGTTCGGCACTTCATTTTGTTGAATTCATTTTGTACACTGAAACTAACTAAAGTCTAATCAATTACATAATTATATTGTTGTCAATTTTATTACAGATGCAAGACAATCAAAACCTAAAATGGAAAAAGAATATTACAAGACTCCAGCTCTATACAAGAAAGCTCCTAAATATCGTAGCAAGACTGGATCTGTATCATCTCTAAATTCGAATGGCAGTGAAAACTCAAGTAAAAGTTACATTACACAGAGTAAGTTATTTTTTAACTAAGTTTCAAAACTCTTTTGGAATCCAAATACTTGAAACATATTTTGTAATATGTACTAGCTTTTGCCTGCGGATCCGTCCGCGTGAAAATTATCCCAAGGCAACATACTAATGGTAAAAAGTATCGTAGGTATGTCCTAACCCAGGTCATGGTCTACCTGTGTGCCTAATTTATATAACATGAAAAGGTAACAGACAGATGGACAAATTTACTTCTTTGTATTACAACTGAAATAACTGAATGTTATATTAAATAAAAAGTGTGAAGGTTTACACCTAGTAAAAATGATGTGATTTAAACTATGCTTTGTGTTATGTATTATACGAAATGAGTGGCACCCTAGCTTAACAGCAATCCAGCTTTTGTTGACTATAATCCATAGAGATCTTCAGAAATAAATATCAATTATAAAGTTTTCAAGACCATTCCAATCAATGATATATAAACTATAGATATGTTGCCCGCGCTCTGTAGTAGCAACATGAATGCAAGGTAATTACCTCACGACCATTTAGTCGCGTACCAACCAGTGCCACTGCTGTACGTGACAATAAAATAACTAATTGTGTGAATTGTGGCTAAGTAATAACAGCCGCACGGGTCGATTGATCAGGTTAAGGTACGCTTGGCGCGGTTGGTCCGTGGATGGGTGACCATCTTTACATATCAAGACCTCTCCGTGTCTCGGATAGCACGTTAAGACGTTGGTCCCGGCTGTCATTTGTGGATCTTGCAACTGTCGTTACGGGTAGTCAGAAGCCCGAAAGTCTGACAACCAGTATTACCAAGGGGTACCGTATTACGCAGTAACTAAGTTGTGGAGGTCAGATAGGCAGTCGCACCATAAAATACTGGTATTCAGCTGCATCCGGTTAGACTGGAAGCCGACCCCAACATAGTTGGGAAAAGGCTAGGCAGATGATGAACTTCCTCTAATGTAAAAATTACACACACTGCAACTGTGTAAGATAAAAAAAAGTATCATTTCATGCGGAAGTATCAAGAAAAATATATTTTAACCGCTTACGCCGGATTAATCCGACAAATATTTTCGTGTCCATTTCGCCAGGGTCGTATATTTACGACCACGTGCCACAGCTCGTACGATCTGCTTTTTTATTTAACTAGGCTGTATTCTATCAGGTATTTATTTTTCGATTTACTGTGCCGGGCGCTGGGGGCACGACAACTGATATGAAGTCGGGCGGTTAAAAGGTTAACGCTGTCTTCGACTGCCGTGATGTCCATACATGACGCGTCTATTTATATTACAGGGGTCGAAACTAGTCAGTAAAATCAGTAAAAGTCAGTTTTTTTAGCATGGTCAGTAAAAGTCAGTTTTTTGAGAAAATGGTCAGTTTTTTCAGTTTTTTGAGATCAACACATATATTGCTCCATATATTTTTTGGAACCTTATTAATTATTTACTGACACAATTTTGCCTGTCTGTGTCGTTCCTTTTTACGCCTACCTTCTTCATTCTAGATTTTGCTTAAGAAATATATATCTTATAGTATACCTACTAGCAGCCAAACCCGGCGTTGCTCGGGTTTCACCTTTCAAGTCCATTCATTTCATCAGTTGCAGCACTTTTTCACATTTTCGCCACCCACAACCGCGACCAAACTTCCTTACTTTCACCAGGAGACCAAAGGGGAGATGATTGGAGTTTGTGGTCATAGAGAAAACCCTGTCTTCCCGTCCTAACATGGTGAAAAAGGGATGGTGAAAATGAGGTTTTTTGTTGTGTGTGCGTTTTCTGTGGCTTGGGGATTTGAGGCTTTGGAGCAACATGCATCCTCAAAAACATATTGAACAGTCAAAGGTGAAGCTGGCTGCATCTCAATTACATCTAGCAAGTGTTCGGCCCGTTGAAGGCCCGACGATTGGTTCACCCGGTAGAGCACCCGTTCAACTATATAGTGTTAAAGATGGGGCTACCAGAGCTGAGATTTTATGGGCTATGAAGATGGTAGCATCTGATTATTCTATAGAGCCATCCTGCAGTCCATGCTGCATGACTGATAACTATTTGTAAACTTTTTAATAATAAAAAGGTGGTGATGGTTGGCTATGGGGATGGTGGAGGCCAATAATATTTTTTTTTCAATTCCACATGAAACTTTTATTTTAAGTTAGTTCAGATGGTCAGTAAAAGTCAGTTTTTTTAGATTTCTGTTCAGTAAAATCAGTATTTTTGAACACTGAACCTGTTTCGACCCCTGATATTACGTCATTGATTCTAATGCTTTTTGTCAAGTATTTGTACTTAATTCATTTTCTTTGGATTTTTTTTTAGATAACTACCAGCAACAACCTGTGGTCCAACCAGTGGCACCATTTTTGGAGAACCAACATCCACAGCAACTAAGTGAAGGTATTTCAATGTTTATATAATATAAAATAAAACATTTACCAAGTTCAATAGTATGATAATAATAAGGGTCATTTAAATTCTAGGTTCTCAAGAGTTGATTTACATTTCACATATTGTGGATCCTAACAACTTCTTTGTGCAAAGAGCGTGCTTCCAAGGCCTGGTCAAAGATATGTTACGGGAATTTCGAAATGCTGTATCGTTCGCCAAACCGTCACTGAATCATATAACACCGGGTAAGCATTTTTCAAAATATGTAGTTCATTGTTATTGGTTAGTATTTTGTAGTCAGCATTTGCACAATATGTATTTAGTGTTATTGTATAGTATTTGTAGTCAGCCTAATTCACATTTAAACTGCTGACTACAGGGAGTACTGTTGGTTGATCTACAGCGGTTTTCATAAATCAGCAATATTTGAGAAGAGCGCCATTAATGTTGTTTTGTATGCAGGTAAAACATACTTGGCTTTTAATAAGGCTGATAATATGTGGCAGAGATGCCGGGTTCTTAGCGTGGACATGAAAAATACTAATCCCATAATTCAAGTTTTCTGTTTTGATTTCGGAAGCATTGAGTTCGTTTCTGTCGATCGGTAAGTCTGCCCTGATATTTGACAGCTTCGTATTTTATCCTTGCTTTGAAAGTTATTTTACGATAGTTAACAAAGGACATGGATAAAGTTTGGCCCAGAATAGACTAAGAATTGCTTATATTTAAAAATAACTGATAAACTGATAATACACACGTCAACACAATCTAGGGATATTTTAGTTATTCATGTATTGAAAAGACATTACTTAGAAAATTTTACAACTTAATAATATATCAAAATGCGCAGTATTTTATACTCTAATACTCTCTAATTTAGTATCCTAACTAAATAAGCATCTTAAGTAAAAATGGCTTCTAAAGGAGTCATAAATAACCTTAAAAAAAAACAACAGTCTTCCAAAAAAAAACACTTCAAAGTGAAAAATAACTTTAAATTCGGAAGTCTGTTTCATTGGTTCCGCATTTTCGTTTCTTTACACCGACTTCCGAAATTAAGGTGGAACTCGTCGCGAGCTCTAACTCATTGGTAGGCATGGCCAAAAAGCACACTGTCTCATCTGGCACCGTACCGACTTTGTTTTGAAGATTTTACAATTCTTTTATTATTTATTTACACCCCAAGCCACGTTAAAATTAGCAAGAAAAACGAATCTTTGTGGGCTCATAACTTTTTAATGGCTTTTTCTGTTACTAATCTGTTTCCGTACAGACAAAACAAGCAAAGTTGATCATAATATGGGATCACCCCTGCCTGAGGCATACATTAAAAACAATACATAGATATACAATTGGTGCCAAGCTAATGTGCATTGAAGAATTGAAGACACCGACTAAATGAATCCTCAAAATTCGCATAGAAATGCCGAAGGTGCAGTACACTTATGCATATAACTTCGTACATAAAAATAATTACCTAATGTATTATAGACATATACTAAAACCTTCCTGAAAGTATGTAGATCATGTTAATGAAGGCTGGAAGACAGTGACTCGATCGATAGGTTTGATCTTACATATTTTTTGACGTCATCAGATATGTGAAGGATCTTATGTCCCTTCACAAAGTTTTACAACAAACAAAAATATACAGTACGAAACACTATTATAACTTCATAAATTCATAATACATTGTTTTGTGTTCATTTCTGGGACAAGCTTGTATGGGACCGTTATCCATCTCCTTTATTTTTGTCTGATGAATTGTACAGTATGTGTAGGCAACTCATTATACGATCATTATGTTAAACAATAGTATCAAATAACGCATGCGCAGCGAGCGCGTCTTGTTGAGTTCGCGCGCGCGCAGCCGGTCGATGCGGCGGCGGAACGCCGCGCCAGTGTAGTGTAGGTAGTGTAGACTGTAGCTTCAGCCACGACTGTGAGCGGCAGAGTATGTAACATCGCTGAGGCGTTCCCGCCAAAAGTCTAGTTTCATTGTTATAAGTTGTGTTCTACGCTATTTTGTCATTGTGTTTGTGCAAGAAATAATACTGTATGTAAAAACCGGTAACTTTGCTTCTATTTTTTGTGTGAAATCCCGCCATAATGAACAGTATGTGTAATTGCTTGATGTAACTAACGTATAATTTTCTCTATTTTAGGCTACGTCTTTTACCTCCATCAAAAATCCAGTGTCCTTATCCGCTCGCTATTAATTGTTCTTTGTTTAATTGTGAGCCAAAAGCGGGCAATTGGACCAGTGAAGACTCTTTCCTCATTCAAAATATTATTGACAAGTAAGTTTTATAAACAGGAACCTTCTAATATAACGTTACGCCCAACAAGTAGCTCCTGCTATGCTACGGGTTAAAGGCAACGTCTAGCTAGCAGGACCTCGGCTTTCTTGGAAATACTACTTGTAACTCGATATTCCTTTTTTTTATAACTATGTAACTAGCTGATCCGGCAGACGTTTTCTGTCCATTTTCAAAGTTATGACAAAAATCCCTCAGAGAAAATGATGTTCAATATTTTCCGTTTTCTACAGAAATTTTAAAAAATATCTTCCTAAAGGACCTAATTCAGACTTATGAACATTTAAAAACAGCCAAGTCGTTCCAGCACCGCTCCGTTTCTCGTTCAAATGGTGCGCTTACCAACGAACAATTCATTTTTTTTCTAGCTTATGTATGCAACTTCGTCCTCGTGAGAGAACAATGCTTATTCGCGGTCCAAATTTCCACCACTAATGAGACCTCTGTTGTCAAATAGTTCATGAAATATACAATATCTTTAATTAAGACAGGATGATGATGATGATGATGGGACTCCCTTTTCCGCACTTAGACTCCCATTCGGTCCGTTGTGCGTGGGGAATTAAGACAGGAATAAAATATATTACAAGACTAGGAGTTGTGATCTTGAAAATAATATTTTGTTAAAGCCTGGGAGCCCAGAGGGTTTTTGACCAAGCATATTCAGGGCGAAAAGTTGATAGCTGAGTAGGTGTGGATATTTGCCAAAAGGCGATTGAGCCTTTTCGTCCGATATGTATACAATGCACTATCAGGATATGTAACACTATTGCACAGAATAACTTTTATTCGCCCTGAATATACTTTTCTTCACTTAATTCCATTATTATAATTGACTTATTTTTATTTCAGCAAACAAGCAGTCCTTCATATCCGTAATATTATACCTTTATCTAACGTCGATTTTAAGTTAGAGTGTGACATCAACACATTCGAAAACGGCATCAGTCTTGTTCACGCTCTAGTGTTCCATGATCGTGCCAAAATGCCTAACCCAAGACTACCGGTAATGCTTTTTCCTTTATTAACAAAGACAAAAATCGAATATCAAAAATATTCAAACCTTGTTTACTCTTTGCAGTATCCCGCAATCATGGGTGTGAAGGAGAAACTCAAGCTGTACACCAGACACAATGAATTTAATGCTGAAAATCCGGAATTAGTATACATAACACACATTGTCAGTCCTGACAAATTTTACGTGAGAAAAGTAAGTAATATTTCTATAATTAGAATATTAACTCGTGTAAAAACAGCTTAGTGATATTTATTACCCTTCCAGCAACATCTCCAAAACGTTTATGAGAAACTCTCTGAAGATTTGGAACAAGAGTATAGTCTCGCTTCCGCCGTAGGAGCCGTTTATTTACCAGAAATAGGTAAGTGAAAACTAAAATGGCTTAATTAATTTTGGGCTATTTATCGCAATATTGTTCGCGTTTGGTTCTTTTTAGTAAGAAATAATTACTGTCCAATAGATTACATAACTAATATTACAGTTTTATGCAAGTGGTACCTAAGCAAATCTAACTCCTTTAAAACGATTTTTGTATAACGAACGCCGAACGTGCTCATGTGAATTATAGTGAACATGACTGAGTTATATATCAGTGAAATGATAAGTTACAATAACTGTAAAAGTGATAATGAGAATAGGATAGTTAAGATCCTATCCGCGCTCCGGGCGCAAGTAGCGTGGGAGTTTAATACTGTTTTTCTGAGTAAGATTTTTATTTTCTAATTAGGTTTTTTTTTAGTGTTTGTATTGTTCTAACTTGTTTTTATTATTAATTTTCGTGTTAGAATCTGATAGGAATATTTAACGTAGAATTTTCGAGAATTTTAATGTATGAAGAAATATGATGGAATAATTACGTAACTTGAAAATGAGGTTTTATGTTTTTATTTGACACTGAAATCTCGCAAATATTTTGCGAGATTTCAGTGTCAAATGAGAGGATTATGTTTAAAACTGATATTCTAGTTTGAATTATGTAAATTGGTCTACGGGTTTTAGAGATAGAAAAAATCCATACTAATATTATAAATTCGAAAATAACTGTCTGTCTGTCTTTTTGTATGTTACCTTTTCACGCCTAAACCACTGAACGGATTTCGATAAATTTGGCATAGTGATAGATTGCATTCCGGGGATAAAATTTGGCAGAGAGATAGATTGCATCCCGGGGATAAAATTTGGCAGAGAGATAGATTGCATCCCGGGGATAAAATTTGGCAGAGAGATAGATTGCATCCCGGGGAAGGACACAGGATAGTTTTTATCCCGATATTCCCACGGGATCGACACTTGTGCGGGTGAAACCTCGGGACGCTGCTAGTTTTGTATAATGAAAACTTGCCAAAGTCCGATTTTAGTAAGTTAATGTTCTAGAAAGTTTTAATTATATAAAGATGGGATAAAAAGGTCATATAATCGGAAAGAGGAATACAGAATATAAGAGTAGATTTTAAGAAAAATCACAACAAACTATCCCAAACGCAATATTGACGCAATACACAGCTGTCAAAATATGGACATACAGTGGATTTCGGGTATAACGACGATGAAGGGACCACTCTATTTTCGTCATTATATCCGGAAGTCGTTACAGGCAAAGGTAAAGAGATACAGACACGTTGAATGGGAAACTTTGTACTCTTTGCACAAATCAGCATTGTTTTCACCGTTTTTCAATTTTGAAATGATTTCCGCCTTTCTTTAACAGTGAATGTGCGTCTAGCAGCCATACTTATTTAAAAGTTTACTAAAGCCAGTAGCCACTTAGAATATTACTTTGTAACTGAACCATAAATTTAACTCCGAAACCCCTACCTACTTAGCTGATATCTATGTATAAACAAAAGGTAAAGGTCTCCACACCTTGCTGACCATCTGTGTGGATGTAAACAAAAGATAAGAAATGTTGGTGAAAGAAAGAAATCTTTGTGTCTTTGGCGGCCGACTCCGGTCGCAATATCTGCATGGGATTTCTAGGAATTTGTTACAAATGATTCATTAAAAACAGTCGCTACACCCGAACTCGGCGTTACATCCAAAGTCGCTATAGCCACATGAATTTTGTACTAAAGTATGCTTTAAATTCAAGGGACTTAGATTTAACGTCGCTATAGGTAAATGGTCGCTACAACCAAGGTCGTAATAAATGAAATCCACTGTAATTTAAAAACCATTTGGCGCTAGCGTCGAAAGCAAGAGTACGAAACGTCACAATTCCAATGGCGATCTATCTGAGTTAAAGTCAAGAGTACGAGTAGCACCCAGGGATATTGATAATCAGGTATTTTGTTAATGATTGAATATTGATATTGTGAACTGTTGTGGTGGTGATAAAGGCATGGTGTGCGCGGTCAACCTGGAGAACAGCCGCTCTGAGGCGCAGGAGGCCTCGTGGGCACGCGGCGTGGTGTCGGAGCTGCCGGGGCGAGGCCGCGTGCGCGTCACGCTGCCCGACACCGGGCGCGTCGTGCTGCTGCACTGGTCCGCGCTGCGCTACATACACCCCAAGTTCACAACGCTCAGTCCACTTGTGAGTCTACCATTCTTATGTTCTCAACCTGAAGATTAATTCATGATAATTATAATCAGTTTGACTTCTAGAATTGAGGGCATGGTACTCGTCACCATGCACTCAATATTAAGAACAAGTGTCAAGCGATTTTGAAACATGTGAGAAGCAATCAATAACGTATAGTAGATTATCAATTGCACATGTACAAGTTTTTGAATAGGATTAATAGTTCAAAAGTATAGATTCTCTATGCTTTGAAACTTGTGGTTAGAGGGACACCAGTTTCCGACAAAAAAGGTAGTAAGGAGAAAAAAAATAATGAACGGAATTAAATGAATTTGATAATGTACTTATATAATATAATAATAATCTTTTATTTCAGGCATTATAATTATATGCCTTTGTCTACTCTATTATTAACTTTATTATGACTCTGTTCTTTTAAAACTTTGCACTCCCCATTTTCGTTCTTTTATTTCATTATGGTTTTCATGCGGCAGGCGACAGAGTGCCATCTCGCAGGCATAACACCATTCAATAACAAATGGAGCACTGCATCGGTGGACCTACTCCAGTTGTACTTGGGCAGTTTACTGAAACTTCAAGTAGAGAACAACCGCAACAGATCTCACTGCAGTCGAGGATCCATTGGCGTTACACTTTATGATAAAGCAGACAACGAAAACGATGTTATTTGCATTAACAATGAGATGATCAAGCATAAATTTGCTGTTTCGTTTGGGTAAGACTTTTTCTCATTTTTATTCCACCTGAGGGCCTCTATACAACGTCCCAGAAATCAACGTCAAGCCGAAAGTCATGACAGTTATTGAATAACATGACTTGGCCTATTGCCCGTTTTTGGCTTGACGTTGATATCTGGGACATGTTGTATATGCGCGCAATTTAATAATATAAAAAAAACTATCCATATATAATTTTCGCTACTTTTTTGTCATCGTAATCATGACTTGGCTGGCAGGGTTTTGTTTAGATAGGCCCTGCTTGATGACAATTAATTTAAATGTAAATTAGAATCAGAAAAATGATTTACGAATAACAGCTATACCGATGGATTGTCGTCACGTCTCGTCGTTGCCAAAAATTGACTTTATTTCAATCTGTGTCTACACCATTTTAAAAATATCTTTCTTCACAGAGTTCATATGTTTAACAAAACTCCTGTTGAAGAACAGGTTTTAACAAATAAGTCGCCATTGCATACACCAAAACCTCCTGCTCCGTCGAAATCTAAAGTAACAATTTTGAAGAAAGAGATGCCTGAGAAGATAAACGAAGATGATTTACAGGCAAAAGATAAAGGTCCTCTGAAGCTGGAAGTTAAAATTCTGAATTGTCAGTCCCCTTCACTGATTTATGTTTCGTTAGTTCATCAACAAAAGTCTTTTACTGACTTGTTCGAAAAGATGCAAAAATATTACCCAAAGAGTAATAAAAACAAAACTAAAGAAGACTGGAAGGTTGGAGACAGGTGTAGCACACTTTGTATTCAATCACAAACTTGGCGTCGTGCTGTTATAATGGAACTGGAAAGTGATAACGCCAAGGTGTTCTACAGTGATTTCGCCTGTATTGAAACTGTTCCAAAGTCCGGTTTGAAAGAACTGACTTCAGAATTTGCCAAGTTCGGTGACGCAGCTATAAAATGCCATCTATGTGGAATTATGCCGGCTGTGGGTGAAGAGTGGCCTTCAATTACAAAAGAATATTTAAAAGAGATGATTGATTCATACAAAAGAATTTTTATTACGAAATTAGGCACCTTCAAAGATAAAAGTATGCCTATACAAGTATGGGTGTATCATACTGTACAAGGAAGTGCTTTGGAACCTAACAAGTCGACCTGGCGTTGTTTGAACGACAAAATACTTGAACAAGGCCTTTGTGTACCTGATCAAACAACACAAGTGGTAAGTTTAATTTAGGAAGTATTGACACAGGTGAGAGGCAGTGCGCGTCTTGCGTACCGTCCACCGATTGTTGCTACACTAAAAAATGAATGTTTTATATGATGTTAAGCATTTATCTTCCTTTGTCTACAGGTTACAACTGAAGACAATTCTGAGGATTCTGGAGACACATTATCTTTCCTTAACATCACAGGATCAGTCAATGAATGGTTACAGTTGGATCCAATGCCTATGGTACCCCTCAACACAGTCAAAGCTGATGACGATATCAATGCGAATTCGCCCTCATCGTTCCTCGAGGGTGAAGACAATCACAGGGCACAAGGCACAGAATCTATAAATGTAATGTATATAACTGACTGGTTACCACCTGAACCCCTGCCTTCCAAGGAGTTTACTGCACTGCCAACGTAAGCAATTTTTAACTAAGGCTCTGTCCCAATTAACATAAGCCATCTTAATTAAAGTATAGGAGGCAGAGTTTTACACACCTACTAGTTCTTATTTTTAACTTACTGTCTACAGTCTATATGTTATATATTGGAGAATCCTATTAATAAGTATACATTATTCAATATTATAAGTATGGCTTTATTGAATTAAATGCTATCTTTTTTATTTTGTAGGTACATAGACAACAACGGTGTGATCTACTTACATGACGTATGCCAACAAGATACATTAGACCTCATTCGTAAAGCACTGGATGTTCGCTTTAAAGTTCCGGATCCAAAAGCTAGATTCACTAAATGGAGTGTGGGAGAGCCATGTGTTGCATTATATTATTTAGACAACCGCTTTTATAGAGGCAGAGTAATAGAAGTGAATATAGAAAGTTCTAACTGTGTCGTTCATTATATTGATTATGGTAATGAAGAAATTTGTACCTTTGCAAATATGAGAAAAAGTGTTCCACTCCACCAAATACCAACACAAGCACACAAATGTATTTTAAATCGTATACGTCCCCACGGCAAACAGTGGGATAGACAGACGTTGGACTATATACATAAATCTGTAGTCGAAAAGCAATGTTACGTAATAGTAACTGACGAACCAGTAAACGGAGTTGTACCTATAGATTTAAAATATGACAAGCTATGCATAAATGATCATTTAGTAGACTTTGAAATGGCGGAGTACACAGATGGCAGCAAAGCCCTTGTCAGGAAATACGCTCCAATCGAAAAAACTCAAGAGAAAATAAAAGAGGATGTTATTGAATCAGATTCTAGCCCGGATTATATAGTAGTTGAAGATGCAGACACTACAACAGAGCAGTTGTCTACATCTCAAGATTCATCGGACATTCTCTCACTAAAGGGAGCCGACTGGAGTAAATTAGTAGAAGAAGAACAATCATCGATTTCTGGAAATTATATCACATACCCTAGAAATACAGAGGATGAGTTCTCATGTAATATCACATTAATTGTTGATATCAAAACATTAGAACTTAATTTAATTTTTGATGAGGATACTACTAGAGTTTATGATCAAATGTTTGAAGAACTGCAAACTGAAAGTTTAAACATGTCGCCTCTGAACGGTATATTCGAGAATAAAGCGTGTGTGGCAGTCTTTCCTGAAGACAATCGATGGTACCGTGCGTCTATTTTGCAGTTTAGCGAAAAGGAAAACCGAATTAAAGTAAGATATGTTGATTATGGCAACATTGAAGTCATTTCTTTAGCTGACACAAGGGAAATTTATGAGGAATGGGCAAAACTTCCACCTGCTACTGTGACAGCCAAGTTATTTGGAGTGGAACTAAATCCAGATTTTGGTATTGGAGAGGTCACACACAAATACACTGAAGTATTCTTGAATCAAGGACCATTCCATGTGAAGGTAATTGCTTATGAAGAATCAGTGCCATTAGTAGAGATAAGAAATGACAAGAATGAGTTGGTATACAAGTCACTCATAGAAAATAATATGTTAATTCAATGTGGCGACTCCTAAGTCAGAGTTAATTGTGGTTATTTTTTGTTTATTTTAGTTGTTTTAAGTTATCTTAAAAACAATATTTACTTTTTTCTTAGTTATAGTTATAATAAGTACCAAATTAAGATGTCCGTGACTACCGCCGAACCACCAACTCCAATCGCTTCCATATTTGGTAAATAATTAGTACTCAATTGGTACTAATTAGTACTGAACAACAAAATTGGTTCCTTAGTAATTTGGAAAAAATCGACTTTGAAGGTGGTCCGGCCGGTAGTCACGCTCCTTTCAACAGGACCACCATGAGCGCCGAAAAAAAGGGGAATGCTACAGCTATTCTAAGTATACAAATAATAAGTACCCATAAATGTGATTCATTTCGTAAAAAAAAAGAACTGAAATATTTGTATTTACCGAGAAATCAACGATGACAATTTCCGCCTTCTCGTTCAACAGGACTACCCACGACTTTGAATGTTGATTCCAAGTTTGAGGAGTTTGTCGCTTTCCTCAAACCTACATAGGAAATTAGTACCCTGCAAGATAAAATTAGTACCCAAAATTAGTGCTCCGGTAGTTTACGAGATATACCATGCCATGCGTGGTGGCGGTAGTCACGGTGCCATTTTCATTTAAAGATTTTCCTATTAAAAACTGATGTCTTTCCAAATTTGTACAAAAATTAGTAAAAAGTAATTAGTCAGGGCGAGCGAAGCGAGCCCTGCTATATCCCACAACCTGAGCATTTTGTGGTACACTTTACGGAAAAACTATTACGCCTATTGATTTGTGCTTTAACATAATAATTTCTATTTATATGTAGATGTGTTATCAGTAAAAATAATAATAATTTAAATTACGAAAAAAAATATTAAAAAAAACTGCCTTAAAGATTATTACCACGCAGAAAAACGACGCAAGCCCTCACAAAGCTCTGCTTTTAGCTAGTAAATTAGTTAAAGAAGTTATAAAATTCAGATTCATAAATGTTGTATTTTAAGAGAAATTAGTTTTCATTACTTTTCCATACTAAATCTCCGCATATAACCCGACCAAATTAAGTTGTCAATGGTATTGAGCTGTTTAGGAGATGTACACTCGTGCACATAATTATGTAAATTTATGGATGGAGTTTTTAATAGGGAAATCTTGAAATGAAAATTTAATACCGTGACTACTACACCATTGGCGTGGCATATCTTGTAAACTATTGAAGCACTAATTTTGAATTTAGGTACTAATTTTATCTTGCAGTGTACTAATTTTGTATGTAGGTTTGAGGAAAGCGACAAGCTCCTTAAACTTGGAATCAACATTCGAAGTTCCTGCTGAAAGAGAGCGCGAAAGTTATCATCGTTGTTTTCTCGGTAAATACAAATGAATATCATTTATGGGTACTAACTATTTGTATACTTAGAATAGCTGTAGTATGCCCCCTTTTTCGGCGCTCATGATGGTCCTGCTGAAAGGAGCGTGACTACCGCCAGGGCCGCGCCGACCCCCGGCAGCGCCTGTGTGCGGAACCTATGAAGCGCCTCTTTTTTAACGAATCTTCATAAAAAACGAATTGAAATTTTTAACGAATATTTTTAGTTGTTAATTTTGACGAGTAGTAGAACATTATGTTAAGTATGAAAGAGACAGTAAGTACCTACTGTTTATGTCATGTCCACATGCTGTCCATCGATGCAAACCTTTAATATGCTGAGTCTGTGTTCCATATGCAATCGTCAATGTACAGTGAATTATCACTACGCTACTGTAGCACTGCCATTGCTGCATGACTTAATACTCGGTACAGACTGTAAAAGAATCCGATATATCGTATGCATTTGTCTTCATTCTTATTTTCATTATTTATCTTGTGAAATTGGTTTGCGACTTACAAATACTTTAAATAGATTATTAATTTACGTTTGACATATTTTAGCATTCCAAGTCAAGTCAGAAATAGACAGAAATGGATTGAAGTGATAATAAGAGCAAATCAAGACAATGATTGGTTGTGGAATAAATTTTACCGTGTTTACTTTAATAATTTTCTAAATAATGAATTTTATACGACGAAAAAAGGAATGCGCAAAATAGTTAAAATGCGTTTCCAGTTTAATCTCCTTAAGCACTGAATTTTCAAGAAATGCCACCTTAATACAGTCCTACATTATACAAGGTATCAATATGTAAAGTTTGAAGTTTCTACATCCACTGGTTTAGGCTGTGCGTTGACAGATGAGTCAGTCAGTCACCTTCCTCTTTTATATACAGAGAACAGTTTGATTTCTTTGTTGACTGTACCTTACAACAGCAGCCTAGCTGATTCGGGGAATACCCGCGTAATATAGTTGAGCAGAAGTTGAAATGGGGTAACATTTTGTTACCTCGCTCGCGCTGCAGTCTCTTCACATCTCTTTGTCTCTGTCTTGATTGTATAAGTACGAGACTGCTAAGACTGTTGATTTGAGTGTGAGTTTGGGTGTATTTGTAACTGTCTTATTTTTCGTGGTAGTTGGGCCACGAAAAATAAGGGCCGGTCTACCTATTTATACGTCGATGACAGTGGCGGCGCGGCCGCGGCGGCGCCCCTATTGTCTTGGCGCCTGTGTGCGCCGCACACAGGGGCGGCGCGGCCCTGACTACCGCCGGACCACCTTCAAAATCGATTTTCTCGAAAATGACTAACGTACCTACCAATTTTGTTGTTCGTTTCCGAGTACTAATTAGTATTAATTTGGTACTAATTATTTACCAAATATGGAAGTGATTGGCGTTGGTGGGGCGGCAGTAGTCACGGACATAAAATTAAGAAGTAAAACAGGTTTATTTACCATGACATTATGATTATCCAAATAAACCTGATCTCTAGTATTATGTTTCATTTATAACTCTAATAGCCCTTGACCTCACTTTTTGCACACTGGATATCGCAGCATCGTGCCATTGGGAGTGTACCAGTTTGTCACATGGCAGTGACCACTATCCAAAATATCTCTGGCCGATAAAACTTACCTACTTAGAAAAATCGAGCCCTCCACTCTTGAGGTATAATTTGTCTAGTCCTGATTGGACAAAGTATTCCTCATTATTGGAGGATAAAATTGACTCACTTCCAAATTCTGGTGATTTTGATTCTCTTGGTCCCCTCCATCAGTGGCGTAGCGTGGGTGGGGCGGAGGGGGTGGCCCGCCCCGAGCGGCAGCCCGCGGGGGCGGCAAAATGTCGTGTACGTTACCCCAGCAAGAAAGTGTCTCCTAGAGTTATAGGAGTAGAACGTATAATTTTGGTGCCTTATCTGCTGTAAATGTGCCCCCACATAAAAAATGTGTGCCCCCTGTCGTTTTGAAAAAAAAACGATTCCTGCTGGGGTAACGTTTTTCTAGCAGGAAAATTCTAAACGAATGATCGGAGAGAGAAAAATTGTGCATGGCCAGAGAGCTTATATGTGTGCCAAAATTGCCACCAAAAATAAAATCTGTGCCCCTTCAGGTTTTCGAGATATTGCATTTCCTGCTGGAGTAACGTTTTGATGAATCGTATATCTCTACAACCATTCAGTTCATTCAAAAACTGAATCTCGGAATTTCGGTTCCAAATATAGTCATCTTGATTCGTATATATTTGATTTGACTTGGCGATTAGTGTTGCAAGTTGTGAGAGAAGTTTTTCGAAGTTGAAGCTAATAAAAAATTATCTCAGATCTACTATGAGCTCCGCTAGACTATCAAACTTGGCTATATTGTCGATTAAACAAGAATTGGCTGCAAATATTGGTTTTGATAAAGTAATTTCTGACTTCGCTGCTCATTAGGCCCGTAGAATCCGCTTGTAAAACCGCTCATCCTATTTTACCTTCAATAAAAGATACCTCATTGCCTGTGAAATTTAATTTTAATTAAGCACCTATAGAATGAGGGCGGCAAAATGGGTCTCCCGCCCCGGGCGCCGAGATGGCACGCTACGCCACATGGAGGGCCTCCATGTGTCAAACTGTTATAATAACCTCATTTTGGCCATAACAGCTAGTGCAGACTCGTGCTTTCTTGTCAAAAACTCAGCACGTGGACAGATCCCTCCTCCACCATGGTGGGATCAGGAATGCACATCGGCCATAAGAGAAAGGGATGTTGCTGAAATGATGTACAATGGGGCGATGAATAGCGATAACTTAATAACATCAACAGGACCCTTGCTAAATCTAAAAGATTGCTTCGAAGGAAGAAACGCGCTGGTTGGGCTGACTTTTGTGGTTCTCTGTCCCCCTCCACTCCTTACTCAGTTGTATGGAAGAAGATCAACCGTTTTATGTCCGTGACTACCGCAGGACCACCAACGCCAATCGCTTCCATATTTGGTAAATAATTAGTGCTCAATTGGTACTAATTAGTACTCGAACAGCAACAACAGAATTGGTACCTTAGTAGTTTTCGAGAAAATCGACTTTAAAGGTGGTCCTGCGGTAGTCACGCTCCTTTCAGCAGGACCACCATGAGCGCCGAAAAAGGGCCCACGCTACAGCTATTCTAAGTATACAAATTAGTACCCATAAATGTGATACATTTCGTAAAAAAACAGAACTGTAATATTTGTATTTACCGAGAAATCAACGATGTTAACTTTCTCGCAATTGTTCAGCAGGACCACGATTTTGAATGTTGATTCCAAGTTAGAGAAGCTTGTCGCTTTCCTCAAACCTACATAGAAAATTAGTACCCTGTAAGATAAAATTAGTCAAAATTCAAAATTAAAACTCCAGTAGTTTACGAGATATACCATGTCATTGGTGGGGTGGCGGTAGTCACGGTGCCAAATTTTCATTTCAAGATTTCCCTATTAAAAACTCTGTGATTTCTTCCCAAATTTATACAAAAATTAGTACTCCTAAAGAAGTTAAAGCGACTAAAAATCTAGATTCCTAAGTGTTGTATTTTAAGAGAAATTAGCTTTCATTACTTTTCCATACTAAATCTCCGCGTATAACCCGACCAAATTAAGTTGTCAAAAACTAAACTAAATTTGAGTTCAGTGCATCTTTATCTTTCTGTTTCATTATGAAAAGGACAGACAATAAATTTTAGTATAGCCCTGTCAAAGTAATCAGCGTCTGACGTAAATAGACGTAACTTTAGTAGGCATGTAATGCAAATAATAACTTTTTTTTGTGGCATGGCGCGCTGGTTATTATTTTATTACCGAAGTAAAGCAAGCGAAGCGTGTCGTGGTACAGACGCCAGCACATCAAGCTACCCGAAACTGTCAAATTTCCCCAATCAACTTAGAACCTTATGCTTTAGCGATACAGTTGAAAATCTATTAAAGAAATTTGACAGATTGTAGTGACTTGACGTGCTGGCGGTACATTGAGTTCTTTTTTATTCGTTTATGGTTTCAAAAATTGTTTTTAGTTAGAGAAATAAATGTATACAATTTCAAAAAGGTCACGCGTCAAGGAACTATAATATTTATTTAAAAAAAAAGTGAGCCGTCACGGGATGCCTGGCAGATGTGAAACATCGACATTATTTTGTCGATTGCGCATGGCGACGCGTCGCCACACAGTAGGTACACAAGACTGTGACTGTATATATACACCATCATATAGCGTGGCAACGCGTCGCCACGGCATGCGTCGCCACGCCAGAAATTTGTTTTACGTGCGGCTATAGATGTTTCACATCAAAAAGTTTCTTTTTAGGGCCAATTAGATCGAAATGTACAGAAATATTTCGATGTTAAAGATATTAAAAGTTGATTTAGTAGATATTTTAAATATATGTGCTTGTCGAACGTAATAGGTACATAATTATGACCGCGAATCATATTTTGATCGACGTACAACTTAATACTGACCAGCAAATTGCAAAAAACGTAAGAAAATTTGAATTTCGCGGGGTACTTTAGCGCTTCCCCCAAATTCTGTTCATGTGTGTATTCTAGCTATGGTTACACTATAAGTTGTACTTTATTACTTACTAATTCCATAGGTTGTGGTATCATTATCACACAGTCTGTGGTATCACGGTCACGGTTTGGATCACAGAACATTAATATTGTTTGATTCGATTGCGAATGTCAACAAAATTAAGTTAAACGAAGAGAAGAAGAAGAAGAAATATTGTGTTGTTTTGGTTATTTTTATTAAAATTATTCATTTAAAAGCTGATGTCTTTAATGAAAAAGACTAGAAATGATGCAATTAAAGCTGCGGTCACTTCCTACTTAGAACGGCGGAATTATCCTGTGAGTGTTACATTTGCCTGAATGGAAATATTAAGTGGAAGTGGCTACTGAAACAGTTGTTACAGCATATATTTCTTACATTTCAGGACATAGACGTGTTTAGCAATAATAATAATCTGAGCAGAAGTGCTGAACAAATGGCTGTGGCAACCATAGTTCAATGTGAAGCAAGTCGCGCTAATTCAATCTTATTTTCTTGCATCAACAATGACTCTGGTCAATACGACGTACAGTACTCAAGGTAATACCGTTGTTTTAAACATTGCTAACGTATTAAGGTAATGTAAGATGTCTGAGAAGAGTTAATCTTTAACATTTCAATAGTTACCTAAGAAGGCCCTCTAAGACGACCCACTGACCGGCCCTCTAACCAACACTAGTCAAATTCAATAATCGCTTGTTATAATTTAATCTTTGGATAAACCAAATTATGTAAAGAGAGTTACTTAACCAATTAATTTTCAGGTTGGTTAACTTCATCAAAGAGATCAAGCAAGAAAAAGTGAAAAATGAACTTCTTGGTTTGCTATGCCCGCTACTCTGTCATTTATACTTAGAAATGTTACGCGGTGGTCATGGAGGCCCTGCGCAAATGTTCCTAAAGAGACATTCAGCTACATTACCCCAAAAGGATTTATCATATCATCAACCCATTGATGGTAATCTACCATCAGCATTGTACAGACCAAATAGCTTAGAGCAGCTATTCAATTCCTTACAAAATGGTACAATTGACAATGAAACACCTGAAAAAGATTACATGAATCAGATACTGGATGACATTGGCTCCATTTATACTTTACAGGAGGTTGAAACTAGACCATCTATTGCTGCATTCAGGTACCTACATATACTTAGTTTTGTTACACTTTGCTACTACATAATATTAAAATGTTCCTGCTTTGTTCTCGTAGAATGTGAGTAAGAGTAATAAGTAAATTTTCCTTTGCAATTTTTTATCTTATCAAATCTATTGCATTTTCATGAAAAAGTGATTATACAATGACAGCTGACAGCAAAGACAGACTGGGTGACAGAGTGTGTATGGCCTGTTCCAAAAGTATATGATAAAAATGTAAAAAACCCTGTTCAGGTTAAATTCTTACACAATCACTCACTAAAGGGAATTAACATCCCACATGTTGACAACCTCGCGAGCCAGGTCAAGATACTTGATTTGCTTATTATTATTACTTTTCCCAAATATAAATAAAATACATTTATTTCGAGCAACCATAACTCATATATATTTTTATTTTATATGTATATATGTATTTTTTTTTTTTTGCAACTGCCAATTTCAACTATTCTGCCTGAGTCATGTAGTGACAGCAGCACAGCAAGATGAGCAGTCGAATGTTGCACTGTGTCACAGAATAAAGAAATACAGTATTGTTACTCGGCCGTAACCTTGATGTAAATGCCTACAGCCGCGCGGTACGTAAACATGCGATAGGGCTGCCCGCCTCCAGTATTTTAATTACATTTGCCTACTTTGTGTTTCCATTTAGTTTTGTTATTGTATTTTACTGTGTGTACATAAATAATTTTATATAAACAAATAAAATACTTTGTGAATTGAATAGGAAGTGTTTAATAAAAATGCGTGTTGTTTTGATCGCCGCCGCACGACTCCAGCTAGTGAGCAGCAGCGCGCTGTTGCTATTCAAATTTCGAACTAATCGCCGCGCGGCGCCAGTCAGTAGGCAGCGCTAGCGCGCTGTTAAAATGGCGGGAAAGCAAGTGTGCATTCACAGATTGATTTTATTTAAAATTAAAAAAACAGTTTATTCGGTAATTTAAAAACTTGGCTGCATGCTCTAGTGTCTTTGCCAACATTTTCACGCAGCCACGGCAGAAAATAATCCTCGCGCCATTTTTCTCAAATTTTCTTTTCTTTGTACTTGTATTGTGAAATGTTTTTTTTTTCTGTTTCCTCGCAAATGTGTTAAAAAACGTCGTACGATATACGTGCGTATTGGTTATAACATCTTAACGCACTAATATCGTAATGTACTATTACAGAATTATAATCATTAAAGTCATCAACACAACTCTCTAAGACCATGTAAGTCCAAAGAATGATGATTTCATGAAACAGTTATTCTTATTACAGTAACAGTTATTCAATAAAAATAATTATTTTATTCATAAAAGTATGCAATCATTTCATTAATGTTTTGTTATGATGTTGTCACGTTAAACTATCGTCCGTAAATCGACTTTACAGACAACCAATTTTTTTGTAGTATTATTCATACACACAGTACAATAAACAACTATTATTAATAATAAAAACCACGTCTTTACTTTGAATTATACAAACTAACAAAACACACATGCGCCGAGGTTTTAACACAAGCGTACCTACCGTTTAATGATTCATGAACCGCCTATAACTACCTACCTCACTCGTGTTTATCACTTTCCTTTACTCTATTCACTTCATTTATTAATCCAGACATCTTTTTTTCGGGAGATAAAATGAAATACTTATCCATTAAAAATACACACATTATGTACCTACCTACAAGTAAGTAAAATTATTTTATAGTCTTACCTTTCAGAGTTTCCAGGTAATCTAAAAAAAGTTATCTCTGGATGCGTTATTGACGAATTCATGCAACCAAAAACAGCACAATATAGCCTACTCGTCATATTAAATATGTACTTGAACTTATTTTTAGTGCAAAAATCGCGCGGTTATTGTTAAAAAAAACAACACACCGTCCGTTCGTCACTGCAGCACAGTCGCGACTGTCTGCATGCTGAGCTCATGCCGTGGTCGAGGCGCGTAGGTATAGCTCGCGTTTCGTCCGTTTGTATGAAGATCTCGTACTGTATGTCTTTATACTGTGACTGTGTGGTAATTGTTATTTGTTAATGTTAGTAGCTGAAAAGACAATACAAGTTTTGTTAGTTAACATGATTTTTTTATTCAATAAAATACTAATTATTACTCTAATAATTATAAAACAACACAGATATTTACAATTATAATTATTATTACACACCAAGCTACATTTTTATGTCATTATCATTTAAAAATTTTGATAAGACTTGGATTAGTTTAGGAGACAAGTTAGTTAGGAGGGAATGGAAGTTAGTAGGAAGTGTGATTTTAATTTTGGGAATCCTATGGTATAAATAAAAAATTATTGGGAATTTGAAGGACATGAAAAAAAATATTATGATCCAGAGTCATCATCAAGAACGCATTTGCACAGGGAACTGTCACGAAGACGAATCTTCTTCAGAAATACTGGACTGCAGCAGTGGCAGTTTAGTACATTTAAAAAACCAAGGTTTTTGCTGGATGTCGGGTTGGATACTGGCGTAGTACGCCCCCTTGAGCTTTGAGCTTACCTGCCACACTCCTGACCACGCTTTATGCATTTTAAGTTTAGTATCAGTCCGTAAGTCGTAGCTATGGACGACATAGTGTTTTTGGTCAACAGGGTTGGATGTAGCAAAGCAAACTAAGGAATCTGCACACTCGTTGCCACCTATACCCAAGTGACTGGGAACCAAAGCTATGTCAATGTGTAACCATTGTTATAGCAAGTGAAGAGTAAATTTTGAATATCTAAAATTATTTTACTGTGAATTTTTGATTTGAATTGATTTTGACTTAAAGACTGAATGCTACTGCGAGAATCTTAAAAAATTACCGATATTTGAATATTATGAGTTTTTGTAAAATTAAGGAGGGCAATTCTGGAAGTATGTTGCAATTCCTGTGCATCCTGTTGGAGTTAATTTAGACGCATCTGTGTAAAATAGATTCCAGCCCCTCCAGTACCTCTCAATGGCCCAATCAAAGTCACCTTTCACATCCTCGGAACTTTTTGAAATACCAAGCTCCAAAACGATTTTTGGCCTAAAGTGGACCACTTCGTATGCCGGAGAGAATACTGGTAAGGTGGGATACTGACAAACATGTGAGGAGAGGATTTTAAGTTCTCTGTACCTATTCATCAACAGGGGAAATGATTTATGTTTCCAATAAGTGGATACTTCTAAAGAGAGGTGGATTCTAAGATATGAAGGAAGGGATGGGACGAAAGGGCGAAAACTTTTGACAGTAAACGATCTGCTATCTTCGAAGGTTAAGGGGAGGATCTGCACGTTCTACCTGGAGGGCATTTATGGGGAAGGATTTCATTGCTTCTACGACATCCTAAGGCATTTGGCTTGAATGGCGTCCAGTTTGCGAAGCGCCTCTTTATTACAGGGCTCAAGTAATCACACTTCGGAACAGAGCATTGTACACCAACTTCAGACTGTATGGGTGGGCTCCCCACCAGACTCCAGATAAAACCTTTAGGACTGATACTGAGCGTTCACATTTTTTAACGATATAATTGATGTGATCCACACCCGACATTTTGGACTCCAGGATAACTCCCAGAAACCTGACCTTCCCTTGATAGGGATAGCTTGACCATCTATATTAATGTCAACCTGGGGGATAAGACGTCTTCTAGTAAAAATAACCGCTGTACTGTTAGGAGCGCTCAAATACTACCCGTGATCAAGTAGCCATTGGTTTAATGAAGATAAAGAGATATTCAAAGATAGAGCGGCATCTGTTATGGAAGTGCCTGAGACCAATAATGCAATAGGTATCGTCAGCACACTGAAGAATATTAAAATTATTATTTAAGCACGAAGGAAGATTTTAAGTGTAAATATTCGGAGTAACACTAGACAGTAAGTTAAACTGGAGCAGTCATCTGGACAACAAACTGAACAGGGCCTGCATAACCTTTTGGCAGTGCAGGAGAATGATAGGTAAGAAGTGGGGCCTATCCCCTAAAATTATACTTTGGCTGTACACTGCAGTGATTCGCCCCATGATCAGCTACGGAGCTGTGGTTTGGTGGCCCCGCACCAAGCTAGTGACAGCCTCAAACAAACTACAACGCATGCAAAGACTAGCCTGCATGGCGACTACGGGCTGCATGAGGACTACTCCGACGGCAGCAGTTGAAGCCATCCTGGGAATCCCACCGCTCCACCTGTTCATACAGCAGGAAGCGACGATGGCGGCAGTACGTCTTAACACACTAAATCTCTGGGGCAAGAGTAGTACACCACACACCATGCTGCTTGAGGGACTCCATAAGGAGTTCCCCATCACGAAAGCCATAAATGACCGGGTTCCTAAACAATTTATCTTTGATAAAAAATACAAGATCCAGCTTCACGAGGACCGCCGATGCGAAGGGCTGCGCCCTGCAGAGCTGCGTATCTTCACAGATGGATCCAAAACAGGTAATGGCACAGGTGCTGGAGTCTTCTCGGAGGACTTCAACATACATATAGCCGCACCGTTGGGGGTCCACAACACAGTGTTCCAGGCTGAATGCTTGGGCATCTCTCTGGCCGCTTCAGCCATTATGGCCAGGGAAGTAAAGGAACACTCAATCCGCATACTCTCGGACAGTATGGCTGTTCTGCAAGCGCTGAACAGTTATACAGTTGACTCTGGGCTAATATACGAGTGTCACCAGCGCCTCAACCAGGTGGGTAACCTCAATAATATAACCATTCAATGGATCAAAGGACACAGCGGCTCGTTAGGTAATGATGCAGCCGACGAGCTTGCCAGAAGAGGGTCGAGCATGGCACCAGTGGGACCTGAGCCCATCGCGCCACTCCCCTTCGGGTATATACGCACTCTGGTAAGGAAACGCACTAGAGACCAACACAACAAACTATGGACGGACCAAGGCGAATGCAGGCAGGCCAGGGAAGCACTTCCCACATTGGATGGCCGCCGCACGAAACAGGTTCTCCGTCTAACTAAACAAAAGCTGCGTATAGTTACTGCAGCTTTAACTGGCCACGGGTCATTTAATAAACACCTCTTTGTCATAGGAGTGACAGACAGTCCGCTGTGCAGGGCCTGCATGGAGGACGACGAGACAGCGGCACATGTGCTTCTAAACTGCCCGGTGGTCTCCACGTACAGGGCAAAGTACTTCGGTAACCCAGGTACCCTACATGAGACGGTCAGCAACATCAAGGCGTTGCTGGCCTTCCTCGAGGAGCTGGGGTGGATCGAATGACCGATTTTCCCACCCGTACGCAAAATACGCGCATTGACGTGGAGTTGCGGACACCAGCCCGTATTACCTATTATTATTACCTATAAGTGTAAATATTATAGAGAATGGGGCTAATTACGGATCCCTGAGGTAAACCTTGCCAGGTCACCCTCTGCTCAGAGTTTTCCCCAGGAATTCTCAGTTGAAGAGTGCGATTTGAAAGGATAGTGCAGATGATCTGAATAATCCTGGCTCATGCAGCTTTTGCCTGAGTACTGGGAGGAGGACAGAATCGTAAGCAGCCGATGTGTTTAGAAAAACGGCTAACAAACTCGCTTCGACTAAGGGCCAGCCGGATCTCTGATGTGAGGATACTCACACTATCAGTAGTACCCAGTCCTTTCCTAAAACCGAATTGAGTCGTTTGGAGCAGTGTTCTATTTTCAACTAACCATTCCAGACGGTTTTTAATTAGATGTTTAAGAAGTTTAATAAGAACAGACGATAAAGCAATTGGTCGATAAGACATGAGAGCAATGATCACTAGGATCTTTACCGGGTTTTAACAGATGAATAACCACTTGAACCTTCCAAGCTGGAGAAATATATCCAGAGATGAAACAAATGTTGACCAAGTCAAGGTAAAATTGGTGGCATTTTACACCCGCATTTGCAATGAAAGAGTAGGGGAATCCACACCAGGAGCGGTATCCTTAACATAAGTGATAACCGTTTTAAGTTCTTCAAAGGAAAATGGCTTATCAAGAGGATCACTTGAAGTTACAGAACCTGCAAAGTTTATTTCGTCTACACCAGGAACATAGACTGGGGCGACTTTAGTAAAAAACTGGTACCCCAACTCTTCAGATAAGATGTTCGTGGGAGATGGTTTCAGACTGTTTCTAAAACTTTTCATTCTTTGCCATACCACCGACGCCGGGGTAGATGGACTCAGAGAACTACAAAAAGATACCCAGCCTGCTCTTTGCTTTTTTCTATTTAATTTCCTAGACTTAGCCAATATCTAAAATATAAAAAATTAGAATTTCGGGTCTAAGTAACTGCTTAATCAAATCAAAGTACTCTATTTGTAAGTGGCACTACAAATGGAGCATCATTATTGGCAGGTAGGTATATGTATGTACTTTCTAATCCATTTGTTTACGTTTTTATCAGAAACCTTTGGAACAGACTATAGCCTGTCAACAGTGCCAACCCACCATAGGATTTAGGTGCTGGTCGGATGTGGGAGTGGTATGCTGGCAAGCATGGTGTCTTAAGACCTGAATCCTTCTCATTCAGAGAAGGCGCACGTTATGATTAGATTTACTTACCTGCATTTTGTTTACATCTTTTCAGTCTTATTATTTTCTATAAATTTTGTTATCAAAGCAGTTTTTAAACGCAACATTGAATATTTATTTGTATTTTAGGTCATGCAAATATGATTTAACTCTGTCTCAAGATGCACTAAATATGTTAAAAGCATATTTAGCTAAAAATGGCCATGTTCTTCTAATACAAGTTCTTCAAACATGGTTCCACATTGATATCAATAATGACCCTAATAAGAAGAATGCTGTGAGTATAAAACATTTAATAACTAAGGAATGGTAGGAATATGATGAAAGATAAAAGAGGTGTATATGTTACTAGTTTCAAAAACGACAAAGTCAATTATTTTTCATGCAGCAATGTTTTTATGTCTCTAGTAACTTTATGCTTTTCCTCACAATTTCAATTTATCAGATCTTACCAAACACATCTATGCTCAATAAAAAATCCACTTTAAAGTACGCTGTAAGTATCAAACACCGCAAAGTCCATCATAGTTTTATTCAAAAACCGCAAAGTCCCGACTAGCCAATAGCGAGCCACCATATTGGTCACGCCACGTGATACACAAAATTGTTATGGCGGCAGCTTCGTTTTGTTTACGTCGTGAAAAAGTTAATATTTTTATTAGATACTGTGTTATTTTCAAAGTAAATGTGCTATCTTTACGAAGATGGATATAACCCCGACCGTCGCGTCGTGAATATAAGTAAAGCTAGGAGACGGCAAACAAATCCAAAACAATGGAAGAGAAACCTGCAGAAATTTGTGAGGTAAGTAGATACTACAGATAGTTCAATCCACGAAGACGCGCCCCACTATTCCTCCCAACCGTTTATAGTATATGTGTGGAAGCTTCCGTCAATGTTTGAGTGTTATCGGTACACACTAATTACCTATGAGTGCACACGCACACTACAATGAATAGACGAATCAGGAGAGAGCGTCACAGTCAAAGGGAAAGATGCTCTACTTAATTTTTTTATTTTTGCGTGTGGATATTTTATGTGATTATTAGTTAATATTACATTTTTATAATAGGGGGTAATTATAGACATAAATGAAGTACGTGAAAAAGTTTTATTGAACTTTATTGAGAAATCAAAATATTTTATTTCACATAATGTTTCTAAGGAACTCAAATCGTTAATCACTCGTTTCAGAAATATTTGATTCAGAGTCTGATGTATCACCGACATTTATAATAAAACTGAAATCAAGATCACAGTGTCTCATGTATTCGTCTTCTATTTTTTCCACGTGCTGACAAGTATTGAACCAGACATCTTTATTTATTCGATCAAATGCTTCATTTAAAATAGGCATAATTGAAGTGTAATTTTGATTGATGTTGCGGCTAGCAACGTCGTTTTTTACAATACCCCAAATATTTTCGATTGGGTTTAAATCTGTGAACCGTACTGGCTCGACACTCAGAAGTAAGGATGTTGAAGATAAAACACACTTGATAAATTCTACTGATCAGCTTTAATGCGGTATTAATATTACTATAGTTACAGCAGTACAGTACCAAGGTTTGGTTCAGCGATAATTGTACAGGTGACTAGCACCGATGTCGGAGCCCGAATGGCCGGGCATAGTGGGCATATCACTCAAATGCCTGCAGACTATTTTTAGATCCCCACTATTTTACTTTCATGTGATTGGTCGTCGATAACTGTCAAAGTCTCGGCCAATCACATGAAGTCAATACAACTACTTTTAATCATGCAAGTTTATAAAAATAGTCAACAGACATAAATAATTATAGGCATAATTTAATATTTATAACAGCTCGGCCATCCGGTTTCCAACGAGTCCCTCGTTGTTATATATTACAAAACAAAAACATTCTATTTTTGATGATAATAAATGAACATAACAAATACAATTATGAATGATTGTATTGAACATAAAATATCTCATTAGTCCTTAAGTAATCATTTTTACTGTAAGTCATCATAGTAGCACATTTTATTATCTAAATAAGTCTCAAATTCAATTAGGTACTTTACAATAGATTTACATGACCTTACAAGAAATGTTTACCTATAACCTTTGAGGATATCGGTTACCTGATATCCCTAATTCAAAGTACATTGTTATTAGATTAACTTTAAGTCATTATAGCAGTACATTAATATTATTACAATAGATTTACATGACCTTAAAAGAAATGTTTATAACCTTTGAGGATATCGGTTACCTGATATCCCTAACTCAAAGTACATTGTTATTAGATTAACTTTAAGATTCACTCTACAATAGATTTACTCCTTGCATGTATTTATTAATCCATAAATTTGATTAACAAAGTGCTTATAACCTTTAAGGGTGTCTGTTACCTGACACTCCTAACTTAATCTATATCTTATTAGTCCAGTCAAATAAGACTTTGAAGGTTACAATAATTCCCATAGAGCTAAAAATTGGTATGAATGTTCAGAATACTATTATAAATGAATTGTGAAAAGTCCCCATCAATCCCCCTTGTGCAAATTTTTTTATTGATGGTGAATGTTTGCAAAAATAGGTTTTTCGCGTTTTTCAGCTAAACGGTGAGTTTTACAGCAAAAATAGTTCAGACAAAAATTGTAGATCATCCGATTCTCTACAAAAAACGTATCCACACTTTTTTTCATAATTATTGCCATTTCCGTGATATAGCGGTTGTAAGAAAAAAATTCATGTGCACGGTATCAATGCTACTTTTTCGAGTATAATTTTTTCGACACTGCACATGAATTTTTACAGATGTCTGGTATTTTGTATATGTATAAGACAGTGAGGCGGGGTCGCGGCAGACCACGTAGGAGATGGCGGGACGAGCTGGATAGGTTCCATCAAAACTGGAAGGAGGACGCGCGGGCTCGCGAAAGATGGAAGGAGTGGAGGGAGGCCTTTGCCCATGAGTGGGACAGCGCAGGCTAAACAAAAAAAAAAAGACAGCGACTCATATGTTTACTCGTATAACGGTTCAAAAATGTACCTATATAAAAGTATGTACATTAACGTGCATATTACGAATAAAATATTTTTTTCAATTCTTACAACCGCTATATCACGGAAATGGCAATAATTATGAAAAAAGTGTGGATACATTTTTTGTAGAGAATCGGATGATCTACAATTTTTGTCTGAACTATTTTTGCTGTAAAACTCACCGTTTAGCTGTAAAACGCGAAAAACCTATTTTTGCAAACTTTCACCATCAATAAAAAAATTTGCACAAGGGGGATTGATGGGGACTTTTCACAATTCATTTATAATAGTATTCTGAACATTCATACCAATTTTTAGCTCTATGGGAATTATTGTAACCTTACCTCTATTTTGAGGACTAATTTGACTGGACTATTATCGGCAGTATATTTATTGGTCCATGACTTTGACCCGTAGATATACTGATGCACCAACTTCTAAAATGAGAGGCATCCGTTACCTGATGCCCCTCACCAACTCATTAGTACATGACCCTTACCAATGAATTGGTATTTACTAGTCCATGACGTTGACCAGCAAATATTTTAGCCATTACATATAATAATTTAGATGATGCATGACTTTAATCATCAAAACTTAAAACCACATTAGCATACTTTTTAACATAACATACTTTTTACTATGAAACCGATTTCTTATAGTTCTTTAAGTGTACATATTAGAAAAGTGTCCTTAATTACCTGCCTATTTAACTCTATGTACAGTATTCATCTTCATTAATACGAATTAATTTACTATACATCTATTTACGACTCTTCGTTTTCAGATTCACAATCATTACGCTCGGATTCACAATCGGTTGATACGGGTTCGTTAAAGCAGATCCATGGGAATATTTTATCAATAGCTACCACAGCCTCGTACCTCTTACTAGTCTTTGTGAGGGGCGTGTCCTCGACCACGAACCTATCGTTGGGGAGCACCTTCTTAATTCTGTAAGGGCCTTTACATTTAGGTTCGAGCTTCTTAGACTGCCCCTCTATCCCTGTCACGGCTCTTACTACTCTAACCAAATCACCTTCTTTGAAGCGCATTCCTATTTTCCTGTACCTATCATACCGTTCCTTGTCCTTATCCTGTTGTGTCCTAATAAGTTCACCAGCCGTAGCCCTAGCATCGTCCAGACTCTCCCCGACCTCAGGCGTAACTTCATTTATTACGTCATTTAACAAACCTTCAGATGGGTTAGTTAGATTCCGCCCGAAAAGGAGCTCCGCTGGAGTCTTTTTAGTGGTAGCGTGCACAGTGGTGTTGATACCCAACTGTATGTCTGGTAAATGTTCATCCCATAAACCATTTGGTTTGTCGTGGTTCATTGCCCCGAGCGCTGCCAAAATGGTGCGGTTGTACCGTTCCACTTGGCCATTCGCTCGGGGTGTGGCGACAGCATTGAGCACGTGCTTTATACCACAGGATTGAATAAATGTTTTGAATTGCCTACTAGTGAAGCTTGTCCCCTGGTCCGTAATCAAACGGGTTGGTACGCCGAAGTAACTAAAATGCTCTCTGAATACCCTAATGCTTGTGGCCGATTTGGTATTTCGCACAGCGGTGATGTCAACAAATTTAGTAAACGCGTCTATGATAACAAGAATGAATGTATTACCACGCTTGGTGCGGATAAAAGGACCGAGGTGATCCGCATGTATAGTATGGAATGGGATGATAGCTTTAGGGATGGGGTGTAGTTCACCGGGCCTGGCACCACTTGGTAGTTTGTGATGTGCGCACTGAAGACAAGCCGAGACGTATTTTTTTACAAACCGTCTCATCTTTGGGAACCAATAGGTAGCTCGTATACGTGCTAAAGTTTTGTCAAACCCGAAGTGTCCCACGTCATCATGATTGGCTTTCAGTAGTTGCCATCTGGTGCCACTTGGAACAACCCAACGGATAGTATTTTCGTCAATTATACGATACACCCGCCCATTTACAAGCTTGTAATTTTTGAATATGTCAACCGCATCTTTACATTTGGAATCGCCTAAAATATTCGCGATATTTTTAATGTCTTCGTCTGTCTGTTGCACCGTTGCAAGCCAATCATCAGTACCTACTGAAAGTACATCTAACACGTGATTAACGTCTGGAATACCGTCTATAGCACCCCTGCTAAGGGCATCAACGTGTGCCATTTTGTCACCAGGGCGGTATTCTATTGAGCAATCGTATTCTAAGAATTGCAACCACCATCGAGCAATCCGTGGGACTAAGTCGCGTTTACTTAAGGTGGTACGCAAAGCGTTGCAGTCCGTAACTATGGTGAATCTAATACCGAGTAAGTAATGCCTGAACCTATTCAATGAGGTAATAATAGCGAGAGTCTCTAACTCGAAAGAATGTAGTTTTTGCTCATCCGGACTGGTTTGCCTGCTATAATAAGCAATAGGTTTGAACGCCCCAGACTTGTCCTGTTGCATTAAAATGCCAGCTACGCCGTACTTGCTAGCGTCGGTGTGGAGTTGGGTTAGTGCACTAGGATCGTAAAGCCCCAGGACCGGCCTTTGCACTAAAATCGCTTTTAATTTCTCAAACGATTCCAGTTCTTCACTACCCCAACTCCAAGAAGAGTCCTTCTTCAACAGACCGGTCAGAGGTCGTGCTATTAATGCGAATCCTGCGACAAACCTCCTGAAGAAGCTAGCAAGTCCTAAAAACCTCCTAACTTCGTGAACATTTGTTGGCGTAGGGAATTTGGATATGGCGTCTGTTTTAAGCGACCCTGGTCTAACACCCTCTGAACTGACTTCGTACCCCAGGTAGTCTATTTTGTCATAAAAGAAATTACATTTACTCATTTTGAGTGTTAAACCACTTTTTGCCAGCAACCGCAGCACCTCCTCCAAACGTACCATCCCCTCATCGAATGACTTGGCAGGAATCAAGATATCATCCATGTAGACCAATGCATACGATGAAGCAGGTGAATTGTGAATGATCTTATTCATTGTACGCTGGAAGACTGATGGTGCGTTTACTAATCCGAAAGGCATTCTATTGTACTCGTATTGACCTTGAGGGGTCACAAACGCAGTCTTTTCTCTAGAACTTTCGGCGATTGAAATCTGATAGTATCCGGACGCTAAATCGAGAGTAACAAATAGTGAACTACCTGATAATAAGTCTAACTGGTCCTCGATACGTGGGAGGGGGTAGTGCTCTTTCTTTGTTTTACTATTTAGAGCACGGTAGTCCACACATAACCTCTTCTCCCCATTTTTTTTGTTAACTAGCACTATAGGGCTCGCGTACGGACTGTTAGACTCCCTTATAATGCCGCCTTCTAACATATCCTTGATCATATCTTGAACTAGTTGGCGTTCAGTAAAGGATAACCGGTATGGGCGGTAGACGACAGGATCGGGGTCATCCAGTTGAATCACCATTTCAGTTTCCGTTGTAAACCCGAGATCTTTTAAACTACTGGAAAAACAATATTTATATTTATCCAACAAGACCTTTAACGACTCTTTTTGATCCTTTGTTAAATTTTCCCCGCAGTTGATTGGTGATTCATCTATGGGTAACAGATTACTAAAATCTAATTTTTGAACTTTTAGGCTCTCGGCTAAAGTGTGGCTCCTAGTTATAAGACTACCCTTCTCTATAACCAGATGGTTGTCACCGATATTCTGAACGAGAATCCTACCCGCACCTTGTGTCAATTGATACTCGCCGGGCAACAAGTAATGTTCACGACCTTCAATATTGCGCACGGTTCCATTCACGTAAATTTTTCCCGAGAGAGAATTACGCGAGCTAACTGGGATCGCCTTTAATTCGCCGCATCCTATGCGAGTCTCCTCCATGCATAAGAGTGGACAAATCAAAACAGACTTTTCACTAACCCGCTCAAAAATGACGTCCGATTCTGTCTTTACTATTTTGACAGAGGGCCTTTCGGTGAAACTGTGACCTAGTAGTACAGGGCAATTTATTAAGTAATCACCCACTACCAATATCTCCACGTGATTTTCTACTACACCCTGCACTTCAATAGTGACATTAGCCTTGCCAAGAGGGTTATATGGCACGTTACCTATACCTCTTAATAGTGGCACTTCTCCTACCTTCCAGTCTAGTTCTAAGCGCTGAGCTTCACTGAGACGGACCAAAGTACCCTCGCTTCCCAAATCAACGAGACATTCTGACAACAACCCATTTATTTTAATAGGCATTTTATACTTGGCACTTGAATCACCTGTGTTTTCTACCTTTAATATGGATTTTGGTTTATCGTTGGTACTTTGCTTTGTCCCAGGGCACTCAGTGTCCTTATGTCCTAATAAATTACATTTAGAGCATTGAATCTTTGGTTTTGTGCATCGAAAGAATGGATGACCGGGTTCTTTACAATTATAGCAGACCATGCTGGACCCGGTTGACTTCTGAGAGCTGTGACCTACTTTATTACCGGTAAATGTATTATTTTGTGATCGTCTGTCTCTATCTTTAACCTTCTGCTGCTCGTTTGTGGACCTATCTTGACCTACTTTTACAGTCTTCAAAAATTTAAGTAGCAATTCCGGTTCCGTAAATTCTGCTCCTTGTGCTCCTAACCTAACACCACGATCTTCTATACCTGCTATGACGCAGTCGACTGCGCGTTTTCCCGATATTTCGCAACGATTTAGAAGATTCATTTTAGCATAGTAATATATCTCCAATGACTCCCCATAGCGTACCTTTTTATTGAGCATTTCCGTTAGTAAATCTGCATAATTATCCCTAGTTGGAAAGGATTCCTTCAGCTTTAACTTCCACTCTTGCCAAGAAAATAGTAGAGAGGGTAGACCCTGATACCAGGTTTTAGCTACCCCTGTTAATTTCGGTAGGGCATAGTGGACTACTTGTTTATCGTTCCAACCATAGATCTGTGCACATTCGTCTACCTTATGAAGCCACGTATCAACCGTTTGTTCCTTACATAGCGGGTCAAAATCAGGAATTACGTTATTTAAAACAGGAAACCTATCGCGATCGCTTGTATTATTCATACTCTTAAGCACGTTAATAAAGTTCTCAATAAACAGATTATTATTTGACTCACGCTCACGATGAGTTTCCCTTTCTTCACGGGACGGTGTACGAAGGCGAGAAGCTCTGCTCCTAGGTGAATGCCTGGATTCCGCGTGGCGCGTCTCGTGCCGCCCAGGTGTTCGCGACCGTGTCTTGGAGCGCCTAGCGCGACGACTTTCCATTCTTGAATAGTGTAGCCGGGAAGGAGACCGACTAGTCGCCCGACGCGATAGTCTTCCTTTCGACCGCCTGGACCGCGACGGACGGTTTCGGCTGCCACAATTTTCTTTTGGTGGAGATGTATGCCCTCGACCCTGACTGCGGCTTCGAGTTGCCTCACGACATCTTCGTGGCGGCGTCAGCGAATCGCGAGGGGTTTGTCTAGGTCGATCACATTCTCTTCGAGAACTAGACCTAGGTTCATCCATGTTCTCACGGCTTCAACATACATAAAAAGAAAGGAAACACGAGTTAATAAACCGCGCTATACAAAACTTGTAAACAAGATTTTTATTCAACTGCACATACTTTATTATAAACCATCAAACATGTCCATCCCCAGGGAGTACCCTGGCAGGATTAACATGCATGACTAACCATATAAACCTCCGGAATGTCTCCGTTACGGTAAATACAGTTCGGTTCCTCAAATTACAAGCCGAAACATCAAACATGTTCATCCCCAGGGAGTACCCTGGCAGGATTAACATGCATGACTAACCATATGAACCTCCGGAATGTCTCCGTTACGGTAAATACAGTTCAGTTCCTCAAATTACAAGCCGAAATATCAAACATGTTCATCCCCAGGGAGTACCCTGGCAGGATTAACATGCATGACTAACCATATGAACCTCCGGAATGTCTCCGTTACGGTAAATACAGTTCAGTTCGTCAAGTAATTAAAATAATATTATCGACTCTTTTAGGAGTCTGGTAAAGAGAGGCAGGCAATCGTGAAGGAAGAGAAAAGAAAAAAAATACGTTACAGAAATAAACCTGTAGCTTATTTTCTTTACTTTGTTATTGCAATTTGCATTAATATGAATAATGAGGGTAGGCAGCACAATTAAAATAAAATGAATAAAACACACTTACATTTTCGACGTGCGCCAAATACTTAAGCGTATCTCCGATCCTTTTGTGGGCACTAGGTTGCTTATCCCACTTCTGAGATGTGAACCGTACTGGCTCGACACTCAGAAGTAAGGATGTTGAAGATAAAACACACTTGATAAATTCTACTGATCAGCTTTAATGCGGTATTAATATTACTATAGTTACAGCAGTACAGTACCAAGGTTTGGTTCAGCGATAATTGTACAGGTGACTAGCACCGATGTCGGAGCCCGAATGGCCGGGCATAGTGGGCATATCACTCAAATGCCTGCAGACTATTTTTAGATCCCCACTATTTTACTTTCATGTGATTGGTCGTCGATAACTGTCAAAGTCTCGGCCAATCACATGAAGTCAATACAACTACTTTTAATCATGCAAGTTTATAAAAATAGTCAACAGACATAAATAATTATAGGCATAATTTAATATTTATAACAAATCTGGATGATAAGGAGGCAGCCGAAGCACTGTGAATCCATGTTCATTCAATAATTCGTCAACTTTGTACTTGCGGAAGTTTTCTTTGTTTTTTAGTATTAGGTCATAAAGTTCAGGTTTTTTGAAGCTTGATTCGAAATGGATATTTTTTGCATTCAGCCAATTCTGCATGTCTAATTTGTTGGAGTTGGATGTCGGTATTTTTTCCGAACTAGTGTTGTGATAGGCTGCATTATCCAAGACTACCACGGCATCATTTGGGAGATTTGGTATCAGTTTCTCCTTTAGCCACTTTATGTAATTTTCTGAGTTCATGTTGTCGTGGTAGTCTCCGGATTTGATCTCTGCTCTGTATGTCAACAACGCATTTGGTACAAAACCCTCTGCACTTCCGCCATGTACTATAATTATGCGCATTCCTTTTGTTAAATTTTGTTTTATTGCTGTTTTAGAACTTTTTTCGGCCCAACAATTTTTTTGCACGTGGTTGGTATGAATATATGATTCATCTGTGTACACTATAGGTCTACCTGCATTACGAAAAGACTTTACTTGTTTTAAATATTTCAGTCTTAACATTTGAATGTCATGTTTTTCGGTTAGCACCTTCCTGTTATTCTCAGTTCTTCTCCATTTATAACCAAGTTTACGTAACAATGTTCTTAGGGTTGTTTTACATCCATCAAATTGTGTACGGTCTTTCAAAATAATATTAAGTCGTGATAATGTTGGAAATTGACGATGTTCTATATGAAAGTTTTGGATAGTTCTTCGGACTACACCAATATCAAATTCGTCTAAATTAATTTTTCGTGGTCTTACCCTTCTCTTCTTCATAGGTGACGTAAAAATACAAGCAGTTCTGCCTACTAAATTCGAATGCGACGTACTCGCTTCATTTTCAGACTCAATATCCGCGTCCATAGTTGGCTCTGTTGTACGTTCCGCACTTGGGACTATAGGAACTATTGCATCCGTCTCCATAGTTATATTCGATTCCATAGCTGGTACTGTAGTTTGCTTCATTGTTTTCGTATATTCCGTTCTTTCACGTAGAATTCTAGTCACTGTGCTTTCAGATACTCCAACAGCCTGCGCGGTTCTCCATCGCGCATCAGTGAGTTTTTCTGCGTAATTATTACTTGCTTCTTTTTTCATAAAATCATAAATTTTTGAAATAATTTCTCTTGCCTAAAATTAAAAAAAAAACAAAACATTTAAATAGTTTTACTTATTTTTAAAGATGAAATGAGGTCTTCTTTTAGTAAATTTGCTATTTTCAAAATTAAATTACGAAAGCTCAACTGACGATTTTGGCTCATCACCCGAAGAAAATAATTGAATGAAGGTTCAATCACTTTCGCTTTTCTTAATTTTTTTGTGATTGAGTGAATGTTATTGTAACTAAAAATATTAAATTAAAGACAAATTGATCTTTGAATTGATCTTTTTCCACTCTTTCCATTTGAACTTTCCATTTGAAAATACCTACAAAATTAAAGTTTAAGTTAAATTTTCTAATCAGAACTTTAATCCAATGCTCTTTACAATACATAAGTAAATCGATCAAATACTCATACAAACTTGAATTGATTTATCGTGAGTATCGAGTACCGAGTCGTATGGTTACTTCACTAGTTACGTCACGATGACAAATGTCAAAACGGGCCTCTTATTTTTTGACAACTTTAGTAACTACAAACTTCTAAACAATGTAAATATCATTTACATATGTACCTGGCTTTTAAGTACAACACGCTGAGATTTTCTCGACATTTTAAAAAATATAAAGTAGAGCAACTTTCGTGCCGAGTCTGGATTTTCGCGACATAGGCTGTACTACTTGTGCGCATCGAACCGCTGACGGTTCGCGACTGACGCTCCGCTCAAACTCCCCGCACCCCGCGATCCCCTCAACCAAAAATTGGAGGGGCGCGTCTTCGTGGATTGAACTATCTGTAGTATGAGTAGTTTTGATCTTTCTTAGTATTTAAATTAATTTTATTATGATATTGTTGCTTTGTATTTTTTTAATCTGAGTAAACCACGAAATATTACTTTTACAGCCGTTCAGCGAAGAAAATCATTAGAGTTTGTACCGAGTTGAGAGAATATCAAAAATATTTCTGATAGAAGGACAGAAGAGAACCGAGGGGGAGACCGTAAATCTAACAAATAATTAGGAACAAAAGAAAACAGCAGTAATTGAATTATTATAATATGACTTGATTGTTAAATTTGCTTTTTTTATTTTATACAATAACCTTTTTAACGTGACGACGCGGTAATTATTAGGACATCCTTTCAAAGTATCAAAATGGCTTAAGTCGGTGTATACATCTTATTAGTCGTAACAAATACAGCAATGTCCATGTATGTCAGATTCAAACAATCAAAACTAACAAACTTCAGTTTCAAATTCAGCAAAGTTCATCACTTTTTTTGCTTTTTAGACGTTTGTGAAGCATAACAAATTAATGAATAAGATACAAAATGTAGTAAAAGCGACCAATTTCTCTAAAGACACAGAAACTTAATTATTTAGGTAATGCTACTTACAAGAAATCATCACAAGTTTTTTATTTCTGGATTTTATACATCACTGGACTTCGCGGTTTTTGAAACTATACCCCTCAAATATAGATTACTAGCATTCGTACTTTCCCCTACGGACTTCAGATCCCCCTTCGCCCCTAGGGTAGTTTTGGAAAATGAATCATTATGATCTTTATTATTTACCTAATTATGTGTTTGTGCCAAGTTTCGAGTTTATCGAAGCAATCAGTAAAATCGTCTCCTAAAAACTTGACTGCAGCCAGTTAGGGGTTTCTTTTTCGATAAATCCAAAAACACGCTTTCTAATTTTTAAATAAATCTTCAATTATGAATGCTGAGTTTCAAATTCATCGGACCGCGTGAAACCTCCATACAAAGGAGACCAGTCACGTTTCATAAAAAGTTGGCCCCAAACCCAATCAGCCATCGAAAAAAAAATTATTACCCTGGTCGGGAAAGTCCTCCTTACCATTTTTTACTATTGCGCCGAATCTCACCATTCCTTCAGCTGTTTTTTTTTAAGTTGAAAAATGTACATTTTATACATTTTAAAACCTGATCTGGTTTTCACTTTTGAACACGTTGTTCGATAGTTGACTGTAAAAAAGGTACACATCACCGTTAACTTTTTAATCTTCGAACAACACCAACTTTTAAAAGAAAAAGAATTGCATTCATGGACCGGTCTTACCCATGAACAGTTTGGGTAGGTATTTACTTCGAAATACACCAAGCTGAACCATTGTATATCTGTGGTCTGAACAACAATACCTATCTCTACATGAAAAAATCCTGATTTAAGAACTAGATATGCAAAAAAATAGTTATAGGAACACTCGCAGAGGATTGTTGTCATGGTTGGTAATACTTGTTCAATGTCACCTTTCATTTATTGGCCAATTGGTAGTTTTATATTCTATTAAAATGTATAAAAAAAAACCGGCCAAGTGCGTGTCGGTCCACGTACAATGAAGGGTTCCGTAGTTGGAATGAATTTATCCCAAAAATAAACTTAACATTGTAGTTGAAAATCATGTTGCACTAAAAATTTGAGTAGATCGACTATTACTCGCAAACTAGTAAAGCCTACATAGCTGTGATAGTTTTCCTTTAAATTTCGTTAATATGTATATAGATACATACTGCCGTGAATTTTTTCATATAACCAAAAGCAACCATTTAGCTGGCAGGGACACACACTTGAATCTAACAAAAATTAGCACTCTAAAGCTTAATATTTTATGAACGGAACCCTGAATCGAAAAATGTTTTCCACAAACCCACAATATTTTTAAAAGACCTATTCAACGATACCACACTATGGGGTAGACGAGAAAAAAAAACCACCCCTACTTTACGTGTACAGGTACCCTAAATTTTTTTTTTCAATATTTTATTTTTACACTTATATTTTATTATAAAAATATTTTATTTTATTGTCGGCGTGATTAATAAGTAAATCCATGCCAAATTATAGCTTTCTATTACTATGAGACTGAGCTAAGCTGCGGATGCGGACGGACGGACAGACAGACAGTCATGGCGAAACTATAAAGGTTCCTTGCTGACTACGGCACCCTAAAAACAGCTGATTGTCGTAGATAAATTCAATGCGATAATAAAAAATTATAAGGAAGACTTCCCCTACCAGGGTAATACATTTTTTTAGGCTGGCCAACGCTTTGGGTTTTGGTCCCAATTTGGCTGATCTTCTTTAAATATCCTCTATTGTATTTGTATTGGAGGGTAGTTTGGAAAACGAACAATGTCAATCTTTTATTTACGTATAAGTGCCAAGTTTCAAGTTAAACCGATAAACCTAATAGAGTAAGATCCCTGGGCCGCCAGACGTTACTTATTTTCTCATATTTAAGTAAATTATACGGGAAAAAGTAGTGTTAGTAATATACTTTGAGTGTAGGCATACCTGCTACCTTGGGCCGATGGCCAATCCACAGGTACCAGGTGCCAAAGGTACGTGAAAACACTACTCACTTTTCTTAAATTCACATGGCTAATTTTTATGTATCTTTCAGAGAATATTGTTAGAAATTAGTAATCAATACTGCCAGCTACTTCCCGCCGGCGCGCGGCGGTAACTTTTGCCAGACGCTTTAAAGCTCTAGAAAAATTATGTAATTTTACGTCTCAAACTTGATTCTTATATATAATATTCAGGGAAGTATTTTATCCCGTACTTTTACTTTATCCCGTATATTTTAGTTATAAGAAAATAAGTAACATCTGGCGGGCCTGGGATTTTGGACTATAAGGATTCATGTAGGAGAATTTCCCTTCATAGGTCGATTTTCGCAAAATCTTTTCTTAGCACAGACCTTCGATTTAATCTGTAATACCTAATTACTATCCAAAATCCAAGTTTCTATCTTCAGCGGTTCTTTGGGCTGTCCGAGACTTCTAACGAACATGTTCTTTTATTATATAAATAGAAAACTGAAAACTAAATAAATGCAATATTATTGTGTTTCAAAGATATTGATCTCATATTTACAGGAAGACGATGAAGAAGAAATGGATGAAGAAATAAGTGTCAGTAGAACTATGACAGAGGAAAAAATAACGGGCACAAATGGTAAAGTCGAAAATTTATTATGCTAAGTAGGTAACTGAAGTCAACATTTGGTTAATTAATGCATTTCAGGTCACAATATTGTTTCAGATATTTTTGCTGAATGTAATGGTCATACAGATTATATAAGTATTGATAAGGAACTAATGGAACTCCAAGATGCAATAAAAGGAGTCAGAGAATCCACAGCTCCTCTAAAATTATACAAAATAGCTGCACCAGATACTCAGTAAGTTTAATGGAGTTTGATATAGATGTACTGCAAAAGAAAATGTTACATTCGTTGCAAACAATGAGCGCGCGTTATGCGATTTTTCTGTCATACAGATATCATCAACATACAAAATGTCGGTTTTCATTGTTGACGCGCTCGCGATTCGATCGAGAGGAGACATCAAATCATTTTTTTTTTTTTGTTTACAGTTTAATATGTGCAAAAACCGATCAGTATTGTAATATGTTATGTGGAGGGTTCAGCAATTCAGAGATCCGGTTGTGGGAACTGGGACAAAACAATGTCAACAGACGAGTCAATCGAAATATTTCAGAAGTAGAATTAGCATGTTATGTGCCACACGAACTGGTGCCTGATGACAATACTTTGTAAGTATTTTTGTAAATGGCCCATCGTTATTATTTTATGTTCCTCAATGTTGCAGATTTAATTATAATAAGATCTATATTCTTCATTGCAATAAATTAATAACTTTTGCTTTTGCTTCCAGACAAATAGGTGCTGGAGTGCCATTGAGAGGGCATTCTGGGCCCGTACAAGCTGTAAGTGTACTACCACAAGAAGAATTAGTTGTGTCAGCTTCACATGACAACACCATACGAGCTTGGCGTCTTGCTGATTATTCCTGTGCTGCAATTTACAGGTTTAATTTTTTGCATACTAGCTTCCGCCCGCGATGTATGTCGATAAAAACTATCCTATGTCCTTCCCCGGGATGCAATCTATCTCTCTGCCAAATTTTTTCGAAATCCGTTCAGTGGTTTAGGCGTGAAAAGGTAACATACAGACAGTCAGAGTTACTTTCGAATTTATAATACATATTAGTATGGACTAGCACCGGCCCGCGGTTTCACCCGCATAAGTTTCGATCCCTTGGGAATATCGGGATAAAATCCTATGTGTTAATCCAGGAAATGGTCTAACTATGTGCCAATTTTCATCCAAATCTGTTAAACTGTTTACGCGTGATAGAGTAACAAACATCCAAACATCTTCACAAACTTTCACATTTATAATATTAGTAAGATTACAGTCAAACCTGTGGTAACTGAGGAAACTATAAAGTGGTAACTTATATGGATCTTTTTTATATAGAACGAAGTTCTAATATCTGGGGGCCTAAAAAGGCCACTTTGACAGAATCATAAAATGATAACATTATGAATCATAATGGACAATTAACTGTTAAGTTAATCGTATCAAATTCCATTGGTGACGGATTTTTCAGTCATTTTTTTTTTTCTGTGCTAAAATACCAATCAATCCAATCCCAATCTCTTCGATTATACCTACGTAGTGCAGCGAAGAAAAAAAAAACACGGACAATCTTCGCCATATTATCCTTTTATGATTCTGCCAAAGTGGCCTTTTTAGCCCCCAGTAATGTCCACCAAGATTTCATGTTTTAAATACATACCTTTCTACACACACTATAATATCTAGAGAACTTGACAAGTACCTCTGTAAGTGGAATAAGTCGGCGGTCCCTTGCCTTAATGTCATTGTAAATCAGCTGAGCTAACGGCCAAATACTCAAACGCAACTCAATTTTAAGTCGCCTTTAAGTATTATGCTGTCTCTGTCACTATCAGGTGTATTGTAGTGACAGAAATACATTTAAGCACACCTTAAAGTTAAGTGTCGTTTGAGAATTCGGGGGTAAGACTATTACCCACCAGGTATAGACTCTTAATCTTTCTTTTAGCTGTGCATCTTTCCTTTATTTATATCCTTTTTGAAGATTTCTGCGTTACGCGCATATCTTGAATACCCACTCAATCACTATTATTAACTGCTATTCAATAGCCGGTGACCACTTACCATTAGGTGGGCCACCAGCTTGTTTGCTACACCATGACATAAAAAAATGTTATTTTGTTGCAGAGGTCATAATTACCCTATATGGTGCATGGATGTGTCTAAAAGCGGACTGTTCGTCACCGGCTCTCACGACAAGACAGCAAAACTGTGGTCTCTTAGTAGAACGTTTCCAATAAGAATATTTGTTGGCCACATGGCCGATGTCACGGTAAGTTTGAAATACAGTACCTACTCAGGCGTAAAGATAACAAATCTAGCTTTAAAAAGAGTTTGTTGATTGATATTATTTTTCGGAAATGTAGAGCATTTTCAGAAACTAACTTGAATATTTTATATGATTTGCAGTCGGTTTTTTTTTGTTTTTTTTCATGCTTTTAGTGAGTAATTTTGAAATCTTTTCGTCAAACCCTTTTTGATACCCCACCTGGTCAATGTGTTTTTATTTTTGCAAGACATTAGAGCAGTGGTAGCCCAGTGGTATCGGCCCCAACTTACGATTTGTAAGTCGTGAGTTCGAACCCAGGCAGGCACTTTACTTTGTGTAATTATTTAATTTCATCATCACTGCTCTCAAAACGGTGAAGGAAAACATCGTGAGGAAACGGCATGTTCTAGAAACAAAAACAATCGAAGACATGTGACATCCAACAACCCATAATTCACCACTGGGGTAAATGCCCCAGTGGTGGATTAGGGCCCACACCCATTAACAGAGAGGAGAGGAGGCCTGTGTCCCAGCAATGGGAACCATTATAGTATAGACTGAGGAGGTTTGCAAGACGTTACTTATTGACGTCTAAAATCCGCCATTTGGTTTTTTTTTTTTACTAGCCTATGCTGTCCCACTGCTGGGCAAAGGCCTCCCCCAAATCCTCCCAAACTCTTTTTCCCGCGCCACCTCGAACCAGCCCTCGCGGTACGCGTCCACGTCATCTCGCCATCTCTTTCTGGGCCGGCCTCGGCGGCGCCGTCCATCTTCAGGCACCCATTGTGTGGAGATTTTTGCCCAGCTGTCGTCGTGCATACGGCTGATGTGACCCGCCCAATCCCATTTGAGCCTGGCAGCCTTCTTTCCTACATCCAGTATGCCCGTTTTGGAACGCAGCGTGGTGTTCCGAATTCTGTCCTGTCTTTTAACTGCGTTCCATCGCTCTTTGGCAACTCCAAGGCGGAACTTTTGCGACTCGGTGAGCGACCAGGTCTGAGCACCATTGGCGGACTAACAGAGGGGCGGAAGGGGCGGCCCGCCCCGGGCCTCCGGTCTTGGGGGCCCCCAAATGCCTCCGCGTTTCCCTGATCAAATCCTAAACAAGACTTTAAAAATGTGCTTAGTACCTACCTACATAATTTCATCAAGATCAAAACACTACAGCCATCTAAACTTTTTACGCGTTACTAATATTCTTTTAACTTCGATGAACGCGTTCAATACGCTGGGGGAATTCCAATTCTCCTGGAATCCCAGAATGAATGAAGTACAAATAATTCACTTACACGATACGGGGCCATGAAACAAATTACAATTATATTTTCCAAATTATTGAAACAAAGTTTATGCTAGACGCTTCAGATGACGCTCTGATACAAATTTATGGTGAATTTGACAAGGAGCAAGCTTCCCAAGAAATAAAAAGGTACCGCAGGCATGTAAAAGCCACCGATACGAGTATGGACGTTGCTGCCAAATGGAGAGCCCAAGAAATCCTTCAATTTATAATAAAATGGGGCTTCAGTGAATCTTTACCCTGTATATCGCTTATACTTCAATACTTCTTGACCATTTGCATCTCGGTTGCATCATGCGAGAGGAGTTTTTCGAAACTTAAACTAATTAAAAATTATCTTCGATCTACAATGGATCAAGAGCGACTGGTTAATCTAGCCGTGCTTTCAATAGAAAGAAAAATTTCCAAGGAAATCGATTTCACAGAAGTTATTGAGGAGTTCAGTAAATTGAAGGCACGAAAACACATATAACTACAAAAAAAAAAAAACTATCTTTGATTTATTTTATCTTTTTTTTTTGTCGATCGTTTCCATTTTTATTTTCCTCACCCATATCCATTCCATATTGTAGGTATGTATGTATTTTTATTTAGCCTAAATAATTTCATTCGAATTTAAATTTCACTTGCCAGATTTTAACGAAATAAACATAAACACTTATTTCTACATACAACTGTGAACTGAATAAAAAGCTTGTAAAACTACATTTCTACATTTTTTTGAAAGCTGGGGGCCTCATTCAGCTTTGCCGCCCCGGGCCTCTGGCGGACTTAATCCGCCACTGCTGAGCACCGTAGGTTAGGACAGGCAGGACACATATGTCGATGAGTTTGCGCTTCAGGGAGATCGGTAGATCACCCTTCATTAGCATCTTCATGGACCAGTAGCTTTTCCAGGCGTTATCGATTCGGCGATCGATCTCCTTTTCCTGCCTGTTTTCGAATGAAACTAACTGGCCCAAGTAGATATACTCATCGACATAAATTATTTCCTGCCCATCTACCTCGACCCTACGCTTAGTGCTGTTGGTCATTAGTTGGGTCTTAGACCGATGGTTTTTATAAAAGCAAAATCGCTAACCATTGCATATCCTAGACGAGGTCGATAGACAAGTCATGTATTAAAATCCATCCAGCCGTTAGGATGCTTCAAGGGTATAAAGAAAACATACGAAGAAACGGGTGAAAAACATCGTGATTTTGGTGTACGTTACCCCAGCAAGAAAGTGTCTCCTAGAGTTATAGGAGTAGAACGTATAATATGTGCCCTATCTGCTGTAAATGTGCCCCCAAATAAAAAATGTGTGCCCCCTGTCGTTTTGGAAAAAAACGGAAAAAACGATTCCTGCTGGGGTAACGTTTTTCTAGCAGGAAAATTCTAAACGAATGATCGGAGAGAGTAAAATTGTGCATGGCCAGAGAGCTTATATGTGTGCCCTAATGTGCCCCCAAAAAAAAAATCTGTGCCCCTTCAGGTTTTCGAGATATTGCATTTCCTGCTGGAGTAACGTTTTGATGAATCGTATATCTCTACAACCATTGCATGTGCCCCTGTAGAGTAAACATACACGAGTAGCTCTTAATGTGTGCCCCTTAGTGCCCCAATTAGTTTTAAGAAAATATTTATAGTTTTCAAGTTATAGCGGTTTTATGAAAACCCGAAAAAACATCGCAGCGCCTAAATTAGACAAGAAACAAGTTCGCTGAAAACTGTATTCGGTCCTTCTTGACGCTAATAATAACCATACAAAGTTTCAAAACTATTCATGCATGCGTTTTTGCTAAAAGTCAAAACGATGGTGTCCTAACTTTGACGGCAAAATACAAGGAACCGGCTCAATCCGAAATGTGTAGGTGTAAACCAAAATCATGTGCCTTTAGTCAAAAATATATGGTGAAAATATTCAGCTTGGAATGTTTCGCATTAAGTAAATATTAACAAATAACCAAAATATGTAAGCAACGGCTGGTTATCCGACCAAATTTGAATGACTACTAAAAAGCGACGGATTCATACATATCGATGACCTTCTTTATTGGACGTATTATACCTAAGCTGTTGTCCGTACAGTCGCGTTCAAAAGTTTTGGGGGCTAATTAAAAAAGGATGGTATTTAAAAGTACTTCAATTTATTCCCATTTCATTTACCTAATTTTGCCTGTGTTCCACCAAATATACTGAATGTGCACCAAAATATGTTCATTAAAATACGTCATAACGAGCATCTATTTAACAACTGTTGCAAATTTGTAAAAATAGTATTACACCTAATTTTAAAAACAAGCATTTATTTTTTTAGTTTTACTTCAGATAATGCACTGCAAAATGTATTTGAATCAAACACCAATTAATGTCCAATGTAGCTTTATTAATAAAAAATGAACACATTATAAAATGTAATGCTTACTAAAAATGTTTTTTTAATACTAATCAGTACGAACCATAATAATTCAAAATGTTAAACAAAGTCTTTACTCCTACAATGTTCACATTATCAGTCCACTCAATCTCTGCAGTACTTCTTTAAATTATTGCACCAATAAAGCGCACTTTGTCTTTGTAGGACGCCCACATTATGAGTCTCTAATCAATTAATATATACCTTGGTAAAGGTATTTTTGTATTCTCATACGCTCGCTCTTGCATTATATGTCGACGAAGCCCCGCTCCGCGGGGCTCCTATTTCTACATAAAGGGTTTAAAGTAACCTAACAAAACCGAACCTCGGGGTGCCCTTCGCTCGCTCTTGCATCCTATGTTGACCTCCTATCCTTCCTTCCTTCCTTGCTCCTATTTCTGGGTGGTTTAAAAAATAATAACCACGAAGGTTAAGGCGGGAGCGAAGCGGAGCGGAGCTCCCACCCGCCTTAACCATAATGATGTTTTTTATATAATTATATTAAACGTTAGACCAAATGATTTTCGAATACATAAACGTTATATCAAACAACGTTATACTAATTAAGTTTTAGAATAAATAAATGTTATATGTAAAGAAATTATATCAACAGTTGGTATATCTCACGTTGATTATATCTTATGAACGATAATAAAATGAAATTAGACCAAATGAGTTTATACGTTATGAGACGCACCCCCATCGCCGCGCCGCCGCCGCCGCGCGCCGTCTCCGTCGCACAACAGAGAGCAAATAGGCAGGCATATGCGCGTCGCAAGCGCGCCAAAACCATTTTCAGTAAAATAAATATAAGTCTTAGAAGTAATGTTTTACGAAATGCATTATTTGTTCTTCAATTATAATTATTTCAGTAACATACACCTTGTACAAAACCGTTTTAAATGGGTATACGGTACTAGGATGCATACTAAATATTTTGTGTAACATTCAGGAATATTTGGTGCACGATCAGTATTTTTCGGGGAAGAATAAAATAGTTATTGTTACAATAGAATATTTGCAGCGCACTACAATAAAAAAGTGTTATATCTTGGTGTTAATTTGGAATTTGTTTGATGTAACATATTTTGTTGGCCGAGTAGTTTAATTATAGTAAAACAATTAAACGGGTTTAAGATCAATATTTTAGAAATGCATACATAGATGTACCTTTAGATTTTTGGTGAACACAAAAATATTATCCATTAAAAAATATATTAAATGCACCTTGTGACTATAATAAATGAAACCGCTTGTTGATGTGGAAATTATTATTTTTATTCCCTTAATTTTAATTCTTAAAGTAATTATTGCTAAATAAATAAAAAAATTAAAATTAAATACTAACTTAACTAAAACTATACAGAAACTAAAAAATTGCGTCGAAAAATTCATCCGCATCGCTGTCGACTGGTAATGTACCCAAGAGACTGGCGGCATTACCACGTTGAATCGCGATGCTCAGCCTCTGGCCAAGGTAAAAGCCAGCTCTTGAGTCACGGGAAGTGTCAACCAGCCGTTTAGATATTTCTTTAAAAAGACCATGAGCACTCGGACCCCACGGCCCGAGGGTTTCAACCCCAAACGGCTCGAAAATATAATTTCCGATAAGGTTATCATATTTTCGCCGCTTGAGGTTTTCCGCAGCCGCAGCAGCAGCGCCAGCACAGCACGCCGAGCCAGGAAGATGGGATGGCGCAAGAGTATCGACACACGTTGCGTCCCAAACTAAAGGCCTACCCACCTTCCATGGAAATAAAGACATACCGTCCGGTCTCTTGCCATCGTCGCGTGCCAAGCCATTGGGTTCTAATACAGCTGGAACGCCGACGGTAACAAGAGCTCGTCGGATGATGTCATTAATGTTTGCGTGCCGTGCTAAGCGACCCGCACTTCGGCTGCAAGACAGGCCGTGGTGTCCGAGGCTGTTGACATCTTCGCCACAGTGACAGCGATGGGGAGAGCAGCAAGGAGTGCCTAGTCGTAAGGAAGCAGCGAGGCGAAAAGTAGTGTCGTCGAACAAAGTGCCTATGTTCTATTTTAATCAACATACAACCTAGCACTGGCCTGCAAATTGCAAAAAACGCAAGAAATTTTGAATTCCGCGGGCTAGTTGGAGCATTCCCCTTAATGATGAAAAACTTACAATGCGTGCCACGAAAGATGAGACTTGACACACCACGTGGTTTGACATGCGCAGTACACGATTTTAGGTATCTTTAGCGATATCTAATCTCTTTCAATAAATATATATGTACCTAATATAAAAAGACAAATATGGGCTTTTTATTTATATACAAAAAAGAGCTACCTCTTTTTAGTAGTATATAAATTACTGGATGTATTTTAATGAAATTTAGAATCGAGAAGATAGCTTACCTTGGAATAGCACTTAGGCTACTATTTATAATGTACTTAATCATGTGTAACGTCATAGAAACAGCTAGTAGAATATAATCCAATAACAACTTTATTTAATTACTTATTACTTTTGTAAGTCAGTGTACTCAGGCACAACACGTGTGAACCGGTTAGTGAGTAAAGTAAAGAAGGTCATCGATATGTATGAATCCGTCGCTTTTTAGTAGTCATTCAAATTTGGTCGGATAACCAGCCGTTGCTTACATATTTTGGTTATTTGTTAATATTTACTTAATGCGAAACATTCCAAGCTGAATATTTTCACCATATATTTTTGACTAAAGGCACATGATTTTGGTTTACACCTACACATTTCGGATTGAGCCGGTTCCTTGTATTTTGCCGTCAAAGTTAGGACACCATCGTTTTGACTTTTAGCAAAAACGCATGCATGAATAGTTTTGAAACTTTGTATGGTTATTATTAGCGTCAAGAAGGACCGAATACAGTTTTCAGCGAACTTGTTTCTTGTCTAATTTAGGCGCTGCGATGTTTTTTCGGGTTTTCATAAAACCGCTATAACTTGAAAACTATAAATATTTTCTTAAAACTAATTGGGGCACAAAGGGGCACACATTAAGAGCTACTCGTGTATGTTTACTCTACAGGGGCACATGCAATGGTTGTAGAGATATACGATTCATCAAAACGTTACTCCAGCAGGAAATGCAATATCTCGAAAACCTGAAGGGGCACAGATTTTTTTTTTGGGGGCACATTAGGGCACACATATAAGCTCTCTGGCCATGCACAATTTTTCTCTCTCCGATCATTCGTTTAGAATTTTCCTGCTAGAAAAACGTTACCCCAGCAGGAATCGTTTTTTCCGTTTTTTTCCAAAACGACAGGGGGCACACATTTTTTATTTGGGGGCACATTTACAGCAGATAGGGCACATATTATACGTTCTACTCCTATAACTCTAGGAGACACTTTCTTGCTGGGGTAACGTACACGTGATTTTGGTAGATTTTCGTTCTGTAATTTTTATATCAATAAATATCATAACATTAAATTCTAGAAGTTACTGAATTCGTATGTTTGACTAGAAATTATTACTCTTACTTATCTACTTATGTTTTTGTTTCAGTGTGTAAAATTTCACCCGAATGAAGCATACATAGCGACCGGCGGTGCAGACCGTACTGTACGTTTATGGATGGTATCTGACGCGCGATTGGTGCGCATCTTGTGCGGTCACCGTGGCGTTGTGAGGACCCTCGCTTTCTCTCCCTCTGGGGCTCATTTGGCCAGTGCTGGTAATAATCTGTCTCTTTTTTATTGATGTGATTTATCAAAATTGTACCATTCTCAAGACATTTTTTTTGTCAGGAGACGACAAGAAAATCAAAGTTTGGGATTTAGCAGCATGCAACTGTATTCATGAATATAGAGGCCACTATGGGAAGGTTACTGCGCTGGACTGGTCCTCTGTAGGCAAGCCCAGTTTGACTAACAGGGTTTTGCCGGATCCTAGTGACCCATTGGTTGACAATTCCCTGTTATGTTCTGCTGGCATGGATGGAATTGTTAAAATGATGTCGGATTGTAACTCTAAGAATAAGTATGTTTTGTCTTTATGTAATGAATACTCTACTTGATGAGGCATCTTTAAAATAGAGACCCCAATATCTCACTTTCCACTTAAATACTCTTTTTATTTACAGGCAAGTATCAAGCCAAGATGTCCTTTCATCAACATACAACACAAAATGTACCTATCTGGTAGATGTGCAAGTTCATCCAGACTGGGTTGTTGCCATTGGAACTAAGAGATAGACAAATAAATACTTTGCTTTGTTTATTTAATGAACTAATGTTCTAACAATAAAATTGACAAATAAAATGTTTGTTGTTTTACTATACAAACATAATCAAACCAAATATTAAAAGTAATACATTGAAATAAAATAATAGTGAACTCAGTTTAAAAGAATTACATGATTATTGTTGGTTTAATTATCAGACCTTCTTAAAAAAATTATTTATTGTAGGCTGTTTCCCTTTTTTTGGTGGTGATATCTTCTTACTCTTCATTTTCTTTGGAGATGACTCATTTTTAACTACTTTCCCCTGGTCAGTATTTTCCTTTCTATGTATGTCATGATCTTTTTCTTGTTTGCCATTTTCTTTAATTTGTTTGGTATTCTCTTTTGCTTCTTCCTCATTTTCTGAGAAACTCTCATACATTTCTTCTTTTTTAGTTAGAATATAACCATCTTCATCAGTATATGTTTTATCCACAATCTTTCTCCTTTTCTTAGGATTTACTATACCTGATGTTATTTTAACTGTATTTATAGTTGGTGTAGGAGGTATTTCATCTTCAGACTGATGATCAACATCCATTTCATTGGGTTCGAAACAATCTATTTCCTCTGTTTCACTCTCACTATCGGACACATGTAAAAGTCTCTTGCGTTTTTTATCAACTTTAGCATTCTTCTTTATCTGTGTGAGAGCTTTATTATTGTTTGCTTTAGGTTTCACAGTGTTTGATAAAGCATTTGTTACAATGGGTGATATTTTAGTATCAGTACTTGGCTCAACTTTAATATCTTTTTCCAGTGTTATCTTAGGTTCATGAACTTTAGCTTTTTTGACTTTTGTGGAATCACTATTAACTTTGCTGAAAAATCCTGCAATACCTTTTCCAGCAGTTTTTGCTTTAGTAGGCATTATATGATTGTTTGATATATCTTTCTTAGGAGATGGGATTTCAGATTTTGCATTAAGTGTTAACTTACTTTCACTCACTGATTTAACTTGTATTATTTTATCCGTAGGTTTCTGTTGGGCACTTAATGATTTAGGAAAATCCAAAACAGCATGATTTTTCGAAATCAAGTTTCCTATTTCATTGCCAGTCCTCTTTGAGCAAGAGTTAGCTTTTATTAACCCGGTACATAATGCGAGATCTTCGAATTTGTCTATTACAGTCAATGCAACGTTATCAACAGATTTTGGTCCTCGACTGACGCAGTAAACATGCTCATAAAATATGATTTTTAATGTTTTCTTCAGAGTGTCTAAATCTGTTTCGGAACATACAGTAACACATCCACTGTTGTTGTTTAATAAACCAGATATCACATAAGAAATACGAAGGTTAGTTTCTGGCTGAGCATTTCTTGTGTCTTGTACAAATTGACACAGTAAAGATTTTGCTTCGTTTACATGAATACACAGCTCCTTGCTAAGTGAAATATAGGTTACTAACTTATGTTCATCTAATATTAGTTCCTTTACAGCTTTTAAATTAGCATGTGTTTCCATTTTTAAAAAAATAATTCTTAATTCCTCAAAAAACGTTGTAACAACTTCATTGACACCTTCTCTTCCGTTGCCGCACTTTCTACATTTGACAATTTTCACAATGTCAATTGTCAAGACGATACTGAGTCCACAGAGCAAAAAAACTGCGTGATTTTTTTTTTTATACATTAGTTTTATGGCCTGGTTGCTAAGACCTTTTAGCCACGTCTTTGTTTCATTTTTCTTGAGTCTAACATGACATTAGAATATGGGTGTACACATTCTAATGTATTAGGAGTTTTTGGCAGCAAATGTATCGAATCAAGTTTCCCGGTAAACTTCGCTGAGGTAGCCAAAACTATAATAAAATTCTCAGCTCCATTTTACCGGGAACGCGTCTGTTTCAATGATTACACATATTGTCCAGTTGCGCAGACACTTGAGATACAAAACTACACCAATTTTACATCACAATATCCACTAGGAATCAATTTGCGAATAATTAAAACAGCCAAATAGACTTCACTCGAAGAAATCCCGCCAAAAACTCTCAACTCTGCGTGAGTCGTGATTGAAGCACAGATTACTATATTAGTAGCAAGTTACAGATCTATACGACAGTCCCTGCGTTCCAAGTTGCGAAATAATCGATTTGAGCGTGCTTAAAACGATGTCCCGTGAATCGTCATAGATGACGACATGACTTGCGCCATCTTGCGATAACGCCGACCATGCCTTTTAATATTTACACAGTGAGCGCTTTAATGATTATTTAGGCGAAAGCGCCAGGGTAGCCCGCAAAATTCAAATCTTTTTACGTTTTTTGCAATTTGCTGGTCCGTATTAAGTTGTACGTTGATTAATATATGATTCGCGGCCGTAACAAATATGTATTTACAGAATTATAATCATTAAAGTCATCAACACAACTCTCTAAGACCACGTAAGTCCAAAGAATGATGATTTCATAAAACAGTTATTGAAGAAGTTTGTAATGACAAAACCAAAGTGTATTGCTGCTATTGTCGATGAGAATTAAATGCGAAAAAAAAATGATTTATCTAACCAGATTAGAATTAGTGAATTTGACGCACAATTTCGATAGTTCTGACGACGAATAATCGTATTTTTAAATATCTCTCTTATTATTCTATCAAGATAATATCATGTTACGTTTTGTTTTTCTTTATCAATAATTAAAATTATTATTTTTATACGATATTTTATTTTAGCCCTTTTTTTTCTTAAAAATTTTGCTCTATTTTAGCTCTTTTTCGAAGGTGATCTAGTGACCTAGCTCTCTTTAAAAAATGAGTTGGCAACACTGTGTGCTGACTGGCGACTGCTGGATGGAGCAGGAGCAGTGTGACCATATGTGGCAGGATCCTGCCTTTTTGGCAGGTTTAGCCCTTTATTTTACTCTCTGGCACTTTTGTTTGACGTTTTAGAAATCCGGCAGTATTTGGCAGTATTAGCAATATAAGCTGACAGATTTGGCAGTATAGTCGCTACAGCCCACAAAAAGAGTAGGATGCAGTATCGAGAAAGGAAAAAAAAGTAAGTAGGAATTTTAAAATGCCTATCTGGCGGAAGTAACGCTAAGCCAACTCTAAATATTAAATATTGATAAATTTTGGGGTGCCATTGGTAAAATTCGAAATTCAAATGGAGACCTAAAATACGTTAATGTTTATAATTTTGTAAAAGGTTTTTGGTGTTTGCCAATGTCGAATGCTGCTTGTGAAAGGATATTCTCGCAAATCAACCTCATAAAAACAAAAACGCGGAATAGATTTATTAATAATGAAAACATGTCGCCTCTATTTTACATGTTAAACAGGGCATTAGTGAATATGGTAGATGTGACTTATCTAAGATACAAGTATCTGAAATACAGATACAAGATACAAAATACGTATCTTGTATCTGTATTTCAGATACTTTTTTGAAATGCATTTTGTATCTTGTATTTAAATACCTGTTGTTTGGTATCTTAGTATTTTGTAGATACTATGTTTGCTAAAATACTTTTAGTTCACGTGGTGCCATAAGCTCTAACTTAGAAATAGCTCAGGAATTTGTAAATTTCTTCACTAATATTCCATCAAAAACGACGGAAGCCTTAGATTCCTCATCAGACGTATCAATTGATTTATTAAGAGTGAACTTTCCAGCCTGCCCGGTTGAATTTCAATTTAAACATATTAACCCCATAGTAGTAATAAAAGCTTTTAGGCAAATTAAAATCAAATTGACCGAAGATCTTTGGGGAATGTCCATTAAAGTCTGTACCTCTATAATTGAGACTATTTCACCTTACTTAGCCTTAGTATTTAATTCGTGTGTTGATCAAGGAGTCTTTCCCGATTTAATGAAATACAGTAAGGTAATACCACTTTACAAATCCGGGGACAGTAAGGACACCAATAATTATAGACCCGTATCCGTTTTGCCGGTTTTCAGCAAGGTGTTTGAAAAGATAATGCTTAATCAAATGCTCAATCATTTTAACACGAATAAAATCTTACACGATCAACAGTATGGTTTCACCAAAGGACGTTGTACGACCGACGCTGGTGTAACTTTATTAAAACACATTTTTAACGCGTGGGAAGAGGCCCAAGACGCCATAGGAATCTTTTGTGACCTCTCCAAGGCATTTGATTGCGTCGATCACGAAACCTTGCTTTTGAAACTTGAGCATTACGGACTTGGAAAACTTGCGCTCAGTTTAGTTAGTTCTTATTTAAATGATAGACAACAGCAAGTTCAAATAAATGGTGTCAATTCGAATGGTTTAACAGTAAAAATGGGTGTGCCACAAGGCTCGATATTGGGTCCTTTCCTCTTTTTAGTGTATGTTAATGATCTACTCCATTTATTAAAAAATCAACCACAAATGGTGTTATTTGCTGATGACACTTCCTTAATTTTTAAGGTAAATAGACGTGCTACAAATTTTGACGACGTAAATAACGCCCTACTGCAGGTCCAAAATTGGTTCACTGCTAATAATTTAGTATTAAATGGGAAAAAAACTAAGTGCATAAGATTTTCTTTACCAAATGTCAAGAGTAGTGATTGTGAGATAATATTGAATCAAGAGAAACTAGAATTCGTCGATGAAACTGTTTTCCTAGGGATCACGCTCGACTCAAGGCTACAATGGGGTCCTCATTTAACATCTCTTGCAGGACGGCTAAGTTCAGCAGCTTATGCTGTCAGAAAAATCCGTCAATTTACTGATGTAGATACCGCGAGACTAGTCTACTTTAGTTACTTTCATAGTATCATGTCTTACGGTATTTTACTTTGGGGACGGGCTGCAGACATCGATTCTATTTTTATTCTGCAGAAAAGAGCTATCAGAGCCATTTATATTCTCCGCAGGCGCGATTCTCTAAGGGAACTGTTTAAGGAAATTAACATCATGACGGTGCCTTGTCAATATATCTACGAAAATATCATGTATGTAAGAAAAAACTTACATCTTTTTGGTAAAAGAGGTGAAAGACATAATTATAGTACTAGAAATAGGGACCTATTAGTTCAACCAGGTTTCAGACTGGCTAAAGTAGACTCATCTTTTATGGGGTACTGTTTAAAATGTTATAATAAAATACCTCCCCACATTCTTGAAATGAATGAGACGAAATTCAAGTCTTGTATAAAACGCACACTATGCAGTCAGGCATATTATAAGTTAGGGGATTACATCGCTGATAAAAATGCCTGGCTCAAGGCTGGTCCTGCTCCACAACCACAACTAATTGATTAACACTTGAAGATTCTGTTGGAGCTGCTGAAGATTGTAAGACTATCTTTGCATTGTATAAACTCAATTTCCTTTGTATTGTATAATTGCATAGCACAGATGTGAGTTCTATGTATATACTATACACTATGTACCATTTACCGGGTAATGTGTCTTTCATTGACTTGAATGTGCCCTGGCGGCTGATAGTATGTCATGCTCACACAAATGTCTCGCTGACGGTGGCGTGTGTGTTGGATCATTTAGCTCCCTTCAAAATGGTTGAGCTGAATGGTGCCGATCTATGCGTCATGTTCGTGAACGGGCGCCGTCAGTTGGGGCTGGTCATATCACTTAGCTGCCTCGGCATATTTTTAATTATTTTAATATTGAATTGTTGTTTTCTTGCCATTTGTTGTACTCTGGACACTTAACGCGTACATCTTTTGTACATCGTTCTCACATATAATTATAAATTCACATTATTGATGTAACTAATATATTTGTACAACTATAATTTAAAAGAGTGTCCATGGAGTTTCTTGCCCGTTCTTCTCCATAGGTACCTACGCTTTGGAATGGGCAACTAGCTTCATATTTTCTGACTGACCGACTTTTTGACAATTCAAAAGTGCCTGTAAATGGTTTAATTGAAATAAATGTTTTGAGTTTGAGTTTGAGTTTGAGTTTGAGTAATTGGTGATTTTATTGTGACATCTTAGGTGACAAAAATTTTAAATATTAACGTTGTCTTAGATGAAACTGAACGCATTATTGAATCTTCAGTCTTTTAGGGCCGAATTAATAGGTGGCGTGGCAATTCTTTCTTTCTACAAAATGTTATTGGCTATGCCCCTTGTAATTTTTAATTATTTCGCATAATAGTCTGTGTTTGAGGGAGACAGACACATAAAAGTTCGGTCGGTTGGTCGCAGCTATGAGAAAATTGAGTCTTTCTTTAACCCTTGACTTTTTCATAACACTATCTAAAAAAAAATTACACAATATTTTGACTGCTGCAGTATGTGTGTATTGAAATAACGATTAAAACTGCATAAAGAACCAAAAATATTAACGCGATAATCGCGACTAAATTTTAATAAAATAAAACGCGATTTACATGTAAAAAAATAAACTTTCATTAAAAAAAAATGTTTTTTTTTTTACAAAAGTATTTTATCTATAAAAAGTATTTAAAAGATACGTATTTTATATCTTGTATTTCAGATACCATTACAGAAAGGTATTTGCATCTGGTATCTGAAATACTTAATTTAAAAGTATTTTGCATTTTGTATTCCAGATACTTTATTTAAGGTATCTTGTACATCACGTGACTGCGTTTTATTCCAGCCAACTAAAGAAATGATTAAACAAATGACAAAAGCTATGTATAAAGAAAGTGATCAAGAAGAATACGATGCTAATACGAATGTATAATTTAATTCAGTTCACTTTTAGACTTTAGGATAAATTATTTTAAATAAAACTCCAAAAAATAATGTGTCTATTTATTTTAAATTTTTAAATTACATTGGCATTATTTTGGCATTTTGCGCTTTCGATTTTGGCAGGATTTGTCAGTTTTCTTGGTGGGGCAGGATCTCTAATTAAAAGTTGGTCACACTGAGCAGGAGTTTTCGTGGGGCGTTTGATGTGTGACTAATTAAATGTTGAATCAATTATTAATTTGAATTCCATCAGAATACTGTAATGTTTTAGACGTCTATTGTCCTAGCTTTATCGAAACCCTAATAAATGTAAGTAAATATTTTGTATGTTTAATGTGTTTGTTATTACTATTTTTGACACCGTTGCATCATTTCTATTTGTATCGAGACAGTTACCTCTAAATGCCTAGTTTTCCTATTTTAGTCAGTAGAAGTTAAGCTATAATTATCCAACATATTCTTCTTTTTGACAGAACATACGTTGAGGAACACGTTATAGTTTTGGTATAGTAAACAATTGCAGGGAAAATGCCAGGGTAAGCTACATCTGCAGTCGTGGGAGGGAGTGGTTAACATACTTAATACCTACCTTGATTGCTCATATCTGGCACCTCACCTCCACATTCCACATGCATAGTTATTAATATTCCCATAGAATAGTACAATTCATTACTTTCAATCTAAATATTTCTTGGCCTAGATCTCATGTAAGTGCTTATTTGCAAATTAATACAAGGTTTGTGAGAGAAATTAATAATTCGCTGGCAGCCTTCAACATTCATGTGATTTAAATAATTATGTATAAAAAAAATCTAACTTACAGTAAGAACCAATCATTTCATACTACTAAATTAATTGTAATTCTTAACCAAACGAAACTGCCTCTGATGTTCAAAACACCAACAGCTTATCTAAATACCTACACAACTCATTTAATATGAATTTGTCTGTTACAATATCAGGAAAATGTCTGTAATACAATTAACAATACTCAAAATATTTACCCTATTTGTACCTGTTTCACTTTATATTTTAGTAAACTAGAACACCATACACTGCTATATTAGTAAAAGTACTTAAATTAAAAAAAAAATAACTAGGGATATTGCAACTGTTGGGGTGAATAACAACATTTTTGTTCTATGAAAATCACAGTAAAACAAGAATAATATACTTGTTAAGGAAAAATTATTGCTCACATTATGACTCATGTATTTTATGAATTGTAAAGAATACACTATTTATCTATTCAGACTCCTTGGGCAAGCAATGCTGCTGAGAATTCTATGAGTACCTACTATACTTGGGTCACAAAAGTTTTTAGGCCTGTATGTGGTAACCTCGAGGCAGTTCAGTAGCACTTGGGTTGCAATTTCATCCTTCTCCATGCAAGCTCTGTATTGCAGGCTGTATAAAACTCCTACAATACCATGACTAGTGAAGCTATAACTATTAGCAGTAATTGCTGCATTCTGAATTATTTAACTGGTGAATGTCTTTGAGAAAAACTTTGTTTTTCTTGAAAAGATCCAGATGGATATTTGAAATCAAATCTTCGTATATATATGGCATAGCTGCTATAGTTATCCTATTTAAAACATACCGTGAAGTAGTTTTTTTCTATCTGGCTTGTCAATAACACAACTGAGAATATTTATTTGAATCTTGGAATTGGACTGACACAGTAGTGTTTTCACACAAACCCTTTAGTACTTCAATGTATGTACCAATAGTTAATCTGGCACAGTTGCAGACACTGCAGTACAGCCCAAGTTACAACCAATTTGAAGACTCTTTAGTCTTCTGCATAACCTGCCGTACTACCTTTACGGAATCCAACTTGTTTGGGAGGTTGGACATCTTCAAACCTGAGACGATGAGATGGTTTGTGATGACTCTTGAGAATAGCTGACATGGCTCAGAAGTGAAATGGTCTATATAATTCTTAAGCAGGCCAAAAAAAGGCGATACACCCTTTTTTAATAGTAGATGGTTTGCCAAGGGAGCACACAATTTTGAAGGCGAGGGATTCAAAGTACGTCACAAAATAGTGTTGCTCCCGAAGTGGACACTAATTTTTATCACCTCTATGAAAAAATAAGTAAGTGCAACTTCTGAATAAGAATAGTATGTTTATGTATTTACATACAATTTTGAGTAAACAATTACGGACAAAGGCAGAATACTTTTCGCGCGTTTTTATTTTTTCACAAACTTTTTTTAGGGTTCCATACCCAAAGGGTAGAAACAGGACCCTATTACTAAGGCTCCACTGTCCGTCTGTCGGTCTGTCTGTCACCAGGCTGTATCTCATGAATCGTGATAGCTAGACAGTTGAAATTTTCACAGATGATGTATAATAAAAATTAAATTAAAATTTAAAGGGGTATAAAAGAAACGTTTTTTTCGGCGTTTTATGCCTTGTGGTACGGAACCCTTCGGGTGCGAGTCTGACTCGCACTTGGCCGTTTTTTTTTATTTGGCTCGCACTATTTTTACGGTCTCCTACAGCCTGTTACTTGCATGCAATGTTCGTGATTGATCTCTTTGGTGATTGGTACTTACCCAAAATTCCAATCATTTTTAGTCTCTAGGGATTAAAGAGCTATTTTAGTTCTTGTTTACGAACAATACACTAGCTCTTTTTGAATAGATGTGATAAAAAGAAGATAATTATCACACATCTGTTTTCCCCTCGAGTAGGTATGACGGAAACAAACAGCTTCTGAAGGGCCTTACGAAGAATTTTTCCACCGGCCTTCAGGAGTTCGGCCGTAATTCCGTCATCACCCGCCGACTTGTTGTTTTTAAGCTACTTCAGAGCCATTCTAATCTCGTAGGTTGACATCGCGAAGGCCTTCGGTGTAGTGATGGATCAATCTAACTCTTCGGTCGTTTGCCAGTGTACAATTAATGTACATAGAACCTCTCATCAAAAGTTCTGGTTTGGCGGATAAGATTCAGCCAATATCGTAAGTTGACTCTGCCCAATAGACAGATCTCATGCAAAGACCTTGGGGCCCTTGTTCCGCAATACCGCGTCCTTTTCTAAGTGTTTTTTTTTTTATTGATTTTATATTAGTTAAATTTTAATTTCTCTTTTCCTGTCTTGCAATAATCACTGTGCACTATGTAACACTTTATTTTGAAAATGTCGCAACACTGACTCCCAATATACAGGCTTTGACAGTAGAATCTGAGAAATTTTTCTATGTATTTGTACGATGGGTATTGAATATCTTAGACCCAAATTTATGGAATATGGATAGTTTCCATTAATCCATCATAATAAACGACCGCGGAACTCCCTAGGCATGTAAATCGGTTCTGAAGTTCCAGCTGAAGCTCTCGGGTTGTCACTCAAGAACCTTTCGACCCCATCGGTCATCCGTTCTGCCAGCAATAATTTATTATTAACTGAAATAAAGTGCAACAGGTCTGATAGTTTCCCAATACAATTATTTCGGTGACAAATTGTTTTTTTTTATAGATTAGCGACAATGTCTCTGGACAACATGTTCTGCACCCGCTGCGGCGATGGCTTTGAGCCTAATGAAAAGATTGTTAACTCTAATGGCGAACTTTGGCATACCAACTGCTTTGTGTAAGTTTTTCTAAAGTCTGTCTTAACTAAACTGAAGTGAATCCAGCGCGGGTGGGACAAGACTGCACGCGTCTATTGTTTTAATGACTAGGAAGTCGGAACACCTCCATACTATAGTGTATTCACGGAAACGAGTTAGTATAGCGCCTTCTCTATCGCACATTGTCATACAAATGACAAAGACAAAAAATACTTTTTTAGGGTCAGTGGGCGTTAACAATACCTTAGAAATGTAAATGTGCGTTCACACTGCGCTTCTTAAGAGCGCTATGACGATTTTTTCTTGTTTAGAGCGTTTGACTCGAGTTTTGATTTGTGATTATGGTTTAACTAAAGTCACAATAGTAAAAAAAATACATGCCCGAGAAAGTTTAATTCTTTCTTTTGGGAGCGCATTCAATAAATATTTCAGTTTATTTACATAAATCAGTAAAAAACTTGTTCCTGCAAAGGCTGTTTCATAAAAATTTACTTTCGGGCATCTCGCGATGCTCTGTTACATCGAAGATATAATAGTTTAATAATTTATAAAAATGTCCACGGTACAACTGTATCTTCTACTTTTGTATGCATACATCAATTTATTATGTTTAATACAGTAATACACCAAAAATAATTCCGTAAAACAGAGAGTTAATGATATTTTTTCAGCCGAAATGATATTTTTTATCTCTGAATATTTAATAGAAATTCAAACAAAAAGTGTTTAATAACTAAGGTTACTTTGTCACCTTGCTTGAAAAAAAAAAATACTCTATTTTGAAGTAAAATAATATTTTTAAGCAATTGTTTTATGCAATGCTTTTTTATCAATATAAATCTCGGGATGCACGGTCTTAGCTTTAGTCTGCGCCGAGCGCTTTCAGAGGGAGGACGTGCCGCTCACTCGCTGCTGCCGTCACGTGATCTCGTTCGACAATTCGCCACGAATAAAAAGCGACCAACACTTCTTGATACAAGTGAGTTTTTTTTTTAATTAGTTATGTTCTGATTGTAATGTATATAATATAATTATTTTCCTATGATGTTCCAACGCGAATATAATTATAGAAAAAAACATACGTAAATATAGTTGTTGTTTTTAATTTTTCTGACTTTTTTATTTATTGTCGTCTCCAACTTTAATTTAATTAATTATTTTCAGACAATAGTTCACAATAATGGGCAAAATAGAAAAAAATAGAACTTTTGGTGCTGTCAAAAAAAAAAAAAAAAAGTTTTGATAATTTGAAACGCGCAAGAGAAGCTCAGCGGTAAGAATTTTATGAGGAGTGCGTGCTTCCTGAAATCATAGATTCGAGGAAAGCACGGTCTATGCCGCTTCGGAGAATATTATTTTAATTATTTTACAATTAATATACTGGTTTTTTATGGTTCCGTACCTTAAGGGTGCCAACGGGACCCTATTACTAAGGCTCCGATGTCCGACCGTCCGTCTGTCTGCTAGTGTCTCATGAACCGTTACAAGTTCACAGTTGTAATTTTTAATTTTAATAAAACGACTTTTGATTTGTCTTTTTTATTTTCTTTTGACTTTTTTGACGTGACAACGTCTAATAAATCGATGAAGCTGGCTGCACACACGAAAAAAACATGACTCATGTAGCGTTACCTCGCGGCCTTGCTCTGCTGTAGCGTTGTACGCCATGGCGGCTTGAAGTGCAAGCGAGAGCGCGGAACGAGCGATGAGAGACAGATGATGTCAAACGCTGCCGAATCGGCCTCCGCGTTCGGCAATTTCATTAATGTTTTGTTATGACGTTGTCACGTTAAACTATCGTCCGTAAACCGACTTTACAGACAACCGATTTTTATCCAAACTGTAGAAACAACATCACATTGCATTTATTTCTATAAATAAGTACTAAAATGTCTTCCTACCTGCTAAATAAATTACATAATATATTAAACTTCGTAAAAAAAGTAGGTACAAAAAGTATTTATAAAAGTAGCAAAAAAGTATTTGTAAGTAATGTTAGAGGCTGGCAACGCGCAAGTAATGCAGCTTCTGGCAATGCAAGCGTCTTTAGGCCAGCGTTGCCAGAATGTTACTTTTGTAACATTTTACGTTACTTTTGACCCTCTCATGTTACCTCCATGTTACACGCCTCAAAATGTTACTCTTAAGACTTAATAAAAAATATTTCTCAGAAAACAAAAAATAAACATGAAACGGAACGCATACAAGAAAGGTTTCGTTCGTCATGTTGGCGCACTTGATTGTCTTGATTTTGTGACCAAATTCTGACGCGACGACAGCGCGAAAATCTTTCACTTCGTTTGTCGTATCGCATATTCACTCACTCGCGTGAATTTCTAAATGACCCATCCCGCTTACTTAGGCGAGTGAGCGACGGCCTAGTAGTGGCATCCGTGTTGGTTCAGTTCAGTTTGTTATTACGATTCTTTCGAAGCCTACTAAGGGGACAGCTTTTTTTATGTAATAAAGTGCCATGTTATTATTAGTCGTTTTCCACAAAAAATAAGGTAATGTTACTTTTCTCGTGAAAATGTTACTTTTTGAGCTCTCTCATGTTATATTTGACTATCTGTCACTGGCAACACTGCTTTAGGCTGCGGTAACTACACACCATCAAGCGGGCCGTATGCTAGTTTGTCACTTTAGTGGTATAAAATAAAAATTAAAAGTGAAGTAAATTTGTATGACCCTATTGTAACTCAAACCGTTGTAGGTAACACTCATCGGTACAAATAATATTTCATGAACTATAATAACAGTAATTTAATTTATTTCGAAAACAAAGGCTCTTGTTGGTTTGATCCTGGCGTCCGACGCATAGCGGTTTGTATGTGTGCATAGCGTTCTGCCCTAGACGCACACGTGCGCATCTGCTGCCGCGCGCCGTCGAATTTACCTAAAACTGAGCACTTCGGTTTTGTAATAACGCTCTTAAAAGCTCGCTTAGTTTATTCCTGCGGCTTCGTCTGTCATTTTCATGTGTGAAGCTACATTTCCTTTAACTTGAGCCCACACTAGCTCAATTGGATTTAATTCGCAATGATACGGCGGCAGTCTCAATACAGTTTTGTTTTGTGATTTTGCCATTTCGTCTATAATGCAAGCGTCGTATCGCTGTCTATGATTTTTAACGATGTTTAATAATTCACGTTTCAACATTTCAGCGTTACAGCTAATATTTTTTTCGCGTAACCAATTAAATATATCCTGTTTTTTACATTTGGCCGTTGGGATTCGCTCTATTTTCCTAGAGTGATAGGAAGCGTTATCCATGACTATCACAGAATTATCATCTAGCTTATTTAAAACTTCTCTAAACCAATTTTCAAATTCTTCGCCATTCATCTCCTTGTGATAATCGCATTGTTTCTTCGACTCAAACATATTTAGACCACCTTCGACGAATCCATCCTCACTCCCGATGTGAGTTTTTTAGGCATTTCTCATTGCGTGGTACATATTTAAAATCATAGTCTTCTCGGTAGACAAGAAAGCCCGCCGTTTTCTTTTCTCAGCAGGTTGTTCGATATCCGCCATTATCGCACTATTTCAGTTCACAATGAAAAGTCCTTTTCACAAGCCGCCAAGTCGTCAAGAAAGCAATCAATCATAAAATCCAATACACCAGCCGGTTCACAAGTTGAGCATACAGTCACAAGTAAGAGCACGTCTGCACAGTACGGGAAGTATGAGTAGACTAAAAAGTACTCGTACTGTGTACACCGCCTTAGCGTTTATCACTGACCAATCGCAGTTAAAAAATTGTGTGAGTGAGATAGCGCTCTACTAACTCGTTTCCGTGAATACACTATAGTTGACAAAATCGGTGTTAGCGAAGTTCGTCCCACTTTCCATGCAGGATTTGCCTCAGTTTGACCAGCACCCTAAGTTTTGAAAGAAATTCCTAATCCATTATTTCATACGTTTGAAAAAATTCGTCTGCTCTTCACAACAGCCTAAATAACGTAATGAACGTCGCTGAACTGTCAAAATTAAAGACGGTGATCAGACAACATCATTTTATGTGTGTTACGCAATTACTCCACAGTTTTTATTAGTACTATAAACATATTTTTGTTGACATCAAATGATCAATTTATCCATACTAATATTATAAATTCGAAAATAACTCTGTCTGTCTGTCTGTACGCTAACTTTTCACGCCTAAACGGGTTTCGATAAAATTTGGCAGAGAGATAGATTGCATCCTAGGGAAGGACATCGGGCAACAACAACAACAACATGTTAGGCAATTTATTTGATATTGATATCTTTCAGATGTGCACAATGTTTCCGTGTGTTTCCTGAAGGTGTATTCTACGAGTTTGAAGGTCGCAAATACTGTGAACGTGACTTTCAAGTGCTGTTTGCGCCTTGTTGCGGAAAATGCGGTACTTATACTATTACTCATGTTTATTTTTAACTTTATTTTAATTTTGACTTTTGCCGTGGATAAATACATATTTGTACTTTAGTTGTAGCAACCACATAATCTGTGTATGCAAAACAATGTTATACCTCATGAGGTAAACATGTTTTCAGACAAACGTGTCTTCAAAAATATCCCATAACAGCTAGCTGACAGAAATACATATATACCGTGTTATCACCTCTGGATTAGTTCCAGTTAACTTACTTGGCAGAAAACCTTATTTTTTTCCCATTCATCTAGTAAGTATTGGTTATACGAATGTCAAAAACGGATACTTTCTTTGCGATATTTTATCCTTGTCAGCAACTCTCGTATAAAAAAAAAAACTTTTTTTTTTAAATAAAAGTTTGGGTTCAATTCCTGGCTCAGGCAGAAGCTTCAAACAAAATACTAAAAATGCAATATAATATAGTACCTTTGACTACTTTGCTCAGTTTCGGATAGATCTCTCTGTATTTATATTTAAACTAATTAATCAAGCTGCAGAGTTTGTATAAGCGTGGATACACTGGATACACAAGTCGAATTAAAAAAAATATTATGCGTTTGATATCCCAATTGTTGAGTAAGGTTATAATAAGGCTATTTAACATCACGCTACGGCCGAGCAAAAAGAGGAAAGTCTGAAAGATCGCTAAGCAAAAACCAAGTAATAGCGCGGGCGGTGGTCGCGGGTCCAGGGAGTTTTATTAAAATGTGGCTGATATTTAAGTATATTGTGTATCTTAGCTAAGTAACTGATATAACTTAGTTCGGGCTGATTTTTATGAATTACCGAATCACAATATTTTGTTAGTATAGTGTACCAAATTTGTGAAGATTCATTAATAAAAAAGCATCATTGCTCATATTTTGGTCATTGGCTTTTTGACTTGTTTCAGGCGACTTTGTGATTGGTCGCGTGATAAAAGCAATGAATGCCAACTGGCATCCTGCATGCTTTCGTTGTGAGGACTGCAGTGTCGAGCTTGCTGATGCGGGCTTTATTAAAAATGGCGGGCGTGCTCTGTGCCACACCTGCAACGCACGTATTAAGGCCGACGGACTGCTTAACTACATGTGCCATAAGTGCCAGTAAGTAAATCTAGTTTTCTCCTACTAAATCGAACTTAATGAATCTATTGATTAACTATTAAAATTAGCAGCTATTCAATTTTTGATTAAGAGTAAATTTGTTTGGCAATGTTACACCAAATAATACTTTGATGTCAATGAATATAAAAATCTTAGGTACAACCCTTAGGTACCTACTTACCTGTGAATCAATTTTATAATTGTTTGTTGCAGTGGTGTTATTGATGGTGAGCCGTTACGTTACCGTGGCGAGGTGTACCACGGCTATCACTTCACATGTGCCACGTGTGGCGTGGAGCTTGATCATACCGCTAGGGAGGTCAAGAATCGGCCTGGATACGCTGCCAATGATGTGGTAAATATATTTTTATTGGTAGATTAAAAAAATAGAATTGTGAAGGGCCATAGAAGAATGCATCAAACATGTGTTTTAACACATGTTTCATGCATTCTTTACGTTATTCATTTACTTATGCATTTTGTTTGCAGAACAATCTCTTCTGCTTACGTTGCCACGATAAAATGGGTATTCCCATTTGTGGAGCTTGCCGACGTCCAATCGAGGAGAGGATTGTCACTGCCCTTGGGAAACATTGGCATGTTGAGGTGTGTAACTTTATTACTAGAGTACTTTTATATTATTAATTATTTTTCCTAAATCATCCTGTGTGACTGTTCTTTTTTCAGCACTTTGTGTGTGCCAAATGTGAGAAGCCATTCCATGGTCATCGCCATTACGAGAAGAAGGGTCTAGCCTACTGCGAACAGCATTACCATCAGTTGTTCGGAAACTTGTGCTATGTGTGCAACCAAGTGATTGCTGGTGATGGTAAGTATTTTGCAAAGCCAATACGGTTATAGAATAATATTTTATTCGTGGAACATATCTTTCAAATAAGTATTATTTTTTGTTTAGTTTTCACGGCCCTGAACAAAGCTTGGTGTGTACATCACTTTGCTTGCTCCGTGTGCGATACCGCCCTTAGTACGAGAAGCAAGTTCTACGAATACGACGAGCGCCCTGCTTGCCGTCGTTGTTACGAGAAGTTCCCGGCTGAGTTGCGCCGGCGCCTGCGTCGTGCGCATCACTATACTATCCGCCGTTAAAACACAGTTTAACCTCAAAACTCGCGAGTCCTTACTCAAAAGGATGATGGCGGCCAAATTTTTATAGAAGCCATACCTGATTATTATTCTTTATGACAACATTCAATTACAAAAACCGCCCAAGAGATACAATTTGGCCGTTGTTCTTTACCAATCTTAACTTTAATTGACAAGTATAAATTAGAATGCTAGTGAAAAATATTATAGATTGATTGGATTTTGTTGCCATGTGCTGGTGAATTAAAGTTAATAATTGATATATATTTTTATGTGAAGTCTCTGAAATTATTTTAAGAAATACAGGTGCTCTTGTTTATTAATTATGGGCAAAAAGGAAAAAAGTACAACGTGCATTCCCATTTTTTGCTAAGTTATTGTTTTTTGTTTACAGTAACTTTGTTATTAATTAATTTTGGACTAAGATCTTGATGTCCGTTTTAAGCGTGCCTTTAGCATAGTGTTGCGATTTAATGAAATTCCGTAACCTTTACAAAATTAAAAACTTTAGTATTAGTTTTGTGCCTTAAAATATAACGTGCCTACTAAGTTTAAACTAAGTACATACCTAGGTAGTTAAGGCGAAAGCGTCAAAGTTACCCGCCAAATTGAAATATTCTTACTTTCAAATTATATTTTTATCAACACACCCTGGCATCTGACACTAAACTGTAAATTGCAAAAAAACGTACGAATATTTAATTTCGCAGACGACCTTAGCTTGTGCATTTGGATTAAGTGATCTTTTTTTTATCTCGTGACAAAATCTGATTTTACATTTAATCAAAAATAGTCAAAACTCATAGCCCAAAGTAAAAAAAATGTCACTCTCAAGGGTCTTCAGTTATTGCTCAAAGTGTCTTCCAGCTGTCTATGAAAGTATCATTGGATGACTCAGTACCTGCAGACACATTCTCGTCTGAGGGATCATTATAATAAGGTTTAGGTTGACTTTTTCTATTCATCTTTTTATCCTAAAATGTACATGTTCGGAATATATTTGTACAATAAATTAATATCATAACACAAATGCTTTTTGTTAAAAAGTTATCGAGTAATTCAATATTTTTAAATTTGCTGAACTGAGTGATACTTATAAATACTTATAGGTAATTGTAACTGTTTCGTATTGATTTACACAAAATACGATTAATTTTTGTACAACTTTATAACTAAAGTTTTACATTTAACAAATTTTTGAGATATAAATTTAGTCAGTAGAGTCAGTTTTTGTTGAGATTTCGCTCATAGCCGTTTTTGCAAAAAGTCTGAAATGATTGATCCACACTTTAGGCAATAACTGAAGACCCTTGAGAGTGACATTTTTTTTACTTTGGGCTATGAGTTTTGATTAAATGTACAATCAGATTTTGTCACGAAATAAAAAAGATCACTCAATCCAAACGCACATGACCTTAGCGCATCCCCTTAATATTTTTTATTACCTAATTTAGATTATATATTACTTACATACGTACTTCTATAAGATAAAAAGCTAGGTGCCATTTTAACTGGTAGGTACCGATAAAGTCTATATATAATTATAATAAATCATCTAAAACAATAATATTTTTGTAATGCTAATAGTTATACAAATATAACAATTTCTAATACCACTTTTTTGTTTTCTATCCGTTCATCTACAATAACAAGGTTTACATTTTACAGTCTGGTAAGCCATACTACAACTAAAGATAATCTATAGTTATCGACAACGATTAGTGTCACTTGACTGTATAGTTGTGACCGTCAAGATGGAGGGACCAAGTCTTGCGATTTCAAATCTGCTTACATACAAGTTTAATAGCTCATTGATGTAGCCGATGCCGTGATTTCAGTAATGTTGTTCCTATCGCATAAAGAAATCAAAGATCGCTAGTAATATTTGATGTACAGTGTAGCCATATACGTGAGCATTCATTTACTTGTTTTAATCGCTCATGTGTCGCAGGTCGCGTCGCGGCCTAATGTAGCCTCAGCCTAAGGTTCAAAGTTGATTGGGAAAATATGAGTTTCGGGTAGCTTGATGTGCTGGCGACTGTACTTTGTGGCTTTGCTAGATAGTATGCTCTGCAGCAGAGCCACAATCAATGTCTATTTTATCATTATCTAATGCATGTACAGCGATAACGGGTGTATGTACATTATGTACGTTTGACGTACATCATTTTAAGATATAATTGATCGGTTTCTAAAATGGTGGCTCTACGGCAGAGCATGACACACTTATAGCACGAGTAATTACTGTTACACTTTTTCTAGTTTGTCTTGTAATATTTTTTAATTTTATGTATGCAAGGTCGGTCACCCTACACAATTTTGTCGCTTAGAAATATAATAAAGTTGATTATTGTTAAAATTAAGCGTTCACAAAAAAAAGAAATAATGAAGAAATAATAATGTGCTATCAAGCAGACCAGCCATCTGGACGGGGTAGCTTTGGGGCACCTAGGCCGAGGTTTTGTAGGCTAGGGCTGGTGGCTACCACAATACAATGAAATGAGGGGCGCACAGTGTAGTCGCGTCGCTGTGGCCTGCCATTAGTTAGCGGTCTTGGTGATGGTAGCGTTTTGGCTGCGACGTGGTCTAGATGTGGTCAGTATCCTCCAAACGTTGATTTTGACAGCCATATGCGGTCCGTGTGAATTAACTATTCATTTTCATACAAATAAGCGCCCTTCCACTTGTTGTCGTTGTGGTATGTATGAACGGGTCCTAAGAGCCTGAACATTTGTTAGGTTACACTTTCATCAGATACTTTTGGAATAGACGGTGCTTGGAAATAGACAGTTTGACATAAATCATGACCTTCAACTTCACTAATGCCACCTGCTTGCTTTTGATATTACCTGCCATTTTTAAGTATGTTCACAAAAATTAAATGTGCTGCAATACAATAGGGTAAAAATGATATTTTTTGTAGGTATTCCAAATAAATTGTTCCATGTAGGATTAAGTGAAATCTAATTTACAGGGAATGTATTTTATTTTCATCAAGTCGTAACAGTACCTACAATGTACACTACCCACACAGATCAACGCTAAACTTGAATAATTTTAGCACAAGCCAAACTGCAAAGTTATAACTTTCATAACAATCATAGTTTAAATTATATTTATTTTCAGAACCATTATTTTAATAACAGCAATTTTTACCTTTAAACTTTTTTTGGATAAACTGTACCTTTGGTATTACAGAGAACTATTAGAACTGTAGTAAAGCAAAAAAAAAAATGTAATATATTTAATTTGTAAATAAATAACAATGGTTTTTGCATCTAACAAATTATTTACTTTACAACTAAAATAACACTATTTTACACATATCTCATCAAGTTTTAAATAGTTACAGAATGACCCAACAAAATTCTGTATTTACATCATGGAGTTTGTTTTTGTAGAACATTAATGTGATTTTTCTAGTTCCATGATATGATAACCAGGACTTAACTTAAACATACAATACTGCAGTTGGAACTTATTTGAAATTAATATAAGTTCTAAACAGACTTCAGGATTTAATTGTCCTTCTTCATCCTTGTGCTAGTCATCCTGTAGATGATAGAGTCTCTGCCTGGATCCATATCCATAAGGGCGTAGACAATTGCGATTAGACTGAATACCATCACCACAACAAACCATAGAATAATGTTGAAGATTGCAGGGTACTCAGCATTGTAGCTGTCATCGGTGTTATTATCCTGTAATTTGAAATATTACAATAAAGTTTTTACAGCAAAATGACAAAATATCCAGACTAAAGCCGCATACAAAACTATGATAAAAAGAACAAAGCATAGCAAGAATAGTTAACCTTACCGCTTTATATTCCTTGACATGCCATTGATAATCGATTCCTTGGCTGCTTGGTTTTCCATCTGGTCCGACAGATCGGGCGGCGCGACGCGTATGAGCGACATCTGTGGTGACAACGGTGACTAATACGGAGCCATCGTAAGCTTTTACAAATGCTTTTCCGAGTTCTTGGAGAGCATCACCTTTACAACAATAAAAAATAGTTTAAAAAGAAATTAATTAATGATTACTTACATAAGTACAAACAAACGAGGCTATTTCGTCGCGCAATGAGACAATGTGACAATAGGTGGGGGTCAGTATTAATGTAGATGATTAGTATTAGTGAGTTCCAACGTACAGGCTTAGGGTCGGCGCTAGCTATTTAGTCAACTATAAAAATAACATTAAATTGAGGTATATTCTTACCTAATAGCTTTTTCGCTTCTTTGGTTTGGAGGGAGTTAGGTCCATGGTAGTCTGATAAAGCATGAAGAGTACGGAAGCGGAAATTGTAAAAATCAATTATGTTATCTGGAATGATAGCTCCACTCTGGATCTGTAAATGAATAATTACTTCTCTTTTATTTATTTTCTTTTAAAGATTAGACTTCAGCTTTGATCGAAACCTCAGTAATGTAACTTTACATGAACTAGCACATTATAGTTTAATTTGAAATCCTCAGAATAATGAACCTTGTAAGTAGAGTCCGACTGCATATGGGATTTTTTTTTCGGTCGAATACGAAATTCGACCTAATTTGCTTTTTCGACCGAAAACGGAAAAAGAAGATAATTATTTGGATTTCGATAGATTTATGGTAATAGTAAAAGAAATGCAGTGTTAATCTTTTAAACATAAAGATTAAAAGTTTGACATTGCATTTCATCCGCATAAATGACTTAATTTTTTTAGTTTGTTTAAGTAGGGTTGTGCAAACGCTTTATACGTCAATCATGTTTTAAAAACTAGTTGAGGTTAAGTTGTTGTGGTAAAGTAAAATCACAAGAAACTTTGTACACACGCCAGCACATCAAGCTACTACAATCTGTCAAATTTCTTTAATAGATTTTCAACATTACACCTAAAGCATAAGGTTCAAAGTTGATTGGGAAAATTTGACAGTCTCGGGTAGCTTGATGTGCTGGCGTCTGTACTTAGACATACAGAGTCACTTAACTATTTTCGGCCACGGCCGAAATTATTATTTTTATTCCGACGAAAACGAAAGTTGCTGAAAATAGGTATTTAGCCGAAAATTAATTTCGGTCAAGCTATTCGAGTACCTAAAACAACTAGGTACCCACTACAAAAAAAAAACTAAAATTACCCTTTTAGTAACAGCTTGCAAAGTCTCAAGCTCATCTAAGAAATTGTTGTCTTCATCTACCAAGGGCTTCAAGTGATTAAGATTTTGTTTAGTAGACTTGGGATATGTGACTTCACCAAATACATGTGATTCCAGCTGAAAAAAAAAAACAAATTATAAACGTACTAGCTGCACCCTGCGGTTTCATCCGCGTAAGTGTCGATCCTATGGGAATATCGGGATAAAAGTAGCCTATTATGTTAAGGGTGTCAGCTACCGCCATACAAAATTTTATCAAAATTGGTCCAGCTGTTTGAGCGTGAAGAAGTAACAAACATTATAAACACACGCGCAAACGCACACACAGAAACTTTCGCCTTTATAATATTAGTGTGATTATCAGATAGAGCATTTAGAGTGCTGCAAGCCTACAAGGGTCTCTTGCCGCCTAAATGATATTGACGGGAGGATGTTGGTAAACATTTTTGAGAAATTGTGCTATACACCGTGTTCTTCACGTTATCCATAAACTTTATCAAACGCTTTTATAGCTTTAATGAAATCTAACCAAGGAGTACTTAGTACTTAAAAGGCTTCGTTACAAAGTTATTTGTAATTTCATTTAATGAAATTGAATTGAGCTATGCAGTAAGAAAGGGTCTTAACTTTTTAACAAGTTTCAGCCCGCCAAATCTTAAGAATGAAAATACGTCGTTGCCAATTCGGATAAAGAGGCATGCATATCGGGTGATTTACGTCAAGGAATTTAGTTTGTATGAAAATTAACACAAAATAAGAATTCATTAATGTGTCCATACTGAAAAATGCTTATTCCCCCATGGTCTGAACTAGGGATGTTACGGAGCTTCGGTTCCGATTCCGAAAAGTCGGAACTTCCGATTAATTTTACACCTCCGATTCCGATTTCGGTTCCGATAATTTTGAATCGGAGTTAGACCGAAGTTCGAAACGCAGCGATACACGTGACTAGAGCGCCTACAAAAAAGTTTTAACTTGTCACCAGGGTAATGTTTGTTTATTTTATACACGCTCGCGCTCACAAAGTCTCAGTTTATTGTTTTGTTTGTGGATGTTAGAAGAAATAGAAGAAAGATGTTTTAAGGGGAGGCCCCTTAACACATCTTTCTTCTACTTCGCCCCGGTTCCGGTTCCGATTCCGGTTCCGATTCCAGTTCCGATTCCGATTCCGATCAATCAAATTTAAAACCTCCGATTCCGGTTCCGGTTCCGGTAAAACGACATCCGTAACATCTCTAGTCTGAACATCTGGTCGAAATTTATGTATATCGTCCGGAACACGGTATAGAAACAATGTGGCGGTGTTAGTTCCGATATTGTCCACGCGCTAAAAGAGCTTTGTAGCGTTGTATACCATGTTAAGTGGAATAATTTACTCTCTGCTGCGTATGGGTTGGATTGTGGTGAGGCAGGGGGGGCTGACCTCACCCAAGCTTTTCAACCGTTAGGTCAATGAGCTGATTGCTGGATTCAGCAACAAACGGATTGGTTGTTAGATTGTCAATGTTTGCGTCAATAACCTCAGCTACGCGGACGATATGGTGCTGCTGGGTCCAACGGCCGGCTCCATAAGGTTGCTTTTGAAATGTTGTGAAAGGTACGCTGCTAGCCACGGTCTCATTTTTATAACTGTAAAAAGAGCCTTTACATGCTCTTTAGAGCCCCCGGTAGGAAGCAGTCATACGAACCAGTTATCACCCTCAATGGTCAGCCCTTACAAAGGGTGAAACAAAGTAAATACCTAAGACATTACGTAACGAAGATCATGAAGATATAGAACGCGAGTGCAGGGCTCTTGCTGTTAGAAGCAATATGCTGGTTCGCAGGTTTGCGTGTTTGCGTAAGGAGGTTAAAATTACTTTGTTTAAGGCTTACTGCCAGACCTTCTACACAAGCAGCCTGTGGGCTAGCTACCTGTGGAAAGCAATGTACGCCCTGAGAGTTTAATATAATAAGAACAGCTTCAGAATGCTTTGTGCGCGTTCATGACTTTCACGCTATGGACAGGAGAAAAACGGCGTCGCTATTGGAGAAAACGCAGTCAAGTCCTAATAGCATTCTGAAGATGCTAGTAGACAAAGAACCCGTGGCCGTGACGTGGCTGAAATTTTGGTACAATATAGCCTGTAACATGTTTATTGAATGTTAATATGGGCGTAAAAAAATAATGGCCAGTTCTAGAGATATAGCTATTTTTCTGTTCAAATCAGAAAGATGATTTTTGTATAAACAACACACCTGTCGCCCACACCTCTTCCGCTCCCCATTCTTGACCTACCCCTGCACCTCTACACCCCGCAGACGAGGACCCAATTAAACGGTTTGCCTATAATATTTGCTAATGGTACAACTTTTCCTAACATCCTAATAACTTACCTCATAGCGATTGGATAGTTTGATGTTCACAAGTTTGTTGCCTCCGCTAGTGAAGCGCTGCTTAATTCTGTGCTCTATAGCTTCGAAGGTATCTGGCTCATACTCATCTACAATCAGCGGGTAGGTTTTGGACTTCAATCCAGACTGCAAATGATAAGTTAAAATAGTAAAGTATCTCCACCCACTTTTTAATTGTTTTCTGTTGGTATGATAAAGCCTGACAGAAGAACTAAATGATTTTCTATCTTATAAATCCATACTCTAGTTCATTTTTCAAACTATGCATATTGAATTTAAAATAGAATTAGCAGACACACTCACATTTTCGCCAAGGCTGGAGACTCCATCAATGTACACTTCCACAGCAGCTTCAGGGGTGTTGAAAGGATCCATGACGTACATGCCTTTCCATTCTGAATTCTATAAACATAATAATGAGGTTGTATAAATAATATCACAGACAAAATGTTTAAATGTTGTACAATCATGAGCAGTGCCGGATTAACCCCTAAGCAAATTAAGCAATTGCTTAGGGCATCACACTCACTCTTGCATTCTACATTCTCTTGATTCTTGAGCTTTTGTTCATAAGTCCACAAAGGGCCTAATTCCTAGTTCTTTTGGATGCATGAAAAGAAAATGTAACCTATCCGAATGTGTGCAAAGTTTTCGAGATATTACAAGACCCAAAAGTCACTCTTGAGACATGCGCTATTTAATCTTAACAAATCGCTCATTGATTTCTTGTAGAAAAAATACGAGGCGACTAGTGGATAGGCGTGGATTGCTTAGGGCATCAAATAGTCTTAATCCGGCACTGATCATGAGTACCATGACTAGTGAAACAAACAGTACTCCCCCAATCTAAAAATTAAACTAAATGTTTTGTGATATTGTTGGATTTTAATAGCATTTTAACCAAGTTAAATGCAAAATGATAAAAACCACACAATCCACTCTACTACAATTTGCAAGAAACATGATTTTTTTGGGCAAGCTCAGCACATCAAAGAAATCTTTTTAATTGTTATAAAAATTTAAGAGGCTCAGAGATAACTTAAAACTAAAATAAGTTCTGTGATGTATTAGAAAAAAAATTATTGAACTATGGATGGTTCAGTAAATATTCTATTAAATGCTGGCCATTCATGTGTCATACTAATTATTTTCTTTTAATTTCAACAGAGATTCCAATTTGAACAGGAACCACATCTATTAAAGATAAAAAAATGATGATTCAGGCTTATTGAATCATTTGTGTGCAGGTAGATCTACAGGAGACAATATAAATTCCAATTCCAATGTCTACAATACAGCATTCAAGTGGTTAAAAGCACTTATGTTCGATTATGTACAGATCAGAGTCCCAGATTGTCATGAATTCACAATTATAGACTTTTGCCTTCTGCCCCTAAAATTCGACTATTTGACAAGATTCATATAATGCAGCATGTGCTCTAAATGGATGGATGATTTTCATAGTAAGACGACCCACTGACCCTTCAGTCTATCGAATCGAGATCGGAAACCCTTAGCTCTTCTACTACAGTAAATTGATTATCGAGCACATAAAGAGCGAGGTCACGTCGAGGAACATTCCCACGTATTACGTACCTCTTCAACCGAGAGTCCGAGCGCAGCAGAAAAGATCTCTTTCAGAAGGCTTTCCAAGGTTTTTCCTGATCCCGAAAATTTAAGGGAGTCAGGACTATGAAGGATACTGAACTCTCCGGCGGCATTTGAGCCTAAAATTTTATAAAAGTCCGATATAATTAGCGTAGGAAACATTTGCATAAAATATTATACTAAAATTTACTTACCTATTACTGATAATACAAGAGAAATCCAAAACAGAGCCATAGCTACAGCCATTTTGTTGGAAACTATAAGAGTGACTGTGAGACTGTCATATGATTACTGTATTGCCAAATGTAATATAATTTTTTAATACCAACCAAACGACAAAAATATATATTTTCTTTTAGTATTGCATTCTAGTAATAATTATATCTATGGAGTTTTGTTTAGGCCATTTTAGTAAGTAGTAAGTTGTACATTTTAAGTTAGGGGCCGATCTCGTACCCCTATATGAAGGACGTATGAAAAAACTGTTTTGGATTCGATTTTTGACTTTTTGGTCATAATAGTTTTCGCTGAGTAAGGTGCTTCGTGAATAATATCAACCAGAGCTCATAATGCATGCAAGAAAGAAAGAAAAATAGATAGAATTATAATCATTAAAGTCATCAACACAACTCTCTAAGTCCACGTAAGTCCAAAGAATAACTGTTTCATGAAATTATCATTCTTCGGACTTACGTGGTCTTAGAGAGTTGTGTTGATGACTGTAAATACATGTTAGTTACGGCCGCGATACATATATTAATCAACGTACAACTTAATACTGACCAGCAAATTGCAAAAAACGTAAGAAAATTTGAATTTCGCGGGCTACCTTAGCGCTTCCCCTTAGCAAATCGCAAAAAACGTAAGAAAATTTGAATTTCGCGGGCTACCTAAACATTTAAATATTTTTTTGTTTTAAATAAAAAAAAAATAATTGCCGACATTGCCGTGAAAATGAGTATGATAAAAAACTTAATTTCTTCTTAGATAACTTAAAATTTAAAAAATCTTACAACATCTAATTTTTAATAATCAGTGTTGCCACCTCTTACATTAATTACACATCGCCATCGCATCGATTGTTCATACTAAAATTTAATTGTCGTCTTGCTGCGGTATGAGGACTATGAGGTCCCATGTTTTTTGCAAGACAGTGTTCGTAAAGTTGTTGTTCCGTCGTCAAATTTGGCGGGAAATCTCTCAAAGCTTTTCGTTGTAAAATGTCCCAGGCATGCTCGTGCTCGATAGGATTTAAGCAGGGCGACGCCGACGGCGCAGGCCAATCCAAAACTTGAATATCGTGGTCTCGGAGGGCGGCCGACACCAGCCGCACAGTATGGGAAGGAGCATTATCGTGCATGAGTAGAAATTCCTGCCATGGTCCATTTGGATTCTGTGTGGGACAATAACAGGCTTTACTACCACCTCCTGGTATTTTTGTGCAGTCATGCTGCCTTGGATCCAAACGAGCTGGGTTCGTCCGCCAAGACGAATTCCTGCCCACATCATGATTGTCCCGCCTTGGTATAAGTGGACCTCCTGAGGGAACAGCACCAAAGACCATTGTTCGTCACTCCATGATAAATGCTGCCGAGCCCGAAAGCTGCCGACCGCGATTGCCACGTCGCAATACTGGAACACGTAGTGGTCTTCGAGCATGAAGACCAACTTCATGCAACCTCCTTCCCACGGTTTGGTTACTTACCAGCAGCTGGGGGTCCTCCTGGAGCCTTTGTACTAGTTGCATCGCTGTGATATTGGGTTGTCTTCTGGCAACTGGCTGAATCTTTACTTAGGTACTGACTGTTATGTTTCTAGCATGGGTCGAACAGGTTCCGTGTACAATGTGTTGGAAGAATAGATATACATCTACCTACACCAAGAAATGCAAATGAAGCCAAATAAACCTATTATTATATTATTTTCATATGTTACCTTTTAGCAATTTATACATAGGTATAGTAATTTATGGGAATGTTTCAGACAGAATAATTATTCCGCCAAGAAATAATTTTCATCTCCGGTAGATATAGAAAACATCGATAATAATTTAACAAGTCATCAGTCGCCTTAGCGGGGGCACTACCGTGCCCCCAGATTTTAACCCTTGATCTCATAATGTCCCAAAACTTTTATTGGGTCTAGAAATATTTTAATTTAAGTTGTATAATTTATTTAATAGTGCGTACCTAATACAAACAGTATTTTCGAAAATAATATCTCGAAACTAAACCCTGGAACCACTCGCACACTTTTTTTTGGGCTTGGGGGCCGATGGGTACACACAGTTAGTACTTCTTTAAAATTAATAGACATGAAAGAGAACTTTTTTATAGGTCCTTCTTCGTCCTCATGGTAGTCATTCTGTAAATAATTGTGTCTCTGCCTGGATCCATATCCATGCAAGCATATATAATTGCTAACATGCTGAAGGATATCACCACACCAAACCATAGAAGGATGTTGAAAATAGCAGCGTTGTCTGCTGATTGCAATGGTGCCAAGTACTGAAATTAAGAATACTCTAGGTAGGTAGCACAGGAAAATAAGACAAAAACATAGCTTCTCTTTGAAATCGAATGACGTTAGGTCGAGTCACACTCGCACGAAAAGTCGAAAACGACTACTCGATAGTACAGACACCAGCGTCCAGCACATCAAGCTACTACAATCTGTCAAATTTCTTTAATAGATTTTCAACTTTATCGCTAAAGCATAAGGTTCAAAGTTGATTGGGAAAATTTGACAGTTTCTTGGTAGCTTGATGTGCTGGCGTCTGACTAATTGCAACCGATATTTATGAGCTTTCCGTCTCACTATCTCGATGCATCAAAATCTCATAATCCTCAAACGACAATCAAATCAAATTAGGTATCAGAATCAAGTATGAAAATAGTGATAAAACAAACTTACCTGTCTTTTTATAAGTGACATTTGATTTGCGGTATACGTTCTAGCCGTCTTTGTAGTCGTCTTCCTAGGAGGTATGGTCGTGGAATTTCCTCCACTGTTTTCTACATCTCGTCTGGCATCTGCTGATTTAAAAGATATGTTTTGCCTGCTGAGAGGCAGTTCTAGCCACTGATATGGCCATTTTTTCGAGTGACCGGGAGGGTTTGTCAGTGATCGAGCAGAACGACGTGTATGAGCGACATCTGTGGTGACAACAGTGACTAATACGGAGCCATCATAAGCTTTTACAAATGCTTTGCTGAGTTCTTGGAGAGCATCACCTTAAAAAAAGTTCTATAAATTAGGCTATTTTTAATTTGCGTAATATACAAGAGTAGGTAATTGAAAGGACACCCTCGCAACCTCTTACTTTGCTTTATGAGGCTTTTTTGCTTTTACTGGTGATGAGGCTGAGAGGCACACTGGAAATATTCGTATTACAACCTAATATTATATTACACATCATGACCGATCAAAGCGTTTTCAAATAATTAAAAAGTCTTTATTAGCCCGCGATTGGCACAATAAATGTAGCGGCCATCTGACTTTTAAAGCCTGCACTACACTACTCGAGAAGTTGATCGAAGTGAAGCGAATACGAGAGTGTAGAAGGGTACTTCGGTTCGCTTCGTCCTATCTCGGCTCGGGCGACTTCCGATCGTTGTCGGTTTTTGCGCCCGAGTCAAAGGACTCGAAGCGTCCCGTAGTTCTTAGCATGAGTGTATAATGAGGTGTGAGGAAGACCGTGCAAAGTTCACTCATATTCCATGGAAAAGGGAGGATCCTCCGACCAGACGGTTGTTTCGTCTGGTGGGCTACTGCTCGACGTTGTGTATGTATAGCCGGCCGTGTGTCGAACTTAGCTTGCGCGATGCAGGATTTAGCATGACGTCTCAGTGTGAAGCGTAGTTCGCATGTTGCTTTGTAGATGCCGCCGTAGCAATAACAAACGATGCATATTTCGTCGCCCGACGAATATATGATAATAGGTGGTGGGTGCAGGATTAGCACATGACATAATATTTGTGAATTCCAAACGTACAGGTAGAGTCGGCATTAGCTAGTTAGAGTCCGGCCATTGGGAGAATGCAGGTGTCAAGAACAGATTCTCTCGTCGGCTGAACTGTAGGTAGGTACCTACATAGTCTACGTACTATAAAAAAAACATTTAATTATGGTAATTCTTACCTAACAGTTTCTTAGCTTCTTTGGTTTGGCGGGAGATGGGACCATAAAAGTCAGACAAAGCGTGAAGAGTCCGAAAACGGAAATTATAGAAATCAATTAAGTTGTCAGGAACCAAAGCTCCAGCCTGGACCTGTAAATCACCAGTACCTAATTAACGAGGTGCGGTGAAAAAGTATTTTAAAAACAATTTAAAAACGCACTTAGATTAACTCAGTCCTCAGTTTATTAATAGATACCTACGCATAAAGTAAAAATAAATAAAGTTACCTTTCCAATAATAGCTTGCAAAGTGCCAAGCTCACTTAAGAAGTGGCGGTCTTCATCTACGGTTTGCTTCAAATGAACAAGCGGGGGTGCTGACACCTCTTTTGACATGATATTAACATTACCAAACACATTCTTAATTGTATTGAGCTGGAATAAGTACGTATCATACAGCAGTGCGATTCTGTAACCATCTGACCGTGAAAACTAAGGTGAAGTGAGCGTGGAGTGAGCTGTCAATAGTGTCAATTCTTAGCAAAAACAAACTCACTTCACCTAATTTTTCACGGTGAGATTTTTACAGAATCGACCGGCTGTTCTTTCACAGTTAGGTATTTTACTTCTGATTTTGAATCACTGTCAAAATTCACAGTGATCTTTATTCTCGCAACAATTATTATGGTTGTTGGTCTGTCAAACTCAGTGATCTTTATTTTCATTACAATAAATAAGGTTGCTGTTACGATGCTGCTGTCAGAGGTAAAGTAACCGTGAAAGGACTGTAAATACCTACTTAATCTGAATACGTACAGTAAGGGTGTCCTAGTGCAACATAATGCGAAACGTGATAGCTTGGGTCAGTAACTGCAGTACCCACAGGGCAATAATTTTACGATAACTTTTCATAAAATATACATGTTATTAAAAGCTCGATGAGGGAAGGTCGATGCTGTTAGGCCAAATCTTGCACTTTTAGTTGTCAAGCATATCTAAGTACCTAACTAATTTCAATTTAGGTTGGTTTGAAATTTATTTGTGTAATGGAGAATGGGTATTAAGAGCATACCCAGACACAAAGTTTATTTTAGCATTATGAACTATGTCTGTCTTTTATGCCCTCAGGGAGTAGTTTAATTAATCCTAAGGCAGCATGTTATGCAAATGCTAAAAGAGTAACTGATTTCTTGTAGTCAATATTAATTACCTATCTGTCTTAGATAAATAAATGATTGGTCTGGCTGCCGAGCGCAGCAAGACCAATTTATCTAAGCTTTCTGTTTTTCCTCGACACAACGCGAAGGAGCGAAATAATATTTAAGTCTTAGGGTCTGTGCACACCACGTTTTTTAAACGCGCCGTTGACGCGCGTTTTAGAAACGTGCGTCGACGGCGCGCTTTTATCCTACAGAAGGTCCAGGCTGCGTCTGACTCGCGTGCGTATCGCGTCTGTATCGCTACAAACGCGCGTCGACGACGGGCGCGTTTAAAAAACGTGGTGTGCACAGGCCCTTAGATGTAATTTTCACCAGTGCAAGCTCTTTTCCCCCGGAATGTGTTGTATGTACTTACCTTATTTTCATCAGATAGTTTGATATTTACGATTTTGTTGTCTCCGAAGTCCAAGCGCTGCTTAATTCTGAGCTTTACACCTTTGAAGGTATCTGGCTCATATTCATCTACGATCAGCGGAAAGACTTTGGACTTCAACCCTGCCTGAAAATTAGATTTACCTAGATAGATTCTAAAATAACTAGGTTGCATTTTATGGCAATTCTGTTTGCCAACCAACAGACTCACCATGTCGATACCTTGCGTACAGCTTTACATAGATCTAGAACGAATTAGGTACCTTTTTAAGGTTCCGTACCTCAAAAGGAAAAACGGAACCCTTATGAGATCACTTCTTTGTCAATATCCTTTTTCTCAGGAGCGCGTGGAGTTATCAAGTTGAAATTAATATCAAATACTCAGGGCTGCAATCACTTGAAGCAGTGAAAAAAAAAAATCAAACTTCTAAGGCAACGCAATCAAAAGATACGGGAATTTATGTTCCGTTTATGCCGCGTATTTTAACACTCGCAAGGGAATCAAAACCTACCTTCCCGTTAACCTAGAATCATGAAATTTGGCAAGAGGCAATGTCATGTAGCACAAGTAAAGGAAAAAATCCGAAAACCGTAAATTTATAACTGTAATATTGTTGCACTCACAAAGAAGACGGGTCACGGTCACGGCCCATACAAAATTTTACCCAGGCCCGGCGAAAATTATTTCATTAGAAAATGTGTACAATTTGCACACCTAACCTACTATATTAAAATATAAAGGATACGATCACTTCGTTTTTTCACAAAGTATGTAGGTAAGCGTGCGGCGCGACGCATATTATTTTGTGGTTTTTGTTTATAAATGTTATTTCTCTCAATTTTTAAACGCATGGCACTGTTTGTTTACGCACGCATGCATGATTCATTACTAATATATAGATAAAAGTGAAATATATATGTTTTCCTGATCTAAAATGCGGAGCAATATCACATTTTATTTTTTTTATTATATCTCAACACAAGTATTAATTTTCAACTTCAGACGAGAAAAAATTGGACACCCATAAAAAAAGAAATAGCAATATTTACATATCCTGAGGTGCATAAGAGGAGTGCAGAGGTACTCCACGGCTATCAGGATTATCCCGAAAGTAGGTACGATCAAGATTCTTACCAGCATCTTACTGGAATACTTCTTTCCCCCGAGCACGTTTGCTCTTGCGAATCTCCACTCAAGCAATAAAGGCAAGAATGAGGTGGGAGATCTGTTCCTCGTCATTGTTCACTCCAGCCTGCCAATAAAGGCAAGCCAGAGGTGAGGAACAAGACTTCTCCCGGGAGATAGGGTCCGTGAGGTCGCTACTGCCCAACAGCTCGCCACATGCTGACCTGCGGGTTTCTGTATCCCTCTTGGTCTAGCTCCTCACCTTAGACCTGTTCCGGCAAAGTAAACTCTTCGGGCATAACCTAGAGTTCGAAGCGCGCAAGCCCCACCACGATGTCAACTTATATTTTTTTTAGTGTTCCCAAAAACTAAGAGAAAGGTATACTTAAGGAACTAAGGACCCTGAAGGTAAACCGGCCTACCTTAATAATGTCCTACTTAGTATTTTCGCATTTTGATTTTTTGAGCCAATGTAACCGAAAAATTGAGTTATCTTATTTTTATTTATTTACCCGCATAATAATTATTGTATGTACAAATAATGTCTAGTTTTTGTAAAACGCTCAACAATATCGACTCAAGGCTCTTACAAACAGGCGCGACACGCGATATAATCGCGCGCGACACAAAGGCACTGCTCGTTGCGCGACATGAGGTGCCTTTGTGTCGCGTGTCGTGTCGCGCCTGTTTGAAGGAGCCTTTATGCATGTTATAGTTTTAATATTCTCATGTAAGTGTATTATTATTATTGTATTCTTAATAGAATAGTTATCTCAAACCTCACTTTTCAAGCAGCCTGATGCAATTGGTGGCATTTTATTTTAGTTCAATCTCTAGACAGGTGATTTTTGTAATGTAGAGAGAACCATAATCTCAATTTCAAGGAAAATGAATTCGTTTTTTTTTTCTGACTTGCCAAATGGATAAAAACTTTTTTACTAGATTTTCTTTTAAACTTAGTTTTTTTTACCGTACGGTTAATTTGCTAAACAATTCTTCCTTTTCCGCGGAGTTGCATTTGGGCACTCACATTTTCGCCAAGGCTGACGACACCATCAATGTACACCTCCACAGCAGCTTCAGGGGTGTTGAAAGGGTCCATGATATACATGCCATTCCATTCTGCATTCTGTTAACAGAGTGTAATTAATTTAATTAATACATTTTTAAATGTTTTTTTGGGGTACCCTAACCTAACTACTCTCGAAACATTACCTACCTATAGAACAGAATAACTAACCTGTAGTCAGAAAAGGAACATATTTTTAATTTCGCAGGCTACCGATTTACCGAATCACATTCGCCAAAAAACTGCATAGTTAGAGCGCTTGTAGATGTCCGTTTTTTTTCACCGGATAACGGACCGTGTTTTTTGCCGGATTCGCGGTGGTGTATGAATTACTATAATGAATGTGTGTACATGCACCGGACATCGGTCCGGAGAACAATTTACGCCGGATGCACCACCGCTTCCCCTCGGCGCGACGGACACCGGTCCGGTGTAAGAAAGGGCGGTCATCCACGCCAGTGTATTGGTGCATGTTGACGCTGCCGGACGTATTGCCTGTTTTCTGTTATTGAGTGCCGTCCAACTGCGTAAAAAGAGTTTGAAATGCACCATATTTTTCCCTTTCCAATAATATAGGATGCACCCACGATGACCTTTTACGTTTTTCTATTTCTTTTTGTTTTTTCTTGTACAAATAGTAGGCCAATACGAGTTTTTTTTTTCTTATTATTCAACATTTCACACGTGTGTAATCTCTGACTACCAGTTCAAAACTAACGCATATAGACGGCAGTCCATCCATCCGGTAAAAAAAATATGTATACAAGGATAGCCGTTTATTGACGGTCCGTTATCCGGTGAAAAAAACGGACGTCTACAAGCGCTCTTAGGGTGTTTGTGCACTACAAGGAATTTTACTGTCCGGCAGTCCGATTTTATTTTTTTATTATGTCGTGCCATATGGGACCGTAAAAAATCGGACTGCCGGACGGTAAAGTTCCTTGTAGTGCACAAGCGCCCTTAGGTTTACATTTGCGCTCCCGGCGCCCAAGCCTCGAAGTTAAATAAGTAGTAGGATACAATTACAAATTAATTATTGTCATTTGTATCAAGTTGCGGTTTCAAATTAGGCGTGGCGACAGTATCAAATAATCAAAGATTTAATGATTTTAGGGGAAAGTACATATTAAAAGGATTTAAAACACTGATTTAGTTTTATTTAAAAACTTGAGATTAATCGGATTTTCACTAAAATAAAAGATGAAAATACGGCATTCGGCCATTTTGACTGAAACGCCAATCACAGCGCATGACGTCACGCCTATGTAAACATCATTTGCGTTTTGTTGACTACTACCGATTACGCATTTGGATCGATTTTTTATTAATTTAAGTGTAATTTATCCACTCCACTTGACTCTACAACACGAATCTATAACAACATGGTTTCGCCTTGCGAGCTTTAACCATTGAACTCTTATTATTTGCTTGTTTGGGACATATATAAACACCTTGTTGGGAGTGGTTATTGATGTGTTTTTACACTGAGGCACTGCACACCACTTATACACTTTGGAATTCATTTTTATCAGATGAAATATGCAATGTTTGTTTTGTCAACACGCGCAGTCAGAGGAAAGGTAAACACTAAACGTCAAATGTGTCAGCTTGACACATTTGACGTTTAGTGTTTACCTAGGCGTGACATCAGACCCGACGCCATGACACTGCGAGCTGTTTTTGCGCGCTATTGAAAAAACATTAGAAAAATGTCTTTAAGCTTCGTTCAACTTTAGTTTATAACCGAAATATAGGTTTTTTCGTAAATAGTAAATGTGTATGTACATTACGGAAGAGGATTTCAAAATCATTCGTCATCCCTATTCTCTGAAGTAGATTTATTTAACTGTAATAAACCGACATTCAAAAAGCAGATAACGAAAACTATAAACGGAGATAGATTACAAGCAACCAATCTTCTTCTTCTTCTGTCTTATATTGTTTATCCTTTTTTTGTTTTAAATTTTTCAAAATTGTGATCTAAATTTAACCTTGTGTAATCTTGTATTGTATTGCAATTTTATTTTGTTTTTCAATTGGAAATATCTGGCATTAGTCCGTTCGCATGTAATACAATCCCAGTTATACAGGGAAACCTATAATTGGCCATAATAACTGTAACACGCATATTTTGTAAAATATATTTATGTATCGCTGTTGGTTACCTAAATAAATAAAATAAAAAAAGACCGTCGCTGCACAAACAGCCGTCAGCAAAAACAGCCTTTGATTGCGCTTGCATTGATTTCTTCGGATCACAAAATCTTGATGGATGACCCCCCGCACTTGCTTAACCGCAGTGCGACCTAGCACAATTTTTACAATGCGTAACAATTGTAGGTGCTACCGCCCGTATTGCTACGACAAAAAGGTGTTGTCAATATGAAATTGTGCGGTAGGGTAGAGAAGTGAGCAGCCGAGTCGCCTGGCAGCCCGAACGATTATGGGGTACCTATGTACTCCGTAAATCACGTAGGTACGTAATTTACGGGTTAGGCAGGTACCTACATATATTAATAACCAAATTGAAATGGTCATATTGAGCCACTGATATATCATTGATTAAATATAACATACCTACTTGTACAACAGAGAGTCCAAGTGCGGCACAAAATATCTCCTTCAGAAGGCTTTCGTACGTATCACTTGTCCGAATAAAGGTTAGAGAACTTGGACTATGAAGAACACAGAACTCTCCGTCAGCATTGGTGCCTAAAATGAATAACAATCTTTAGACTGGGATGCCAAAGACATATCACTACATAGTTTAGATACTTATAGAACAAAGTCTCTTCCCACTGTCTGTCTGTCCCTATGTATGCTTAGATCTTTAAAACTACGCAATGGATTTTGATGCGATTCTTTTTAATAGTTAGAGTGATTCAAGAGGAAGGTTAATATGTATAATACCTACATGCATAATATAGTATAGAAACACTGAAAATTATAGAGGTTTCTAATGTGATGTCGTAAATAAACACATTTTTTGCGCTTAAATTGCAAACGCTGGCTGAACCATACGAGATTGATCAAAATAATGTACTACAGTATTGTACACCTTAAAAAGGTCTACAAAAAAGTCCCAGATGGTAGGTATATGTCTATTAGGGTGTCCCGTTCATGATTGGGGAAAAAAAAAAATTGAGCTTCGGCTACGCAAGAGGTATCAAAAGTTGCGTTTTGACACATATATTACGATTAATATAAAATTTAATTAGATATCCGGCATCTTGAGGCCTCTACCAGTCCTTGAAGTTTTTCAAATTTGCTATTTTTAGGGGTTCCTAATATAAACTATATCATACAAAAATAACATTTAAATGGTTTTTTTTTAATTTAAGGGTACAACAATGAGTTAAAGCAAGGTTTAAAATAGTTGAAAGACAAAATATCAATGGCAACTTTAAAAACGGAACTGGTTTTTGTGACCAAAATTAGGCATTTAATAAAACCATCCCGAGCTGTAGCGTCCGTGAGCGTGACGCTTTGAGAAGCCTCCGTCACTAGTTTTACACGTCTTTCCACTGACTGTGTCAGTCCGCGTTTTTCTTTTTTTCATTGCACTACGTAGGTATAATCAAAGAGATTGGCATTGGATTTGGATTGGATTGATTGGTATTTTACACAGACAAAAAAAATAGCATGTGTGCAATTCACAGCGTGGTAGAAGTGAAACCTTCAAAAACACTGTATAATATAATGCTTCCTATCTCATTTTCTCCCATGTTAAATCTTATGAATTTACATGTCTCTAAAAAAACAACAATTTACAACATGTAAAAACTGTCGCTTTTTCGTGTCTTAAATTTTCAAATCACAACGATGCTAAAGAACATCCTGATGATTCTGATCCAAATTCTGATTCAGATTCTGATCCAGATTCTGATTCTGATCCAGATTCTGATCCAGATTCAGATCCAGATCCAGATTCAGATTCAGGTTCTGATTCAGATTCAGATTCAGACCCTGATTCAGATCCTGATTCATATCCTGATTCCGATCCTGATTCTGATCCTGATTCAGATCCTGATTCAGATCCTGATTCAGCAGTGCGATTCTGTAACCATCTCACCGTGAAAACTTAGGTGATGTGAGTTTGTTTTTGCTAGGAATTGACATTATTGACAGCTCACTCCACGCTCACTTCACCCAAGTTTTCACGAATCGACCGGTCCTGATTCTGATCCTGATTCAGATCCAGATTCTGATCCTGTTTCTGATCCTGATTCAGATCCTGATTCAGACCCTGATTCAGATCCTGATTCAGATCCTGATTCAGATCAAACTCAAACTCAAAGCATTTATTTCAATTAAACCATTTACAGGCACTTTTGAATTGTCAAGAAGTCGGTCAGTCAGAAAATTTGAAGCTAGTTGCCCATTCCAAAGCGTAGGTACCTATGGAGAAGAACGAGCAAGAAACTCCATGGACACTCTTTTTAAATGATATTTTACAAAAATATTAGTTACATCATTACTTTTGATTTTAAAATTATATAATGTGAGAACGATGTAAAAAAATTAATAAAAACGTAAGTGTTAAAAGCGTCCAGAGTACAACAAATAGTAGGTACTTAACAAACTACAATCCAAAAATAAATTAATTAAAAATAAGCAGAGGCAGCTAAGTGATGACCAGCCCCAACTGACGGCGCCCGTTCACGAACATGACGCATAAATCAGCACCATTTAGCTCAACCATTTTGAAGGGAGCTAAATGATCTAACACACACGCCACCGTCAGCGAGACATTTGAGTGAGCATGACATACTATCAGCTGCCAGGGCACATTCGAGTCAATGAAAGACATATTATTACCCGGTAAATGGTAGCTATAGGGTACATATAGGGATCTTGATTCAGATCCTGATTCTGATCCTGATACTGATCCTGATTCAGATCCTGATTCTGATCCTGATACTGATCCTGATTCAGATCCTGATTCTGATCCTGATTCTGATCCAGATTCAGATCCAGATTCAGATCCAGATTCAGATCCAGATTCAGATCCTGATTCAGATCCTGATTCAGATCCTGATTCAGATCCTGATTCAGATCCTGATTCATATCCAGATTCAGATCCAGATTCAGATCCAGATTCAGATCCCGATTCAGATCCAGATTCAGATCCAGATTCAGATCCAGATTGAGATCCAGATTCAGATCCAGATTGAGATCCAGATTGAGATCCAGATTCTGATCCAGATTCTGATCCTGATTCTGATCCTGATTCGAATCCTGTTTCTGATCCTGATTCAGATTCTGATTCTGAACCTGATCCTGATTCAGATCCTGATTCAGATCCAGGATCCTGATTCTGATCCTGATTCTGATCCTGATACAGATCCAGATTCTGATCCCGATTCCGATCCTGATTCTGATCCTGATTCAGATTCTGATTCTGAACCTGATTCAGATTCAGATCCAGATCCACATTCAGATCCTGATTCTGATCCTGTTTCTGATCCTGATTCAGATTCAGATCCTGATTCCGATCCTGATTCCGATCCTGATTCTGATCCTGATTCAGATTCTGATTCAGATCCTGATTCAGATCCTGATTCAGATCCTGATTCAGATCCTGATTCAGATCCTGATTCAGATCCTGATTCAGATCCTGATTCAGATCCTGATTCAGATCCTGATTCAGATCCTGATTCAGATCCTGATTCAGATCCTGATTCTGATCCTGATTCAGATCCTGATTCAGATCCTGATACAGATCTTGATCCAGATTCAGATCCAGATTCAGATCCAGATTGAGATCCAGATTCAGATCCAGATTGAGATCCAGATTGAGATCCAGATTCTGATCCAGATTCCGATCCTGATCCTGATCCTGATCCTGATTCTGATCCTGATTCTGATCCTGATTCCGATCCTGATTCAGATCCTGATTCGGATTCTGATCCTGATTCAGATCTTGATTCAGATCCTGATTCAGATCCTGATTCAGATCTTGATTCAGATCCAGATTCAGATCCAGATTCTGATCCTGTTTCTGATCCTGATTCAGATCCTAATTCAGATCCAAATTCAGATCCTGATTCAGATCCTGATTCAGATCCTGATTCTGATTCTGATCCTGATTCAGATCCTGATTCAGATCCAGATTCAGATCCTGATTCAGATCCTGTTTCTGATCCTGATTCAGATCCTGATTCAGATCCAAATTCAGATCCTGATTCAGATCCTGATCCTGATCCTGATTCTGATTCTGATTCTGATCCTGATTCAGATCCTGATTCAGATCCAGATTCAGATCCTGATTCAGATCCTGATTCAGATCCTGTTTCTGATCCTGATTCAGATCCTGATTCAGATCCAAATTCAGATCATGATTCAGATCCTGATCCTGATCCTGATTCTGATTCTGATCCTGATTCCGATCCTGATTCTGATCCTGATTCAGATCCTGATTCAGATCCTTGAATCCAAAAAAAATGCCGGTAGAACCCTCAAGATATTTTTTTATTATTTTTACGGTAATCTAAAACTAATAATGCAACTTTTGAGGGGGCTTGAGTAGCGAAAAGCGAAAAAAAAATTTTTCGGGACACCCTAATGTCTATCTCTTAGGGATAACCCACATTCCACAATAACCATTTTTTATCCTTTACTTTTTACGAGAAATAATGGTGCCGATTCCCTTGTTCACAAACTAAACTAAATTTAAGTTCAGTGCATCTTTTTCTTTCTATTTCATTATAAAAAGGACAGAAAATACATTTTAGTTTAGTCCTGTCAAATTAATTAACTGTTTCATGAAATCATCATTCTTTGGAGTTACGTGGTCTTAAAGAGTTGTGTTGATGACTTTAATGATTATAATTCTGTAAATACATATTTTGTTATGGCCGCGAATCATATTTTGATCGACGTACAACTTAATACTGACCAGCAAATTGTAAAAAACGTAAGAAAATTTGAATTTCGCGGGCTACCTTAGCGCTTCCCCCTTAAATAATAATACTTGCCAATAAGTGCTAGAACAAGAGTAATCCAAAATAGAACCATTTTGTTCGTAAGCTCCCGTATTATTATTATACACTTTGCTGAAAAGCGATATATACTAAATGCATATTAATAATTGCTGTCAGCGTCAAAGATTCGTTATAAATATTCTTGATGTTCGATATTTAAACATCACAGAATTTTGGAAGGCCAATTTAGTTTCCGTTCTTTGTCATGGAATTAGTATTTACTGAATTGATGGAGACAGCCTATCCTCGATGTAACCTGATTACTGGTGAAATGTCAAATGAAAGGCAGTGGTGGAAGATCAGTCAACTCAGTCTATCGCAGTCTACTGCTAGACATAGGCTTCTCCCAAGCAGCGCCACACGGCTCAAACTTCGGTATGGTTGTTGATTTAATTGGAGCTACCGTCTCTCGAAACAGTGCGAACATAAACATGCCCCCTAAGGTTTTTGCGTATGCGTCACTGAATATAGTGCAGCTGTAGACAGAGCGCAGATTCAGTCAAACCTCACTAAGTTTAAAAGGTGCAGGCTAGATTTTGAAAGTCATTCGAGGTATACAATATGCGTACAAGCTCATCCCAAGCAGATTTGGCCAGTCACAGATGCTACATGATAATTTTGGCTTCCACAATGCATGGATCGACTAGGTAATGGGATCAAAGATCTGCGATTGATCGATGATTTTGTTGGCTTGCTATTCTATGCTCTCTTAATATACTCGTAATTATCTCTATCGGTAATTGACTGGTTCCGTTACCGTTACTGGATCGAAAGCATTACGTAGCTCATGACTACGATTTGAGAAATGGTACCAAACACAAATTGTTTGTTTCGTGGACAAAAAAGTGGAACGAGACCTCAAAAACCAAGGGTGTCTACTATGCAGCTATACAGCCCAACATCCAGCGGAAACCTTGGTTTTCTAAAATACCCAAAATTAGCCAAAAGACCAGCATGTCGATTCTGTAAAAATCTCACCGTGAATACTTGCGTGGAGTGAGCTGTCAGTGTCATCCTACTGATGCTAGGGATTGACCAAGCAAACATTTACAATCATAAAAGAGATTTTTTGATTCCCACGTAGTTTGTGTGGCGTGATCACTTCACCCGATTCACGACACTAAATGTCGTAAATCGGGTGAAGTGAAGGTGAAGTGATAAGATCACGCCGCGCTTGCGCGTTAATCACTGTCATTATCACATTGCAGATTGCGTGGTCACTTCACCTTCCCTTCACCCGATTCACGACATTTAATGTCGTGAATCGGGTGGAGTGAAGGTGAAGTGATAAGATCACGCCGCGCTTGCGCGTTAGTCACTCATCACATTAGAGATTTGTTTTTTACATATTTAACTTGTAAGGCGTCATGTATAAGAACATTAGGAAATTATGGTAATAATATTAATAATGAATATAATACACCATGGCGACCCTGCCTTAGAGTCTGCCAAGGGGCAGATTAAGCAAAGTTTTCGTTGAGCGATTTTCAAAATGTGTAATCATAATAATCATAATCATTTTTTATTTGTCTAACATAGGTAGTAAATACAGTTCTTAAATTAAAATTCATAGGTCGCTATGTTATGCCAAGAGGCGTACAAATATGGTTGCATGCTAATTAAATACAATCAACAATATGGAATCATTTCTACAGTCAATGCATAAATAAATAATCATAAATTAGAATTAGTCACAATATTCAATTAAAATTAGTTAACTCTAAAGTAGAAAAAGACGAGGTATTCGTCAATCAAAACGCGGCTGGTGGAGGTGTTGTTGACGCCGAGGTGGTGTTGCCATGGTTACGAGATTCGAGTGGAGTGATATATGGTACATTCCGAATTGCACTGTAATCGACTACAGCGTGCTTACACCTTGACCCCAATTCTGCTGTATGGTATTTATCTATTATTCCCCGCATAATCTTACCACGCCGTACGTTTGTCAAGCGTGGTATTTTGACAGTTCAAACCGGTTTCGGTCATTGTGTCATAGAGAATACGTTAATAGCAGATGTAGTGATTAGGTTATTAAGGAATTGACGTGGTTTCGAAGTAACGAATCATTAAGTGGTCATAGTGAATTAGGGCCCTATAACGATGTCCCGTGAATCGACATATATGAAGTCATGGCATGTGCCATCTTGCGATAACGCCGACTACCGACCATGCCCTAAAATTTAGGGCATGGTCGGTTTTTCATTTAGGGCCTAAATTAATAATTATCACCGATCTTTAAACTAACGTGGCATTTTCGAAATTGTGCTTCTGGCTACAGTCGCCACCTTACCAAAGAAGAAGAAATTCGTGGTGTATACACAAATAAATACTATAATCCAACCATGAGTAACTATTCAAGTGAATAGGTATATTACTGACTCTCAGCTGCCATAGTGGTGATTTATCTAAATCGGAAAGCAAATTATTCATGTGAGCGATGATGACTTAATTCGGAATGAGCCATATTTCACGCCGCGCAAGCGCGTTAGGCGCTGGCGCTGTCTGGCTATATAAGGACTTACTAGTCTAGGGAAAAAAGAAAAAAAAAAAACAAGGTTGAGATTCTGACTGCGCTTCTGTTTTGCTATTTTATTGTAAGTAAAACCCCACAAAATATTACTGTTTTGACCACTAAAATACTAGCTTTGAATTATATAAAAATATCAATAGGATTAGCATTAAAAAATATTATTAAAATCTCGATTATGATTGTAAATGTATGCTTGGTCAATCCCTAGTATCTGGTAAGATGACACTGACAGTTCACTCCACGCTCACTTCACCTAAGTTTTCACGGTGAGATGGTTACAGAATCGCACTGCTGTTTCTTCGCTTTGAAGACTGAGACTTGGGCACTGTTGTAGCCCAGTGTTTCTGAATAAGATCCATGTTAGGGATCCCATTGTGAATGCGGTCTTGCGGACGGTACTTTGGATCATAAATTTTTCTCCTGCTCCTTGAACACCAAATCCTTCGACCTCTATAACAAAATTACTAAATGTAATATTCCTCTCCCAAAAATCTTTCATTTTCTCTTAGCCACTTCTCTCCCAAAATTATTAATATTTTAACAACTTTTCTAAAAGTAAATAATATAATTATAATAATATGTCTTTGTGCTGTACCCTACTTTAGAATAGAATAGAATAGAATAGAATAGAATGGAATACTCTTTATTATGTACACCATATAAATTACAGACATAAATATAGAAACTGTACAAAGGGTGACACAATGGGCGGTCTTATCGCTAAGAGCGAAATATTATTATATAAATAATAATATTATTATTAATATTATTATCCTTTATTTAACTAGTTACACATAAATTATATTTTTAAATATTAGTATAAAAAAATATAAAAACATTTAAAAATATAAAAAATAGTAGCCCACCGGTATCGGGAACAGGGTCCAAGCTACTGGCGGTCAGGGCTCCAGAGAGAGGAACCTCCTAACAATGCGGGCCGTGTCCAAAAGTACCGCTCTCTGAATCAAGCCCTTGATCCAGCTGCCCAACGAGAGCCTCCTTATGTGCTGGTCGAGGCTCTTGGCTATTAAGCCATTGGCTGTCACGACTATCGGCACAATGATCGCTGAGTCCACATCCCACATGTCGACAACCTCGCGAGCCAAGTCAAGATACTTGATTTGCTTATCTTTCTCGGCTTTCACGAGGTTCTCGTCATGCGGGACGGTTATGTCAACAATCATTGCGCGCCGCTCTGATCGATCCACCACCACTATACCACAATAATAGTCCTGTCAGTGATGATGGGTTGATCCCAGTACAGTGTGATATGGCCATTTTCGAGAACTGGGTCGGGCGCATACTTGTAGTACGGCACCTCCGATTCCACAAGGTTGTACTGCAGAGCAAGTTGCTGATGGATAATCCTGGCTACAAGGTTGTGTCTATGCAAATATTCTCCGTTAGCAAGACGAGAACACCCGGAATTAATGTGACGGATTGATTCGCCCGGACGGTGGCATGCCCGACATATGTCAACCGTACCATCCTTCACAATAAATCTCCGGTAGTTAATATAATAATAATGCAGTTAATATTATTATTATTATAATTATTATTATTATAGAATATTTATGTTCTACTAACCCTTGTACTCGTTTTTACAGCGACTAACAGAACCTGTAGACCCGCACGCTTGTTTAATTTTCCTGCTAATCCGCAACGGCGCTAGTGTACACGTGTATAACGCTATAGTTGCTTTTTTTACATTATGTATGAGTTACCATTTTTCGCTCGTTAGAGAGTAGTATATTCCTTGCTGTAGACCTACCACAATGCGCGACGACTCCCGGCCACCGTAGGCGCGGACCTGCGGGCGGAGAGTAATGGGTAGCTCACCGTCCGATCAGGACCAGGCCCGTGCCGGACGGCGCGTACGTGTTCCACGCGCGCCTCAAAGAGATGTCAGCATCAAGTGAAGGGGCCCGTCAGGGCCGAAGCCTGCCGGGTCAGCGAGATTGTTCGAAAGGGTTACCGCTGGTCAGGAACATAAAGAGCTAAGGAAGGAACACGGGTGGGTTTTAGTCAGTAAGAGTCTGTCACTCCCTTCCGCTTCACCCAGAGCGGGAGGGGTCATTTGATGATTTCCCATCCTCAAAAAAAACAACAAAAAAACAATTCACACGTGGTAGAAGTGAAACCTTCAAAAACACTGTATAATGCTTCCTATCTCATTTTCTCCCACGTTAAATCTTATGAATTTACATGTCTCTTTTTACTGTAGCTTTTTCGTTTCATAAACTTTCAAATCACAACGATGCTAAAGAAGTTTTCATTTCAAAAAGACCTACCACAAAGTGCTAAGTACACGTGACACTTGCAGAATAGTCGTCCGCGTCGCGGTCGGCCAAATTAGAAAAAAAAAGAAATTCCGTGTTTATCTGTGGTGGTGTGGACTGTGGTGCTGGTGACATATCTAATCTGTGCTGGTGACTTTTGTAATTTTGTATTTACGGCAATTTACGAAATCGTGGAATTTTTTATCAAGTCTGTTAAAATCTTCATTTACTGGGTTGTTGTGGCGGCTCCTAATTAGGTACTCAATTAAAGCTACAGAAGATTGTTTTAGTTAAAGTTTAAAAATAATATAGAGCTATTCTACAATACTATGAGTGAAGAAATAAGGAATGATGCCAGGCGCATAGTAACTTCTGTCGGCAATTCTTGGATAGTATGCAAATCTAAATCACATCCAGGACATGTATACTATTTTAACAGTTTAACTGGGGAAACTGCGTGGAATTTAAGTGATGCAGAGGTAATATAATTTAATTAACTACATGGTATTCATTTTTATTTCGAATCCGTTTAATGTAACCATTTCGATGTATGGTATTTGACAAAACAATAAAATGTTAGTAAATAATTTATGTATTGTTTTATGTAATTGAATAGAAGCACAATCGTAATTCCATAATTTATTTGTTTATTTGCATCTGATCATTAAAATTAGAGACCAATCCAGACAATGAAATAAATACACATAGTTTTACATAGTAATAATTGGCTAAGAGGACACGGATTATCTCACTAGGATTATCCAATCAATAATAGAATAATGAAAATTAAAACAAATTCACACACCACACTCTCTATCATACATCCCCATGATGACTCTCTGACCTAATCTCATCATATTCACATAACCCACATTAAATTACCTGTCTCACAAATTTTAGTACGATTCAGACAAACCTGACAAGGTATTTTATAAAACTCACAAGCACATAACATAAAATAACACCTGTACTATCAGAAAGGTTAGTTAAAGGATTTTTTTTTACACCAATCACTTGTACACTTAACTTTTATCAACCAACCTAACTGTGTGACAGTTTGTCAGGGGGATTATCGCTTGTTTTCTACATTTGGTTAAAATACCTTTATCTAAGTGGGTACAGGCAGTAGTTGACTGTCTCGTTGGTCTAGTTGTTGCAAGCGCTACTGCTGAGCATGGCTCTGGGTGCGATTCTTGGTTGGTGATTCTTTCAAAATGTTTCTATCTGGAATTTCTCAGTAGCAGCCTAGAGTCTGAATTTGTGCCCGGTTGATGGCAGTAGGCTCGATGGGACTTAAACATAATAATTAAAACTACATTTAATATGTATCTTGCATGCCCGTGCCCAAGCCTATTTTTTAAACTAAATGACTACTACCTGTTTATTATATAAGTAATTGGTAAAAATGTATTTAAAAGATTATAATATAATAGGTGTTTTTTTACAGATTGAAAAGGCAAAACGTAGGACAAACCATCTTGAGCACCTACCCGGCGCTAAACCTACAAAATGTCCAGAACCAAAGGAAAAACCACCTAGTACTCTATTAAAAAATAATTCAGAACCACTTCAGTCACTCTCTAGTGAACAATTTGTAACTAATAGGAATTCAGAACAACAATCCTCAGATTTAACTTACTCAAATATTGCAAATAGCAATTCAACTTTTTGTACTCCTTTTAACCAAATATCGGGGGTAATGCAGAGTACCCAGATTAATAATCCTGCTTCATTAGAACCTGTCTGTAATTTTAATGCATTTAATACTTCTTTAAGTACATATCATTTAGACACTACTCCTATTGTCTATAATCCCAAGATATGGGCTGTTCCTCAGACACAGCCACTTTTCATTGCACCTGGGTTAGCTAATGCAGCAAACCCCAATTCAGGCCCACTTATTGTTGCCTACAACCAAACTGTGTCACAGCCTGCAACAGGACTTGTTTTCAATAGTTTTGATAATCCAACTCCATCTACATTAACTACGAGTGGTACACGGGCATTTTATTCAGGAGACTTTAATCATGACCAAGGTGCCAAGCGCACCATAAATAAAAAAATTGGATTCACAAATAAAAATGATTTAAGGCAAAAGTTAACATTTAAGAAAAGATTTAATATGAAATCTAGTATTCCAGGAGGTATTTATTTTCTCTTTATTGTAGCCTTAATAACATAATGCTAATAATGATAGTTATTGTAATGATATTATTTATTTTTAGGATCTGGTTTTTCAAAAACGAATCCAAAAAAAGCCAATAACGCTGCTCCCATCGCTAATAAAGTTGAAGGAATTCATTCAAATGATTTGAGTGTTGGAATGGTATGTAAGAGAATAGCAATTTACTGTTAGATTACATAAAAATTTTTGACACAACTATTTATTTTTCAGGAGAGCAGATGTCTAGGGACACAATTGCATGAAACACCCTCTAAGTTTGATGTGGGGCCTTTAAAAAGTTTGGCCCTCTCTAATTCCAATTCAGATGCTTGGTTTATTGTTGTTGACCTGGAAGTACTGCTACATGAATTTAAATTTCTGACTACAATAACAGATTCAGGTAAATAAATAAAAAACTTAGTAGTGAATGTCACCTTAAACTTAATGCAAAAACATAAGTAGCTGTTCCATACATACCGGGCAGAAATCCGAAACCACAAGAGATGCGAGGAAACTGTCTTAGGAAACATTAACTCCGTTTCATAAAATAAAATATAAACATCCTTTTTTTTTTGGTGAAGTTCGAGTTGTGCATAATGACTAAAATAAGCTATTTGTTTTTAATGCCGTACGCCTCTGTTTCATTTAAGTATTGTATCAGAAGAAAAAATCTGGACAACAGAAGTGGGTCAAAATTTATAAAATAATTTAGGTACTTATTGGTAAGTACCTCATGATACAAATGCATCAATAAATGCTCAACCTGGCTTCCATTTTGCTTTATGCAGGTTAAGAACATGTCTAATGGCTCTAAACAAAGACATGTGACAATTATTTTATCAAATTTGACCAACTTTTGCTGTCCAGATTTATTCTTCTGATAGAATCAAATGATCCTTACATGAAACAGCCAAATTTTAGTCATTTTTATGGACATCTCACATATGACCAAAATTTTTTTTATTACAAAATGAGCTAGCATTTCTTAAGACAGTTATTCCATATTTCTTATGGATTCGGATGTCCCCCTTCTGTTCCAGTTAAAAAAAACACTCAGTATAATGAGAGCAGTAGTAGCCCAGGGGCCCTGACTTACGTTTTGCAGGTCTTTGGTTCAAACTGAGGCAGGCACTTTACTTTGAGTAATTTATTCCGTCACTGCTGCTCTCAAAACGGTGAAGGTAAACATGATGAGGAAGTCGGAATGTCCTACAACTACCACTAATCCGCACTGGGTCCGCGTGTGGAGGACTACAGTCTCGTACTGAGAGGTCTGTGACTCGCCAGTGCCTAGCCTTTTCCCAACTATATTAGGGTCGGCTTCAAGTCTAACCGGATGCAGCTGAATACCAGTATTTTACATGGAGCGACTGCCTATTTGACCTTCACAACCCAATTACTGGGTAATACGATACCCCTTGGTAAGACTGCTTGTCAGACTTTCGGGTTTCTGACTATCCGTAACGACTGTCAAAGATCCACGAATGACGGCCGGGACCACCGGCTTAACGAGTTTTCCGAGGCACGGAAGGGTCTCGGTATTGAAAGTTGGTCACTCATCCACAGACCAATCGCGGCAAGCGCAGCTTAACCTGATCGATCGACCTGTGCGGCTGTTATTATTTAGCCACGGGCCTATAGCCTGATTATGCTTATAGTATTATATTTATATTCACACTAGCTTCTCGCCCGCGACTTCGTCCTCGTGGAATTCGTAAGTACATACTTTCACCTTGGAACTTTAACGCGGAGGGGGCGTTAAAGTTCCTAGGTGAAAGTACCCTGTTTAAAGGGTAGTTTTGGAAAATTAATGATTACGATCTTTAATAATACCTAAATAAGTATGTGTACCAAGTTTCAAGTTTCTAAACCGAAGGATTGATTTTTTAAAATCTTTTGATAAACTTCCATTATTTGACATTAAGATAAGTTATAGCAATTTTCGAATAAATAGAAACAAGCAGTACCTAAAACAAATCCTAAAAACTTGATTACTTACCCCTTTTCACACAGTTAAAGCACGTCATTCTTAGTTTTTTTTTGTCAAGATCATTAATACCAAGTTTCAAATTAATTGGACCGTGTGTTAAGATTCGTCTTTACAAACTGGGGGAGTGTTGAAAGATTAATAATGTCAAAAGTTGTTATTTAGTACAACGCGGTCACATTAACTTGACGCTTGGCGTTGATGACGTCATTTTGGCACTCTGGTACGGTGTGACAAAAAAGCATCAACAACTAAACGCACCTACGACACAGGAGAAATTCCTAGTGAGGGGCAACGTTTTTTTTTAAGAAAAAAAAATGATGTAGATAGTTGATACTACCTATATAATTTCAAATCTTTATTTGCAGGAAGTGTAGGTAGTAAAAAAACTATTTTATGTTGATTGTCAAAAATATATAGATGAATAGATAGAATAAAGATGCTGACCATACTGACCCTTGCCGGGCGAGCTAAGGGAATGCGGGGGGAAGCGGGCGGGGCCTCGCATTCCAGAGATGCGTCAAGTTAATGTGACCGTGTAGTAGTTAGTACTGTGAAGGGCGGATGAGCCCTTCAATGAAATCAAACAACGATACAATTCTTTTACGTTTTTATTGACTTAACGTCTTTACATATTCCTGACTAAACTAACTTTTCCTAAACAAAAAAATCTAATAAAATATTTGACACCCTATTCTAAACTTGCTTGAATGTTCGAATGGAACCCGCGCTAAATTATAGCCAGCCTGCACTACATAAGGTTGACTGTAGTGGATATACTGATTCCAAGTCTCCAGTAAACCCAAGGAATACGATTTTTCATACAAAAGAAATTAGAATAGACTTTCAAACAATCCTTTCTTAGTGATAGGTATTGAATTAAGAAAATTTCTAGTAAGAATTTAAAATTCTACATTTTGTAAATATTTTGTTACAGATGAAAAATGCTACCTTATGGTTCCAAAGCGGGTCATGGAAGAACTTAAAAGTTATGTTACTAGCACTGAAGATATTCAAGCGAAACGAATTCTACGATTTTTATCCCAACAGATTGAAATTGATCATGCATATATGGGTAAGATATTATAATATGACTATTTCATGATAAGTACATCAATCAATAAGGTTATATGAACTTAAAGGGTTGTATTGATGACTTTAATTGTTATAATTCTGTTACTTAATACATACTCGTTGCGGTCGCGAATCATATTTTGTTTAACCTGATCAGCAAGTAAGAAAAAATTTCGCGGGCTAACCAGGCGCTTCCACCATAAAGCGATGTCATAGATTTAAGGCCATCGCTCACCTTTATAATGGCTTAAAGTTCCAGCAAGGCAAGTCAAAGAAAAGGGTGATGAAAATCCTGTCACGTGAGTGTGGGGCGTTGGGTTGATATCTTGTGCAAAGCCCATTAGAATTGTCGGAATTAATGAAAACCCTTTTCTAAGATATATACATACAACAATATACACTAAAAAAATACATACCTACTTAATAAGTAATATTTTTATACTTACATTTTTTTCCCGATCTTCAACAGTTTTAACAACAGTGGTTTTTTTTTTTTTTTTTTTTTTCCTGGCTTCGCACGGTTTGTGCATTTAGCCAAAACAGTGGTGTTACTGATTGGGGAATAGTCAAAAAGAATTGCTGTTCGTCCACACTGTGAACGAAGGAATTTTTTTTTCTCGATCGTCAGCAGTTTGGACGACGGGGTGTTACTAATCGGGAATATTCGGGTTGACATAGGCTATGCATTTTGTACGAAAAAAATAATATGACGGATATTACATAAAAAAGTGGGCTGTCCTATCGTATTGAGTGGGATGTCAAATGAAAAGTCGGAGTACTTTCTAAAAATATATTGTTTTTTTTTATAATTATACATACATTAACCCCCAAAATAATAAAAAAGAAAGTTACAAATTTAAACCCGACTACGACAAAAACGGCAACTAAGGTATGAGAGGCATCGATATTTTATACATAAATAATAATAAAATAGTTTACTGTTTAACATGAAGCTAATTAACGCTGCAGTAGTTTGTATACAGATATTGTGAGCCCTGCCTCTCAAACTGGGATAACCTGTATTTTAAGAGACAGTGTTCAGCTGTGAGGTTACTTAAAAATAGGGATCAAAAATGGTACATACATGGTTAATGCGCATATCAACGTATTACGCACATTAGCGATACTTAACATCATAATATTACCTATATAAAAATATGTACTTCAACCTTTCAGCGGAAGAGCCATCTAAAGTGGAAGGTGACTGTATGGCAGAGGTGATATATGCAACTTGCAAAGAACTATTGGCTATCAACTATCATTTGGTGAGTTAGAATACTATCGCTTTTGATACTACATATAACTAGCCTGCCCCGGTTCCGCTGCAGAGTCCGCTACTACACAGACGCCCAAACTCACACGTGTATGTGCAGCGCGGGCCGCGATACACGTAGACACTGAGCGGTGTTACTCAACACAATACCGCTCACATACATACGACTGATCCTTAAGCGCTTATTACACTATTCAATTTGTAGGAAATCTAATTAGGAAATCGAAAGATGTAATTGAAGTTAGAACAGTTAGATTCCGATTTAGTGCGATTGGAAGGTCCCGAACTCCCGACCGCACTAATTCCTAATTTTTTTCGATTTAGGTGAATAATCGCAACGCTACGATTTAGAGCGACTGTTTGCGCCCGCGCTTTGTTCTAGACGGACGAAAGAAATTAACATTTCGGCGGAGGCGGCATGCAGTGCCCGCTGAGAAAGAAGTTCTATTGCAATTAATAGAAATGTACAGGGAAATGCCCTATGTGTATAATAAATCTGACCAAAATTACTATATAAGACTTTGCGTGATGAGGGCTTTAAGTTATGTTAGATATTTTTTTATTTCTATAAAAATGCGACTATAAAGACTAAAGAAAAAACCGACAACTTGAAAACGACGTACTTCAGGGAATACGTGGGACACTCAGAAAGTTTTGCGAAAATAAAAAATAAAGGTTCTAGATAGGTAAATATTTTTTTATTAAATCTTTTCAAAGTACTCTCCACTAGCCTTTACAAAAAGTTTCAAAGTTCGTCTGAACCAGTTTTCGAAACACTTTCCAATCCGCCGCAGACACCTCATTTACAGCCTGCTCGAACGGTGGCAGCACAACTTCCGGCGACGAAAATTGTATCCCTTTGAGCTGATTTTTTATTTTCGGGAATAAAAAGAAGTCACACGGTGCTAGGTCAGGGCTTTAAGGAGGGTGACCCAGGAGTTTGACCGGCGTTCTGTCCAGCAAGTCTCTCGTTTTGAGCGTGGTGTGCGAAGGGGCGTTGTTGTGGTGGAGCAGTAGCCCGCGGAGCCTTGTGTTTGGTCGGTTGTTGCTCACAACAGAGAAAACTTCTAACAATTTGGGAGTATCCCATTCAGCGTTGATGCTTCTTTGGTTCCGTAAAGGAATTGACAACAAGTAGCCAGTCAAATTAAAAAAACGCGCGATCAAAATCTTCCCCCCGCTTCTAGATGGCTTCATTTTGGTAGGCGTTGATTGGTTTTGAAACACCCAAACCATCGACTGGCACTGCGTTTCTGGATCGTACTGATAAATCCAAGACTCATACATCCAAGAATCAGAGACCTGTAATGTCGTAACCACGCCGAGACGAGCCTGCTTCAAATTTGTTTATCATATCACGGCACCATTCCACCCGGGCCTGCTTCTGAGTATCGGTAAGGTTGTGCGGCATCCAGCATGAAACTATCCTCCTCACGCGAAGATGCAAGTGTAGAATTTCGTGAAGGCTTTTCGATCCAACCTGCAGTATGTGCTGAATCTCTTGATACGTAACTCGCCTATTGTCTTGGTCTATTCAATTTTTCAGTGCTTGCACGTTTTCTTCCGTAACAACCGTCAAAGGGCGACCACTTCTTTCTTCATCCCCTAAAGTTAGTTGACCGCGCTTGAATTCGTTATACCAAAGATACATGGTTGCCTTAGAAAGGCCTTCATCCATGAATGCCATTTGAAGTCTATTGTACAATTCGTCCGGATTCAAGCGACACTTGAAATCGTAAAAAATCATAGCGCGAAAATGTTCCCGGCGCAGATCCATTTTTTAAAGAGACACGTTACTTTAAATTAGCTCGCAAACAATGTGGAGGGAAATTTTGAAATCGGAACGTCTCTATTTTTATTTACAAATAATCATATTTTTAAAATAGATTATAACTGGCCAGTCTCTCATACATAAAAACTTTTTTCGCAATACTTTCTGAGTGGCCTGGCATATATAAAAAATATCCTATCTTTTGTTGTTTTGGAAATACGGCGCCATCGAAACGTGCAGCCCAATGTACCTAATTCGACTTCACGATTGTGACTCGTCTGTCCGATTTAGAATTCAATTTAGTCTAGTGTGATCACTAGCTTCCAACTTCCTACTTAGAGTGTTCCTAATTAGATTTCCTACAAATTGAATGGTGTCATAAGCGGTTTAGCCCGACTGAAACAAAAAGAAATAGCTAAATAAAAATATTATTTGTTTTAGATTCTTCTTACTAACGATAATGAGTTATTGACTAAAAGTTCCACAAATATAAATATGTTTAGTGTAGATGAAATTAAAAACTTTTTAATGGAAACCCCAAATAAACAACTGGTATCGTCTGGTCTTAAGAAGCCGTTTATGTCAAATGAACTCATTAATAAAATCAAAATTATTGTCCCAAATGATGCCCCACAAAATATAGACTCAACTACTCCTGTAAGGGATATTCAAAGTGGTGACCACATTGATAATATTCCTATTACACAACCTAAACAAAATAATACTCAAGATAAAACAGAACAATTGATAATATTCAAACATACAGTAGATGCTGGTATTCAAACTGATTTAGAAGACATCAATGCTAGCATCAGTATGACGAATGTGATAGAAAAAGAACTCCAAAATGCAGATTCAGACCTCCCCCCTCAAAAGCCTCCTGTGTCTTTAGTATCGAATAATCCCGATAAAAAGAGAGAAATAAAGCTGAAGCGTAGTACATCGCGTCAGCCACCAGTAATTTTCGAAAGTGAAAAGAAGCAATTTAAATGGCGTCGAAGAACATATACATCTCTTCAAGCCAATGAAGAAATCCCTTCTCATAATGACCAAAACATGAATAAGAAAAACGAAGAATCCCTACAAACTAATACGTTAAATAATGAGATACCCAAACCTTCAGACAAAATATTGAATAATAATGTTACATTAGGACGTATTGAAAATAAAAGCTTAGATGATAGTTTCGAAAGTAGGGAGTCAAGTATTTACGCTGAACCAGAGAATTCCACCACCAAAGAAAATGTTACCATTGAGGAAACTTCCACATCCGGCATAATATCTAATACTGAAAGCAATGTTGATGCTGACAGCACTTACAGCATCTCGACTAACTCGATTAATCAACAGTTGGTTTGCAATAGACAATCCAATAAAGCCATGTATGAAGTTGACAGTATTACCATGGAACAGTATTTGAAAACGAAATGCGACGAATGGATTTCAAGATTTATCCAGATAATGGAAGAGGTTTTGACTCAAGTGCTACAACAAGACCCACCGTTTACACATAATGCTTTGCCGCCCCCTTGGACATTACATGAGGCAGCGCAATGCGTTGCTATGAAATTCTGTGGTCATCAAAGTATTAACACGGCAGCTAATAAATTATCAAACATTCTCTTCCAAGTTAGTGACGCTAAAGGTAAGGAGTTTTTCTTCTATATGAGTTCAATCTAATTGCCGATATCTTTTTATACTTAAAATTTAATTTACAGGTCAAATAACTATGAACATGACACCATATCAATATATGCAAATGTATAGTTACGGCGTACATTTGCTTGCTGCAATAATGGTAAGTTTATTAATATGTATAATGGTAGTTTTTAGTTTAACTATATTTTTTAAAGTTTAAAATAAACGTAAAATTTACATGTAGTCAGGGAAATTAATTGTTAAACAATCCAATAAACCTACAACTACCAATTTAAATTGTCCGTATATTTAAATGATAACTGGCATTCGTTGTCAGATGTATGAAATGGCTATAACACAGGAAATTGGCGAAGAGTGTCCATAGCTTATCAATTAATTTATCTTATTTCTTAGACATGGATAAACAACAAGATTTTTATACATACTTGGGACTGATTTTTCCGACGTCAGGTATATTTTTCCGTAGAATAAAATTGACAGATTTGTGTAGAAAAACGCAGGAATCCAAAATTATAATATTCTTTGGAGAAAGTTAACTTACAGACTAATCTGGCTTTGGAAAAATCCGCCCTTGAATGAATTCTATATTCTTAGGAGGTGACAAGCAGTTGTGAAGATATACAAATCGCAGTGGAATCATTAAATAAACTATTACATGATATAAGAAATCCGAACATGGACAGCAGTACCAACGATGTTTTTAGCGAGAATAAACTCAACAATATGTCAAACAATGATGTGTCAGCTTATTCAGGTAAACTACTGCAACGTACTTTGCATCTATAAGCAAGTGAATTCCGATAAGTCTCGCCCTCGCTCGCTTAAAAAAATTCTTAGCCGACTTCCAAAAAGGAGGAGGTTATATGTTCGAATTTATTATGTTTTTTTTTGTATGTTCACCGATTTCTACGTCAATTGTAGGTCGATCTTGAAAATTATTTTTTTGTTTGAAAGGGTATACTCTCGAGGTGGTCCCATTGTCACCAAGTCAGAATCTGATGAAGCGATTCCATGAAAATCGAGGAAAATCCTCATGTTTGTATGTCCGCGATTTTCTCCAAAACTAATAAACCAATTTTGATGTTTCTTTCATTAACGTGATCTACAAGAAGGTTTTAGTATATAATATATTAGGTAATTATTCTTATGTACGAAGTTATATGCATAAATGTACTGCATCTCCGGCATTTCTATGCGAATTTTGATGATTCTTCTAGTAGGTGTCTTCAACTCTTCAATTCTTCAATGCACCTTGGCACCGCTTGGCTGCAATTGTATATCTATGTATTGTTTTTAATTGATAAAATGATAAGGTATACCTCAGGGGTGGTTCCATATAAAGGAGAATGGATAAGACCATACCCAGACACAAAGTTAATTGTAGTATTATGAACTATGTTGATCTTTATTGCCCACATGAGTAGTTTAATTAATCCTAAGACAGCATGTCTGAATTCACTTGGAGAAAAAAGTTATGTAAGGAAATAAAATTGATTTAGTAAAAGGAAATATTTAACTTATCTTTTCAAAACTTATTACCTGCTAATGATGGACACTTTTCAATTAATGAACCTCCAAAATTATTTTGCGCTTCTAATTATGCACTTTTTTAAATAATTGAGCCTCTTTTTAACTTTCTTTAAAGGACATGTCCAGAAATGGTTTTTTATTATTTAATAATTCTAACCAGAGTAAGTTAAATATATTTGGATAGACATCCCTAAAACTAGTCGTTCTAGTTATATCATACATTTTTAAAGACCTCCAATTTTGAGAAAAATCGTTTTTTGTTTTCGTGAGAATTTACATCTAAAACGAACAAACCTTCTAATTATCTAGAATAATAAAATGAACACACCTAAAAAAAAGTAAACTTGTCAAAATTGACATAGGAGAACTGTCATTACTGGCAGTGAGCGTCAACGTCAATCAATTTTTGATGTAGGAGCATGACGTCGGACAAATGACGCATGGAGCCGGTAGGGATGGCGATCTGACCTCAATTAATCGTTTTATCGGGCGAAAACAATCGATTTTTTAAATCAATTTTTAGCATAGAAAATCAAAATTTGTGTTTTCTATTGAGACTATAAGATATATTATTTATTTTCTAAACTTTTTAATGTAAAATCATTAAGAAAATAAATGTCTTGTTTTATACCGAATACTCTTTATATGGTACTTGATTTGTTATTAACGAATTCCCTGAACTAAAAAAATCCCTGATTTTACTGATGAGAAATCGTTTATTAAGGAATCTTTCTTGATTTTCATAAAATGGACTAAACATATTTACATCTAATCTTCTAGGGATCTTTTTCGGCAAGAATCGATAACACTTTGAGCTGGTGACGCCAGCTATGTATGGCTAACTCGATTATTCGAGTTGCGCTCAGATTGAGATGCCGCGATCGAGTTGAATTAGATTGTTACGTGATTGACGTCTCTGGTTTGGCATGTATTTGAACCTTATTTTATATTTAAATTCTACTGAAATTGTATTTTAAATAATTAAAATAGTCTCAATATACGTTTCCTTGCGAATCTATAAAAAAAAATTGTCGCGAAACAGAGGTGAAAAAACAATAATTCGTTCAATTTCATCCATTTACCAGAGTTCCTTAACTCGAGTTCAACTCGAGTCACATGAATTTCAATCCGAGTAACCTTATCCTGAGTTGGCACATCTCTAATGCCAGTGACAGCTGAAAAATCATCTGTCAAATATGACATTGTCACAGAGTGACGGAGTATTTATTAGGGTTGCCAACTACAAATAACATCAATTATTATTTTATGATTTTTCGCTTAAATGGAGGGGTTTAAAAATATTATTTCAGTAGTTCTGAGTTCCATATTTTTGTCGTATTTATTTGAACCGAGTTTGATGCTGGTTAGATTTTTCTTGGAATAAAAAACCAACGTCCATACAAAAAGCGGACATCTCCTTTGAGATTCACAAAAGAAAGCATGTATTTAATAAAACCTATAATAAGTAATAAAAAATATTATTGAATACTCTCTCTTTTTGTGAACCTCAAATAATTCCTATATTGGGGTCCTAAAGATACTGAATAGCGTAGTAACTGCGACAAACTTGAATGCAGCGCTCTCTCGGCTTGCGCTGTTGGTCACAATTCCAACCTCAATTAACCCGTCTGGTCGGGGTACCCTAGCAAAAAGGTGACAAAACCTTGCTGAAGAACTAGAGACCCATTTCATTTCTGAGCCACGTATACAAGCTGGTTCCGAACCGTCTCGTCAGGAGACTTGACGAGTTTCAGCCACCAGCACAAGCCGGTTTTCGAAAAGGCTTCACTATCGTAGACCACATTCATACTGTTCGGCAAATTGTGCAGAAGACCGAGGAGTACAACGAACTGCTTAAGTTACTACCACCAACTGTGACAAGGCCAGAAAGTTAAAAAGAAATTCAATACTTTTTAAATGTATTATTTGTAGCGCAAAAAGTTTTTGTAGGTTCATTAATTGCAAAAAGGGTCCATCATCAGCAGGTCAATAAGTTTTTAGAGGATAAGTTAAATATTTCCCTTTATAAAATCAATCTTAGGTACTTCCTCAAATATCTTTTTTCTCCAAGTGAATTCAGACATGCTTTCTTAGGATTAAACTACTCTCTGAGGACATAAAAGATAGACATAGTTCATATTGCTAGTCAGTTTTTTTTTTGTTTAGGGCTCATACAGAACCCCCATTGTCCTTTGATTAACTTTACTTGAGTAGTTTTTGAGTTAGCTTCAATAATACGTTTTCTTCCACTGAGGTTATATTGATGATGTTTTAATAACTTCCTGACACTGACCGTATCGAGTATCTGACGCGCCTATCTAATTCGTATGAGCAGCCCAGCCACAGCGCTGCTGTCGCGCGGTTTATTTTAGCCCATGAACCTATACAACTTTGCAGATGTGCCGGATAACGGTGACGAGACTTCATTACATGAACAAGAAATGTTATCTGTCTGCAGTCACGCGAAAGAAGTACCTAAAGATAAAAAAAGTATATCTTCCGAAGTAAGTACCTACTATAAATGAGTGATCTTATGGGGGAAGCGCTAAGGTAGCCCGCGAAATCCAAATTTTCTTACGTTTTTTGCAATTTGCTGGTCAGTATTAAGTTGTACATCGATCAAAATATGATTCGCGGCCGTAACAAATATGTATTTAGTATTTACAGAATAATAATCATTAGAATCAGTAATACAACTTTTAGGTTAGTATAATCCCAAAATGTCAAGATTTCATGAAATAGTCTTTCTGTGGGATTACTTGGTCTTAGAGAGTTGTGTTGATGACTTTAATGATTATAATTCTGTAAATACATATTAATTGTTATGGCCGCGAATCATATATTAATCAACGTACAACTTAATACTGACTAGCAAATTGCAAAAAACGTAAAAAAAATGAATTTCGCGGGCTACCTACCCTGGCGCTTTCGCTTTAAACAAATAACATAACAATAACAACATCATGCCTGTAATCCCCGTAGGGTTAGGCAGAGGTGTATAGGCCGACTTTCTCGTTGATGACAGTCCCATGGACTTGCGGATTGAGTAGAACGCGGGTATAAACAACAGACGCGTATCTGACCAAAGTCTTATCGTCGCCGTCGTTTCCATCAAGTCATCTCGCTATTTCCAATTTTTTCAACTCTGAATGGTATTGCATCCAACTTTTCTTTCTGATTGTTTATTTTTATTTTATTTTAGGAGGAGTTACAGAAACCCGTTAAATTTATTCGGAATATTGATATACCAATTTCAATCTTTAAAACTTTGGGCCTTCAAAGAATGTCGCAAGTACAATCTCGTGAAGAACGAAATTTAACTCATTCACTAATAAGAGACGGAGACAACCCACAAAATGCTAATGAGACTACTGAAGAAGGAACTGACAGCGATGTACCACCTTACGAACCAACTATTATAAGAAAATTCAGTAAATTTCCAAAGTTAGAAGAAAAACTAAAATCCAATTACAACTTAAAAGATTATGAAAATCAAGATTTTGGTTTAGATTATAATGAGAGCTATGATGAATATATAACAGAAGATTACTGTTCGGACGATGAAAACTACAACGAGCAGCGTCTTGATGCGAATGACAACCAAACTGATAGGGGAGCAGATACAAATGAAGCCTACGAACCTATAAGTCTAAAAGACGATTCACTTTTAAGTGACGAAAATAGTAAAAAGTTTAAATACATGGTGTGTATGCTTTTACGAGAAATAAGAAACGCTCTAAACCAAGTACGAGTTTTATGGTAAGTAAATTTGACATGTTTTCGTATAGTTGGTTAAAAGAATTTAGGAATTAATTTGGTATATTTATTTTAACAGCGACCAGTGTTACAAAGAATTAAATCCAGAGGAACCGACCGAGCTGAAATATCAACTACGAGAAAGGGCTGAAAGGGCTCATTTGCATACCATTCGATTATGTAGATCGTTAGAAAGGTAAATGTAACAACATTTACCTACTATTATTTACCTACATTTAGCTACAGTCGGACTTTTAATTAGCTGCAGTAAAATGACAACTAATGTGTTACTTTTTAACGAAATTTAAATAATGATGTGACAAAATAATCGATTGATTCAAATAACAGTCAGTTCAAAATCGATCAATGTTAAATTGATTTTATAAAAGAGGATAATATTTATAATGAAAGGACAATTGGTAATTCTGTATGGAAACTGGACCCTAAAAAAAAAAATACTGTAACAATATGAACTATGTCTATTTTTGTCAGGGTGTAGTTTAATGAATCCTTAGAAAGCATGTTTGAATTCACTTGGAGGAAAAAGTTATTTGAGGAAGTAAGATTGATTTTATAGACGGAAATATTTAACTTATCCTATAAAAACTTATTAATGAACCTCCAAACTTTTTTTTGCGCTTGTTAGAACGCATTTAAAAAAAATTATTGAATCTTTTTAACTTTCGGGCCTTTTGTCACAGTTGGTGGTAGTAACTAAGCTAGGGTTAATAAATAAAGTCAGCCTATCGCAGTCCACTGCTGGACATAGGCGTCTTCAGTCCCTACACAACACCTTATCTTCCGCCTTCCGCATCCAGGCTGTCCCAGCCCAATTTTTGAGGTCGTCTGTCCATCTAGCTGGGGGGCGTCACACACTACGCTGGCCGATACGCGGTCTCCACTCTAGGAGTCGTCTGCTCCGCTGGCCGTCGGTCCTTTGACAAACATGGCTAGTCCACCGCCACTTCAGCTTGCTTACTCTGCAATCTGGTGGCATACCCCTTCACAACTTAAAGAAGAGAACCATCAAGTAGTTTGGACTCGGGAAGGCGCTCGAATTATACATGAATTTCGTCTTGTCCAAATTCATGCCGAGGCTAACCCACTGAGAGGATCCATTCAGGCTATGCAGCATCTGGTCTTACTGTTCCAGCGTCTCTGCCTTCAGCTTTATAATATTAAGTATAGATACAAATAATATTTGATTGTTTACGGTTAAATCAAAATTGGTCACTTTCAAATATCTAAATTAAAACGATGTTTCATTGCGTTGTAATCAATCACATCACTAGTAGAGATAGTGCGGCAACATTTTTTTAAGAAATGACATTATGAATGAAGTGTAATTTTACTGCAGCTAATTAAAAGTCCGACCATACTATTGAACTTGTTTCTTAGAACATCCATACTAATATTATAAATTCGAAAGTAGCTCTGTCTGTCTGTATGTTATCTTTTCACGCCTAAACCACTGAACGGATTTCGATAAAATTTGGCAGAGAGATAGATTGCATCCTGGGGAAGGACATAGGATTTCTTTCATATTTGCAAAATAGTTGGGCAAACGTTATCTAAAACTATGTAAGCTGTGACAGACGGATAGACAGACTGAGTCTCACCATAAGCGTTCCGTTTTACCATTTTCGTACGGAACCCTAAAAACACTCCAAAGTGAAAAATAAATTAAAATTTCGGAAGTCGGTGTCGTTGGTTCCGCATTTTCGTTTTTTGACACCGACTTCCGAAATTAAAGTTATTTTTCACTTTGTAATGTTGTTTTTTTGGAAGGCGGTTGTTTTTGATAAGACCTATCAAAACTCGCCGCCGCCGCCGCGGTTACGGCATAATGTGTAAACGGCCTCAATGTCGCCACGCTGTATGTCTGTATGATATATCCTTTGGCCGCTATCCCACTGGCGTTTTACGAGCGTTGACGTCAACGTCGCGTCTGCGCGGCGTCGACGCTGCGCAGACGCGACGTTGTTGTCGCGTCATCGCGTAACAAGCATAAAACGTCCGCTGAACGCGACGTCAACGTCGCGTCTGCTTAACGTTAACGTCGCGTTTGTTGGCAATAATATCATCTGCGCGACGTTAACGTCGCGTTCAGCGGACGTTTTATGCTTGTTACGCGATGATGCGACGTCAACGTCGCGTCTGCGCAGTGTCGACGCCGCGCAGACGCGACGTTGACGTCAACGCTCGTAAAACGCCAGTGGGATAGCGGCCTTAAACATTCTTTTATTATTATTTTTTATCCAAAAATATTAATTTCTGTTTAGTATGCTGGACCATGAGGCGAACAACCCTACTCAAAGTATGTCTGATTTCTTGGAGCAGGCTGATATTAACATCCGTCATGTAGACACTAGGCTGCTCTTTGAATACAGGTAAGCATTTCATTAAGATATAACAAAACACAAAATGGAAGGAAAAAAAATGGAATACAATATTCTCTATTATATCCATTTTTACAGTTCCATACTAAATTGGTAAATTTTTCATCTCAATGTACGGAACTGTCGGTGGGTGAGTCGAACTCGCTGTTTGCCGATTTTAAGTTGCCCATTGAAAGTTCCCCATCCAAACTAAGATAAAATGTTCATACTTGTTTCAGAATTACTGTCGCAAAGTGCAAGGATCACGCTGACGAATTTCTAAGCTCGATACAAAATATAATTTCTGATATTAAAAGGTAAATAATAAAGGAAGAGCAAGCCTTTTATGCATTATTATGTTATAACTTTTATTGGTCAAGTGAAGTGGTGTGACTCAAGATAATAAGTTGAGCCTGAGTTGATGACCTCGTCTTATTGTTATTGATATTATAGGCAAAACTGCTTCTTCATGTTACGCATTTCCACTGCATGTGTATGAAACAAAGGTAATTTTGTTATTGTGTTATTTTATACAAACACTACATTATTAAAATAACAGATTTTTCATGGGTGAAGGCAACATGTTTGCTCTGCAACACACGAAGCAAATGTTCCATTATTTTTGTATTATTTCAAAATCTTTTCATGCTTGGTCTGTTATTTTACATAGTAATTTTTGTACTTTAAAATTGTGTTCCTGAGCTCCACTTCGAATGTTTGATGTTGAATGGAAAATGTAATTAAGTAGTAGGTAGGTTTACAATAAAACTATTTTAAAACAAATTGTTATTGCTTTTATTTTACATAATAAAACCTGATGTATGTATAGTCAAACTCGTAATTGCTTTATCACCCTAAGGTTGAGTCCACGTCATAAAACGTAGAGGTCTATTTTGGCCTTTAGACAGCCAAGACTTTTCTCCATTTTTCGGCTGCTGCTTGGGGGGTGTTCATTTATTACGTAAGACGATTTGAAGGGGGAGGGGGTCCGAACAAGTTTAATTTTTTCTTACATGGACCCCCATGTAAGAAAAAATAAAACTAACATAACGTAATTTTTAAATCTAGACCCCTCCCACCCGGGGAGGGTGGGTCTAGATTTAAAAAAAATTACGTTACTCCGGGACCAATTGCTGTCAATGGCGGTGCTCTCGAGTTTGTTCGAGAATGAAACCTTGGCCAAACTCTGCAGTTTGGCAAGAACCAGAAGGAGGCTAACATAAGAATTCAGCTGGGCTTAACAGCGCTTGGGAAGGTTCGTCGAATCTTCTCGCCGCGTATTCCGCAGAGCCTAAGCCTAAAGTCTTCAATCAGTGCGTCCTACTGGTAATGATCTACGGAGCCGAAACGGGGACACTCACGGTACGGCTGGTTCCATCAATTCAAGGTCGCTCCGCGAGCGTGCTTGTAATTTGTTTATTTGAAATAAATGCTTTGAGTTTCGAGCTATGCTTGGATTCTCAAGAAATAATCCTGAATGAGGTGATCCGACAGAGAACCAAAGTTGTCGACATAGCTCATAGAATAAGCAGCTGAAGTGGCAATGGGCTGGCCATAATAGCCGTATTATATTTTTACTACTTTTTCTTTGCAATTTTGGTAGATTAGAGACTGATATTACGTAATATCAAGGGCCGTCCATCTAAGTCTTATTTTTTGTTACGTCTGGGGGGTCTGAATGTGGTTAAAATTGTTTTACGTAATAAATGAACAGCCTCTTTGCTATCTAGTGTGCACTTACAAGTAAAGTTAACTTAAAACATGCAGTCTTAAAATAAAAGAACACAGATACGGTCACAAGCTAGGATTCACAACTTGACCGCTCTTAGACGTCGCAGTCTGTTAGTAGAATTGAATTATGCTCTTGTTTCAAAGAAGAATATATTTGACTGGAATAGTGCTTATATATCTATAAAAGAAATGTTCCCTGCATCATAGCCGTAGCACAGTATCTTGGGAATTGTACTACTAACAGCAAAAAATCTGTGACACCCTGCAATCAAAAATAATATAATTGATATGCCATACTAATATTATAAATGTGAAAATGACTGAAGCTTTTCAGGCTTTAACGGTTGAACGGATTTGGATGAAAAGCCAATGGCCAAAATGTATGGAGCAGTGTTGCCTTTTTTTTTTCTTGGCGGCCGATAATAAAAGTTTCAAAATTGGTTGCAATGTAATTATGGTATCTAACGAAATATTGTACTACGAGAAATCATAAAAATCTCTCCGAACCGAGTTATATCACTTGAGGAGTGAATTTTTAAAAGATTGTAGATTTTAGGTCTAAATTTTGTCGCTCATCGGTCTTGTGTCGTAGCAATAACAGTCCGAAACAGAAATAAGCAATACGAGTAAAAATTAGAAAACAGTAAGATTTTGATTTTAAGGACAATATTAAATTAAAAGTCAGAGTTTTATGAAAGACTCTCATTGTGACTGCAGATAAGCCATTCTGCATTACGTCTAAACTTTGTCGGTAGCAGTTTTGTAAAACGTAGCGCAATGACAATTCAGCTGAACGTTGTTCATTTGTTTTACATAACGAAGCTGTTTTGTAAAATAGCGGATTCTACAATCCATCTGCGACATATAAAGTGATTTGACTCAGCTCGGACAAATTTTTAAGCTGTGTCGCGATAGAAAATATTATACTATATAAAGCTCGTCTTTTTATAACCGCCAAAAAATAAAAAGGGTCCAATTTCGGTAATTGGCTTTTAGCACAGGCATAGAACATGACCTGGGTTAGGCCATAGTATACCTACTTTTATTCCGGTAGTACGTTCAACTGGGATCGGATAAATTTCAACCTCCACGCGGTCGAAGCCGCGGGCAAAAGCTAGTAACAACAAACTTACTTACCTAGACCTACATGTGACGGTGAAAACCAAAGGAGAGAAAAATATCTATCTTCTATCAACATATATCAACGCACAGCCTAAACCGCTGGTCCTCATGAAATTTGAAGGGTTTGTTCTTTATGAAGAGTAGGTATCCACTAAGTAAGGGTTTTTTAAAAAACCACCCCTAAGAGGATGAATGGGGGGAGGATGAAATTTCTCGCGGGCGAAGTCGCGGGCAGAAGCTAGTATTTATATAAAAGGAGAAACTGACTGATTGACGTATCAACGCACATCAGAAACTACTGGAGCTAGGAAAGTGAAATTTTGTACACGGCTTCCTTTTATAATGGAACTAGGGAAGCACTAAGACCCGGGCTTTTGAAAATTCATCTTATTCCTTGAGTTAATAAACTTGAAACTTGGTACGGATACTTATATAATTATGTAAATTATGAAGACTGTCATTTCTTGTTTTTTCTAAACTACAATAATGATCACTTTTCTAATGCTGGCCCTGTTGTGGTCGGCTACTAGTGAAATCTCGAGAAAAAAAAATCAGCTGTTCCCTACATTTATGTTCGTATCGTATTCGTATCTATCTCGTCAAAATGTAGGGAACAGCTGATTTTTTTCGCGATTTCAGGTTTGGTCCCATAGTAAAAGTTGTTCATAATGATGAGTACAATGACCTCTTAAGAGGTTGTTAATGTTTTAGCAATAACCCTGTATGATGGCACAGACTAAAAGGACCATACAGTTGGCCATACCCGGAGGCTGTTTGCCGGCTATCCGACTGTCTGCGGCTGCGGGTCTGCCGCGGAGTGCCGCGTTGTGCCTTGTGTTGTGTTGTGTTGAGGAATTCTGACCGAAATATGTATTAGTAGGTACCTAATTAACCTACTTCATACAGACTTCGGCTCTGATGTGGAGTTGATTTTGAAATGATTACTTAGGTAGTATCTACATACTACGTTAGTTAGGTAAAAAATATAAAATATTTACTAACCTCGCAGATTGGTATACAGACTGAGAAAGGTAGGAGGAATATGTAGACTAGAGCAGCAAGACCAGCTATCCAAAATCCTATGAATATGAGGATTAAAAGCCAACATATCGAAAAACAGATGCCAAACATTTTCTGTGAAAACCGCTAAAATCAAATGATAAGGGCCTACAGATACCCTATATTATATTGTAGTCTGTGGCCCTCGTCAAAGCTGAGAAAGAACAATAAATGAAAAAAATATTGAAATGACTTCACGCACGATGTTGTCGACTCGGCTGTCATTGTGCCGCACAGAGTAAAATAATTTAAATAGTTGTGCCCTCTACTCTATCGTTATCACTGACATTTATCATAATGTCAGTGGCAAGGAGCTTATGTAGTATATAACATGGAATTAGTATGTACTCATACCGATGAGCTTAAAATATACAGCCGAAAAACCCGTGAAACGATGTCCAAAGTTTAGAAGCCTCTCTTCAAGGGCTTCCCGTTAAACCCCCCATGTATGTTTAACGACTATCAGTTTAGGGGCTAGACGGTTTTTATATTGTTTGGGAAATTCTCCCTTTTTTTTTTTTTTTCAGGATGGAAATCATCAAACGACTCCTCCCGCTCTGGGTGGAGCGGAAGGGAGTGTCAGACTCTTACTGACTAAAACCCACCCGTGTTCCTTCCTTCGCCCTTTATGTTCCGGGCCAGCGGTAACCCTTTCGGACAATCCCGCTGAGGAAATTCTCCCTTGACTTCAGACTTATTCTTCTCTTTCTGTCCCATTTTTAGGGTTCCGTAGTCAATTAGGAACCCTTATAGTTTCGCCATGTCTGTCTGTCCGTCTGTCCGTCCTGTAGCGGAGTACTGCCTCTAAGGTTATATCAGGGAAGATAAAGTATACGACTGGCACGATTTGAGACACTATATTTTTATAATATGGCACACAAATACAATTATGACTTAAGATTACTGAGATTAATTTAGATTGATCACAAAACATAAATTAGAGTAGATTATTATATTGATAGAGATTGGGTACGTCTATCAGCAGACGTTTATTCAACAGGAAGTCAAACAGTGACATAGAGCAATGTTGCTATTATAAATAAATGTTGAGAATACCATAAAATATTTAACACTTCCCCTTATTCTCAACATTCATACTCTTCAATACTTCTAAAGAGCTAACAAAGAACAAGTGACTCTAACTACATGCAGACTAAACATTAACTCTACATGCAATCCTTACATGCCCAATCCAAGGAGACTCTACTATGTACAATAATACAATATAAAATCATTTACATTCAATACATAATGTCAACAGTTAAAACATTAGGTATATTATAATAATAACAGACAACAATTTATCAACTTAAATTTAAATCTTTCACAAAATTATTATGTTTCACAGAGCAAAGTGCCTTTGTGAAAATATCAGCTGTCATATTACTAGTAGGAACATATCTTACACTAACATCGTACATTTGTATTAGATCTTTAACAAAATGGTATCTAAGGTCTATATGTTTTGTTCGTCTGTGAGAATATTCTTTAGCCAATAACAATTTCTGAGCGCTTTGGTTATCATTATAGATAACTATACTAGGGCTTTTATTGATAATTTCACACATGAAATTCTTAATAAAACACAATTCTTTCGCTACATCACATATGGCTACATATTCTGCCTCTGTACTGGACAAGGCTACGCAACGCTGTTTCCTAGATTCCCAGCTAACGACATCCCTGCCCAGCTTTACAACAAAACCTGTGTAAGACTTCCTATCTGACACATCATTTGCCCAGTCAGCATCAGTAAAAGCTTCAATATTTAAACAATTACTTTTATAGAAACAAAGTCCAAGATCTATAGTGCCTGCCAAATATCTTAGAACACGTTTGGCAGCCACCCAATGACTGTTATCAAAATTAGTCAAAAATTGACTTAGCTGACTAATACAAAATGTTATGTCAGGCCTGGTACATACAGATAGGTACATTAAACAGCCGACTAACTGTCTGTATTGATAAATGTTATCATCTAATGGTTCTGATTCTGACTTTAACAATTTATTATTCATTATCATAGGTGTGGAAACAGTTTTACAATCAAGCATATTAAATCTCTTAAGTAAGCGTTTTATATATTCTGCTTGGTCCAATTTTAAAACTTTGTCATCTCTAGTCAGTCGCATACCTAAACAAGATTTGAGTGGACCCAGGTGCTTAACTGAAAAATTACTTTCTAACAATTTACATAAGTTCTTAGTATCACAAGTACTTAAAATATAAAAGTCATCCACATACAAGGCAATAATGGTGAGTTCCTTGTTATTTCTATTCACATACACACATGGCTCACACTTACTTTGTATGTATCCATTTTCAGTTAACAATTGGTGCACTTTCAAATTCCACGTCCGACTGGCTTGCTTTAAACCATAAATACATTTAGATAAAAGACACACCTTATTTTCGTCAGAAACAAAACCCATAGGTTGCTCCATATATATTCTTTCATTCAAGTCTCCATGTAAAAATGCGGTAGTTACATCTAAATGTTCTATCGACATATTATAGTGTTGTGCAAGGGAAAATAAAATACGCATTGTCGAATGACGTACAACAGGAGAAAACGTATCAGAAAAATCTATTCCCTCTTTCTGACTAAAACCGCGAGCAACTAAGCGAGCTTTAAATTTATCAAAGTTTCCCGATGTATCATGTTTCACCTTGTACACCCATTTACATTTCACAATATTGGACTTTTCAGGCCTTTCTACTAACTTCCATACTTTGTTTTTCAATAATGATTCATACTCATTCCTCATAGCAATTACCCATTCATTACTATTTGAAGATGAAATAGCCTGTTCGTAGGATTGCGGCTCATCAAATATTGAGTTGGCAAACATACTCATTTCGTAATCGCCATACCTGATAGGTGGTTTACCACGATTACTACGCAAGGAACGGCCGCCGACAGTCACAGGGACCTCCCCCGTACTAGTCGTGCCTCCTCCGCGCGCCAACGTCTCTCCGGAAGACGCTGGTTGTGTCTCCAGCTCCTCTACAGAGAGTTCTCTGTCTGGCACACTGCCGCCAGATTCCGCATCTGAAAATTCATAAGTATGATTCATTTCATTAATTGATTCATTATTACTATTATTAGTTATGTCACTCTGAATTGAATTATTATTATCACAGATAGATTTCTCATTACACATTGTTTCAACTTGACCGCTCTCATTACTAGAACATTTAGAAACCAAACTATCAGAATTCAATTCATTAAAATATTCACGACATACAATTAATTCATTATTATTACTTTTCATGTCAATACATTTAAAATCTTTGTAAAATTTACTTTCAACAAAATTAACATTCCTTGAATAAATTACCCTTTTTGGATTGGATGGCTCAACAAGTCGGTATCCTTTTGTGCTTTCTGAGTATCCAACAAAAATACACATTTTTGCCCTAGCGTTCAACTTACTTGTACGAGTCGGCTCCGACACCAGAGAATAGGCTATGCAGCCAAAAACACGAAGATGATCCAGGTTCACTTTGTGACCAGACCACATCTCCTCAGGCAACTGTCCCGCTAAAGCAACTGTGGGGCTACGATTCTTTAAATAAATAGCAGTCATAATAGACTCCCCCCAAAAACGCTTGCAGAGACCAGCTTGCAAAAGCATACACCTAGCCTTCTCCATAATAATCCTATTAAGGCGCTCGGCCACGCCATTCTGCGGAGCACTATACGGTACTGTCAATTGGTGAAGTATACCTTCCTTTTGTAGGTAAGTTACAAACTCCCTGCTACAATACTCACCACCGTTGTCAGAACGCAGGCACTTTATATGCAAACCTGTCTGCTTCTCAACTAAGGCCTTAAAAATGATAAAATAGGAAAATACCTCAGACTTCTTCTTCATTAAGTATCCAAAAGACTTCCTCGAAAAATCATCAGTGAAGGTCAGTAGGTATCTTGCACCTCCCCAGCTGTCATCACTCATCGGACCAAGGACATCTGAATGGATGAGCTCGAGTAGCTGACCAGCACGTCTAGCTTGCCCCTTGGGATAAGCCTTGGCCACAGGCTTCCCCTCAAGGCAGGCGGAACACTGCTGAAGATCATCTTTGTCAGCTTGAAAAGAAACATTTCGTGCAGTATTGTTCATTAGAGCATTCATCCCATTCATACTAAGATGTCCTAACCGCCTGTGCCATAACACAGCACTCAAATTTGACACAGCCAACTTTGCAGTCTGTGCTCCCTGCACTTCATGTAGGGTAGCCATCGACTGCTCCTGATTGCAAACACCTTTCAACCTATACACCCCCTTGTTCAAATCAGCAGACATAATGCACCGACCATTAACTTCACATTCATCATAAATGAAACAACCATCCTTTTTAAAAACAACAACCAAACCACTCTCACATAATCTACTCACCGACAGCAAATTCTCTGATAGTTGCGGAATATACATAACGTCATTGAAAATCTTTAGACCACCATTCATCCATACTTGCATAGAACCAATCCCAGAACTCTCCAATTTTGCCCTCTTGTCAGCACAGTTTACTTTTGCTTTGTTATTTCTCAAATTCACAAACAAATTTTCACAATTACACATGTGTGATGTCGAACCACTATCTACAATAAAGTCTGTTTTAGTTGATGCATAAAAAGTTGAGGCTGTCATAGTCTGCTCTTCCTTAGAATGTTCCTCCTTTCTTAGCCGCTTCAACTTGAAACACTTCGACTTCATGTGACCCGGTTTCTTACAGAAGTGACACACAATCGCTTTCTTGTTTTTACTGTTCGCTGCAAATGCAATAGTGTTCGAGCCGCTCCCATTACCATTTTCAGTAGTATTGTTTTTCCGGTACTCTTCCTGAAGAAGCCTGGCACGAACAAGTTCTGAAGATAGTCCACTGGTGATCGATGCCGTCTCCAAAGCCGATACTAACGTATCAAATTCTTGAGGTAGGCCGCTTAAAAGTATTTCCGCAATCTCAGCATCTTCCACTAGTTTACCGATGTTGGCCAACTGCTGCACCAGCGTAAACACATAATCAATGTACGCTGTCATATTCGCGAACGTCGCAAATTCAACCCGATGCAGCTGACGAAGTAGACTCACCCGTCTGAACAAGCCCTTGTCTTCGTAAACAGTAGTAAGCTTCTTCCAAGCTTCTTTAGCAGTTTCAATACCATACAATAGTTGAAACAGTGTCGGTTTTACGCATAATGATATCCGTGCTAATGCACGTTGTGATCTATGTGGATCGGTGTCCTCCCCGGTTACCGAACTCCACAAGTTTTCTAAAACCAAATAATTCTTCATAGCAAACTTCCAGGTTTGGAAATTCGAGACGCCTTCCAGTTTCTCAAATCCACCAAGTAAGCCATATCCCGGCGTTCCGCCCGGCATGACAGCTGCAGTGCCCGCCGTAGACGGCGCCAAGTCATTATTTGCCATGTGCACAAAAGTGAGGTTATGTACTTACAATTTCTCGAATCAAATCGAATGCCACCTTTCTCTGAATCCACTTCTAGGATTTATCCTGGTCGTCCTGAGGACCTGGGCCCATAACCTGTAGCGGAGTACTGCCTCTAAGGTTATATCAGGGAAGATAAAGTATACGACTGGCACGATTTGAGACACTATATTTTTATAATATGGCACACAAATACAATTATGACTTAAGATTACTGAGATTAATTTAGATTGATCACAAAACATAAATTAGAGTAGATTATTATATTGATAGAGATTGGGTACGTCTATCAGCAGACGTTTATTCAACAGGAAGTCAAACAGTGACATAGAGCAATGTTGCTATTATAAATAAATGTTGAGAATACCATAAAATATTTAACACGTCCTCGCTTAATCTCTGTGACCGTTAGCACTAGAAAACTGAAATTTAGTACCAATATGTATATCAATCATGCCGACAAAGTGGTAAAATAAAAATTGGAAAAAAATGTTTTATTAGGGTAGCCCCCCTATATGTAAAGTGGGAAGTGATTTTTTTTTAATTTCAACCCTAACGTGTGATATATTGTTGGAAAGGTATTTAAAAATGAATAGGGCTTTACTAAAATCATTTTTTGATAATGTCAATAATTTCGGAAATAATCGCTCCAAAAGTAAAAAAACAATGTTTCCCCCCTCTAACTTTTGAACCATAAGTTTAGAAAATATGAAAAAAATCTGAAAAGTAGAACTTTATAAGGACTTTCTAGGAAAATAATTTTGAACTTGATGGAAACAACAGTTTTTGTACAAAAAAGTTGTACAAAATAATTTCTGGACTAAGTTTGTAGTATAATCGTATATGCAAGCATTTTTTTAACTTCGTTTACATATTTTATTATCCTGAACGTATCTTTTTCAAACAAAAACAAAAAAGAATTATTAAAATCGGTTCTCGTTTAAGTTGGGTTATCTTATCACTATATTCGCGCTCCAGCAGCGCTCCGCGCTCCTGCAACTGCTCCAATGGATACGTCGCACGCACTTCTACATGCGCTCCCCTTTGACACACTGCGCTCCCCTTTGTGTTCGCGCTAAAAACCGTCACGAGTCGGAGCGCCTGCCGCGGAGCGTGCAATGTTGCACGCTGTGTTCGCGCACGTACCCACTACCGGGAGCAGTTGCAGGAGCGCGGAGCGCTGCTGGAGCGCGAACATAATGGATACCCACTTTTAAACTCATAAATGGGAACACTTATTGTGACGACGGGAAACTACGGAACCCTACACTGAGCGTGGCCCGACACGCTCTTGGCCGGTTTTCAATTTTATTAAGTACATAAGTAATCTATTCATCATCTAATACAAATTATCTACGATCGATAAAAATACTATCTGTCTGAACATCACCCAAAGTTACTAAAACTTAGCTCAAAGGGAAAATTATTGCTCAACAAGATTCGTTCTAGATTTTCGGCATTCAAAAAACAATAATAGGAGTGTGACAATGAGTCCAAAGTAGTTTTAAAAACTTCCACGGTCCCCAGCTTTACAAAGCAATACAAATAATAAGTCAGTACTTTTCGGAATATTATTTGGTGAAATTTGAGTTCAAACACGATAGGAGCGTCCAAAAACTGTCTCCGTCAGATAATGAACGGTCACTAGGCGTATTTAAATTTTTTGAATTTATGCCCAAGAATTGCTTCCCTATGGCTTCTATTTGCTTCCTATTCTCAAACAATTGCTTCCTTCGTATTCTAGAAGAAAAAAAATCATTTTAAGGGTGACCGTTCATTGTGATGCCAGGACGACCGGTCTCCGAGTCGTAGTGTCCCTGATAAATAGAATTATTGAAATTCACGGTGGCCATTAATTACTTCCCGTTTGCTTCTGTCAATATTTTACAACGATTATACTGTAAGTATCACGGAAATAAAGATATCGACAAAAGTGCTGTTTATCAATACCTACATATTTTATATCCGTGAATACCACCACCAACGCCAATCGCTTCCATATTTGGTAAATAATTGATACTCAATTGGTACTAATTAGTACTTACTCGAACAACAAAATTGGTACACTAGTAGTTTTCGAGAAAATCGACTTTGAAGGTGATACGGCGAGTCACGAGTTTCGCGTGACGTCACATGTATAAATCTAAAGTATTAAAAGTTAAAACTCTAAACTCTGACGAAAAACTTTAATGCATTACCAACTCTATTACTTACCTACTATTAATATAAGGTTTAATTTAAAATGAAATAATATTACCACCTGAGACAATTAGGGCCGGACGGCCCCATACCTCAATTTAAATTGACCGTAGGAAGAATAAAACAATTTTTTTAGAAACAAATGTGTAGGCACTAGGTACCTACATATTTATTTAATAAAATATAATGTGTGACAGATATTGTATACAATATTATTATTAATTATTTATATTACCTACTTACATAATAATTATTAATTTAGGTAATACATATTTGTAATCTCAAGTTATGTACCTAATTATTGTGACGAATCCAACTGTTAATAAGTATGCATAGGTAGGTGGTTGTGGAGCATCCATACAGCACTTTTTATAATACCTACCTACTTAAACACCTAACAATCTCATTCATAATAGGGTAAATCGTTAAATGAACACGTTTAAAAAATGTTAATTAATAATGATGGCACTTAATGAATATAAAAGAAAACGGCGTTGATTCTGTGAACTGAAGTCATTTAGAAATTAAAAAACCTAATAAGTAGGTTTTATTTTATTTTTATTTATTTATTTAAGGACAACATACAAAGCATACACCAAAAATACATGTTAAAATCCCCATGTTATTATAACATTTTATAGTGTAGCCTTAATTAAAGGCTGCCACGGCATGCATTAATTTTTTTTTAGGCTATCATATAAGTAGGATAGAGCAAGGAATAGACGGAAAGAACTAAGTATACAGGATGTACCACTGATGATGACCACACCTTTCTGGTACACCCTGCGGGGTAATTGCGTAACACACTATCAGTAGCAATGGCTTTCATTTTGACAGTTCAACAACATTCATTGCGTTATTTACGTTGTTGAGCGGTCAAATTTTTCGATCATTCATATGATCGAAAAATCATTCAGATTGCGATTGAAAGTGTGTTACGCAATCAGGGTGCTGTATACAAGAACATGTCGGTCACAAAAGAATCATCACCATTATTAGTTAAACTGTTAATTTGACTAGAATATTGCTTATATAATAACCTAATTAAGTCCTCTTCCCTCCATCATCCCTTGAGCACAGTATCTCGGGAATTGTACTACTGACAGCAAGAAATCTGTGAGACCCTGCAATCAAAAACAACAACCGTTTAAGTGGAACCCGCATATGGATATTCAATACATATATTTTCTAACTTAATAGGTACAGAGCCCAGCATTTTCCTAATTTTAAAACCTTGTCGTTAATGGGGAGTTTCATGACTTTGACACTTCCCTGTGGTGGTCAGCTACCGCACCTAACAATCTAGGCTGGTTTATCACAACCTAATTCAAGACGATGAAGTCGCCCCGGCCAAAGGTAGTTAAAGAGTAAAGTGTGGTTTTAGTCAGTAGGGCCCTTCATCGACGACACCACTCAAAAGTAACCAGTTACAAACTCAAATCACCAATGAGTAGCCAGAATGTCACAGCAAGTATTTAAATGGCGGTACCTCCCCGACAACCAATCACGTATCGTAATGATCGTGGTGTATTTTTTTTTTTGTAATGTTTGCCTTGTTTGTGCAGGATAAACAATTTTTCTTTCTTTTATAAATAACTAATGCGATATGAACATGCGACCCAATGTACAAAACGCACTCTAACTGGTTTCGAAATTGTGCTACAGTAGGTATACGTGTACAGAACGATGACATACAATTTGACTTTTTTTACAAATTTTATCGTCGTATCGGTGCCTACGGCCTAATTACTAATCCGTTGAGAGGCGTCGTGGACGACGGACCTAAAAGTCTGGCAGACCCATCCTGCCATCCACCCGATAGGTGGGGGGCATCCAAGAGAATGGCCACACGAAAAAATCAGGTTCTTATTAATACGTAAAGTGCTATTTATTTAGATAGGTAGGTACATTAACTTGTATTGTGGTAGAAAGTTAAAAACATAGAATACTCACCGTTAACGCTTCTATACAGACTGTGAAGGGAAGGACAATTATGTAGATACCAGCAGCAATACCAGCTATCCAAAATGATATAAATATGAGGATTAAAAGCCAAATAATCGAAAGGATGATGTTGCCCATTTTCTGAAAAAGACAAAAAATAATAATTTTAGAGCCGTTACGTAACAAGTTACAAACTTAGGATATATTCTGTAATAAAAATGGGTGAAGTGGGCTGTCATCCCACTTAGATGCTAGGGGTAGGGGTTGACACTATTGACAGCTCACTTCACAGACCTAAGTTAACACGGTGTAATTTTACAGAATAGATCGGCTTGCTTGTGCCAGATGAAAGCCAATCATCCGCGATTGTTGCCATCGCGTGTATTTATTAACCGACTTAAAAAACATGCGCACCGAGAGCTCCGTACAAATATTTAGGTATGTAAATAGTTATTTTTTTTTTTTAATGTAGCTACAATTCTACGGTTTTCGTACTTTTTCCTATACTTGTGCTACATGGCCTACATGACATTGCGTCTTGCCAAATTTCATGATTCTAAGTCAACGGGTACCCTATAGGTTTTGATTCCGGAACATAAACGTCCGTATCTTTTGATTGTGTTGACTTAGAATTTTGTTTTTTCACTGCTTCAAGGGATTGCAGCCCTGAGTATTTGATATTAATTTCAACTTGATAACCCCACGCGTTCCTGAGAAAAAGGGTCTTGACTGACAGACAGGCAGACGGACAACGAAGTGATCTTATAAGTGTTCCCTTTTTTCCTTTTGAGATAAGGAACCCTACAAAGGAGGAAATTATTCTTCTTTTCAGGGTTCGGTACCAAAATGGTAAAAACGAACCCTTATGGTGCGACACAGTCTGTCTGTCTGTCCGTCTGTCACAGCTGGATATCTCAAGGACTACTAATGCTATCAACATGAAATTTGGAATAATTTTGGATGACGTTTCTCCAACTATTTTGCAAACTTATTTGCAAAATAGTTAGAGAAACGTCACACACCACCAAAAAACAACATCCGGTCGATTCTGTAAAAACCTCACCGTGAAAACTTAGGTGATGTGAGTTTGTTTTTGCTAGGAATTGACATTATTGACAGCTCACTCCACGCTCACTTCACCCAAGTTTTCACGGTGAGATGGACAGAATCGCACTGTTGGTTCTGAAAGGGTGTCTTAAAAATTCGAAGTGGGCTACTAAGGCATGTGAGGTATCATATGAAAGAGCGCTGTTTGCACATTCTCAAAGATTTTTTCTTATGTTTTTTGACTTTTGATGAAAAATTAAAAAAAAAAAACCGTTCCCCCAGGCTTTTCTCTATGCAAACTTCGGAGATAAGGGTATCTCCGAAAAATCTGAAATAATTCTATGTGATAGAAGTTTATGTAAAGATTATAGGAAAAATAAAACGATGTCTTTAAATAGCACACTTTTTCAGAAATTATCAACAAAAGTTTCACGTTAGTTCCACTATCGGTCTAGAGATGGCGCTTACCTAAAACTGCAATATTCTACACCGCAGTATTAAAAATCTCTGACGAATATAGGCCTCGCCAACATATGATGGTACGGAATCCTGGGTGCTCGAGTCCTGGGTGCTGGAGCTCTTGACCGGTTTTTTCATATGTACACGTTCTTAGAATGTACACAGATTTCTCCGTGGTTATTAGGCCGATTACCATGATTATTTTTAGGGTAAGCACAATAAACTGTGTGGAGAGTGCAGGTAGGTAATTGATATCTAGTAATCTAGTATGTACATGAATTAGAGCTCCACACAATACCTAGTTGTTGATGGCAGTGATGCGACTTGTTTTTGCTCGCGTTTTGGCACGATAGGTACTTAGGTATGATGATGGTGCAGATGTGACGTCGAACTTTTCAACATCGATCGTTCTGCTAATGTCTAGCCTGATTACGGTGGAGATCAAGTGATAATTAAATTTGTATGAGTACAAAGTAACCGATGGAAAATACCTCGAAATCAAGTTTTAAAATCGCACTGTTAGTACCTATAATAATTAATGGGTTTTTAATTTACATTTAATTACCGGTTAATCTTATCACAAGTCAAGTCAGTGAATGTTAAATGAGTGAATAACGACAAGAGTAGGTAGGTGAAGTTGTGTCCTGCCAAGGTACCATTAACGGTACGTTAACTTAAGACGGCGCCTATGCAGCCCAACGCGAGCGATTTCGTACCTCTCGCCCGCGCCACCCCGCGCCCCCTCTACTATAATACGCAAAAGCGCGCGGCGCGGGCGGCGAGCGGCGACGCAGCAAGCGCGATCGACTGCGTGAGTCGAGTTCGAGTTTGAACGGCGCGGTGCCGCCCAGCTGATCAACAGCGATCTGTGCTGGAGACGGACCGTGAATTTGAACTTGATTCGTATGGCAATAAAAATGTATTCGTAAAAAATTATGTCATTCAAATAAAGTTCAAATTCACGGAAGTATTTCCACGGTACGACGGATCGATGTGTAAAAGATAATACAGCTAAACAAACGAGCTCATTGTCGGTATACAATACATACATAATTATTATTTGAAGCTCTGTTCATAGACCTACAAACTGACATACCTACCACCAACATAGTAGGTAAATAGGTACTAGGGCTTCCATCCCGAGGCGCGAGTTTCGAAATTTAGAGGCTCGTGTTTTTTTTTGTGGACTCGATACTATATAGACTGATCCGTTATTCTATCCTCGCGTAGGTACTCAATCTATATGTATACTTACCTAAAAGGTTAGTATGAAATAAAATGTTATGTAAATATTCATCAATGTTTATTTATTAAACACTTTAATATGTATATTCAAAATATATAATACCATTACAATAACAATAAAAATCTCATAAAAAATAAAAGACAAAGTGGTTTCAAAAAATTTCGCGACGTGCAACGTTCGAAGGTATGTACTTATTACAAATATCGTATTACCGTAATAACAAAAAGTAATGTTCCCTAAACAAAAATAAACTCTCTCATAACATAACCATGCATGTACCTAGAACAAAATAATGTTTCCTTATAAATAAAAATATCGACCAAGCAAGTCGGGCCATGCATAATATAGGGTTCCGTAGCTGTAATTACAAACGACTGTAACATACTTTTTATGATGTAAAGATAAATAGAAGGCTATTAAAAGAGTATTGTTTGCTAAAGGCAAAGGCAAATCTTTGAACTAGGACGTCTATTGTCTATTATGCAGTTTTATCTTTATTATTCGAAAAGTTATAATCACATTGTTCGCGAAATTATTTTAAAACAGTTTTTACTAAGTTATAGCAACGTGGAAGTTTCTAGGTTAGAAATGGCAGGGAGGGTGGGGGGCACTGCAGTGCCTTGCAACGCCCCCTGGCATTGCAAGGCAGGCAATTTGGCGGGCCATATTTCGCAAACGGTATAACTGAAAAAAAGTGATGTTTTAATTTATATTACCTTCGTTTAAATAGACCTATTCAATTATACCCATCAAGAGGGGTGCATTGAAAAAAATAATTCTTCCCCATTTGTATCTTTAGGCTTGTAAAAAAAACCGCCCAAGTGCGTGTCGAACCACGCACAATGAAGGGTTCCGTAGTTGGGAATGAGTTTATCCCAAGAAGCCTAACCTTTTCTCCCCTATCAACTCCAAATTATTTATACCGCAACCAAAGGCTGTTGAGGGAATAGAAAAGGTTTTTAATTCTTTAAAAAAAATTTAAGTCTATCATTCTTCTTTCGTCTGATTCTTCATTGATTTCTATCTGACCTGTCCTCTTCGTCTGGAAACCTACAAGATTAATGCATTTTATTACATAAATATAAAGCAGACAATAATAGCAATGCATGAATGTTCTGAAATAGTAGTATATTTTTGAATAGCTCCGATACTTTCCCATGGCCAAAGCCCTTTCATATAATATGCCACTTGACAGAACTTGTACGGAACCCTAAAAACCGTCAAATAAAGAATATTCTCCTTTTTGAAGTCAGTAAAAATGCGAGAACTGCAATATTATCGATGCATTCATTTCTATTACCTACCTTTGATTCTCATAAACCAAGTCTTCGAGCTCATCATCGTCGTTCACTTCGTCCACGTCGTCGTTTTGGATTTGTTGAAACAATAAGATTTTAAACTTTTTGGACTTTTTGAATAGTAGCATTTGGGCCCGGCTTTGCTCACGTGGTACCTGAATAAAAAGTAACCTTAGTATTGCGCTTCCAGTCCCAAGCTCTGAGACTAGATTTTCAAGACTCACACACTGTCTCGGAAATTCCCGGGAATATCGAGACTTATACAGAATGAAATGGAATAGATACGCACAATGAATGATTCCGTAGTTGGAATGAATTTATGCCAAGAACAAACTTAACATTGTAGTTGAAAATCATGTTCTCACTCGTAAACTTGTAAAGCCTACGTAGCTGTGATAGTTTTCCTTTTATTAACATCGTTATACTACTAGCGTGAATTTTTTCACATATCGAAAAACAATCATTTAGCCTTAGAAGGACTTGATTTTAACAAAAATCAGCACTTTAAAGCTTATTACACTGGCCTGCAAAACTTCACACTTTTGAAATTGGAATAACTTTTTAAGTGCAGAAGATTTTCGAAAGAAGAACTTTCGAAATAAAAAGGACTCGAAAAAGAGTTAAGTCTTTTAAGAAATGGCTGAAAAGAGCTTTAAAAAGAAAAATAATCCTTTTCGAATTACAATTTTACCAATAATTTTTTGTTTCTGTTTTTGGTTTCAACCTTTTTCTTGATCGATGAGTCTTGTTACAAAAGCTAAGTTAGACAACAGCACATACATTTTATTTATCGTGCTTCTTTCACCTGAAGAATGTGCTAGGATCATGACTTTTCTGGAACTAGGCATCAGTATGCGTTGTACTGCAAGAATGGTGGGTGTGACGTTACGAACGGTCCAGAAGGTGAAACGAAGGTACGAAGAGATTGGAAACCATCTGAGGAGACCTTGTAATGACCGACCCAGGTGTACTAGTGCCCAAGAAGACCGTTATATTGTTTCCACTGTGTTGAGAAATCGCCACCTTAATGCAGTTGAAGTCCAGCAACAGCTTCTTCAGACCCGAAGGGACTACATTAGTGACAGTACAGTGAGAAGACGACTTGCTGAAGCAAATCTGAAACCCCGAAGACCAGCGAGTGGCCCCAAACTCGAGAGAGAGAGCATCGAGTAGCGAGACTGCGATACGCCCGTGAACACATACAGTGGGATGAAGAAAAGTGGTCAAGAATTTTGTTCACAGATGTGTCTCGATTGTCACTTTACACTTTCGATGGAAGGCGAAGTGTCTACAGGCGGCCTGGTGAGCGATACCTTCAAGACTGCTTCTCAGGAAGAGTCCAGTACGGTGGAGGCAGTGTACATGTATGGGTTGGCATATCTTCAGAAGGTCGCACAGAGTTAGTGGACATAGAAAATGGCACTCTGACTGGGGAAAGTTATGCCCAAGAGATGCTCAACGCGTATGCAGGGCCGTATTTAGCAAATATGGGTGACGGATCGATGCTGATGCATGATAATGCCCGGCTTCACACGACTCAGGTTGTGCAAGAGTATATTCAGGAGGTAGGTATCAGCGTGATGGCTTCGCCATCAAGAAGTCCTGATTTAAACCCGATTGAGCATGCCTGGGATGAGCTAGGGAGGCTAGTCAGAAGCTGTAGACCACCACCTACCACCCTCAGGGCACTAAAACAGGCCCTGATTGAAGAATGGGAAAATATTCCCCAACATCAGCTCTGAAACCTCGTGTTCAGTATGCCAAACCGGCTCGAAGCTGTAGTCAGAGCCCGAGGAGGCAATACCAGTTATTAAAAATTTAATTAAATGTAACTGCACTGTACTGTATTTTTGACACTAAGCTAAAAATGGCTATTTTTATTGTTTTAGATATTTTTTAAGTTAAAAATATTACTAATGTATAGTTACTAGTTTCAAAGAAAGCCGATAAAATTTGCTACAAAACGTTTTTTATTTTAAATCTCTAAATTCTATTGTTATCAATATTATATTATATCGCATCTTATTAAATTAGCCATGTTAAACTTAGTTTGTTTTAATATTAAAATTATTGTTTTGACTATTTGAGTACCGACCGAGCTCGTAGATCATGCCACGACGAAGGAATCATAATGTATAATCTGTGGAAGGAATGACAGCGCACCGCCGGTGCATAGCGGGAACAGAAATGGCGGGAAGAGGCGACTGGGGATTGTGAGGCAGCGCTACGAGATCGGTCGTGGCTAAGATTTCATGATACGAGTACAAAAGCTCAAGTTGTGTTTCTAAAAGATACCTAGTGTTCATTGTAAAGTATAGTATTTCGTTTCGTGTGTTGGAGAAATACAATAAGTAAGTACATGGAAAAGTGTCTATTATTTCTAAAAACCTCATCTCTGAAAGCCATAACCCTGAATAACAGTTAATATTATCATATTTAAACTATGATTAGACTTTCTGGAATAGTACAGAGTTATCATTTCAGAAGTGGGATAAAGATTCCCGTTTTGGCCAGTAAAATATTTTTTTCTATCCTGAATTATTTACTATCTAATCATTGTGATATTTTATTTGTTCTCTAATTGTTGTTTTGGGTCCTGGCTATTAAAAGTCATTGAAGTTTAAATTTTGTTGTTATGTAACATTGCCTAGCCATGATGATAGTTTGCTTAACACTGCGGGGACGATAAACGAACCAGACGTGATGATAATAACATGTATTATTCTCTCGTTTAGTGTCCTTCAACTGATTGTTATACAAACAAACCTATACAAATTTGTTTTTTTTTTAATACAATATGATTGCTATTATTATTATTTTTTTTAACTACCGCTAGTTCGCTATATATTATACCACCACGAGTTTTACCAATAGGTGGATGTTTTAGTATTGGCGGTATTTTGGTCGACCTTAAATTTACAACTTACTACCTTATATTTACTTTCTCATTACGATTATTATGTTACTCACGCTTTAATCGTGAAAATGTTGGCTACCTAAACATTGACAGGTGGCTTAACCATACATACTTAACCATACTTTGTAGCTTTATGAAATCCAATGAGATAGTGAATCTTACGTATATAAAAATGTGCTTATATCATGTTTAATGTTGTGCTAATTCTTTTTATTTTAGAATCAGCCTTAAGAACTAATTCTTTGGAATATAATTAACATTCTAGGGTTATCACATGGAGGGGGACAAACGAGAACGTGTTGTCTACACCCCGACAGATCCGACGGGGTCACCCACTGCTAACCGACGGTCACGCAGTCCTGCAAGACGTCAAGCCTACAGCCGGAACTTAACTCGGTCACGCAGCCGGCTGAACCGTCGGTCAAAAGGGCGCCCGAGTCGCTGCTCACCAGATCAACCGGTGCAGCCTCGAAGGCGGGATAGTCCCCGCTCTCGCAACCGGTTGAGTCAACGACGTCGCAACCCGGAGGCCCGACAGCGAGGTGAGCAGAGGAGCCGCAGCCCGGACCGCCGAGCATCGGCCCGCGCGGACTGCCGAGCATCGAGCCGCGCAGACCGCCGAGCATCGAGCCGCGCAGACCGCCGAGCATCGAGCCGCACGGACTGCCGAGCATCGGCTCGCGCAGACCGCCGAGCATCGAGCCGCGCAGACCGCCGAGCATCGAGCCGCACGGACTGCCAAGCATCGAGCCGCGCAGACCGCCGAGCATCGAGCCGCACGGACTGCCGAGCATCGAGCCGCGCAGACCGCCGAGCATCGATCCGCGCAGACCGCCGAGCATCGAGCCACGAGGACCGCCGAGCATCGCGCCACACGGACCGCCGAGCATCGCGCCACACGGACCGCCGAGCATCGAGCCGCTCCGACCGCCGAGCATCAAGCCGTGTGGACTGCCGAGCATCGGAGCGTCTCTCACCTGGCCGTGCAAGCTGTCACTCGCCAAGCCGTGGGAGGTGCCGTTCGCGTAGCCCAGTGAGGCAGCCGCGAGCTAGCGCGGTGAGAGACGTGCAAGCCGCAATTCAAGATAAGACCACCGGTGAGTCAACTTCTCTATTGGGATTATCTACTCTTTCGGATCTTGTCAATGTTTTAAAATCTATGTCTAATAATAGTGCTGATAAGTTAGGTTCCCTTAACAACACGATTCCCGAATTTGACCCAAGTAAACGGGAACAGACAATGACTATGTGGCTTCATAAAGTCAATGAGTGCACAACCATTTATGCATGGTCGGAGAAGCAAGTAATTCATTTTGCATTACCAAAACTAAAGGGTCAGGCCCAAAGATGGTACGAGGGCCTTCCGTCGGTCCTGTTTACTTGGGCTGAATGGCAGGAGAAACTTTTAGCTGCTTTCCCATCGGAAGAAAATTATGGCCAAATGTTAAGCGATATGTTGGCCAAACGGGCTAGGTTCTCAGACTCCTTAGAAGAGTATTATTATGAGAAACTGTCACTAATCTATAGATGTGGTATAGATGGGAAAAGGGCAGTCGAATGCGTTTTGCATGGCATCGACGACAGGTCAGTTAGATTAGGTGCTGAGGCAGCTCAGTTTGATGAACCTAACAAACTCCTTTCATATTTACGTAATGCTCGAAATATAAAATTTAATAACGAGCGTAAATTAACTAGAGGTCAACCTCTAAAACACCAAAATAGCTCTAACCCTAGGCCTACACGTTGTTCTAATTGCAAGAAGGAGGGTCATGTTACATCTCAATGCACTCAACCCGTAAAGAAGTGTAGTCGATGCAATAGAATAGGTCATGAGGTGGAACAGTGCTATGCCAAACTGCCGACGGTTGAAGAGAAAAAGGTTATGCTAGTAGAGGATACAGGCGATGTAGGCGCGGTTGACTCTTCAAAAATAACCACTCCGGTGTCGGAATCGAACAAGAAGTATTTCAAATCTGCTACTGTGAACGGTTTTTCCATAACTGCGTTCATAGATTTTGGGAGCGAATGCTCAATGATTAGGTTGTCAGAATTTCGAAACATAGGTTTGAGTTATTGTGTCAATAATCTTCCAGTACTAAGAGGATTCGGCAATTCGGTTGTCCCTTGCGTAGGTAAACAACGAGTTCAGATAATTATTGATCAGGTGGAAGCTGATCTCGAATTGTTGATAGTCGCAGATGATGCAATGCATGTGCCCCTTTTAGTAGGTCAAACATTTACGGAGCAGCCACACGTAATCATTCGTAAAACTAGTGACTCCTTGAAGATCTCTGAACTTGAGCACCAATATGTAGTACCTAATAGCAAAATAAATTTGCTCTGTAAAGATTCCGTCGAAGTTTTGGGTCATGCTGTTGTAGATGTGTATACAGATCCGCCACATCAGGGCGACGTCTTTGTCGATGGAAGTTTGCGATTTCAAAAGGGTGTTCGCTACGTAGTAGCTGCTGGATTGTTCCACATGAGAGAATGTGGAACAGGACAGATCGTTGTCAGCAATTCTTCCTCAAAACCATTGACGTTTAAAAAACTTTCTCTGATTGCTCGTGGTCGTGTGGCTCAGGAAGAGTCCAGTATGCAAGTTTTGAACATTTCCTCAACTGTCAGTAATGGGTTTAAGTCTATTACTGAAGCTGATTTAAATCTGGACGACAAAATTACTCCCGAGCATAAGATCCAACTACTCAATCTACTGAATAAGTACCGATCCTGTTTTGCTTTCAATTTATCGGAGTTAGGGAACACCACGGCTGGTTATATGAAAATAGACCTCCAAGATAACCAACCCGTCGTCTATAGACCCTATCGTTTGTCGATCAGCGAAAAGGAGAAGGTTAGGGAAATAGTTTCCGAATTATTGGAGAATGACATCGTAACACCATCAACGTCATGTTACGCGAGTCCTATTGTAGTGGTTAGGAAGAAGTCTGGTGAACTTCGTTTATGCATAGATTATCGTGCCCTTAATAAAAAGACTGTCCGCGAAAACTATCCCATGCCGCTGATTGACGATCAACTGGATGTCCTTTCTGGTAATAAATACTACACGACTTTGGACCTTGCGTCAGGTTATTATCAGATACCAATCCGGGAAGCAGACAAACACAAAACTGCGTTCGTGACGCCGGATGGTTATTATGAATTCAATCGTATGCTATTCGGCCTTGCTAATGCCCCTGCTACATTCCAACGTGTTATGAACCAAGTCCTTGGGTCATTGCGACACAAGGAAGCCCTGGCCTACTTGGATGACGTGATTATTCCTTCAAAGGATATCAATGAAGGAATGTCGAGATTAGAGTCAGTGCTGCGCTTGTTTGCCAATGCTGGCCTTACATTAAAGCTTCCCAAGTGCTTCTTTTTCTGTAGCTCGGTCGAATATTTGGGCTTTGAAATTTCTGCTAGTGGCATTCGTCCCGGTGAAAGGAAAGTAGAGGCTGTGAAACTCTTCCCAACTCCTAAGAGTCAACATAATGTTCGCCAGTTTCTTGGGCTGTCCAGCTTCTTCCGCAGATTTGTCAAAAACTTTTCGGTTATTGCAAAACCTCTTACACAACTATTGAAGAAAGACTCCAAATGGTCATGGGGTCCGGAGCAGGAAACTGCATTCCGTTGTTTACAAAAAGAGCTTGTACAGCGTCCCACTCTAGCCCTATACAATTCGAAGGCAGATACCCAGCTTCATACGGACGCTTGTAAGATTGGAGTGGCAGGTATCTTGTTACAAAAAGATGAGAACGATGTGCTTAAGGCAGTCGCTTACTTTAGTAGGCAGACAACGCCCGAGGAACAAAACTACTCGTCATACGACTTGGAGACGCTAGCCGTAGTTTCTTCCTTACAGAAGTTCCGCGTTTACTTAGTTGGTATCCCTTTTAAAATTATAACCGACTGCAACTCGCTTCGTGCGACCTTTCAAAAGAGAGATATGATTCCACGAGTCGCTAGGTGGTGGGAACAGATGCAGGAATATAATTTTTGCATTGAGTATAGGGCTGGTCATCGCATGGCTCATGTCGATGCACTCAGCCGGAACCCTATACAGCAGGCTCATGATGTTATGGTCGTTAACGATTGCGATTGGTTAGCTACAGTCCAAGGCGCAGATAGTGAGATTCAAAGGATCGTTGGAATTCTAAAAGATCCTCAGTTTAATGATGTAGTTGACATTAAATCAAATTTTAAGTTGAAGAATGATAGGCTCTTTAGGGTAACTAGTGACGGTGATAGGTGGGTCGTACCGAAAGGGGTCAGGTGGCAGATTGTTAAACAAAATCACGACGATATAGGCCACTTTGCACTTGATAAAACTCTGGAACGTATCAAAGCGACATATTGGTTTGCAAAAATGCGTAACTTTGTAAAGAAATATGTCGGTTCTTGTCTAGAATGCGCTTATTCAAAAGCCGCTGGAGGCAAGAAGCCTGGTACTTTACATCCTATACCAAAGGTTGATATTCCTTTTGACACCATCCACGTAGATCATGTTGGCCCCTTTATACGCAGTGCGAGAGGAAACATGTTCATTTTAGCTCTGATTGATGCATTTACTCGATATATTTATTTAAAACCCGTAAGGAACACAAAAACTTCTACCTCTGTAAAAGTTTTCCGGGAGTATTTTGGTTTGTTTGGTGTCCCAAAAAGGGTCATATCTAGGGGTCGCAAACCGGGATACCGAATTTCGAAAATACCGGAATACCGGGCCAAATTTAGGTCTAATTAATACCGGTATTCATTTCACAAAAACCGGGATATTCGGTATTTTCGGTTTTAGTAAAATAAATAAAAAGCAAATACAAATAGAAAAAGTTACGCGCCATTTAATTCAAATTACATGTTTTATGAGAATTTATTATTTTTATGTTTTATGAGAATTAATTAGAAGTGCATTTTCTTGGTTCGTTGTTCGTTTTGTTTATGTTGAGACTGTTGGGAGATGTTTAAGTTTGATAAACATTTTATTTTTAGAACTGATTCCTAGTAGGAATCCTACTTCCTAGTCAAACACTACATTTAATTAAAGTATTTGAACTAGTTAACCAGTTACCTAAGTTATTTTAATAAAGGAATAAACGGGAATTTAGTATTAGTAAATTATTGCTAAGAACTAACTGATTGATTACCAACATATCAAATAATAAACCTTGTGTCAATGAATATTTTGTTTTATTTAGAAGATAAATTCATTTAGGTTAGGTACCTACTTACTATTCCTCCGAAAACTAACTTTATTATACTGAATTTGCTAACTTTAGCTTAATCCCGGAAATATTGAAAATACCGGATTATCGGTATTGGTCTGGAGCCAATACCGAAAATACCGGTTTTGCTTAAATGATTCGGTATTGCGACCCCTAGTCATATCGGATCGTGGAACCTCGTTTACAAGCGAAAACTTTAAAAAGTTTATGATCGAAAAGAACATTAAACATGTGTTGAATGCTGTTTCTACCCCAAGGGCCAATGGTCAGGTAGAACGCTATAACAGGACACTTGTTGATGCTTTGACTACAAAGTGTGTTGGTTCTCCTGATAATAAATGGGATGAGCATCTACCCGATGTTCAGTGGGGCATGAACAATACGTTCAATAAGGGCATAAACATAAACCGAACACCGTCAGAGGCTCTGTTCGGCATTAGACCATCGGGTTCAAGTGACTGTAGAATCGTATCCGAACTGTCAGACGACTTATCTGGTTCTTCTAACAGCCCAGACCTGTCACAAATAAGACAAGAAATCAACTCTCATGTTAGTTCCTATCAAGAGTCGCAAAAGAAGGCTTATGATGCAAAGCACTGCCCAGTTCCAAAATATAAAGTGGGTGATCTTGTGAGAGTCGAACGTCAAGTACCAGCTACAGGAAATAGTAAAAAACTTGTTCCGAAGTTTCAGGGACCCTATAGAATAACTAAAATTTATGATTTCGATCGGTATCAAATCGAGGATACTCCCCTCACACGCAAATCTAACCGGTCTTATTCGACAGTTGTTGCAAGTGATAAAATTAAGGCCTGGTTGAACTTTAATAGACCACATGACGAATCATCTGGCAATGACACCGAATGACCTAAATACCTATGTAATATGTTTGCATCAAAATGTAAATATTATTTTTAATTCGTGATTTTCAACAAACCTTACTTATTTCAGTTTTACTTAGTATTTGGGCCATGAAATAATGCCCGTTACTGTACACAATCCTTTCAGACCCTTAGACCATGAAATAATGTCTACTGAGGTCAACTCTGGCCATGAAATAATGCCAGCAAAATGGGCCATGAAATAATGCCCGTATATGTACACAATCCTTTCAGACCCTTAGACCATGAAATAATGTCTACTGAGGTCAACTCTGGCCATGAAATAATGCCAGCGAAATGGGCCATGAAATAATGCCCGTATATGTACACAATCCTTTCAGACCCTTAGACCATGAAATAATGTCTACTGAGGTCAACTCTGGCCATGAAATAATGCCAGCAAAATGGGCCATGAAATAATGCCCGTATATGTACACCTTATTAATATTTACGATTTGTGATTTGTCTAATAAATAAATTTGTTTTCTTTACACTAAATAAAATAGGTAAGTACACCAAATGATGTACATACTGCTGTTAGACCATATTATTATTGTAATGTATTAATTTGTTCAATAATTATTGTCGTTGACAACATATAGGCTAGGTATATTAAGGTGTTTTCTTTGTTTTCTCCTTCTTATACGAGGACGTATAATGTACCTTGGATGGCCGACTGTTATCAATATTATATTATATCGCATCTTATTAAATTAGCCATGTTAAACTTAGTTTGTTTTAATATTAAAATTATTGTTTTGACTATTTGAGTACCGACCGAGCTCGTAGATCATGCCACGACGAAGGAATCATAATGTATAATCTGTGGAAGGAATGACAGCGCACCGCCGGTGCATAGCGGGAACAGAAATGGCGGGAAGAGGCGACTGGGGATTGTGAGGTAGCGCTACGAGATCGGTCGTGGCTAAGATTTCATGATACGAGTACAAAAGCTCAAGTTGTGTTTCTAAAAGATACCTAGTGTTCATTGTAAAGTATAGTATTTCGTTTCGTGTGTTGGAGAAATACAATAAGTAAGTACATGGAAAAGTGTCTATTATTTCTAAAAACCTCATCTCTGAAAGCCATAACCCTGAATAACAGTTAATATTATCATATTTAAACTATGATTAGACTTTCTGGAATAGTACAGAGTTATCACTATAGTTTAGAAAAAATATAAATTTTAAAAGTGTATTACTTAGTTTTGCAGGCCAGTATATTTCACAAACTGATCCCTAAATCGAAAAATGGTTTTCACAAACCCGCAAGATTTTTTAAAGGACCATCCAACGGTAACATGGGTAGACGAGAAAAAAAAAACAGCATGTGTGCAATTTACACGTGGTAGAAGGTGAAACCTTCAAAAACACTGTATAATGCTTCCTGTCTCATTTTCTCCCACGTTAAATCTTATGAATTTACATGTCTCTTTTTATTTTTACTGTCGCTTTTTCGTTTCATAAACTTTGAAATTACAACGATGCTAAAGAACATCCATCGATCCATCCATCCATCCATCCATCGATCCATCGATCCGTCGATCCATCGATCCATCGATCCTTCGATCCACCGGTCCGTCGATCCGTCGATCCTTCGATCCACCGATCCGTCGATCCATCGATCCGTCGATCCGTCGATCCATCGATCCATCGATCCGTCGATCCATCCATCCATCCGTCGATCCATGGATCCATCGATCCATCGACCTGTCGATCCATCGATCCGTCGATTCGTCGATCCACCGATCCGTCGATCCATCGATCCGTCGATCCATCGATCCGTCGATCCATCCATCCGTCGATCCATGGATCCATCGACCTGTCGATCCATCGATCCGTCGATCCATCGATCTGTCGATCCATCGATCCGTCGATCCATCGATCCGTCAATCCATCGATCCGTCGATCCATCAATCCATCGATCCGTCGATCCATCCATCCATCGATCCATCGGTCCATCGATCCGTCGATCAGTCGATACATCGATCCGTCGATACATCGATGCTTCGATCTTTCGATCCATCGATGCTTCGATCCTTCGATCCATCGATCCATCGATCCATCCATCCATCAATCCATCGATCCATCAATCCATCGATCCATCGATCCATCGCGATCCGGCGATCCATCGATCCATCGATCCATCCATCCATCGATCCACAAAAACACATAAAATTTCAAATCACAACGATGCTAAAGAAGTTTTCACTTCAAAAACATCCCCACTTTACGAGTACCAAAAAAAACCGATAGCGTAAAAAAATTTTTTTCAAGATTTTATTTTACCACTTTGTCGGCGTGATTAATAATGTACGGACGCCAGCACATCAACCTACCCGAAACTGTCAAATTTTCGCAATCAACTTTGAACCTTATGCTTTAGTGATAAAGTTGAAAATCTATTAAAGAAATCTGACAGATTGTAGTAACTTGATGTGCTGGCGTCTGTACATATTATATCCATGCCAAATTATAGTTTTCTAATAGTACTAAGAGCCTCTGAGCTAAACTGCGGACGGACATGGCGAAACTACTTTTGTATAAGGGTTCCTTTTTGACTACGGAACCCTAAAAAAGAGAAAGCCATCATGGCAAATTTTTTTTTTCTTTAAATAAAATTCATCAGTTTGAATAAGTAATATTGATTAGTAAAAATATCAGTGATTGAACCAGGATGATATTATTTTGATACTTATTGTATTTTTACCCGCATTATACAGCGTGGCGGTACAATGGTGACATTAATTTAACACACATATACGTTTTCACATTTTCGTTTCATGAAGAAATTATGTTTCCATTAAACGTTATTATTTGCGGATTTATTTAAAGTTTTCTAAAATAGCATTTTGGAGCAACCTGTACTTAAAGAACTGTCGCGCAGCGGTCATTTGCCGGGTCACGGATCATAACATCGCATCAATGAAATTAAAATAAATAAACAATACTTTAAAGTAACGTGATATCCCTTTGTCGGCGAGCGGGCGGCGGGCGCAGGCGACGCGTGCCCCCCCCCCCCCCGCCGCCCCGTCGCGTCGCAGCGAAATCCAATTCTTTTTTTGCATTTCTAGTGCTAGCCTAACTCGTGCCCTTGACACACTTCTTCACAGTAGTGCACATAATTACGTCGACTAATTTTGTGAATGTTTCCGCGAAAAAGACGCTTACCTATTGTTTTATTTATTTATTTTTGTGTAATGAACTAATGAGTAATTAGATTATGGTACTGCGATAAAGACGCTTTGTTTTGTTTTCGTTTTCTAATTTAGTAGGTACGTTGACATCTCTTGCGATACGGGCGCTTTTATTTGTGTTATTAGTGCTTGTGTAAACTTGTGATCGTGATGGCAAATACACATCCGAACTACACAGCAGCTGAATATGCGGACATGATCCTAATTTACGGAGAATGTCGTGAAAATGCCGCTCTTGCCATAAGGACATATCGCGAGAGATATGGCGGTTCAAGACAATGCCCTACTAATCCTCGCACTATTGTAGGAGCTCTTCAGCGCATCCGCGAAAACCGGCCAGTGGATCTTAGGTCTCAACGCCCTGATCGACCACCTACACGACAAAACCCAATCCAATTAACTGAAAATGTGCTACAATATTTCCAAAACCAACCCAAAACTAGCCTCCGCCAGAGCGCTAGGCATTTTCAAGTTCATCACAGTACCGTCCATACGATATTAAAGCGCGAAAAGTGGCAGCGCGTGAAGCGACGCGTTGCCGCTCAGAGTTAACGTAAGCCAGCGTAACGTAGGTAAGTAATTTCATGAATGATTTTTTGCAAGGGTGATCCCAATTTTAGTTACATTTTTATCATTTAGTTTGTTTGAAAAAATTTTTTTTTCAATTTACGAGTTATTTTAACCTACTAAAATTAATATGATTAAAGGGCACTAGCCCTACACGTGTGTTAAATTAATGTCACCATTGTAGCGCCACGCTGTATAGGTAGATAGGTAGGAACACACGGCTACGTACCAAGCTATACATTTCCAGTATATAAGCTGACCTCTCATTGTACGGGAAAGATTCAATTATGTTACATTATGCGATTTAAAATTTACATACATAAATACAAAGCATGACGCCTGTATTGCCCGATGAGGTGGGCAGAGGTGCGGGAATCGAACCCAGGACCTCACAGCTCAGCAGTAGCGCTTGCGACCGCTAGACCAACGAGGCAGGTAAAAAAAATATTAACGGGGATTAAAAATTTACTTACTTTTTTTCCCCAGGCAATAGACATTCGAAATACCTAAGTAGCTAAGGAAATAAAAGAATTGATACCGTTATATAAATCGGTAGTTAGGTACAGATGCCAGCACACCAAGCTACCCGAAACTGTCAAATTTTCCCATTCAACTTTGAACCTTATGCTTCAGTGATAAAGTTGAAAATCTATTAAAGAAATTTGACAGATTGTAGTAGCTTGACATGCTGGCGTCTGTACTTACTTTTTTCTTTCTTTCGTTCAGAATACGGAGTTGTTCCCTAAAACGTTTTGTTTTGTTTTTGTTTTTTTTAAAAAACGTTGTCCCACACTAGGAATTACTCCTGTATCGTGGGTGCATTTACAAACATTTAAATTCACATACACAAACATCCAGATCCGGAACAACTACCTGTAGGCAATACAAATATTTGTCCGGTCGGGAATCGAACCCGCGACACGCAGCGCAGCAGTCGATCGCTCAGCCACTGCGCCAACCACGGAACAAACTGTTTTTTCTGTTCCGTGGCGCCAACCATGTGTCGTGTTTTCCGAGAGTTTTCTTTTTGCCCATCTTTATTTACACTAAATAATGATAATAATTTATTATGTTTACACCAAACGGGTTTAACTCCTTCTTACAGTAGGTAATACTTACCACTAAACAAAATAAAAATGTCGAAAATAGTCCTCTCTCTGTAATGTCGCCAAACATAGGTTCGTCCTCCAACAGGTGCCGTAGCAGACTGATTGAATAAATTGAAAAGGATAGCGCTATTACTACCGCGTGCAAAACAAGAGACAGAAAGAGAGTATGCTCGCTTAGAATAAAATGACGCAAGCGCCAAATCACTGGATTGCTAATTACGAGGAGAACGAGTAGAAAAATAAAAAAATAATTCTGCACGATTTGAGATAATATTATTACCTATCTATTAGTTTAAAAATCATCATTAAATTCCATAGGGTTTCAGAGATCTAACTCAAAATAAGTGCAAAACGAGGTTTTTTCGTTATTTTTTTTTATCGAGATTTTTTTATCCAATCGTGTTTTCGCTTCTGCAAATTTAAAGATTATAAGTCCAAGTTTAATGTGTCCAAATAGCAAACTCTCAAGTCTTACAGATACCGATATCCAGATCGCCCAATATCACCAAAACATCATAATATAGACTCTTAAACTTCACCCTCCTCTAGACTAGATATCCTAGCCAGAGTTCTATCTATGTATTAGATACTAATAATAAAACCGAAGAGTTTGTTTGGTGGAACGCACTAATCTCTGTAACTACCGGTCGGATTTGAAAAAATACTTTTGGGTTTGGCTCTCGAGGAATGCTACATAGGCTATTTAACGCTATGACCCTTAGGAGCCGATCGAGCAATAAGAATAAATGTCGCTAAGCGAAAACGAAGTGATAGCCCGGCCAGGTGATGCAATGCCATTTCACGCGAACGAAGTCACGGGCAGAAGCTAATTTAATATATCTGTCAATGCGACATAATTATGGGACAAAAAAAATACATAGTAAGTAGCTAAGTAGTCACATTCGGCGTTTTTTGCTTAATATTCTACGGAGGTACAGAATTCGTGTACGAGTCCAATTAGCACTTATGTATTTCTTTTTCTATGATCAAGGCTAATATGCCTAGCAATTTGATAGGACCCTTGATTTGATTAGTCTGTGAAGTCCAGCACCCAAATTTCGTAACACACTATCAATCACAATCTAAAGAATTTTGAAAGATATTGCATGGCTTCTTAAATGTTTGATATGTCTGCTCAATAACGTAAATAACGCAATGAATATTGTTGAACTGTCAAAATTAAAGTCTTCTGTGTTACGCAATTACCCCACAGGACTTTTATAAGCCCAGCAAATTATTATTATATCTGAATGTCACCGTCTATCATCATCATCATCATTTCTGCAGGAAGAGTTCCACAGCAGTGGAACATAGGCCTCCCCAAGCACCGTCACTTGCTTGCCCTTTAAAGGCTCCTTCAAACAGGCGCGACACGCGATAAAATCGCGTGCGACACAAAGGCACGGCAAGTCGCGCAACGAGCGGTGCCATTGTGTCGCGCGCGATTCGCGTCGCGTGTCGCACCTGTTTGTATTTCTGATACACGCTGTATAGTTTGTTTGTAGAAAAGTACACAAAATGAATAAGTATGTAAATAGACACCAAATTCTCACCTTCAAGAAGTCTTTGAATTGATAATGTAGCCCCCGAAGGGTCAGGCAGAGGTGTAGATACCTTTAGTAGGTACCTACACCCACATTTTGGGTTTATTCCCGGTCGTCCCCACCTTGTCGTCCCCAGTGGGAACGAATGGGAAAAAAAAGTTTCGTTCGTCCCCAGTGGGGACGATTGGAACTTTTTATTTCCCACTCGTTCCGTTATAGACCGAGAGTCAAAATGCAGTAATGGAGATTTCAATAACAGATTTCACGGATTGTTAAAATGTTTCAATTACGTCTTTCTGAGCAAGAGTGAACAACGTTTTTGATTAAAAATATTTTAAAAAGACTGAATCACAGGTAATCAACGTATTTACAATAATTCTCTCAAAATTATGCATCACAGATAATCAACTTAATACACAAATGCGTACAGTTTTAAGGTGCGCATCACAGATAATCAACTTATTTACATAAATTCTAACAGTTTTAATGTGCGTATCTCAGATAATCAACTTATTTACATAAATTCTTACAGTTTTAAGGTGCGTATCACAGTTAATCATTTATTTACAATTATTATTATTAAGTTCTTATTAAATAAGAATTGCATTACGCTGATAGTCTACTTATAATTATCAATAATAAGCATGTAAATTAGTAAGTACAAATAAAGTTTCTATAAAAGATTTTGAAATTTCGAATTTATACAAGATTCGCAAAATGAATTAATAAAAGGTGTCGGGCATTTTCTTGAAATGGTACGGTTTTAACTTGTTTAGTTATGTAGCTGAGACCTTTTAAATGTCTGTTTTTTTAATCATTCAAATGTGATAACTTTGTGATTAGCCGAGATTTTTATACAGAACTGATTAGAAATTTCAAAATCTTTTATAGAAACTTTACTTGTACTAATTTACATGCTTAGTGTTGATAATTATAAGTAGACTATCAGCGTAATGCAATTCTTATTCAATAAGAAAAAAAAAATAAGAACTTAATAATAATAATTGTAAATAAATGATCATCTGTGATACGCACCTGAAAACTGTAAGAATTTATGTAAATAAGTTGATTATCTGTGATTCAGTCTTTTTAAATTAATTGTATCAAAAACGTTGTTCACTCTTGCTCAGAAAGACGTAATTAAAACATTTTAACAATCCGTGAAATCTGTTATTGAAATCCCCATTACTGCATTTTGACTCTCGGTCTATAACGGAACGAGTGGGAAATAAAAAGTTCCAATCGTCCCCACTGGGGACGAACGAAACTTTTTTTTCCCATTCGTTCCCACTGGGGACGACAAGGTGGGGACGACCGGGAATAAACCACATTTTGTAGATGAGTTTTAAATAAGTATGAATTTGAGTTTTCAATTAGGTATGTAAGTAAGAACAATTTAATAATTTTATTCAAATAAAGATTGTTGAAAAAAGTGGTGAGGTATAGTTGAATTGAAACCTTTTAGATACAGATGAATGTGTTATTACCTAAATCCCTTTAGTGAGATTGTTATTGCGTAAGAATTTAGATAACCTGCGCCCTAATTGCGTAACCACAATCTGAATCATTTTGAAGGTTATTGCTAATCCATTGCTTTATAATATGTATGTTCGAAAAATGTGTCTACTCAACAACGTAAATATCGCAATGAATTATAATGAACTAATAATATAAAAGCCTATAAAAATTGCTACTGATAGTGTGTTACACAATTACCCCGCTGAATAGCCTTTGTTTACACTTTCTTTAGATACTTTTGGAACAGACCATATTTGTCGGTGGGTACTTACATCCACAAACACGCACAATAATTTCCACATTGTTTGCCATTAAAATATTATGATCGTAGGTAGGTACCTACATCTTCATGATCATTCAACATGATGTCACGAAAAATTATGTCAAGGAGCCAAGTTAAGAAACAATAAAGTGATCTACTAAGGTTTATTTTTAGCTCCTAGTTACGTCAGGGGCGATCCTGCCTTGGTACGAATACATAAACAATTACAAAATGGTAACCCCCGTTCTAAAGCCGCCAATTAGTTATGTACAGACGCCAGCACATCAACCTACTACAATCTGTCAAATTTCTGTAGTAGATTTTGAACTTTATCGCTAAATCATAAGGTTCAAGGTTGATTGGGAAAATTTGACAGTTTCGGGTAGCTTATGTGCTGGCGTCTGTACCTACAGCAAGCGACGCGCCAGTCGTGTGAGATTGAGGCCGGTCATTGCATCGTTTTGAACGTGCAGTAGACCTTCGTTACTGCAGTCTACCAGCAGTCAGCAGCAGTAGGTACCTTCCTACCTACTGCTAATTTATATTCTACGAATAAAGTTATCTGTCGAAAAATCAGCTCTAAATCACTCAAAAAATGCCAAATTCCTTTGTAAAAAGCCCGTCCTACCCCTCTAACTGTACCTAATGGTAGTTTGAGAATTTTATAGGCGCGAGCTAAATCAAAAGCAGCTCCTATTTCCTAAACCGTTACGCAAAACATTAGGTAGTAGATATTTTTTAAGGCGGCTTTCACATTGTTTTAAAGTTAATTTTAGCGGGTTTACATTTGCATTCGATGACAGTCTGGGGGCCACCAGCCGCTGTTGTAATTTGATCAGTCCACCTCATCAGTGACCTCCCACGGCCGCGTGGGCCAGGGGCCGTATTCTCTATGACAACATTGACAACAATGAACGTAAAGCAGTCTACACACCAAACCCGCCGACCCGCCGACACAGCCCGGCTTGATGTCCGGCGGCTTTTATTTCAAAAGAATCATGTCGGCGTCTTGTACCCGCGCGTGTCGGCGGGTCATCATGTCGGCGGGTCGGCGGGCTTGGTGTGGAGACTGCTTAACCGCGGGAAATGAACACGAGGTTGGCGTAATTAGCTAAGGAATTGACGTGGTTTCGAAGTAAGGAATCATGGAATGGTCATAGTTTATTAAAGCTCAGATGGAGACCAGAACCAGATAGAGAGAGATCGTGAGGTGATCTACGACTATTCCTGCGATTGGATATAATTCATCGTGACCACGACCGCTCTGGCAAGAGTGTGAAGCGAAGAAGTCATTTGCAATAACGAAGTAGCGAGGGTCTGCCCGGCTGTGCAAAAACACTTCGAAGTTTTAAGACCACCTTTCAGTCCATTGCCATGTTGAATGGCAATGATGATTCTTTGGCCAAAAAAATAGGCCAGCCCTCTGGTCACTTGAATAGTCAACCAACCGCTTGGCGATGTCTCGAAATACTAAGTGGCACTTAGTATTTCAAGACAGCGCCAAGCGGCCACTGGCCCACAATGCCCACTTAGTAAGTGGGCATTCGGGCCCCATGGCCCTAGTGTTTCAACCCCTAAGGGCTCAAACGACTATTTTATATAAATTTCAGAATTTTATATGTATACTATATTTCAGAGTATCTAAATGTCAAATTGATAGCATTAGTAGTTCTTGAAATATCCAGCGGTGACAGACGGACAGACAGACAGACAGACTGAGTCTCACCATAAGGGTTCCTTTTTACCATATTAGTACGGAAGGAACCCTAAAAACACATCTCACATCTCTGACTATTGGGTAGGTATATCTAAAGCGTACTTTCCCGCACTAGTGCTAGTGCGGGATTGCAATAGTTATTTGTGCAACAAGAGAGCAAAGTAGTTTTTTGCTGCGAGTGCTGATTTTGAATCCCGAGCAAGCGAAGGATTCAACGATTGAATCACGAGCGTAGCGAGTGATTCTAAAGTTGAATCCTGAGTGTGGCGAGGGATTCAACGGCACGAGATGCAAAAAAACTTTGCTCTCGTGTAACACACATAACTTTTCACTTCAGCAGCGAGAACACTTTAGGAGATAAAATAATAAACAGGAATAGATTGAAATAACTATTTATTGTGAATCAAAATAATTAACATTGTAGGTAGATACCAATTCTATAAAATCTAAAAAATAAGATAGCATCACCGTCTCCGAAAAACTGCTTGCGCCCTTTGTAAGTCTCCATTCATTGAAGACATGGTATGCTTTCAGATATTTCTCGCGAGACTTCTCAGGTAGGAAACATGTTTTAACTCTTCCGGTGTTAAAATACTGTTCTCGTCGCTAGTTTCACTCATATTTTACGATTATTTTAATATTTTTTAACTTATTCAACTCTGTAGATACGCCAGTCACGAAATTTTATTCCCGCTCATATTTAAATTAAGGCGTGTTCGGAAATAGCACCCATGATATTTTATTATTCAAAATATATTACGTATGTACCTAACATTCATTGAAACTAGAAATAAATATTTACAAGTTAACTATCAGTTTTATTTGCAGTAAATACTTATTTTCGTTTAAATACAACAATAAGTTAAAAATTCAATAAATTACATTAAAAGACATAATTTTTTTTTTGCAAAATTTCTTTAGTTAGTACGAAATTCCGAACGTGTTTGTCTTTGAGGTCGAATTCAAAATCCGAACTTCGAAAGGGCTGGTCTTTGTCTCTCTCTCTTTCTAATGGCGGGAAAGAGATAGAGTGTGAATGTTTCGAATTGTATGATTAACCCAAGGCTGAATAATATATTCGCGGCTTTCTGAAAAAAAAATTAAAAAGTTACTTTGTCTCACTCAGTGAGCAAAATCGCATTTTGCTCACTGATTTCACGCAGCAAAACCTACTTGTTTGAGCTACTGAAGTGAAAAGTAATAATTAAGACTGTTAACTACACTGCATCATGGTGCAATAAGTGCAATTTTTATATTCCTTTCTTTTACTTTTTCTTTACTTGAATTTCATAGAATCAATCAATTCTAGCCAGTTAATATGGACCTATCCTTTATGAGTAGGTACCTACTCAAGAGAAAACAAGGTTCATGTGGGTATATTTATCATCATCTGCCTAGCCTTTTCCCAACTATGATGGGGTCGGCTTCCAGTCTAACCGGATGCATCTGAATACCAGTATTTTACATGGAGCGACTGCCTATCTGACCTCCACAACCCAATTACTGGGTAATACGATACCCCTTGATAAGACTGGTTGTCAGACTTTCGGGCTTCTGACTACCAAAGAATTATTACTACCTACCCGTAACGACTGTCAAAGATCCACGAATGACAGCCGGGACCAACGGCTTAACGTGCTTTCTGAGGCACGGAGGGGTCACGGTATGTAAAGATGGTCACCCAACCGCGGCAAGCGTAGCTTAACCTGATCTATCGACCTGTGCGGCTGTTACTATTTAGCCACGGGCCCCTTTTATATGGTATATTTCATCTTCTTTAAATGTAACAAAAGACCAAATAAACAAACGAAGAAGTAACCTAACTGATAATTCAGTCCACCAATCGCAGCAGTTGAGATGCGTTTGACTGTTTCTTAGCAAATTTTTAGTTATTATTTTGTGCTATCCACTCATCATGGCTGCTCGAGTTGTGCGTGACAGCCAGTGCACTATTTAGAGTGCTGACTTTGGCAGGTGGGAGTTGTTGGTATAAAACATTTGACTTAGGGCGGGGCAATTGAAAAATCAGCCCTAATTTTTAAAGAAACTATATTGACAGAACAAGATGGCAGGGCAGCGTTAGTAGGTACCGATTTTGACCACGCGCGCCAGCGTTGTGATTGTGAGTCAAGTCGTCCAGGTCCAAAGACAAAAAATTGTGACTCTATCCCAGTGTGAACGTTACCTCATCATCATCATCATCCACAGCCCGACTTTACCCACTGCTGAGCATAGGCCTCTCTTTGCATGTGCCAATCCCCACGCTCCCGGTACGTTACGGTACTAATTTATGGTCATTTTGATGTAGGTACAGACGCCAGCATATCAAGCTACCTTAAACTAGGGATGCATCCGATACCGATACCGATACCGATATATCGGCGATACTTCAGGTTTGCCGATATATCGGTATCGGCGATATTTTTATGGCCGATTCAACGATACTTTTCAAATTTCGCTCTTTAAAAATGTAATGTAAACGCGCGTGTTGTCAAATAAGATTAAGAATTACATATCGTAATTGTTTGTGTATTATATGTCATTTTTATAACTAGTCGTTTGAGTCAAATAAAATAAATAGTAGTCATATCAACTTCAAAACACAAAAGTGCTATATGGAATCACTTTGAAATTTCGACAATTGATAATTCCATTGCATGTTAATGCACTGATAGAGAGGCTCAGCAGCACGCATGTCGGTTGCCATATTGGAGGTGTGTGCCTTAACAATATCAGTTACGCAGACGACATGGTGTTGCTGAGCGCCTCTGTCTGTGGTGTGTCGAGACTGATTCGCATCTGTGAGAAGTATGCTGAGGAACATGGGTTATTGTACAATGCGAAAAAGAGCGAGTGCATGGTCTTTCGGGCCAAGAGGTGTCCAGATTACGTGCCGGCAATTAAGCTTAACGGATGCCCACTCAATAGAGTGAATACTTTTAAATATCTGGGACACTTATTAACCTCTGACCAGAAAGACGATGCAGACATTGAAAGGGAACGTAGGGCGCTGTCTGTTCGTGCTAATATGATAGCCCGCAGATTTGCTCGGTGTTCGCGGGGCGTCAAAATAGCCCTATTTAGGGCATTTTGTACGTCCTTTTACACCGGCAGTCTGTGGATGGATTACACGCGGAAGCAGTACGGCGCACTACGTGTCCAATACAATAACGCGTTCAGGGTACTTCTGGGGCTGCCTCGCTTCTGTAGCGCATCGGGGATGTTTGCCGAGGCGCATGTGGATTGTTTCTACACAGTCATGCGCAAGCGGTGCACATCCCTGGTGCGCAGGGTGCGGGCCAGCCGCAACAGTATCCTGAAGACTTTTGCTGAACGCTTCGACTGTCAGTACATGAACCACTGTTGCATGGTTCATGTACTGACTAATGTTAAGATATTGTTTTAATTTGATTTACTTTTATAATAATTTTAATTTGTGTTTTTAATTTGATTTTAATTATATTTAATTTTAATTTGTGTTTTTAATTTGATTTAATTTTATATAATAATTTTAATTATTCTGTTTTAATTTTTATTTGAATTTGTTTTAATTTTATTATAATTTTAATTTTTAATCTAATTTTAAGTAATTGTGATGTTGATTTTAATTGTGTTGTTGTTTTTAATTGTACTATGATCCTAAGTTGATTGATATAAAATAAATAATAATAAAAATCTTATAAATGTTAATTTTGATTACTAAAACTATTAATTAATTGTGTTTTATTTAATCTACCTTCCTTTTTGAATTCAGTAAGCGTATCGGTATCGGTATCGGTATCGCCGATATTTTTATAAGAGTATCGGTATCGGTATCGTATCGGCAAAAAGGCGTATCGCGGCATCCCTACCTTAAACTGTCAAATTTTCCCAATAAATTTTGTACCTTATGCTTTGGCGATCAAATTGAAAATCTACAGATTGTAGTACCTTGATGTGCTGGCATCTCCTGTACAACCGACAGAAAATCCGAGAAATTAAGTTTCATATTATCTAAATAAACCGAGACGTGAATTCCTAACAACAAACAAACAAACTTTCCTTTCGTTATCTGTCTAGTCTGCACGCAGTGTATCTAAAAACCAAGCGAAAACCTCCTATATCAGCTTCAAGGTCCTACTCCCGCTCATATAAAGCACTAACTAGATACTCACAATGTCATACATTTTGAAAATTCAACAATATAAATTGTGTTAATTACGTTTTTGAGCGGAATAATGTTTTAAACATACCTTCAAAATCCTTGGGATTGTGATTGAAATGAAACTAGAATCGGAGAAAGTTGTTTACCAACGTATCAACACATCACCCACCACGTAACACAAGACAGGGTCAACGAAACCATAAAACGGCCGTAATTTGTTTCGACGTGAGTTTCCAAAAACAAGACGGCTATGCTATGGTTATCATTTATTCAATCATCATTCATCCTTATCTTGTAGGTAACTTTCGAACATTTACATAATATTTAGGGTTCCGTACCCAAATGGCGCCAACGGGACCCTATTTACTAAGGCTCCGCTGTCCGTGCTTCTGTCACAGGGCTGTATCTTTTGAAACGTAATAGGTAGACAGTTGAATATTTAAATTTTCAGTGTGTAGTATAACAACAAAATAATATAAAAATAAAATAGAGTTAAAATTAAAAGGGGTACAGGAAACTTTTCGGCGTTTTTGCTCGATGGTGTCAAATATTTATTGTACAGTGATATGAACCCCTCTGTGTTCCAGTCCAATTCGCACTTGGCCGCTTTTTACTTATCTATTATCAGCAGTTTGATAACTATAAATTATATTCCTGCTATAGGTATAAGTATATAGCGATCGTAAATATTTAAATTTCTTAGAATTACTATAACATTCGCACGTTTACCGTTTTTATTGTCATTTATAGTGGAATTGAAATAACAAAGAACCTGAGAGGAACAGGACACTGTAGGTGTTCACACATCAACTTTTACTATGGGACCAAGCCCAAAGGAGTGAAAAAACATCAGCTGTTAACTACCTACATTTCGTCGAGTTATGCAAACAAATAAGAGCAGCTGATTTACCGTGTTATTTCAAGACCATAGACTTCATAAAGTAAAATAATAGCTTTTTATGCCGTTAAATATCACAGTAGCCATATAGGATCACTTTGTTGTCCGTTTGTCTGTCTGTCAAGAGTTCAAGACCCTTTATCTCGGGGAGGTATCAAGTTGAAATTAATATTAAATATTCAGGGCTGCAATCCCTTGAAGCATTGAAATAGGACAGTCAACTCCCCGTTGACCTAGAATCATGAGATTTGGCAAGAAGCAATGTCATGTAATGTAGCACAAGTAAAAGAAAAAATCCGGAAGCCGTAATTTTGTAGTTAGGTACAGACGCCAGCACATCAGAGTCCGACTCGCAGTTGACCGGTTTTTTTTAAATATGAAACTAATACTCTGCGGTTATACTCCGCATCCGGCAAATACAAAAATTAATTAGAATTAATAAAGTTTCATTCGTATTTTTTAAGAGAACTAGTATTTACTGATTTTGGTTCTATTACTGTGTGTTTGCATAGAAACAGTAAAATAACACATGTGTTCATAGGTCAATACATTATACATAAATAAGTACATGGAGGATTTTAGAGATGGAGCAGTAAGGGCAGAAATCTTAACCATTGCAGGTACAGGAAAACGTTCTTAGGAGCTCTTAGAAAACTGCTCATAACTTTTAATTGCTAACTGCTTTCACAGATTTTGGAAGAATGGTCAGCTAGAAAAACAATTCTTGTTTTATTTACATGTTGCTAATCGATGCAGTTTCTTATATGGATGCTTATAGGTAAGCTAAGGTAAATAGATAATAGATGGTCTATTCACTACCATTTATTTAAACTATTTTTCATAACCCCCAAAGGGTTGCATAGTTCTCGAGAAAAACCACTGTGACAGATGATAGACAGACATAGGTAAACTGATCATAAAAAGATTCCAAAGGCTAAATAAACAATCGGAATTGACATAGGTACCTACGGACGGATATGGTGGAACTGTGGAAGGTGTAGGTAGGAAGGTACCTACCTTAAGTAAACCACCTTGTAATGAAGTTATCGTAGGTGTGTAAATTGATAATACCTACCTACCTACTAACAATAATTCCAAACCAAGAATATGTAGGTATATGCTACATGCCTATCAAGATTCAAGAATTATTTTTTGTATGATATCATCAAAATAACTTGGAAAACCATGGGTGCTTACAATTAGTGTAAAATTATTCATTTGATGTAATAACCTTGACACAATCACTAATACTCTCAACATATAGTCTCTAACGAGTCGAGGAATCTGATGCGATACTTTTTAAATAGAACATGTACACAAACATCTTACCGGTTATTGTAGAGTAGCGCACAACACGAATAATTACAGAACCAGCACGACTTCGGCGACCAACCTCGTCACTTTCCACTTGAGAACTGACGTCCTGACGATGTGAAACTAATAGTTACATTGAGTAATACTTGGCGCGTACGCCGTACCTTATCTGAATGTTGGTTTACGATGTGCCTTGCTTCACGACGACCAGTGTTTACCTTACTTGTTGGAGTATTATTATGTAGGTGCCTATACGTACTTATCTAGTAAAAGATAGTACCTACGAGCACAGGTACGAGTTAGAACTGACAAATCCTACTAAGAATTACTACGTTATGTTTTTTCCAATAAACCCAAAGATTTACCTACCATACAAATCGTTAAATTAATTAGTTAGTGCTTTTTCCGCTTTTGACACTTTAATACAGGGTAGCAGAGACATAGAGGCACAAACTGTAACAATGAATTCAGCATATGATTCTAGACCAAGCGTAGGATTTTAGCGGATAATAAAAAACAAGGCTGTTTTATAGAAAAGTGTGCGGTCAAAAATTCTAAATCAACGAAAAATTTCAACGCTATTCAGTATCATGTAGGTAAGTACTTACAGAATCCAAGGATTCCATAGTAAGGGTAGGTACGCGTCGATGTTGAAAGGATGCGGCAACTGGGACTCGACTGGCCCTGCACAAGTCCGAGGACGTGTTGTTATGGTCCTAGGACTGCGCCACCATCGGGTTCCCAAATAATGGTAGGAGGGGTTCACATCGGCGTCGAGTCGACGATGAAGTAGGTACCTGGGACTTATCGTCGACAGCCGGTGGAACTTCGTGGAGCATTTCCGACGTTTGGCTCCCATACTGGAGCGGGCCGGGGCTGCCTTAAAGCGGCCCCTGCCCAATCTAGGAGGCTTTTTGCGGGGGTCGTGCGGTCCATGGCCCTTTACGGGGCACCGGTGTGGGCGCGTTCATTAAAGCGACGACCAGCCTTGGACCAGGTTGAACGCGTCCCAGAGGGTCATGGCCGTTCGGCTAGTCCGGGGATACCGCACTGTCTCCGGGGAGGCGACGAGCCTCCTTGCCGGATTGCCGCCATGGGATCTGGAGGCAAAAGTCCTCGCCCACATATGGGAGTGGCGCAAGGAGGCAAAACGGAGAGTGCGACTGTCGAAACCCAGTGTTGGGCACGCCACAATTGCGGCGATAAGTCCCCTCTTTGAGGAGTAACGCAGGTCCTCACCGGGCACGGCTGATTCGGGACGTTCCTGTTCCGGATAAGGCGGGAGGAAACGCCCGGGTGTCACCATTGTGTGGATCGCCCGAAGCACACGGTGGAGCATACGGTGGAGGTCTGCCCAGCTTGGGTAGAGCACCGCCGCGTCCACACGGCAGCGATCGGCGGCGGTGATCAGCGGCGGCGAACTCTCGCGTCCAGTCCTAGTCCAGGCCATGGTACGGAGCGAGAGTGCATGGGAGGCCCTCGCCTCCTTCTGCGAAGCAGTAATGCTCGTGAAGGAGGAGGCGGAGCACGTAAGGGAGAGGAAATCTTTGCGCCTTCACGCACCTAGTCGCCGCAGGAGACGCCCTGGGCGTCGGGAATCGACAGCCGATTCCCGGCCACCGCAGGCGCGGGCTTGCGGACGGCGAGCAATGGGCAGCTCACCGTCCGGTAAGGACCAGGCCCGGGTCAACGGTGCGTTGTGTTCCACGCGCGCCTCAAAGAGATCAGCACTAACTGACGGGGTCCGCTAGGGCTGATGCCTGCCAGGGTCGCGGGTTGTTCGAAAGAGATATCGTGGCCCCTGGCACAGGCAACTGAAGGAACACAGGTGGGTTTTAGTCAGTAAAAGAAGTCTGACACACCACGAGAAGTTATTTGTAAGTACCCCAAAAAAAAAAAAAGAGGTTACTCGTCGATGTCCCTGCCATCCTGATTAGGTACTTGTGATTGTGAAGCACTTCGTGTGATACTATTATTTAAACCAAAGGCTCACTTCATAAAAGGGAGAGGTTATAAATAAAACATTTCATTTCAAGCTACAAATGCCACAATGGCCCATACACATATAACTTACAATCTAACGTTTTTATTAAACTATAAAACAAAACTTGTGTTAATAAATATAGCTATTAAAACTAGGTATGTTAGTAGCACTTCACTTCACTAGCTTGTCCTTGTGTTGTCCTGTGGTACTTGTGTTATTTGCACATAGGCCTAGCGGGACCCTCGACCCTAGGGATTGTCTTTATTATTTAGTGCTCATTTTGTACCTTCTAAATAAGTTCGGTTTTGAATTTGTGCAATTTGTCTTGGCAAGTGCTATTACACTAGGTGCTGTGTTCAGTGGCGGACTAAGCCCGTCAGAGGCCCGGGGCGGCAAAGCTGAATGAGGCCCCCCAGCTTTAAAAAAAATTTAGTTTTACAAGCTTTTTATTCAGTTCACATTTGTATGTATAAATAAGTGTATGTACATTTCAACCGCGCGGCCAACTCATAATATTTGACGAAACTTTGCCAGGAATTAGTGCTAATTTGTTACTTTACACACCCCTTTTCGTGAATTTGTTACAAAAAAAACTAAGACGCTATGACAAAGAATAGTTGGCCGCTAGAACCGCCACTTGCCGTAATCATCGCCCGTGATTACACAGAAACTATATAATACAGATAGACGAATGATGCATCAAAAGAAAGTTCTTAATTTGTTCAATTTGTTACAAAATTTAAAAACGTCATAACGTAAATAAACAAAAAGTTACGCAATATTTAGTTCTCAGGTTATGAGTAGGTAGGTATCTCACCATAAATATCAAATAAATAGAGGCTAATGTGTATGGACAATTAGTTACTAATTTGTTACAGCTAAAAACAGAAAAAAAAATACTAGAAAGTAGGTTCAATAATTTGTTAGAGTCGATTTTAGTTGGCCGCTCGGACGGCAATATGCCTAAAATACAATGGCGTTTATCTCGTTATAAAAAGTAGGTTTAAGCTAAGTTTTAGTACTAATCGCCAGGTAACGTAACATAGTTTGGATAAATATGGCGAACATAACTGCAGCAATCATATTTTAGAAGATATTTACAATAAATAGTAGTATGAAACCGTATGAGAGTAGGGTGACCATGAATTTTCACAATGAAGTGAGACTGAATAGTGATTATTGGAATGTTCGATATTCATATCTTATTTTTTTAGGGCGAGTGCTTATATAAATGTTAAGGCATCCTGTAGCATACTTTATAAAAGTAAAAGTCACAAATCGATTAAAATTTCTTTATTCAAAATCAACACAAAGACAAAAAAATCAAGTAATAAAAGTCAACAAGGTAAATATCAAATCTTTATAAAATAACATAATATTTATAAATTAACTGACACGAATATATGACACAGAATGCAGACATATTTTCTTACAGGTACTTATTTCGATTTTAAAAGAATTGTCGTCGTAACAAAAATATGTATTGTTATTTATAAAATAACATTTATAGTGGCCTATTTTTTTTTTTTTCTTCTTCGAGACGACCACATGTGAAGTGAAATCACATTAAAATGTGGCAGAGACGAATTTCATGTCTTTTTATAGATACTTAGGTAATATTTCCGAAGATATTATAATACGTACTACAGTTTATTACTTTATTCAAGTCATCATAAAATTGTAAAAATTAAACTTACCGCAGTTGATTTGGATTCCTCTGCAATACACTTTTTGGTGGTGAGTTCTACATTAACAAATCCAACATATAAGTGTGCACAACTCATAGCTAAGCACTTTTAGATACTTCTGGATTTAGTAATAATTGTCTCAATAACTTAGTAGTATGAAAATCACGGGAATTAAATACGTACGAGCACACACCACAAAATATTGCACAGTAATGACAATATTCACAACAAAAAATAATCGCTTTGCAAACCCTTTGCAACAAATATTTTTAACAATAGTTTGGAAACAAAAGAGATCCTTTTTCTGGAATCGTTCCCATCATAAAACACCTGCGCAAAGTCAAAGAAACGATAATTTTATCAGTACCTACCTAAATACTTTAAAGAATTAAGAACAATAGACGTCAATATGGCCGCAAAACGAACCGCATATTCGTTCAAACAGAGTACAAAATTAAAAACATGCTTTCGTAGGTACTAATGTAATCATGGTCACCCTACTCTCATACGGTTTCATACTACTATTTATTGTAAATATATTCTAAAATATGGATGCTGCAGTTATGTTCGCCATATTTATTCAAACTATGTTACGTTACCTGGCGATTAGTACTAAAACTTAGCTTAAACCTACTTTTTATAACGAGATAAACGCCATTGTATTTTAGGCATATTGCCGTCCGAGCGGCCAACTAAAATCGACTCTAACAAATTATTGAACCTACTTTCTAGTATTTTTTTTCTGTTTTTAGCTGTAACAAATTAGTAACTAATTGTCCATACACATTAGCCCAATGATGTATAAAACTATAGATACGTTGTCCGCACTCTAAAATGGCAACATGAAATGAAGCCAATTGCCACATTTGCGCTCAGTCACGCACCAACCTGTCGCGCGACGCGACGCGACGTATGTTTGTTTTTAATTTATATCGTATGTGAAAACCTGTGCAAAACATAAAGAAAATATGCCGTCGTGTGTTTTCAGAGGATGTAAAAATTATACCCCAAAAGTTAAAGACAAAAATGTGTCATTTCACGCGTAAGTTTACAAAACTAGATTATTTTATTTTATTTTGTACGACGCTGCGTCTAATGGCGGCCGGCGCATGAAGTGACTCTGATAGCTACGTCACTCATGCGCTCGACCAATGAGCATGTAATTTGACTATTACTTATCCTGTGACGTAACTAAAGATATTTATTTATCTCCCTCTAGCAACAGACATCCCGCCGTACGGTATCATATTTTCTTTCCCTTTCTTTACGCGTATAAGTAGTTATCTAGTATTTTCGCCGTTTTTAAGCGCCGAGATGTTGGTTGATAACGTGTCTATATATAATACGTCATTGCATTAGCCTCTATTTATTTGATATTTATGGTGAGATACCTACCTACTCATAACCTGAGAACTAAATATTGCGTAACTTTTTGTTTATTTACGTTATGACGTTTTTAAATTTTGTAACAAATTGAACAAATTAAGAACTTTCTTTTGATGCATCATTCGTCTATCTGTATTATATAGTTTCTGTGTAATCACGGGCGATGATTACGGCAAGTGGCGGTTCTAGCGGCCAACTATTCTTTGTCATAGCGTCTTAGTTTTTTTTGTAACAAATTCACGAAAAGGGGTGTGTAAAGTAACAAATTAGCACTAATTCCTGGCAAAGTTTCGTCAAATATTATGAGTTGGCCGCGCGGTTGAAATGTACATATAAGTGTTTATGTTTATTTCGTTAATTTCTTCGGCAACGCCCATCGAGATATAAGTATATCTCGATGGCAACGCCACTTTTCTTCTCTTCAGAATTCGAAAAGTAATTGGATAAAGATTCAGCAAGCGATTTTGCCTCTTCAGTCTTCGTTCTTTTAGCTTCCTTTTCTGAGAGCCAGATGGTTGAATCCTTTTCAAAAATAATGAGATAACTAAGAGACTTTTATAAAAGATAGCTAAACTAAGCCTCATTATTGATTTGACGATATAGATATACAAATGTACAGAGACTTTGCCATGTTGAGTCTCACGATGAGAACAAGTACATACCTACATCCCTAATAAACGTACACTACAAATAAAATAAGGACCAATGTACTCGTAGGTGCATATTGACTAGAAACTACGGATTATAATTGCTAGGTTAAATTATACGAAGAATTACTTTTTTCAAATACTCGAAAATGCACTAACTCAACTCTGAACTCATTTACTTTTATACCGCAACAAAAATCAAAAACACTATTACACTTTTTAATGAAATTACTTTGAACGGATAAGATCGCGTTTATTATTTTACAATTTGAAAAAAGTCTGATCTGTTCGCGAAAATATCAGTACACACTAATAAACTATTAAATATCAACGTAATGAAATTCAATATTTGTTAAATGAGGCCTATGTTTATTTTTCGACGTAAATAAAATGTAGTGCACTTCATTCATTCAGGGATTCCTGGGGAAATACCCGCTACAAAGACGGGAATACTCCCAGCATATTGGACGTGTTCAGCAAAGTTAAAAGAATATTAGTACCACGTAAAAAGTCTAGATGGCTGTAGTGTTTTGATCTTGATGAAATTATGTAGGTAGGTACTAAGCACATTTTCAAAATCTTGTTTAGGATTTTATCAGGAGAACGCAAAGGCATTTGGGGGCCCCCCAAGACCGGAGGCCCTGGGCGGGCCGCCCCTTCCGCCCCCCTGTTAGTCCGCCACTGGCTGTGTTCTTGACGGCTTCTGGCTCTGTGATCAGATCTCTCAGCACGGTCTGATGACAGTGCCAGAAGCCTCAGACGGTGGCCATAGGAGCTCCTCAACTAAACAAGATAGCCCTGTTGTGTTTGGAGTCGTTGGTTTTGTCTTGCAAAGTAGGTACCTACTATTTACCTACTAAGGCCCAAGGTGTAATCTAGGGTCTCATGATGGATCTGGAAGGTCGCCATAAATAATATAGATATAAGATATCCTTAACTCGACAAAATAGCCCCGTAGCATTTCGCCTATATGGATTTGGTATATACATAAATACTTAGGGTCAAGGTGAAGTCCAGAATCTGATAAGGGACACGGAAGCTGGCCATAGGAACTCCTCAACTAAATAAGATTATCCCCTTGTATTTCGGCTATTTGGATTTGACTTGAAAAGTCCTAGTTTGAAGCATAGAGTATGAGGGTGGAGCCAGAATGTGACCACAGGAACTACTCAACTCCGCAACTCCTCAAAAAGAGAGCCCCGTTGCATTTGGACTCGTTGGACTTGTCTTGACAAGTGTATATTATCCCAAGGTGTAGTCCAGGGTCTGATGATGGAGCTGGAAGGTGGCCATAGGAACTCTGTTGTAAAATCTATTTGGAAGATACTTTTTGTTAGTTTTTATGTCATTTGTAATGTCGATAAAAAGATATTCGAAATTTAATATGCTTGTAACTTGACGTTTGAATAGCAACCATCGTACAATGTTTTCTGAGTTTTTCTTTTCCTTTCTTATTTCCCTGTTTCCACGAACGTGATTCTTCATATCTATTATCATACCTATTACAATCACAACACGTTATCAGCACGAAGCTCTGTATATTTTATCTACGATCGAATTTAAAAGGAGATTGGTGGTGAAAATATGTCGTCTGCAGTTTCTGGTATGTCACTAAATGGTATTCCGATACTTTGTAATAGAGAAGGATACACTGTGTGGAAATTTAAAATGAGAATGCTATTAATCCATGAAGGATTGTGGGAAACCATAAGCGGAGTAGTTGTCGAAGGCAATAAGACGGCCGACGATGTACGGAAGGATGAAAAGGCTCTTTCTAAAATATGCCTTACTGTGGATGGCGCTGCTATTTCGGTTGTTCGACCAGCTAAGACCGCAAAGCAAGCGTGGGATGCTCTTATGAAATCCTACGAGGATCGAAGTTTGGGTCGTAAACTGTCGTTGGAACGTAAGTTGTACAGGTACACCTTATCTGACTTTTCTAATTTAGAAGCTTACATAAATGCAATAACTACAACAGCACTAGACCTGGCCGATATTGGCAAAACTATAGAAGATAGTTCTTTAGCAGCTATTATATTGGGAGGTCTAACGTCTCGCTACGAGCCTATGATAATGGCGCTTGAGAATGGGAGCGTTGAAGTCACAACAGATTTGGTGAGGACTAAGTTGTTGAGTGAAATGACGAAGGAGACTAAAGATGATGTGGCTGCGTTGAATGCTAACAGGCAGGTTATTTGCTATCGTTGTAAGAAGCCAGGGCACAAGAGTCCTAATTGTCCTCTCAAAAAGAAGGAGAAAAAGGCAAAGGCGAGTTGCTCTATAGAAAATTGTTCTAAAGATAAGGGAATGAATGTTTCTAGTTCAGGGAATATGGATGCATGTGTCACGGAATTGGCTTTGGATGGTGTCAAGGAATTGGCTTTGTCTGCACCAAGTATTCAGATGTCTGAGAAGTGGATTATCGACTCTGGTGCGTCTACTCACATGACTCCACATGCTGAATGGTTTAATAGTTACCAACCCTGTGATGGGAAGATAACTGTAGCAAATGGTAAAAGTTTGCCGGCTGTGGGTTTAGGAGATGTTGCTATTGACACAAAAACCGATTTCAAGAAGATTAAAAATGTTGTACATGTTCCTGGCCTAGATTGTAATTTACTCTCAGTCAAAAAGGCAGTAGAGAAAGGTTTCTCGATTGTTTTTGATACGAATGGCTGTAATTTTTATTATTCTAATGATGTTTCTTTTATAAATGATCCTGTTTTACATGGTTCTATTTGTGGTGGATTGTACACTTTAGATTGTACAGTAAAACCGCAAGGTGTCTCAGCTTATAATGTTCACACTAATTTGTCCCAGTTTCAGCTTTGGCATAAGCGTCTAGGACATCTCTGCCGTATTGGTATGGATCTACTCAAAAAAGGTCTAGCTGTTGGTGTTGAGTATACTGAGGTTGACAAAGAACCATGCGTACCTTGTGTAGAAGGTAAGCAGGCCCGGAAGCCTTTCAAAGGGATACAGTATAAGAAGGCTTCGTCACCATTAGAATTGGTCCATACGGACGTTTGTGGTCCCCTGACCACTGAATCTTTTAAAGGTAATAAATACTTTATTATTTTTGTAGATGATTATACACGTTTTATATCCCTTTATTGTATGTCATCTAAGACAGAAGTTCAGAAGTATTTTTGTGCTTTCCAAGCACTTGTTGAGAGACAGACTGGCAGTAAGATTCAAACCCTTCGGTCAGACAATGGTACTGAGTATGTCAACAAGGAGCTGACAGATTATTTGCAGGCTCAAGGGATTCGACATGAAACCTCTGTACCATACAGCCCTCAACAAAATGGGGTAAGTGAACGTTGCAATCGTAGTATTGTGGAGAAGGCCCGTTCCTTGCTAGCACATAGCTCTCTGTCGAAAGCTTTTTGGCAGGATGCTGTTGAGACTAGTGTTTATTTAAAGAATAGGTCACCTCATCGTGCACTTGATGGTAAGACGCCATATGAAATGTGGTGTGGTAGTAAACCCGACCTGTCTCATTTAAAGGTGTTTGGTTGCCGAGCTTTAGTTCACGTGCCTTCATGTCAGAGAACTAAGCTTGACATGAAAACTTCTGAACATATCTTTGTTGGATATTCAGACGATCCAAGGAGTTATTATTTCCGTAGCGCGGAAAACCCTCGGAGGTTGATTAAGTCACGGGATATTACGTTCTTTGAAAATAATTTTTCAGGATTGAAGGATAAATCTGTTCAGCCTGAAGTTGTTGTGAGCCCTAATGTCATTAATCTTTTTTCACAAACTTCTTCAGATACCACATCGCCACAGGAGATTTCTATCTCATCTGCTTCTATTTCTTCACCTACTTCAGAAAGTGTGGACATGGAGGTAGAGCAAATTGACGATTTTGTGGACGCGACTGATGAAGCTGGTGGGGTTGGCGACACAGAGTCTCTACATTCAGGTGAACAACGTGATCTGTCCTTGGTTCCTTCAGATGAACCCAACGATGTATGTCCTGAGAGAAGATATCCTAATAGAGTACGTAAACCTCCAGATTATTATTCATATGGCACTCACGGTGTTGATTTGTTGTGTGATGATCCGAAAAGTTATCGTGAAGCTATTAATAGCGATGATAAAGATAACTGGATTTCCGCAATGAAGGATGAGTACAATGCCTTATTGAAAAAGCAGACTTGGACATTAGTGGATAAACCAAATAAAAAGGTTATACCATGTAAATGGGTATTCAAGGTAAAGAGGGACGCGAACGGTGCAATAGTTAAGCATAAGGCGCGACTAGTTGCGAAAGGTTTTAGTCAAGTTTGGGGGACTGACTATAACGAGACTTTTGCCCCTGTAGTTCGAAATTCATCTCTACGTACGCTTATAGCGTTGGCGGCAGAAATGGATTTAAAGATCCAACACATGGATGTGGATACCGCATTCCTCAATGGGGACTTAGAGGAGGAGGTGTACATGCAACAGCCTGAGGGATTTGCTGAGCGCGGGGCAGAAGGTAAAGTCTGTTTGCTCAGAAAATCAATTTATGGTTTGAAGCAGGCAGCTCGAGCCTGGAATATCAAATTGCATCAAGTTCTATCGAAAATTGGCTTTGCACGAACATCTGCGGAATCATGTGTTTACTTGAAAAAGTTTGGTAATGAAATCATAATACTTGCAGTCTATGTTGACGATCTAATTGTCTTTTACAAAGAAAAATGTTTGTTTGACGCTGTCAAAAATGACTTAGAAAAATTTTTCTCGCTAAAAGATTTAGGTGCATTATCATATTGTTTAGGCATAAATATTAACCGTGTTGACGATAAAATCATGGTCAGTCAGAAGACCTTTATTCAGGCAGTGTTGGAGCGGTTTAATATGAGAGATTGTAAGGAGATGTCTACACCTTTGGAGAATAACAAGTTGGAGAAAGGTAATCCATCATCTCTTGGTGAATATCCTTACCAAAACTTGATAGGATGTCTCATGTACCTAGCTGTGAATACGAGACCCGATATACCACAAGCTATTTAAGTCAGTTTAATAACTGTTACGATAAGAGGCATTGGTTGGCCGCTAAAAGAGTGTTACAGTATTTGAAGGGTACTATGGATTACTGTATTACTTACAGGAAAGTCGATAGACGTTTGTGTGGATTCACGGATGCTGACTGGGCGAACTGTGTACATGACCGTCGGTCGTACACTGGTTTCTACTTCACGCTAGCGGGCGGACCTATTAGCTGGGAGTGTAAGAAGCAGCCGACGGTAGCCTTATCGTCTACAGAAGCTGAGTATATGTCCTTAACCAGTTCTGCAAAGGAGGCTATTTTTCTCAGACGGTTAGTGTGTGACATTACTGGTTTTTCTGATAGGGTGTTGCTATACAACGACAGTCAAAGTGCACAGAAACTTGTGCTAAATCCAATCCACCACAATAGAACCAAACACATTGATACGAGATATCATTTTATTCGTGAAAAGGTTACTGAGGGTGTTATAAATATAAAGTTTATACCTACGGATAAAATGACAGCCGATGTTTTAACCAAGCCCTTAAGGCGCATAGCTCATCTTAGGTGCGTTGTTAATATGGGTTTAGTGATAAACAAGTAGAATAATCTTCTATTTATTTATTTTTCGTCGGTTTATATTTTGTATTTGTGTTTAGTCTGGTAGTAATGTTTTATTATTTTCTATTGTGTTTAGCATTACTACTTTATCTTTTTATTTCCATTAAGGGCGGATGTTGTAAAATCTATTTGGAAGATACTTTTTGTTAGTTTTTATGTCATTTGTAATGTCGATAAAAAGATATTCGAAATTTAATATGCTTGTAACTTGACGTTTGAATAGCAACCATCGTACAATGTTTTCTGAGTTTTTCTTTTCCTTTCTTATTTCCCTGTTTCCACGAACGTGATTCTTCATATCTATTATCATACCTATTACAATCACAACAAACTCCTTATCTAAGTAAACAATAGCCCCGTTGTCTTTGGGCTCTTTGATTTTGTCTTGAAGTACTTTTCAAGTGAAGGTGATAGAGCCGAGGGCAATTCCCATATTTTTAAGTATCTACTACGTTTGCATTGCATTGTAATCTGTCCCAATCTTTCAAAAATACCTCTAACTATACGGGTAAAATATATGGGATAAAAAACGGGGAATTAATTCAAAATCTAGGTCAAATGCGCTTAGCTCCTGTACACGATCGTTTTAGTTAGTGTAGAACGTACCTATGCCAAGTAGGCCGCTGGTCATGGTCCTTTGAATTTGAAAAAGAAAAAAAAAAAGAGTGTTTCATTGTTTGCGATAGTAGCAAGTAAAAGAATACGCTCCAATGAGTCAGGAAATCTCTGAACTTATAATAGGTATTATACTTATTATTGTAAACTGACCAAGGGAATAATGCAGACATGAAGATACATATAACAGAAGCTATGTATGTTCATTTCGGCTTGTCAAATAATGATGGCACTAAATGAATAAAAAGAAACCTTAATTCCCAACAAAACTTTATTTAGAATATTTATTAGGTACTATGTTTTGCAATCAAAGACGACGTACCTAAGAAACATATTGAAATACTAAACAAAGGTACACACAAGGTTCATCGTAACGTTAGGTAGGTACTATTCCACTCAGAGAATTAACATGATTGCTAGTGACTAGAATAGTACCTATAGGTATATCAATAACCACGAAATCCTCTTCCGTCCACTATCCCTTCAGCACAGAATTTTGGGAATCGTATTGCAGACATCAAACAATCTGTGCAACGCTGCAATCAAAGAAGTTATCAACAAATAAAGTTACAAACAAATGATCCACTATACCTAAATGGAAACCGTTTGGCGTTTTATCTCATTTAATCATCAACAAAAGTCGAAAGCTGTTTTGCATTAGAACAAAACATATAGGTACCTACGTAGACACCCATTATTTTAAATGAAAAACACAGTGTTAGTTGAAGAAGTGTCTTTAGATGGAACATCCTTTGCAGACTTGCAGAGACAAGGTTTTTACTGAATAATTTATTTATTTATTTATTTATATATACTTTATTGTACACCAGAAAATACATAACAAAAAAAAATACAATTATGAATAAATAAACTATACGCCAAACCAGAGGAGGCGGCGAACCCGAGGCGGTTGAGCGCATCTGTAGTTAAAAATTTAAGAAAAAAATCTGTATTTTTTTAAATTTAAGTACTTCGTGAAACGTATTCTGCATATTGGTTAGTTGCCAAGCAGTGCCAGACGATAATAAAACTGTGCCCCAAAGGCACCCCACGAAACACGATTTCTCACGACAAGAGAGGTGCCTTCTTCCGCCTCTGCTTTGGCGCCCCCGTTGGATTGGCGTATTGATCGATCGATAAAGGGGTTTGAAGATTTTTTTTAAGCAGCCTGGCATACCTACCGTCTCACCATTGCGGGCCAGCTCCAATACTGTCCTGGTGATGATCGCTGAGCGAATTGACTGCCCCTTCATTAGGAAATGCTGTAGCAGACATGTTTAGTCAGTACACTTAGTTCTAATTGACATTAATGTATTATATTTATTAGTTGATGTATTATAATGTATTAGTGACATGTTCTGTATTGCTTTTATATTTTGAATTTTTGTTTATTTTTATTTAATTTTTAATTTTGTGACCCTGACAATTTGTATCTTTTAATTTTTCTTTACTTGAATTGCTTTGACATTGTATTTTAATTTTAATTCCATTACCTTTTAAATGTTTTCGTTAATTTATTGTATTTGTATACATTGAAATTTTATTTAGAGGCATTTTATTTAGAGAAATTTTATTCTGTGGCAGTAGCATTGTGATTGCAGCATTGTGATATTTTAATTTTATGTAAATATAGGTCTTGCCTGAATTATTTTTTTTATTTTTTTATTACTTTTTTTTTTCAAAATGGCGGCCAAGTTACACCCGTATCGGCAAGCGCAGTGTGGGGTCTTATGGTTGCAAGCGCGTCTGCTGAGCGTGGGGTCCTAGGTTCTATTCCCAGGTCGGACAAAGTGTTATTGGGTCTTCCATTAGGAATTTCTTAGTAACAGCCCGGGAGTTTGGAAGTTAGCAGTTTAATACCCCCCGAGTCGTGTCGGATTGCCGTCCTATCGGACTATGAGAGTCAAGGTACAGAGAGTGCACCTGTGTTTACGCACACACTTGTGTTCATATCTCCTGCGTGCCTGGCTAATCTCCGTTGAGAGGCTATTACGTGATACGCCCCCCAGCTAGATGGACCGACGACCTCAATAATGTGGCTGGGACAGATTGGATGCGAAAGACGGAGGATAGGATGTTGTGGCGCAGTATAGGAGAGGCCTATGTCCAGCAAAGGACTGCGATATAGGCTGAGTAAGGGCGCATTCCACCAAACTTTTATACCTAGAATAAGCCTTATCCTGAGAATAAATTGTGAGTTTTTGACAGTTTTTCCATACTAGAACTCTCAGACGTCAATTTTATTCCACGTATTTAAAAAGATATCTGACTTTGGTAAAATCAGCCCTTAATTGATTGATTGAGTTTTTAATCCATAATTTTGTAATCATGGTAATCAAAAATAGCCTAGTACTAGTAGTAGATTGTAAATTTGTAATAGCTCTATCCATACTAATATTATAAATTCGAAAGTAACTCTGTCTGTCTGTTACCTTTTCACGCCTAAACCACTGAACGGATTTCGATAAAATTTGGCAGAGAGATGATTGCATCCCGGGGAAGGACATAGGATAGTTTTTATCGAAATACCTCGAAAAACTGTCAAAAATTCAAAATTACGTTGGATTAAACAGCCCATAATCGTTTATCCCCTCATAGGCCACTACCTAATTAATAAATAGGTACTTGGGATATTATGTCGGGAAGCCCTTGAAAAGAGGTTTCAAATTTCTTCTAGTCGTTTATTCATAGGCCACTCCGTAATAAATAAATAGGTAAGTAGGTACCTATCTCTTGTCTGAGGTCATTTTGTTATTATTAGGTAAGATGTTAACTTGTCTTATAATAAGGTAGGTACCTATTTATAAAACTCGAATTACTCACCCTTAACCCTTCTATACAGACTGTGCAGGGTAGGAGAAAAATGTAGATTAAAGCAGCAATATATGCCACAAAATGTGATATAAAAATGAAGATTAAAAGCCAACATAGCGATAAACAGATGTTGACCATTTTCTGAAAAGACCAAATTCAAAACTTTAGTCCTGTTTCGAGTTTCAGGCTTGTGCCTGCCTGAAATTGCTGCAATGCATTGGTATATTATTAATTTTTTCTATTAAGGGGAATGCGCAATGTACTCTGTGGAATGCGCTAGGTAGGTAGCCCGCAAAACCCCATGGCTTGAACCAGGGCCGGACGCAAGAGGTCGCCGCCGCCGCAGCTGCCGATCGCCTCTACGAGGACACGGCGGTGCTCTGCCCAAGCGGGGCAGACCTCCACCGTGTCCTCTGGACGATCCTGGAAATGGTAACACCCGGATGAGCTCACCCCTCTCGGTAGGTATGGTTTGTGGACTGAACCACGAGTTCACGAGTTCCTCATCATTTTTCGCTTGAGAACTGACGATCTGAACCTATTATTTATATAATACTAGCAGCGCCTCGCGGTTTCACCCGCGTAAGTTGTGATCCCGTGGGAATATCGGGATAAAACTATCCTATGTCCTTCCCCGGGATGCAATCTATCTCTCTGCCAAATTTTATCGAAATCCGTTCATTGGTTTAGGCGTGAAAAGGTAACTTACAGACAGACAGAGTTACTTTCGAAGTTATAATATTAGTACATATGTATTAGTATGGGTGGATATAAATAATAGGTTCACATCGTCAAGCCTGTGAAGTATTAGGTAGGTACTCAATGTACATTATCACAGGTCCGGCGTACCTTATCAGGATCACGGATTGTTCGTTTGAACTGTGCTTTGATTCACGATTACCTGTTGTAGTGCCTTGTAGGTACCCTTGTAGCGCTATCGCTACAAAATATATTATGTAAAAGCTAGAACAATATATTATTGTACTCTGTGGCTAGTACTGACAAACCAAATTGACGAATCCTACCATTGATTTTCCAGCAAAGCGAAACGTTTATGTATAAATCCAAGTATTGCCAGCCAGGATGCTATAGTGTCTGTCTTCTTGGAAGGCAACCTTCACAGCGTACTTGTATGATAGAGATCAGTGCCTTCACAGTATCAAATTCATAGTACAGTCAGTTATAGTAATTAGCTGACCCACCTTTGCATAACGGTCATAGAATACGTATCAAACCGGAAAGGGGGCACCGTAGCAACTCGAGCCGTTCAGTATTCTTTATATGAAACTCCCTACTGCAATGCACACTAATCGGAATCGTAACGTAATCGCCTCGCCTCGGGACAAGCTCACGAACCGCGGTGCGGTGCGTTACGGCCGCTCCTCGTCCCCGCGCTTACGGCTCGTCGTCCCCGCGCTTACGTCTCTCCGTACCCGAGCTTACTCACCTCTTCGTCCAACCTTGCCCCGATCACCCCTCCCTCGGCCTGCCTGCACCATCAACCAGCGGTCGGCGAGCCGTAAGCGCGGCGTCTCGCCTAGCTGTAGCCGATAGTCGACGTATCGGAGCTTCTGATCCGCTTTGGTTACGTGCTTACGTTAGGTTGACGCCTGTTTGACGGCGAGGCGAAAGGCGATACGGTGCTGAACCCTTACCGATTTCATACGTGTGCTATGACCATTAATGGTTGAGATTTTTAGAATAACGAAATCGATAGAATTTTATTATTCTTTTATATTTTATTTACTTTGCTCAAATAAATAAAATATAAAAATTCTATCGATTCGTGTTCTAAAAAGTCTCAACCATTTATGTAAAGGTGGGTCAGCTAATTGCTATAACAGACTGTAACTACATCGATACGGTAAACTTCGTGTTCGCGAGTTAGGCGTGCCACGTAAGAAGAGACTTGACACACCACGTGGTCTGACATGCGCAGAACACGATTTTAGGTATCTTTAGCGGTACGAGGTCTGAGTGCGGGACGGGACCAGACGTCATAGGGGCGGCGGAAAGAGGCGGGGGAGGCGGGGTCAAGTCTCTTCTTACGTGGCACGCACTGTACTGACCCGTACCACAGTATAAATATGAACAGTATGGAAACTAGGCCTATTTGTTGAAATATTATCACAGGTCAACAAAATTTTTACCCAGAAACGATTTTGACGCGCTAAATTCAAATCTGGCCTCAAAATTGCTCTATCACGCACGTCAGGGTTTCGACATTCTCATTTCTTGAGGTTATGTAGCACGGCCGATCCTATTTTCTTTCAAAAATTATTAATAGTATCTCAAAGGACTAGTCTTCCTCTATAAAATGACGTTGAGTTTACTCAAATATCTTCTTTTTTCGCTGAGATATCGCATTTTGAAATTTTCGTGTACGTGGATTGTTCTACGTTTGAGAATTCATACACATACAGTCTATTGGAAAATTTCAAAATGCAATTTCAATGGTAGACAGGGTAGAAGCTCAATTTTGTCCACGTCAAATTTTGTTTATGTCAACGACTGAAAGGCCTAAGTAGCCAGCTTATTAAATTCAAAAGAAAAGCAAAAAATATGTATGACAAAGTCAGATCAAGTCACCTGTGTGGTTGTTGTGGCAAATTCCCCAAACTGCGGGGAATCTGAAGTTGATTTGGGATTTATTGCAGATTGGCATTATATTATTTATCGGTGAAATGTCAAAATCCCTGCAATTTTCCGGGCGGAAAATTGCAGGGATTTTGACATTTCACCGATAAATAATATTGATAGTTCATACTTCGCTAGTTTCATGGCTACCTTTATATCTTCCAGATACCTTCTAGATACCTTGGTTCACAGAAATCTCTTTTCCCAGACAGCACGTTTCGCCAAAAACTTTGTTGATAGAAAACATTGTTTGTAGATATCACGGTCCATAGGAAGCACTGTTGACAGAGATCTGTGTTCATAGATAGCACTTGTAACCGTAAACTTTGTTCATAGAAACCACTGTTTCCAGATACCTTGGTTCACAGAAAGCGCCTTTGGTTCACGGAAACCAATTAGATAATTATTTTTAAGTAAGTTGTATTGTCATCCGCTCGCTCTTGCATCCTATGTCGACGGAGCCCCGCTTCGCGATAGGAAAGAAGTTCACTTCACTTCCTTCCTGAGATGACACATGACACGCTTGTACGATACGATTAGGTAGGTACATGCAGAAAGCAAGGCTAATAGTAATAATAAATCTCTTTTCCTTCCCTTTCTTTTCTTTTTCTCTCTTTTTTTGTTGATTTTTTTTTATTTTTTAATTCTTTTTTCTTATTGTGGGATAAAAAACTGGGCGGCAGTGACAAGTTAATCCATCGAGCAAAATGCTTGCAACAAAAATATGGCAAAAGTGTCCGCTAAGAAATATAAAAAATAAATATTATTTAAATACTTAGTTGAAACTTGTTTCATTTCTAATAGTTTTCAGGGGATTTTTTACTCCAAATTGGGGAATTTGACTTAGATTATTTTATTGGGGAGTTTGATAAATTGGCATTGGCAACACGGGTCATTCGATCGATATTCCTTCATCATCATTCTTTGGAAGTTAGAGCAATTTTATTTTGAAATTAAAGCAATTTTCTATCAAGATTCTATTCATAGGAAAAATTTGTAATTTTTGCAGTTCTATTCCCATACAATTTTAAAAACGTACTCGTAGTTTGTTTTTCGTTGTCTGCTGAATAGGTATGTGTCTTTTTCTACTACAAGTTGTAGTCAGATAAAAATGGGTTACAATAATTTTCAATAGATTCAACTAACGGGTGAAAACAGGCGCGATATGTTGTTGTAATTAAAAAAAAATAGAATACATTACAAGATACGTTAGTGCATATATAATGTTTTAGTTTACAGATAAAATGGCTGGATATTTTGAAGAATTTGGTTGGGCCGAATTGCAATCCGGAGAACAACCAAACCATTTGTTAGATATGGCTAGATTCCTCATTGATTATGGGTTTTTTAATGAAGATAGAATTGGACAGTGGCCAAGGTATGTTAATTATTCAGATGCAAACTTCTGGAGAAAATACCAAACTGATCATAGAAATATAATTATAATGTTGCTATTAGTAAATGTCCGATATTAGTAATTGTTTGGTCAGAGGGTCATTGTTATGATGCACCTGTGTATGTTGAGTGTCAACCATTATTAATTACAATGGTGTAAGTCACAAATTGTTTATTATTTGAATCGGACATGCTCCGTCTAACCCAATCAACATAAAATTTGTGTTTGTTGTTTTTCTAGCCTACCTCCCCCTGCATCAAAAGAAGCTGTTGCAAAGTTGCCAGAAATTACCATAGAAAGTGATGATAAAAGCTGCCCCATTTGTTTGAAAGCCTTTAGTATTGGAGAAAAGGCTAAGGAAATGCCATGCCATCACGAGTTTCATCTAAAGTGCATATTGACATGGCTTGAAAAGGTAAATATTTATAATCAACCAAAAATGGTGGGGTAATTGCGTAAAACACTATCGGTAGCAATGGCTTTCATTTTGTCAGTTCAACAACATTCATTACGTTATTTACATCGAGCAGACAACTTTTTCCAACATGTGAAGTAATGGATAGCAATATCCTTTAAAATTATTCTGATTGTGATTGATAGAGTGTTTCGCACTTAGGGTGCAGGGTCAAGTCGACACAATTATATCAGATTTTTTATTTAGGATCACATATAAATAACTTTTAAAAGAGTGGTATGATTTTGATGTTTTTTCTTTATTAGATAGAGAGTACCTCGAAATTGGTTGGTTAATTTTTTGGAAAAAGGTTTTTGTTGCTTACGCATCCCAGGGAAACTGATTTAAATTCCCCTATTCAATCTAATTTATGCATCACGATAACACAGGGAAGTAAAATGTACGAAAATACATGAAGACCGTATTTCCATACATTTTATGGACGTGGAAAACCTCGATAATATCGTCACGTTAGAAATAAATATAAAAGCGCACAATGCGAGCGTGGTGCTCTAGTCGAGAACATGACCTACTTGAAATGCTGTGCACTTCATGAAGTGCTTGATTTGTCCATACCAAAGATATATGAAAGAAGGAGATATGCCCAGTAGTTGAAAATGTATCAGAACCCGATGTCGCTCGGTTGGCCCCACCACCGCGCCATTAGGAGTACCTACAGTACTGAACTACATATGTAGTAACATATGTAGTTCAGTAAAAGCAATACATACAAAGTTGCGCACACACTTGCAATTCATAAATCAGAACGTACTACACAATCAATTATGAACCTTAACTCATCAAACACAGTGTGCATTTACCATGTATCGTACAACTTCTCACACAAAAACATCTGTCACTATCGTTGTGCTGTGCAAAAGCCATTTATTTTACATTACGCTAGTGATTGACTAAATCGGAAAGTTACCGATTCTTCCATTCATTATTGTACTAAAAAAAAATTGGGTGCTAAAAATAAAATAAAAAACGATATGTCCAGAAAATGTTATATTTTAAATCAATAAAATGTAGCTGAAAAAATCGGACTCTGATATATTTTCAACTTCCGGGCATATTATCTCCTTTCATATATCTATGGAGTAAACATAGGTACTAAAAGTCCCCGTGTCTAGGAGGTGAGCCTTGGGGGATAAAAGTTCCCACTTTTGAGGTTTTCGCTAATATATTTAAAACGGTGCGCCGTAGAGAAAAAATATCTTCTACGTATTGAAAGCTGATACAATTTTCTACAACTTATATCATACACACTTTTTTCGAATTCCTACCCATTTTTGAACTACACGTTCCGGAAAAGTGATTTTCGAAAAAACGACTTTTATCAAACACTAGCTCTTACCTGCTACTTCGGCGTTATTTCGGGATATAAAGCCTTTATGTTAATCCAGGTCCTAATCTATCTACCTACCAAATTTCATCCAAATCCGTTCACTAGCCGTTGAGTTATCGAAACTTATCTATCGGTTTCACCCGCATAAGTTTCCCGTAGGAATATCGGGATAAAAACTATCCTATGTCCTTTCCCGAGACTCAAACTATCTCTATACCAAATTACATCTAAATCGGTTCAGCGGTTTAAGCGTGAAGAGGTAACAGACAGACACCAGCGAAGCTTTTCAGAGCGTGATGCTCGAAAACCGATTAGAATTTAGAAAAAGTGTATATGACAATGCTGTTCAGCTGCGTTCTCGGTTGGCGGTTTTTACAGGAAACCACTGAACAACTCGGCATTTTTATATTTTAGTAGTTGCTCCCCGCGGTTTCACCCGCATAAAGGTCATAGCACACATATCAAACCGGAAAGGGATCGGCACCCTTTGAACTTAACTGGCAAGCTACTGGGCCCAATAAAAGTAAAAAGTATCAACGACTTGAAAAGCAGTGTGGTTGAGTAACAATACATCTTCACAAACTATTACGAAAAATGAAATTGTTGTTTCAAGTGTTTTATTGTGTATTTTATTAATTGTACTTTCTCTTCTTTATAGACAAATTCATGTCCATTCTGTAGACATGAACTACCCACGGACAATGAAGCTTATGAAGCATACAAAAAGGATAAGAAACGAAAACAACATAGACAAGAAGAGATAGATGCACTTCATAATTCCATGTTTAGTTAATTTAATTGTCCATTTGAGACATTGTTTTACAATACTGTATATTTTGTGGTGGTATCTTAATTTTCTCTTTCCAAATAACTAAGACTTTTTTTATAAAGCACGTTGTGTATTTCAGACATAGGTACTTACAGTACCTATACGGTCTTAATAAAGGGTAAGGCACGTATTTACATACTACAAAGACATATATTTTGATTAAAAAAAAAGGTTATTATGAATCTTATACCAAAGAAAGACTTGCTAAGTTTTTGCGTCTATTTAGGTATTGGTTCAGAACTGGGTATTTGTTAAAATTGATTCTTTTGAATTATTATTAGGCTTTTCAACAATGAGTACACTTTTACATATACAACAAACAATAACAACTATGTAGGTATTTCTTTGATTTGACCTCTTTTATTATTTACATGTAAGGTTTTGATACTTTCTCTAACAAGATAGGTAACATTAGCAACACCAGAGCACATGCTGGTTACCTATCGTTGTAAGAATTGGAAACGGTCAACATAGTCGAAATCGGCATGGGGTGTATTATTATTATATTACACAAGGATACTGATGCTGTATTGCCCGGGCTAGACGACGCTAGTTTTTCAAGCTAGCAATAACCTAGCTTGACACATGTTAGAGCTGTTTACACTATGCTAAGAAATTTTAAGTTAAGCTTTGCGACATGAACTAGCTAGTGATTTAAACTTGGCCATGGAGTAAAATAATCCGATTGAATACCAACTTAGCCGGCCACGCAAGGCTGCTACACCAGCCAGGATAATAAAATCAGTGGTCGGGGCTACTAGCTCCAAATTAGAACTCCATTCTATTAAATGAGGCCAGCGTCAAGTGGCTATCCTGTTAGCTTACTAGCAATATATTCCTGTCCTAGCTTACATAACAAGCCTTGTTTAACTCGGGCATAAGTCCATATGATATGGGGCAATCTAATTGCCATCAACTACTAGCTCAAAAACAGAACACCATTCTATTAAACCGAGGCCAGCGAGAAGTGATCTTGCTAGCTTACTAGCAATATCTTGCTGTCCTGGCTTACAAAACAAGCCTTGTGTAACCCGAGCATAAGTCTATGTAATAGGGGGTAAAGCCTATTGATGTGTTAAAAGTATGGTGTTTTTTGTTTTGTATTGTAATGTTGGTATTGTATGTGTAATGTATTAAATGTAACTTGAATTAATAAATAAACTAATTAAATAAATTGGCATCTACCTACTACTTTAAAAAATAGAACCCCCCATCTCTTGTAATAATTCCATGCCATGATTATTTATTATAACATAACTATTTAATCATAGTAAATAATACCGGCCTATTATTGCTCCACTGCAGACGAGGGAACTTCTCATATAGAGAAAGAATGAGCTTTCAATATCGGCAGGCCTGTCCGGCGATGACACCCAGGCCTGCACGATCGAGGCTACCAGGAGGAGCTCCCGGTCCAGCTGCTTCAGCGCCCACCGCGGACCACTCGGGGCCTGTTGGACCAGCGCGCTAGAGGTCTGGGCGAGTCGTCAAACCGAATATACCGGTGACCGGAGTAAGTCTCCACCTCCTCCATGACGCGCCAGTCAATGACACGCTGTGACAGAGCGGGGCTGGCGAACGAGATGTCCACCACGGACACCTCGCATCCGCACACACGTGGGTGGGAACAGAACCCCGATTTAGGATGACCAGGCCTGTTTCCAGAGCCCAGTCCTCCACCATCCTGCCCCGCACATCCGTGTAACGGAAACCCCTGGCCAAATTCTTGGCGTTGAAGTCCCAGCACTAGCACGGGGAAGGAATGGTTTCCAGCGACGACGATACTCAACTCTGTTAAGAGTTGTGGAACTCGGCGAGAGTTCGGATCGGAGAGAAGTACACTCCCACTACTTGATCTCTCCGAACCGTGCTGCTACGCACCCATGTCCCTTCGTGACACATTCAAGGGACAGGGTACCGGCGGCGGCCGACGAACTTATGGCCACTGAGCTGCTCAGTAAGGTAATGTTATACGGTTCACTTTTGGCATTCAATTTGAGTGAATTCGATTTAATTGATGTGGGCGCTCTGTTTGTTGAATGGTTAAATTTTTTGTTTACCTACATGGTTAAATTTTTCCAAATTGAACACTAAAAGTGACTATTATTTATGTAATGGCTATTACATAATTGTAATGCAATATAGCTCACGAAGAATACAATTGCCATTTGTTTTACTAGGTTAAAGCGAAATGGCAACATAACAGCTCAATAGTTAGTTCACATTGCGAACAAATGTGACCCCACCCCAGGTCAGCTTGTAAAACTAGTGTAATTGAGCCAGGAGATATTACCTCAACCATAGTAGTTTTTTGGCTAAGTTTTAAGCCTATCCTCAAATATTTAAAGCTCACTGATCTGACCGTTATGCGCTATAACTTTACTAGGACACTATCCACTAGTTTATAGCTTGCGATCTGACCGCGCCCTAATTAATTTTCAGTTAACCTTTGTAGAGCAATTATTATATTACTTAAAAATGAAGCATAAAAATAACTGGGAGTGATTCGATATTTTTCTCTTATGTAAAAAATTACTCTCAGTAGTTATAACGATCGATAAAGTTCATAAAAGTATTTTTTTTTATCTAAGGGTATGTCTCATCTCTAATATTAATTCCACAGAATCTCACGTTGCTATCAGCGCTAAAATGGGGAAAATCATGTCTTCATTTTGTCATCGATAATATGAATAGTATGAAGTCCAGCGTACCTACTTGTATAATATAGGTTAGTGCCAGGCAGTAACCACTAGGCCTTCGAAAAAAGCGAAACGTATCGCCTTTCTGCGAGGAATATGACGAATTAATTTGTAATATTAAGCAAAGAGATCCAATCATTTAAGATTTCCAAAAAACGATGATACAAATTACAGACAGTGATGCAAAATTACTGATCTTTATTCTCCTGATAATAAGGTTGCTGTTCGGTTGCTGCTGTCACGTGACGTCGAACTAGACTGAGCTGAATGACTAGAAACGGTCGATGTTAATTCTAAGCGAAAGTGATTTCGATGTCGGCCGATTTCTTACACTTTGTCCAGTCTATCGTAAGTATGTATATAGGTACGGTCAGCAACAAAAGTCGATTAACACTTCAGTTTTTTTTATCTCAGTTATTGAGCAAAATATTTGTTCATAATATTTGTATACGTACTTTATGCTGCAATTTTGAACAAATATTTTGCTCAATAACAGATTAAAAAAACTGAAGTGTTAATCGACTTTTGTTGCTGACTGTACCTATATTTAAATGTCTTTGGTATTATATGCATTCAATTTAAGCACACAAAAAAAAAGTCAACTCCGTACTTAGAATAAGAGTAGGTATGTAACAAGTTTTAATTCAGATTGCAAAATTTGACCAATACATAGGTACTTACTAACATAACAAATAAAAGCTTGTAGATGATAGACCTACTTGATTATTATTAAAATTTATGTTTCTAAAAATTAGAATATCTTGAAGTTGTCATCTAGACATCTATCAAAATCATTTTTATTTCCTTTTTAGAAAACATAAATTCTCAAAAAATTGATAAAATTTAATAAAATGGCTAAAAAAAAACGGTAGGTAATTGGAATAGTATGCTTGCAATCCATGTGTTTCTGTGATTTTTAACCAAATTCTCATATTAGTTATTTGGTTCCAGAGTTTGCAAATGTCCAGCAGAATTGCAACAAATTTGCAAACATTCAAAAGGGAAAGGAACAGATCCTAAAGATGTAGCTGAAATTGTTCAGGCTCTTACGTTTCAGGATTACATTACCAGTAAGTAATTAGCTACTTACGTAACGACAGATAAACACCTTAATTGGATAATCGAGTGCAATACCGCTACACCTAGCAATACTTAGAAACTCGACAACACAACAGACTATTCTATACGGCAGAGGGTTAGTTACCTACCCAAAATAGCAATGGGTAGAATGTTATTTTTGTTTTTTATGGGTTCCGTAGAACAAGGAACCCATAAAGTTTCACCAAGTCCGCCTGTCTGCCTGTTTGTCGGCGGTTCAACTCAGAGACTCTTAGTAGGTACTAAAAGGGATTGCAATCCTGCAAAGTGGGATACCGCAATCCATCGGGGTCGAGCATAATTTTAGGAACTGCGGGATCCCACAACAGTTTTCGGATCCGCAAGCATCAAATCGCGCATCAAGCAAGAATAAATACCTACCTACCTACTAAACCTACTCCACAATCCAGCGACAGGCAGCTAGTAGAAAGTGCAGGTAGGTACCTACCTGTATCGAATCGTGAAAAGTTTGTCATGCATTTTATGTGAGATGTGATTGTTATATCAAAGGAATATTATGTGTTTCGCCATTTTCCTTTATTTATAGCTTGATGTGCAGCCGTGCGTACATGCCAGTATGAAAAAAAAATGTGAGTAATGAGAGAATTCTCTGTTTCAGGTTGTAAGAAAAAGAAAAATGCGAAACCACCAAAATTCAAAACGAAACAGTTCAAACCACCCCATTTTAAGGATACATGCGTGCCAATGAAGCCTTCTATGCACACAAGGTTATAGTACATTACGATATTAGTGCGTAAAGATGGTTATAACATGCGAGGCGGAATTTCAGCCCGAGCCGAAGGCGAGGGCGTAATTGAGCCGAGCATGTTATAACCATACGCACGTATATCGTACGACGTTTTTTAACACATTTGCGAGGAAACAGAAAAAAAACATTTTATATTTTGTTCATTTTTAATTATTGAAACAGTTAGTGAAATTACAATTGTTAAAATGATACGTAGTTGTAGTTGGTTTTTTAATTATGTTTTTATTATTATTATTACTATTCATAATGTCATTGTTTTGTGTTAGGGTAAATGTTGGAGACGACGAAACTTCTTGAAAGGCGGCAGAAGAGCATTGTAATTCGTCATTAGTTTGTAAATAAAAAAGTATCATCAGTAGAAGAGGGGCGCGGCTCAGGGCAAAACTTCTTCGTTTGTGGCTCCAAATTTATTGTCTGAGTTATTTTGGCACTTATATTTGCTTTGTTTTGGATGGAATCTTTATATTACCGAATAAACTGTTTTTTTTAATTTTAAATAAACTCAACCTGTGAATGCACACTGTTGCTTTCCCGCCATTTTAACAGCGCGCTAGCGCTGCCTACTGACTGGCGCCGCGCGGCGATTAGTTCGAAATTTGAATAGCAACAGCGCGCTGCTCACTAGCTGGAGTCACAGCTGGAGTCGTGCGGCGGCGATCAGTTCCAAATTTGAAATGGCAAATAATGCTGTTATGGAATTTGTATGGACTATAACTTAACTATTTGCTTTGGTAACACACGCGTTTTTTATGACCCTCTTTACATATTTAAAACCGGTGGAATTACATCAGCTTTACGAGCAAGGGTGTTAAAAATAATATTTACCTATACTTAAGGGAGATTAGTGATGAGGTTATGTGGAGGTACCTACCTAGTCGTAATCTACATATTACACTATTACACAGGGTGGCAGGTCGTCGACGCGCAACCTGTTACCATAGATTCAATACATGATTCTGCGATTTGATAGGACAAATTCCGTACTTATGTAAATGATTTTGTTATGTAAAACGGTTGGATTCCGACAAAAGCAAGTGATATATTGTACCTACAGATTACGATATAGTCACAGTACTAATATGGGTTTCTTAGTAAAATAGCGGAAAAATAAAAAAAGTGGAATAATTTGAGGAAACTCACTTGCGTTTCCTCTAGCTGGAGTGTCAAAGGTGGTGTCGCAGGCTCTGCCTCTACCGGCTCCGACTGTTTTATTTATTTACTAGCTCTGTGCCCACGACTTCGTTCTCGGAATACAATATCTAATGTGTTGCCTAGAGAAGGTGTGGGCAAGCTCCTCCATTGAAAAGGTCGGAACCGACCAAGCCAAGTGGTTTTACCTGGTGGGAACCGCTACCTGGGGTTCTCTACCAAAGCTCTTTGGAATGCAGTCACTGTGTCTTCCGGGTTCATAATGTCAATGCGATGAAGTGTAGGTATTATATGTACACCTACCGCAGGTAGGCACCTACTCAATGATATAAATGTTTCAGGTTACGATACATCGGCCATTGTCCTGTGGAACCAGCAAGATTTGAAAGGCGAGCAGCAAGGTACGCTTGATATTTTGTAGTAAGTAGGTACTTATACCTATATTTAAACCAATACCGACTGAAAATAAAATGGCTAGAATAATAAAAAACTAGTGCAACCTACATAACATAGCTATTTGATGGAAAGAACGCCGAAGCGAAAGCCCACTTCATGGTAAGGGTTCACAGCGGACTGATATAGATATTTGTAGTACCTACCAGACGCAACCCAGGTGCGTTTTCATCCCAGAGACAAAGAAATGTCTCGTGTGCCTGAGATTAGGTACAGGCACCCGTATAATGTCGCTAAGGACCTATCTAACGTAACATGCCTGTTTTTACCTGAAGTGCAAGGCAGGGGTGTATAGAATAGAATCACTCATAAATACACACACACTCTCTTTCACTCACTCACTCACTCATTCACAATTCGCCAGTTAGTTTCATTTCCATGTAATAGGGAGCGATCCTATTGCTATCAACTGGGCACAATTTCAATACCGATATTCAATAAGGTAGGTACAACGGTCGAGGCGTGGAGCAGAAGTGCTGTGCGGTGGTTCTGTTCTTCAACTAAACGTGATGAAACCTTTCTTGAGAAATACTGGACCCGTTTTACGTTTGAGTTTAGTGTATGAGCTGATTTTGAGAGTCGTCACGAACGGTCCCGTCAAGACACTTGGAGAGTTTGAGCACCCAGAGCAAGATTTAATAAAAAAGGGTTCAGTACAGTAAGTAGGTACCATGGACCACATCCAAACTATTTAGATAATTGTACGAAATACCGCGTATATATATTGCAAGTTCAGCCCTTAAACCTTTAATCAATGTTTTTGTTTCAAACAAGAAAAGCGATGGGTCTCAGAATATTATGTCAATTAACCTACCTAAACATGTTTTAGTTTAAGTACCTATACTACTTCACAAGTTTTGGTTTCGGCCGAACGCCGAAACTAGAAGAGGAGCTAAATATCTGGTTTTGGCTGAAAATCGTGTTTCAGTCAGACACTGTACTGGATGAAAAAAAAGTAATATAGCCGGGGAACGGGTGTAGTAAAACGCAGGTGCTATGAACTGCTAGTTTAATGTCCAATTACACAAGTCACAAACTCACAACTTAACAAAAACTAACACGCGCGCACACAATCGCGGGTAGTTCGGACTCAACTACCCGACAACTGTCTGATCTTTCTAGCATTATGCGCGGCCGCCCTCTTACGGGCGGCCGGGTAACCACTCTGGGTTGCCAGTGAACATTTACACTCTGCCGCACGCTATAGTAATAATAATAAAAGTTTTTATTTTTTAAGCTAAATATAAGCAGTAATAAGAAATTTTATGTCATTCCAGACGAACATTATCGAAATATTCCTTTGGTTCGTCATCGGAAGAATCCTTACTCGATAGTAGTGGTGGAATTTTAGGAAAAAAGCGTGGAAGGGAAAAGCGGGTCCGGTATTACGATCTGCTGCCTGGCGATATATTGCTTCCTACTCCCTGCGCTGTTGTTAGGCACTCAACATCGAGTAAATCTATCTTAAATGTAAGTTTATTTTGTCAGTCTTTGAACTCATTAAAGCTTATATGTGTGCAACGGCGAAGGAAAACTTCGTGAGGAAACCAGCATGTCCTAGAACCAAAAATCCGAAGACATGTGCCATCCACACAGGGCGGGGTGGATTACGGCCCACTCCCTCTCACGGTGTGGAGGCCTGTGTCCCAGCAGTGACAACATTATTTACCTACTATATACATTGCGAGATCTGCGTCACCAATGCCTGATCGGATGCGAGCGTGATCGGATGGTCACTATTTTTGATCATGTCCATAGCCGAAAATAAAATTGCATAAAATTTGACTTAAATCATCTACTGTTTGTTTCTTTCTATAGGTACCTAGCCCAAAAACAAGTGGCGAGATCATTCGAGCTCAAAGGGCTACCGTCAAACCTGCGCAAATGAGACCACCTCTTCCCGCTAGATCTGGACACGAGTAAGGAATCATTAATAATTCATTATATTAGCTGAGTAAGACTCAATGCTGAGGAAATCAGCATCGTTACATAATTATATTTCTTATTAGCTTTTGCCCGCGGCTCCGCCCGCGTGGATGCCGAAAAATATCCCACGGGAACGTACTAACTGGGATTAAAAAAGGTACCCAATGAGTTAATCCAGGTTTCCGACATCTTCAACAATCATCGTCGTTTTCAGCCAATTTACACAAAACCGTAATGGATTATACACCTTAACCTTCGTCATAAATCACACCGTCCATTGGTGAAAACCGTATCAAAATTCTTTCGGTATTTTTAGAGTACATCACGTTTAGACAGACAGACGCGGCGGGGCGACTTTGTTTTATAATATGTAGTGACTACAAATGACACGTCAGTGTATCAGTGCCAGCCGAAATCCACTTTGGATATTCAAACTCAAACTCAAAGCATTTATTTCAATTAAACCATTTACAGGCACTTTTGAATTGTCAAGAAGTCGGTCAGTCAGAAAATATGAAGCTAGTTGCCTATTCCAAAGCGTAGGCACCTATGGAGAAGAACGGGCAAGAAACTCCATGGACACTCTTTTAAAATTATATTTTACAAAAATATTAGTTACATCATTACAGAAATCATTAAAATTTCAGATTATTCAAGCCGCACAGTGGGATTATCCTCAATAGGGATCAAGACTTCGTTCCTGATGTTGTACATATACCTGGTTCTAAGAAAAACGTGAAAAGGTAATAAGTTATTTTTTCTGTCTTTATACGCGCATTGACGTGGAATGGCGGACACCAGTCCGTATTACCTATTACTTATTTATTTTGTTCGTTGTTGTTTTTATTTCGCATACCTACCCAATACCCGGATAAAAAGCAACCTTTTAGTCTACCTGTGTTCTTTTCATGTAAATCCTATCATATTTACCTATAATATTATTAGGATTCAAAATCTTTATTTCATTGATTTACAGACCGAAGAAACCAAAGCCGTGCTACAAGGGAGGGTAAGTGTTATAATTAGATACATTTTTGGAGTAATAAATAAAAACAAAAGCATAATTAAATTTTTCCCAATTAAATATTTTCAGTATCTGCAAAAGAAAAACGTGCCCTAAAAAGAAATGTCGGTATGTATTTGGAGTAGGTACTTAATGATATATGTCCTTTGATAAAGTGAAAATTAAAACGACTACTCAATCTGTTTCAGAAAATATGCTGCCAAAATTAAGAGGAATAAGCTAGCTAAGAGATTGAAAGGGTAATTTACTGTTTCTAATTTTTAAGTATAAGTAACTATTCCATTTTGAATTGCCCGTAGCATAGTTATAGTAACAGGTAAACAGGGTAACAGTAACTGGGCTGTGGAGGTCAGATAGGCAGTCGCTCCATGTAAAATACTGGTATTCAGCTGCATCCGGTTAGACTGGAAGCCGACCCCAACATAGTTGGGAAAAGGCTGGGCATATGATGATATTTATAGTAACAATTTGACTTTGTATAGCGCCTTTATAACGTAGAAATAAGGGTTCTTTCGTAATACAAATGCTACTCCTGACGTGCAGATCTTCTTAAACTATACCTAGTGCTATTCCGTAAATAAAAATCTTACTGTGAATACTTCATTTGTTTTCGCGATTTATTTGCCAAAAATGTAAACAAATATGAGTGTATTGAAAAATATCTTTAAATCCTACCTAAAGTTCAGTTTACGCCACAACTTCAAAATTTTTATAATGCTCGTCACTCTGAAATCAACGTTATTACCTACCATTAAAGTTGATATTTGTTTAACTTGAAATAATATTAACTTGAAACATAAGTTTGAATAGACTTTCGTTGGTTTTGTTTAGTTTAGTGAGTTGTCAATCGCTAGATTTCCTACCGTCAAACTCACTTTACCTACATTTTCATGGCGAGATAAATAGTTGCTTGACTTCCTAATGTAAAACAATCGACACACGCAATCGCGTCTCTTGTGGGACTCGCCAAATTATGGCCAGAGCATTAAATCCCGTTTTTTACGAGGAAAAGAAGTAGCGCTACATTGTTTCAGCAACATGCTTTTCTGTTGCTGGAAAGTGGCAACATGGAATGATGCAGTGTTAGTAACATGCTGTGCTAATGTTCCGTATTCATGATAAACATAAGCAGTGCAACAGGGCCAGGATTATTTGTCACGCAACTGTTTTTGAACTTTGTTTCAACTTTTTAGACGCGCCGAAGTAGCTAGCTATAAATCTGTTGGCGCTACTGATGGAACGCCAAGAGCGAGAGGTGCACAGAAATATCCAAAAGCTGATGATGATGAAGTCTGTGGGCTGGATGAAATACCTAGACCGGAACACGTAAGTTAAGCTCCGTTTTCATGGGAAACAAAAGTTGTGCAACATTATTTCAGCAACATGTTTGTGTTGCGGCAACCATGTTGCTAGTCAACATGTCAAGTCCCGTAGTTCATTGGAAACACAAATTAAGAAAAGATACCAAACATTGTTACCCGCATCATCATGTTGCTTTATTGGTTTTGACTAAGAACATTGCTACACGGTTGGCATAGCTACCCTTGTCCAAAAGCCGTATCGGTCTTGTCCATCCCTAATCAAAAACTTATCTTGTATATTATCGTCTACGTACAGTCTAGTTCTAGAAATTTTGATGCTAGAACTTCCTGGAATTATCGACATCTGGTCAGTCGGGGCTGGTATGTACTCGAACATTCTAGATGTTTCTATAGTAGAAGGTTCTAGAACTATCTGAAACACTAGGTACCTATATAAGGCGCCGCATGGGCCGCGAGCAGTCAGATTGGATAAAGCGATACATGCGAATACATCGAAAGCGATCTTCAAATGCGACTTAGAGCGATCAGTAGTGCAATTGTGTTTTATAATGTTTGAGTTGTTATTAGTGTTGTTGATTTAAGTGTCATTTTTTGGTTATTAAATCGGCAGTTTTAATTGTCACGAACCCCCAGCTCGTAACAATACTTGGTGCTGCGCGTCTCATTCATAGCCTAGTTTTGGTGCGTGGGTGGTGTACTTGTCTGCCACGCTTGAATTTGCCGCTCCTGAAGTTGGTGCCCGGGGCACGGACCTCGGCTTGCCCAACCCCTAGATCCGGAGCTGGTCCAATTAGAACTTTATGGCGGCTTGGAAGATGAGGCGAGTCGCAGCGCAGTAACAAATTCACGTGTTAGCAAGGGTGAGAGGGGTGAGATAATTCACCATTGCCATGTAGTATTGTAACATAAGTGGGTATCCAAATAGTATCTTTTCCAAGACTTATTTAACAACTTGCTTCTTTCTTTATTATCCAGATACATATACCACTAAATTTAAAAAGAGGAACCATACAAACACATTCTCTTACTGTAGTCCGGTGTACCAAAGACAAGAGACCTGATATACACTATGGTATTTTGACGGGATCGTTCAATATGTATGATAATAAGTTTGGTAAGTTGATTTACATTTTATGCTAATGATTTGTCTGCGTAGATTTCCGATTTTATTATACCAACCACAACATCCCACATCACCCCTTTATCGGGGTTTAATATTCTCTGAGCATGTGGAAGACCACATGCTACAAACTGGACTTGGGATTAGAAACCAAGAGGTTACGATTCTCAGGTCGTGTTTATTAGGTTTTTCCATAAAGAATTTCTCAGTAGCAACTCGGAGCCTGGCTTTGGGCCCGGTTGACAGCAATAGGCTCGCCCCCTATGGGACTAAAGATATCTGGCGAAATGTGGGTGTAGGTACTATAGAGGCACACCTCTGACTATCTCTTCGGGGATTACAGGTGTGATGTTATATTATTATTTTAATTTAGTAAACAAAAAAAGGAAGGAATTCTCTTTAAATTTTACTGTAAGTTCTAGTGGGACCACTTGTTTCCTCAACCTACGTTGACGTGGACTAGTTCGACTAAGGGCTGATTTTTCCAACGCCAGATAATTTTATCGGAGGGATAATTTTGAATTTTTGACAGTTCTTCCATACAAAAACTTTTTTATTATTCTGTATTTTATTCAAGGTGGTAGATCAAGAGGTCGTCAAGCTCTGCCAATGAGCGTTATGGCTTTTTGTTTAGCATTTCATTACCATCCTAAACAATGGACGATGAAGTTAATAGACAACTTGGTGGACGCCGGTGATGCATGGTATGATTTCTAGTTACTTGCTTCCACTAGTTACTTAAACAGCCTTTCTGACACATAAGTTATTATTGACTTAGTCTATGTCTAGGTATTATTATTACAATTCTATACTTTTACTTACATATGGTAAGTGATTCCATGAGATACGAAGTATTAATTTTGACTTTAGTTTTTACAGGAAACCACTGAACAACTCGGCATTTTTATATTTTATCACGATCACGGTCGAAAACGCACTAGTTCGCGGAGACGGCCATTTGCATAGTACAGGCCCATGTTGCTCATGTTGCGTGGACACAGACACGCTCCCTTGCCACTACTCCTGTTTTTTACATTTCTATGTGTTTAGATATCGATACCAATAACGTCTGCGGAGTTTCGCTAGTTATTTAATTTGACCCTGTATATTATGAATCTAACAGAAATAGTACCTATTTCAAATTACCTTTCTCTTTCAGGTATCTCCAATGTTTAGATAAAGTTCATGATCATTCAGCGGTTCAGGGCATATGTGAAGTATTGCAGTTTGGAAAAAAACAAATATTGGTATTGAATGGGAAAAGGATGCAAGTTTTGCTTTGCGAACCAGATATAGTGGGATACACGATGTCGTTAGATCCCACGGTATACAACTTGTGTAGAGGACTGAAAGCTTTCTTCAAAGAAAATAGAGCAGGAATATTGTTATCAAGGTACGAAAGCTGTATCCGTTTCTTATTATATCTAAGTATGAATAGGCGCAGTAATGACAGGTGGAGTAAGGTGGTGACCGAGTGGCTTCCAAGGTCTGGGAGACGAAGTGTCGGTCGTCCGGCGGCGAGATGGGCTGACGAAATTTATTTACTTATTCTTCTCAACTCACATCTATCCTTACAGGGAAACCTATTGCGATAGTGTACATTTATCTAAACTCTTATCCTAACTTATTACTAACTCCTTATTATAATAAAATTTTGTAACTTATTACAAACAATGCATTCTTTGTGAAATCACTCAGAGAACAACCAAAACCATCACCAAACCAAATTGTTACCATCGCCTGTAAAACCTGGATGAGGCTGCATAGGAACGTGGGGAATAGTGGGGCTATGTTCAGCTGTGGATGCAGTCGGCCTGTCAATGATTATGATGAAGAGTTATTTATTGATTTTGGATTTTCTTTAAAACAGGGTCCTCAAATTAGTGATTTGGAAAGATAAAGTGTGCTATTACATTTTCGACCCAGCTGGAAGAGACTCCAGAGCGTACTCAAACTTCGCTAACGGACAAGCTGCTCTCATTAACGTTAAAGACATCGATTCAGTTGCTGATGTTCTTTTAGCACGCAGCATTCTAGAAGATCAAAAATTCCTTTTGGCTTCCGTCAAAGTTTTGAAAATGGCAAATGAGAAATGCGATGAGGATTTCGAATCTGATAAGGAACTCACTCAAGCTGAGAAAGCCATGATGGGATACAGAATTTTAAACTCAAACTGTGCTATTGTCAATGCTAATATGCATTTAGGGGATCGATGTTTCGAGGAGGCTAAATTTAGACAAGCTTTGCCTATGTCCATTGTCGCGATGACCTATGCGAAAATATCGCCACCGAATACCTGGTTTTCAAAGACGTTGGACAAAATATTGCGACTGGGCAATAAGCTGTACGTTGATTGCACGCACCCGAAAGTATTGATTGATATAACCATTGATAATATACCAAATGAAATAATGATAGGACCGTTTGCATGTGAGATAATAATATACAGGGAAAGGGTGAAAGGACAACTTTTCACAACAAAGGAATGCTTGTTCAATATTAGAAGTGGTCTTGTAGATTTCTTCAGTCACGAGTATAACAGCGGTATATTGGAGTTTAATAATTACGCGCTTGCGATTTGGAGGCAGAAAGATATGTTCTATTTGTTTGATCCTTATCCGCGTACTAATGACGGCCTGAGATCGATGCAGCCCGGCAAGGCTTGCTGCTTGATGCTTTTGAACCCGGAAACTATGGCAGATGCGTTTACAAAGAATTGGAATTATTTACCGGTTACAACACAGTTCTACGTGCATGCTTTTAAAGTGTTAAAGTTGAAGAAGAAACAGCCAAAGGTAAAATTGTGATGACTTTGTTTTGTTTGGCCCAGGTGACTGCCCCGACTTACGAGTCGTGGGTTCAAACCCAGGCAGCCGCTTTGCTTTTTGTAAATAATTTCATCACCACTGCTCACAAAACGATGAACGAAAACATCGTGAGGAAACCGGCATGTCCTAGAACCTATCGACCAGCTCTGGGCCCAGTGGTAGATGCCCACTCCTTGTCGAAGACAGGAGGTGGGCCTGTGTCCCAACAGTGCGATCATTGTAGGCTGATTATGTTTATGCTTGTTTTGTTTTCATATAGTATGACTTCGTGTATCAATAAAGCAGTTAGTGCTTGGTGTAGTCTCTGACTAATAATTTGGTTATTATCAATAATCCTACTAATATTATAAATGAGAGATGTTTGGATTTTTGTTACTCAATCACGCGTAAACCGTTGAACAGATTTGTATAAAAATTGGTACATATATAGACCATTTCCTGTATTAACACATAGGATACTTTTATCCCGATATTCCCACGGGATCGAAAGTTACGCGGGTGAAACCGCGGGGGGCTGCTAGTCTTTAATAATGTGAATCGTGGGTACTTTCTAAGACAATCTAATAGCAGCTTGAGACGCTTTTAGCTTGCAGACGACACCAATGAGCTCATTGACTTTACTTATGAAGTGACCTTATTTCAGATACAATTGTACTGTAAGCTGAGCGACCACGATCTGCCAAAAAAGAAGCGAAAAGTTCTGCACACGAGCAAGGCACAAGGCGACGGACAAGATATATGTGAGGACGTTATGCCGGTAGAAACTTTGGACCCAAAGACACCTGGAGTAAGTTCTAATATCAGATCAGTGTATGCCTTTCAATAAATCTGCCTAGCTTTTTCCCCAACTGTGTTGCGGTCGGCTTCCAGTCTAACCGGATGCAGCTGAATACTAGTATTTTACTGAAGATCTGCCTATCTGACCTCCACAACCAAGTTACTGGGTAACACAGTACCCCTTGGTAAGTCTGGTTGTCAGACTTTTGGACTTCTGACTACCCGTAACGACTGTTAAAAATCTAAAAATGACGGCCGGGACCAACGGCCCCTCAGTAAATGCCTTTATCAGTATAACCTTTTTTCTTTGACTTTTTTATTTGGTAAGTCTTGTGTGTAACGCAAATTGCACCGTACATAATTTGTAGTTACAGAATCAAGTCGACGAGGAACAAATGGGTGATATAATATCGTTAGTGGAGAGTATAAACGACGATTACATTCCCCCAGTACCACTGAGATATAAGAGACATGTAGATGAACCAATGGAACCGAAAGTAGGTAAGTGTCTTTTGACGAGAATCTTATTACGTACGATAAACAAAAGTTTATACGGCCTGCTCGGAGATATCTCCGCTAAGTGGCTCGAAGCTCAAAATTTTATTTATTTTCTCACTGCTTTGCGAAACTGCCAACTCTGACCAATTTATACATGAGTCGATTGTTTCGATCCGCGATAAGACGTCAGCTGGTACGTTGTCTGTACCTTTAACATGGCGAATATCGGTTGTGTATTGACTAATGAAGTCCAAATAACGAAACTGTCTAGGCGTATTTTGCTGATCTTTCTTTCTAAAAGCATATGTAATTGGTTTATGGTCAGTAAAAATAACAAAATTACGCGCTTCAACATGATGTCTGAAATGTTTTACTGCAGCATAAATAGCGAGGAGTTCGCGATCATACGCTGAGTACTTTTGTTCAGCAGGTGATAATTTTTTGGAAAAGAAGGCGATAGGTTGCCAATCATTACCTACTCTTTGTTGTAGCGCGGCGCCTATTGTGAAGTCAGACGCGTCAGTAAAAATGGCTAAATCTGAGTCTGAACGCGGATGAGCTAACAACGCGGCTTGAGCTAAACTGAGCTTACAGTTTTCAAAAGCATCTTTGGCTTCGTCGGTCCAAGCGATTGGTGTTTTGCCTTTGAGGTTGCCTCGTAAAAGTTCACATAACATAGCTTGACTACCGGCTGCATGAGGTATAAACCTTCTATAAAAGTTTAACATACCTAGGAACTGACGCAGCTGTTTTGCTGTGGCTGGAATCGGGTAAGTACGGATCGCTTCGACCTTTTCAGGTAGCGGGCGCGTACCATCGGCTGACACAAGATAGCCGAGAAACTTAATCGTTGATTGACCAAACACACATTTAGACGGGTTTACGACCACGCCATAAAGCCTTAACCTATTGAATACTGTCTCTAAGTGTTCCAAATGTTCTTTTTCACTACGCGAGGCGATTAAAATGTCGTCAATATAACAATAACAAAAGTCTAGATCGCGTAGCACTTCGTCCATAAACCGCTGGAAGGTTTGGGCTGCATTACGTAAACCAAACGTCATGTATGTAAATTCATATAGTCCAAACGGCGTAGTTATCGCGGTTTTGGAAATGTCTTCTTCCGCGATTGGAATTTGATTAAACGCACGCACTAAATCTAGAGTCGAAAACACTTTTTTATCACTAAGGCACTGTGCAAAGTCTTGGATATGACGCACTGGGTATTGGTCCGGTTCCGTCCTGGCGTTGAGTGCACGATAGTCGCCACACGGTCTCCATTCATCATCCTTCTTAGGCACCATGTGTAAAGGCGATGCCCAGGGGCTTTGCGAAGGCCGAGCGATGCCTAGCTTCAGCATCGCGTCGAACTCCTTCTTTGCAGCGCTGTATCGATCCGGAGCAAGACGTCTGGGTTTCTGCGCGACGGGCGGTCCAGGAGTAACAATTATATGATGTTTGGTATTATGTTTCACTTGAGCCTTGCCATCAGGGCGTGTGATATCTGGGTATTTTGAGAGCAGCTGGTGATACGGCGATGAGCCCGTTATTGTTTTTATGGATGGCTCTTGATGGCCAGCTACCTGTCCGTTAACAGACAATGTGGTTGTACCATCAATGAGTCGCTTGGCTTTGTACTTTTAAAATGTAATCGTTTTGCTGCGTCCTTTGTGTAAAATCGTTTTGCCGCTTCCTTTGTTTAGTGGACGGCAGATTTGGGAGAGTTTTGGTTCGGAGCTTCAGTCTGTTTTTAACCAAGATCGTGCGAGGTCCTCTCTGACCCCGGTCATATTTTACTCGCTGAAGCTCGCCGTAACCTAGTGTTTCTATTCGTTTTACTCTTCATATAACATTATTTAATTTTACCTTTTCGTGTCAAGTGTAACTACTAGCTTTAGTTACTTGATATCGTAATAAATTAATCGTTACTATTTACAACATACTTCAGTGTATTACTTGTCCACCACGGTCACGAATTCCCACAATTTTAATGGAGGTAGATTTAAACACGGACAAGGAACCATTTTATTATGTACAATTGTTCAATAATTGGAACGCTACAAAACATAGTACATAGTAGTAGTATTCGATACTGCTGTGGCCTATGGCATACCGCATGACAATAAGCTACATCGTGTCACCGATATCGTCAGACGATATCGTTGTCGTCCGAGCTGACGATACGATATAGACGGGTCTGTGTCGTTATCGTCGCAGTGTGAAAACGGCCAACCACCCACCCTAACACAAAACAAGGTAATCTACATAAATCTCACCAACGGTACAGTAATCGTTCAATAACGAGGTAAACAAATTTAAAAGTTCATTCAATTCAAAAGTTCAACTGCGAGGGGATACCCCTCGGTATTCGAAATAAGTAGATATTTACAGTGCTACAAGGATCATTCACTGATGCACCTTGCACGCATGTTTTCTCCCAACTTGTTATTTTTTTTGTGTTTGTGTTCTTTTTATGCGTCATGTTTGCCGCAAATAAACGTATTTTCTTTCTTTACATCAGTGATTGCATCCACACCAGTATTACAGAGCGCGAAGATACAAAATCATCTTTGTTATTTTGAAAGTAGAGTGTAGACGGGAGTGGACGATAATGGAACATTGTACTATACTTTAGTGAACTCGAACATATCATTGCCTAAAAATCCACGGAATTCATCCCAAACGATTATAACGACATCTGTCACGTGGATCAATGGTCACGTCGTCGGTTTAATACATTGTTGCGAATTGAATGGATTTTAACTTAACAAAAATATTGTTTTGGTAACGATGTGTTGCAGTGAACCTAGACTCGCCCACGGTTTCGGTGACGCAGGTGGTCCCTCCGTGGCCGAAGCCCCGCGACAAGACCAACGAGCCCATCGAGCCCGACCCCGACCCTGAACCGACCCCGCCGCCCACGCCGCCGCCCCCGATGGTCAATCATTTGTTTATTCTATTATTCTTGGAGGGTTGGCACTTATTACTACGATTTTAGCCACCGCTCAATGCAGTGTATTTAATCGGTTGAAGGACATTGAATGAGAAAATAGCAGTGTTATTGTTATTACGCCTATGGGCGTAGGTACTAGGTAATGTCCGTCAATGTGTTATCAACTGCCTTTTTTACTTTGTGTTCCCGCACTAGTGCGGCAAAGTGCGCCACAGACTTATCTAGATTCTCAATTAATACTCTAATCTGCGTTTGCGATTTATTTGCCTACCCAAAATAAATGTTTTTTTTTAAACTGATATTTCAAGTAACTACAATCGTTTTTTTTTTTTGGGCCGTTGACTCAAAAAAAATTTTTATCTAAATTATCTAATTATCGCGACACATCACGTCTGCGGAGTTTTGCTAGCTAATTTAATTTGACCCTGTATATTTTATCCTTTTACTAATTTGGAAATTCATTTTCAGCCGCCGGAAGGAGGAGTAGAGGTGAGCACTATTTATAACCGGTTCGATTTGTTTCGTAAAAAAATGCGATAAGCTCGCTTATGTAGTCGGTTAAACATTATACGATGGACTATATTGTGAAGAATGAACAGTCGAAGAGGTTTTGAGTCGAGTAGTTTTGAAACATATTTTTGAGCTGAGTGTATGGCTCAGAGCAATAACACAAGGTGGATCTTTGAAGATCGGTTTCTGGCAAAACGAAGAGCATTTTCAAAAACCAAAAATGCCGAGTTTTTTATAAAATCGAGCAGACTTTTTCTCTATTTTTTATTTTTATTTCTCTTTTTCTATCTTTTTTTTCTTTTTTTCCCTCTCACTGAGAGGAGGCCTGTGTCCCAGCAGTGGGAACATTATAGGCTGATGATGATGATGATGATGATACTGGGGAAGGCTGGTTTGAATAATCACCGACGGCCGCCCTGACCCACGCACAAGGGTCTACCTGAAGGACTAAGTGCGGAAACCAAACCCTCTAACATAGAACATTCTCTAACCACTTAGTATAGTCGCAATTTCGGATTTCACTAGGAAATCCCATCGTAAGAGCTCACCGTGATGTTCCAAATTATAATAGCCTTTACAGCTGCGTAGTAGAGTAGCAATCATCTTAGCATTTACTATATTATAGGAAGAAGAAGGGGCAGAAGAGGAAGAAGACGAGGAGAAAAAAGAAGAGAAAGCTCGGAAGAAGGCGGAGGAAGAAGAGGCGCGACGCAAGGCAGAGGAGCTGCCGCCCGCGCTGCCGCCGCCGCCGCCCTCGCCGCAGCCCGAGCCCGAAGTGCCCGTACGTCTATCACTGTCTACTATTATTAGAGTACTAGCTTCTGCCTGCGACTTGGTTCGCGTGAAATTTCTTGTTCCCCCGACCCACCCTGTCGCATGTTGTTACCTGCCCACGTTATTACTTCGTTTCGCGAAGCGTAGTCTTGTAACTTTTAAATTAAGAAATGAGTTTCATCATCAAAAGTCTTTAATACTCTTTTTTTTAGAATAGATGCTTCACAATTACTATTATAAAGTAATTATTATTATTAAGTACGAATTTAATTTGAAAAGAGCATTCGCCTTAGGGCCGACTTACATCTGGCGAAACGTACGGTTTTCACTGCCAAGCAAATAGCAACATTACCTTTCTTGAAATAAAGTTGAATATAAATAAATTTCCTTTAGTCCCACAGAGGTGTGCTTCTCAAATAATCAGGTTACTTTTATTACGTGAAACCGTTTTGTTTAAAGTAAGAAGTATAAATGTAGGAAGTTAGAAGTTTTATACAACTGTCGTTGGTTTAATGCTCTAAGAACTGTCGGCAATAATTCTAACTTATAAGTAGTTTATGATGATAATTATAAGAGTTGCAAAAAAAATCGTGCATATGCTCCATATCATCATCATCATCATGATATGGAGCATATGCACGATTTTTTTTGTACACACATAAATTTCATTGAATTTTTTCATTTATGTCTGTATTTACTTACCTATACCTACTGTCTTTGTAGCTGATGGCGCCAATGCGTGAAATGCCTGCACAAGAGGAAGTTCAAACCCTACCGGCGGTCAACGTCGATCGCCGCGTTCTTCTCACAGAGGACGCTCAGAGACGCTTCAAACTGCGAAAGATTCGAAAGAAAATGACACCTCCGCTTATAGAGGATGACCTTGAGGTTACTCCTGAACGAGAACTCGAAAAACCGACTAACTTCAAGAATTTGCCAGATACTTCACAAATCATTAGAGGGACAACTAGTGTTTCGGATGCAGGCGCCGCCGGCTCTAATGATAAACTGCCGTTTGGTGCAATCATGGCGATAGTGACATCTTACAAATACTCGATCCATTCTTGGACCCCTGCTATCGTAGATTTTGTAGTAGCCACCGCCGCAAAGCTTTTTGAAAACAAACAGCAGAAATTTCAACTTGCTCCTGTACATGTTATACCTAAGATTGCGCTTGGACATCAGGTTCGTTTGTATTTTTAAATTAATCCGACAATTGTAATAAAATGAATGTTGTGGAGTTCGCTTATTTTGATTATATTTACTTACAGGCATATCATGCTTACGTTGATGTGGTTGGAGAAGGTGCTAGCTGGCAAATGGAAGAAGTATTGGCTCAAAAATTCTTCAACAAATATGATAGAGGCATGATTACAACTTCCGCGTACAGTTGTGCGATTTTCAAAAGAAATGGGCTATATTATCTGTTCGATGGCAGTCCTTGTAATGCCATGGGCTTGAGAGAAGACCACGAACCGAAAGGAAAGGCTTGCTTTCTACGATTTCGTAATCTACGTGAACTCGTGAGCAGGTAATTGTTTAATGTTTTTTTTTATTATTTATAAGTGAGCGTTTGATTCCTATCTTACCTGATGGTAAGGGATGATGTGGTTGACGACGGAACATGAGTAACTTATTCACTCTCGACTTAAACACCCAAGGCTTAGCTATCAGGAAACACAGTCTCCGGCATAGAATTCTTCTCCTTAGCTGTATGCACAGTAAAAGTGTTCCGAAAACGTTTTGTGCGTTTGGATGGTAGGCCCACCATGTCGCAGTGGCGTTTCGCCGTACGTCTTGTTCTCCGGTAATGAAACGGGATTGGCGGAATTAAACTATGCAATTCCAACGCACATTCTCCGAAATGTAACCTACCTGTAGAATGTCCATCGGGCCCTTACATCTAGTCGTCCACCATCAAGAAGGTGCGCCTCGGGATTTTTCGACAGGGTATGGCAGCCTTTCATATGTGACTACTTGCGTGTGAGCGTGCATTTTACCTGCGGTCGGTCATTGTGAGCTATATCCCCATCTACCTGCGGTCGGCTAGTGTGAGCTATATCCCCATCTACCTGCGGTCGGCTAGTGTGAGCTATGTCCCCATCTACCTGCGGTCGGCCAGTGTGAGCTATGTTCTCATCTACCTGCGGTCGGCCAGTGTGAGCTATGTCCCCGTCTAACTGCGGTTGGCCAGTGTGAGCTATGTCCCCATCTACCTGCGGTCGGCCAGTGTGAGCTATGTCCCCATCTACCTGCGGTCGGCCAGTGTGAGCTATGTCCTCATCTACCTGCGGTCGGCCACTGTGAGCTATATCCCCGTCTACCTGCGGTCGGCCAGTGTAAGCTATGTCCCCATCTACCTGCGGTCGGCCAGTGTGAGCTATGTCCCCATCTACCTGCGGTCGGCCAGTGTGAGCTATGTCCCCATCTACCTGCGGTCGGCCAGTGTGAGCTATGTTCCCATCTACCTGCGGTCGGCCAGTGTAAGCTATGTCCCCATCTACCTGCGGTCGGCCAGTGTGAGCTATGTCCCCATCTTCCTGCGGTCGGCCAGTGTGAGCTATGTTCCCATCTACCTGCGGTCGGCCAGTGTGAGCTATGTCCCCATCTACCAGCGGTCGGCCAGTGCGAGCTATGTTCCCATCTACCTGCGATCGGCCAGTGTGAGCTATGTCCCCATCTACCTGCGGTCGGCCAGTGTGAGCTATGTCCCCATCTACCTGCGGTCGGCCAGTGTGAGCTATGTTCCCATCTACCTGCGGTCGGCCAGTGTGAGCTATGTCCCCATCTACCTGCGGTCGGCCAGTGTGAGCTATGTCCCCATCTACCTGCGGTCGGCCAGTGTGAGCTATGTCCCCATCTACCTGCGGTCAGCAGCCAGTGTGAGCTATGTCCCCATCTACCTGCGGTCGGCCAGTGTGAGCTATGTTCCCATCTACCTGCGGTCGGCCAGTGTGAGCTATGTCCCCATCTACCTGCGGTCGGCCAGTGTGAGCTATGTCCCCATCTACCTGCGGTCAGCAGCCAGTGTGAGCTATGTCCCCATCTACCTGCGTTCGGCTAATGTGAGCTATGTCGCCATCTACCTGCGGTCGGCCAATGGCGCGCGAGGCATGGTGATCTGCCTGCAGTTGAACTGCTATTTCAGCCCAACTCCTCCAGGTAGCTACGCCGAGGATTGTACCGGGACATGGCTAGGTCGTTAGATGGTATGTCTTTGTCAGTGGGTGGGTGGTCACAAGCCGTCGGTCGAAAAGTTAATGCCACTTGATCAGAAACGCCCGACGACCACGTGTAGGTTTCTCCAAGGGATTTCTCTGCTACGCACACAGGTAAGAGCCAAACCATACGCATTTTTGTATGTAGAAAACCGCAGCGGCAACGCTCAGGCGCTCTCGTAAAATAAATCTCCGTATAAAAGGTCCCGTATTTGATATGGTATTATTAGTGATAAACAAGTTTATCCAAGTTCAGTGAACTTAATCATTTACTAAAGTAGTTTTTTTTATAAAACCGTTTTCTGTTATTTTTTTACAGAATCAATTACAATAAGAATGGAAAAGCAGATGATCAACAATTTATCCTTAGTAGAATATTAGTCAGGAGACTTCTAAAAGAGACCCGAACCACATTACCTGAAGATCATGACTATGCAACTGGCCAACCTACGTCCCAGCAATCTAAACAGATTATTATAGAATCCGAGAAACCCGCAGCAGGACGACGGTTAGATGTGAAAGAAATGAAGAGCCAAACTGCGGTCGGCTATCAACTTGTCGATGGCGTTTACGCAATAGATGGAACTACTGCTCTGACTAATAACAGCGCGAGCGCAACTGTTAAGTCTTGTCACTTCGTTAGTCTAATCGCAATGTTAATGGCAGCGATGCATCCTATTAGAACGTGGGACCACGTCATGGTTGACGTATGTATCGAAAAAGGTCTAGAAATACAAGCAAAAGCTACAAATTTGAGCGTATGCGAGAAGAGGGTAATCAAAAACGTTATTCTGGACGGTAAATTCATAAATATCAACATTAAAAAAATTTTAGTTGTTAATGAAAACCCAGAAAAAACACTGGAGCAATACTTAAAAGCAGTTTTGAGAAGACTGCGGTACGTCATGATAAGATATCCTCAATGCAGTTTAGTTATATGTCAGACAGAAGGATATTACCATCTTTTTGACCCTTACGCGTCACCACGTGATGTTGTAGTAAATGATAAGAGTAAAAAAAAGGGCGCCCCCGAGCCAGCCACCTCTGCCAAGCAAAGAGTAGCGGGTTGGACGTTATATCGCTCTATAGATGCCATAATTCGGCGAATAAGGAAACTCATAGGAGAGGCAGCAGAAGACCCCGAATTTTACACTTTTGAACTGACTTCCGTAAAGACTGCACCGCGGCATTCTGCTCTAAACTATAGATTAAGTCCGCTCTTCAAACCTGATATTAATCCGAACATGCCATATTTGAAGCGTAGAAGACTGCGCCCTGTAGTAGACGAGAAGATGTATTGGTTGAATATCTGCGAGATACCGTGGTCGCGAATGAGTGCCGTCAATGACTTAGGTCTGGATCGAAAAACACCTCAAACTATGTGGAAAGATTGGGACATTGAATTTCCAGGGGATCTATTTTCTTTATGGGGAACTATACATCCATTGGATCAAAGATTTGAAGAAAACGTCCGCGGTAAACAATACCTTGCAACAAGCGCGGTTGCCCTTGGAATGATTCAAGCATGTAAAATTAGCGCTTGGACGAGTGGATTCCTGGATGGAATAGTTCTAGGCGGTAACGAATACCACAAAAACTGTATGGACAAAGTAGGAAGTACTCCTAATTACGAAATTGCTCTCACCGATTTAGATTCCAAATTTGATGATATGTTCCCATTCTCGTTTTCGTTTAAATTTGATAAAATCATATTTGGATTTGTGTACAACATTTATCCTGATCGATTCAACTTGAGTAAGTCATTGACTTATTTCTTTGAAAATGAAAGAAATTTGCTTGGAATACTCACAAGTCCCACAAAAAACTTGGCGTTTGGAAAGACTGGATCTTCATACTTTATGTTCGATTGTCAAAGCTTTGGCGCACCGATATTCAGCCCTGGTCAAGGATCTTCGTACATATTGAAATGTGAGAGCCTAAATAGACTTATTTACTGCATAACTTTAACTTTGAATATTCGAAGACATGGACAACAATTCCATTTATACAATGCAACGGTTACGGTCACTGAGAAAACAAAATAAAGTTATGTCTTACATTCTGTGGTACTCATTATTTACCTCTCAATTCATAAATTGAAGTAAGATACAACTTATTGAACTTTATAACACATAAGTTCTAAAGTTAAACCGCAACAAGTAATAATACTTGCTCTACCAATAAAAGATAGTGCATACCTAGTTGAAATATACGGACCCCTGCCCCAACTTGTTTGTGCCGGTTATTCCGTTTATCCAACCTAATCTTTATGTTTTTTTGGACGCGATAACGCATCTGAGAATCCACCGTAAGCCTATAAATTCCTTTTATCCAACTGGGCCTAGGGTGGATTTTCGGACATGTATTTCCGCGTATCCACCTTAGGGTGGATAAACAATCATTACATTAGCGTTTAAAAACCTTCAGAATATTATACCACTTTTGACCTCTCCTTTGGAATAGTTTGAGATGACGTTCGCCTATTTTGCAATTATGAAAGAAATAAAAATATTTATATATTTTTTGCAACAGGGACTGAAAGGGGGTCTTAAAAATTCGAAGTGGTGCTACTAGGACATGCGAGGTACTTATCATAATATGAAAGAGCGCTGTTTGCACATTCTCAAACATTTTGTTTTAGGTCGCATAGTTTTCAACTTTTGATGAAAAATGTAAGAAAAAATCCCGTTTCCTCCAATACATCTCCGAAGTTTGCATAGTAAAAAATCTGAAATTATTCTATGTGATAGAAGTTGTAAAGATTACAGGAAAAATCAAAACGATTTCTCTAAGCACATTTCAGAAAAAAAAAAATACATTAGTTCCACTATCAGTCAAGAGATGGCGCTGACCTAAAACGGCAATATTGTACACTCACCGCAGTATTAAAATTCTGTGACGAATATAAGCCTTGCTGAAAAAACATTTCACGTTTCACAATACGGAACCCTCGGTGCGCGAGTCTGACTCGCTCTTGACCGGTTTTTTATTTCAATACAAACCTTCACAAACGTGTCACCTTCCAATAATTCAAACAGTAATTAAAACTATTGGGATCCTTGATTTAGAGATAAATGCAAAATTATAACCACTTTAGACGCTATTTGACAGATTGTAGTAGCTTGATGTGCTGGCGTCTGTACTTTTGTGAATATTTTCCAAAAGGCTCCATCAATCCATCAGATCATACTTATACAAGGTTATTGGTAAAACATTATTGTACTCATCATTATAAACAACTTTTACTATGGGACCAAATCTGAAATTGCGAAAAAAAATCAGCTGTTTGCTACATTTATGTTCGTATAACTCATCAAAATGTAGGGTACAGCCGTACAGCTGATTTTTTTTCGCGATTTCAGGTTTAGTCCCATAGTAAAAGATAAAAGTTGTTTATAATGATGAGTACAATGACCTCTTAAGAGGTTGTTAATGTTTTACCAATAACCCTGTATATTTACTACCAGGAAATATAAGTTTTTAAATTTAATTCTAAAAGCAATGGCTCTGAAGATCAGTTTATTTTTGCTCCTCCTCCATCTGAAACTTTTAAATTATATTTTCAGTGTTGTCTTCATGCCAAACCTACTCAGCTACCAACTTTTCGCCCTGAATATACTTGCTCAAAAACCATCTGGGCTCCCCCTACCAATAGATAGTAGTCGAAGTAGGTAACCAAAAGTACTATTACTAGGTACAGACGGCAGCACATCAGGTTACTACACATTGACCTTGAACGCGCTATGAGCAACAACAGCGAGAATCGTGCGAAAGAGATATATAGCTTTTTGTCTGTTCTTACTTGTAATGTTTCGTGCTGCAGCGCGTACGTGAGGGTGTGTGCGTAAGGTCATTCGTTGTGTAGAATAAAATACTGTGCGATAAAAAGTAGCGTAGCAGGTTGAACACTTGAATCGAATTGAAATAATTTCATAGTAATAAAAGCGGCGGGCGGCCCGCGCAATGCCTAAAATACCTATGAAAGCTTATAATCGATGTTTTTTATTTCAATGATCTTTTACTTAATCCTTCATTTTTACATGGGTATTATTGGAAAATTACTTACCTAAGTATAACATTTAAACAGGTAGGTAAGTACGGTGCACATTACACAATTAATTAGCGAAACTTCATGCTCTCGATGAATATTGTGAAGTAGACAGACAGGTAGGTATAATCTGATGTCAGAAAAACATTTCTTTTTTTTTTAAATAGACCTTTTCCGACTTTTGTTACCTACTTACTGACGGGCTGGAGGTCACCTGTTTTAACGCGTTCCTTGCTCTTCTATTCTATTATTGATAGTTGCGCCACTGTTATAAACTTCTGTAGTTATCATCGATTAACTATTTTTATAATACCTATTGTAGGTATCCGTTATTGTTCCGAAATAAACGATTTTTATTTTATTTTATTTTCATGAAATTAAATGCTAAAAAGTAAAAACCCATAATACAATCTGCTTGAAATTTTGAAAAAAATATGGATACCTACCTACTTACCCCATCACGAACGTGTCACGTGTGTGAAGTTTAGGCAATTAATTATACCTACAAACAGCCTTTTGTCAGTCCACCGTGTTTAAGATTAACGTTTCGTCGCAACACGATCTTATTACTAAAACGATAAGGTTGAACTTTGTAAATTACCTATACCTACCGATGTTTGCTTTTACATGAAGTTCAACATTATTGCGCTAGTTATGAATATTCAAATCAAATTCTAATCTATTATTATCCCAGATACGGCGGAGCTACCCCCTGCTTTTGGTGCCATATTAACTACACAACCGATCATCATGGAATTTTGCACACCTACCAATCAGAAAAGGATATAGGATAGGTTCCTACAGGAACGCGTGTGAAACAGCGGGAAAAATATCATAATAAAATGCACAATAACAATCAATAATCTTTTTATTCTTAAACATTAATATAATTGGAAACATAAAAAACAAATACCTACTTGAAATTAAAATACATATAGCGGCCACTCATTTATTACGTAAGACTATTTTTGCTAGTTTTGACTCCCACCCCCATATAAAAAATAAGAATCGGCTGACCCCCACCCCCCCTGTACTTATAATATTTAATACGTGAGAATCTAAAGGAAAAAATTAATACACGTTTGGTTTATTGTAATGTTTATTTTCAAAGTAACAATTTTTAACTATCTACAATATTAAAATTAGGGATGCATCCGATACCGATACCGATATATCGGCGATACTTCAGGTTTGCCGATATATCGGTATCGGCGATATTTTTATGGCCGATGCAACGATACTTTTACGCTTTAAAAATGTAATGTAAACGCGCGTGTTGTCCCGTCTATTTCGTTGCAAACGAGGCACGAACTAACTATGCTCGGGGAAACCCCGCGCTTTATTCAGTGTTTTGTTTCGCCCGCCCGCTTTGGCGGTTGCCCTCGCACTCGCACATATCTATCCTATTTCGTTAGGTTGAATGTTGTTGCGCGTAGTATCTTTCCATGCACATAAGATTTTTAATTCCATAAAAATCTTATAAATGTTAATTTTGATTACTAAAACTATTAATTAATTGTGTTTTATTTAATCTACCTTCCTTTTTGAATTCAGTAAGCGTATCGGTATCGGTATCGGTATCGCCGATATTTTTATAAGAGTATCGGTATCGGTATCGTATCGGCAAAAAGGCGTATCGCGGCATCCCTAATTAAAATCATTAATGAGTATTGTTTACGCAAAAAGTGACAACTAGTTCACAAGCGGGGAGCTCCCTGAACGGCGGCGGCTGAGGGGTCAGCCGCGATGCTGATGCCGCAGCCCGCGCGCCCCCTCAGCCACCGCGCGCCTCCAATCGTAGGCATGCCATGCATAGACATGCTCCCAGGGTTGATGTGGACTTCAAAGAGGGAGTGGACAATTAATGTTGTTAAAGCCGCGCCGAATTATCCCTCTCTTCGTCTTCAGATCCGCGACCCTCGTGACGCCATCGCGCGCCTCCAATCGTAGGCATGCTATGCATAGACAAAAGTATTGTATTTTAACTTTGCACATTTTTGTGATCTTACGTAAGAACTATCAAGACTCCCTCCCAACCCCTTGGAAGAAAAAATAAGACATGGTCGACGCCACTCCCCCCTAAATCGTCTTACGTAATATATGAATGGGCTTACAACAAACGTTATAAAACCAAAAAGATAATTTGTTTGCGTAAAACATGGTATACACAGGTTTTATTAAAGCATATGAGATTATAATATGTTTTGCTTAAAAATTAAAGCATGCAAACTTCACAAATAAACACATTTGAATTCATAAACATAATTTATGTTCAAAAAAAAACCCTTAATATTATAGAAATTATGTTCATTCAACCATTTATATAGTTTAATTCTGAATAACCTACAATTTAATATTTTTAATACATTAGGTAATTTATAATAGGTATACATGCTTCATACATAAAAGTTTCGATAACCTATTACGTCAATAAAGAATTATTTCTATTATTTTTAAAATGTCTTTGACACATCTCGGAGACCTTTGGAAGGCGTTATTATTGTTATTAATAGATATATTAAAAACAAGTAGATAATATTTATTTGTTACAAGCTTTTCTTTTTATTTGTAACAGATTAATTATACAGTTACATCCAACAATGGCTGCCAAGCAAAATCAAATGCGGTAGCATTTGATTGCCTAACAAAAATAATTTATAATTAAGCTTTTAACCAGATTAGTATAATTTGACTGGGCTATATATATAAGGTTCAGCACCCACTGGTGGCACGGCACGACAAGGGATTTTTGTAATACTTACAGATGATTTCGAATCTAATTTAACACTATTAACACTCACATTGCATTGAAATGCCTGCTTTGGTATCCTTCGGCACGTTCTGGCATGACGAATTGTGAACGCTAACCATGATAAAATAAGATCTCAAATCATTTGCGCTTACTAAAATCACTTGTCGTGCCATGCCGCCAGTGAATGACGGCCCTAACTCAAATTATCACCAACAATAGTAAAGAAAAATTCTCAAAAATATAACAAAAGCAATGGTGTGAAAAGAAATATAAAATTTCAATTTATAATATGTATTATTATCAATTACATATCTTTATCACTATATTAGAAGATCCACACTAATTATAAATGCAAAAGAACTTTGTGTGTTATGCCTTCGCGGCTAAACCGCTGGGCAATTGTGATGAAAAATATGGAGATAGTTTGAAACCTGGGGACATCGTCTTTCAGGCGCCTTCTGACTGTGTCCGTTGATATCTAAAACAAAGAAATTTTTGTCAATTTCAATACATACATAGGATTCTTTGTTAAGAGCTTAATTACTTATCTACATTCGCGATTTATTTGCCAAAAATCGTAAACAAAAAATGACTTTAGGGAAAAATAACTTTAAATCCTACATAATAAAGTTTAGTTTACGCTAAAACTGTAACTTTTTCAATAGTGCTAGTCACTCTGAAATCAACTTAATTGCCATTAATATAAAGTTGATATTTGTTTAACTTCAAATAATAATTATTAATTTGAAACAAGTTTGAATAAACTTTAAATTAGTATGAGACGGTTAAAAAAATATTCTACAAAATATAAACATACACAAATAAACAATCTGCCGAATTGACAACTTCCACCTTTGTTGAGGTAGGTTGTAAAGAACTGAACCGCAACGAGCGGTGCCTTTGTGTCGCGCGCGATTATATCGCGTGTCGCGCCTGTTTGTAGGAGCCTTTACTCAGGACGCACACTTAGCTAGTAGGTAGGTATTATTTTAATCAATTTTGTTATTCACTTTTAAAGGAAACTAGGTTTTATGTTAGTGATGAATAAGTTAAGGTGATAGGTAAGTGTGATTATTACAATCTACACATGGACTCACGCTGTACGAAGTTGAGGTTACTCGTGTGCTTAAAAAAGGATCGGCAGAGTGGATCGGCGGTGATGAGCTATGCTTCCGCTTTCTTCCCACCGCCGAAGCCAGAAGTAAACTGTTTTTTTCTGGAACGAAACAAATAGCTGTAGTTTATTTGCCCATTATTATTACTCAATCACTATAGGCAGAGAGAACCTTGATTTTAAGCCATTTTTACATGTAATTTTCACACACACACACACACACACACTGACACTTTAAAGCCCTTTTTTTATTTCTTTATGCCTGTTCGTTACAATTTCTTTGTATTGTGTTATGTGTAAGCCTATGTAATCTTCTTTCGTATTACGTAACAATATTTAAGTATCCTATCTCTATACAATAAAAACTTTCTAAAATATTATTATTAACTTTACATTAACTTACTGAAATCAAACTGGCATGTTTTCAATATACAAAATTCTTTCTATCTCTAAACCCTGTGGACCGATTTACATAATTCAAACGGGAATATCAGTTTTAAACATAATCCTCTCATTTGACACTAAAATCACGCAAACATTCCTATAAACGAAAAGCCACGTTTTCAAGTTACGTAATTTTTTTTTTTATTTATTTAAAATTACGTAAATAACACCTTAACAGCTATTCTACCTATAATTTTTCTTCGCATTAAAATTCTCAAAAATTCCTGTCAGATACATACTAATAATAAAAACAAGTTGGAAAGCTAATTAGAACAATACAAAATATTTAAATCGAATTAGAAATTCAAATCTAGTAAGATTTGAATTTCTAATTCGATTTAAATATTTTAGCGTAACTACATATTACCTAATGTTTTACTGAGTACAGTAAAACAGTAGGTAATATGAAGTTACGCTAGTAGTTTATAATAAGTCGATGGTTAATAGTCGGTATCAACTTGTGCCCTGGAGCGCGGATAGGGTCCTATATAACTATCGTATTATATTCCTATACTATCACTTTTAAATACCATATAATCATTCACTATTCGCACGCCCGGTGTTCGTTACAGTGCTTAATTGCGTAGGTATTTAGGGTAGGTAGGTAGGGAACAATTAGTTGAAATAGAATATTTTAACCATAAAAATAATGAAATCGAAAAAATCCGATCATATAGTAAAGCAATTAATGGCTCAATTCCTCAAGGAAGTGTCATAGGATGCCTCTTATTGCCTCTTATTTTTACTTTATATTAATGACCTACCTAAGACCATAGAAGGGCCACGTGTCTTATTTGCGGACGATATATCCATATTGGTCTCTTCCCAAAACAATGAAAATATAGGAGAAACTCTCAATTCCATACTTACTAAAACATGCAACTGTATGAACAATCATAACCTCGAGATAAACTACTCCAAAACCAAATTAATAACTTTCCACCCTTACCAAAAAACACCTATAACTTTAGATTTTACTTTCAATGACTCTAAATTAGAAACCATTAACGAATTTACTCTACTAGGACTAGTTATCCATTTATTTCAGGTGTCAAGGCCCATATAAAACACATACAATACAATAAACACACACACACAGACACACAGTTATAGACACACATATAAACTGGAAATCACACATACAGAAAACTCACTCAAAAATTTCTAAATTCTCTTAAGCCCTTCGTGACATAAAAAAGACCACCAATTTACAAACAGCTCTCACCACCTATTATGCTTAGATGATAGAATCCTGGTTAACATTGAGCAAACAGATAGTTGCAAACCTTTCTTTCAAAAACATAATATTTTAACCCTTCCCTGTATATTTTAGAAACATGCGAATTTGTCCGGAAACATCAAGAGTTATATTCAAAACATGAAGACATTCAGACACGCTATCTATTCAGACAAGTTCTCAACTAAAAATGCACTCTACAAGTCCCTATGTAATGTCCATTAAATTATATAATGAACTACCCGCACTAATAAAAAAAAGAAGAGAAAATTAACACATTTTTAAAAAAACTTAGACAATTCTTGCTGAATAAAAGCTACTACTCGGTAAACAAATATCTAAGTGATAGACTTAAGTCAGAACTTAAGAAGAACTTGATACTTTAAATTTTATTTATTTATTACTAGCAGCGCCAACAGACAGACACACTTTCGCATTTATAATATTAGTATGGATTATTACATCTCTTAATATTTATATTTATTGTTTATATTTTATATAGAAGCTATTAGTTTATCTCTAAAAATACCTACATCATTATTACCTATAATATAGTAGTTTGTTATGTAATGTTATAAAATTAACAAATGCTTCCTCTCTCCTAACTCACTTATTTTGCTGTGCCCGACAGGGTCCATATGATCTAACTATAAGTTTACCACCTAAGAATGCCTACATGTGGAATTCAATAAAAGTATTGAGTATTTACTTTAAAATCCCATCACTACCTACTGGAATAACTTTTGTTTAGAATGTCCCATGACAATGCAATCAAAAACAATAGATCATCGAATTTTGTTTACGTAGGTATAAATCTGAATATAAACTTTCTGTTACTTATCCTACATTTTGATGACGCTTGGAACAGCGGGTACTCATTAGGAAAGAACACAAAGAAGATACCTACTTATCTACCTATCCCTTCTGTTAATTTTAAAATTCTATAGAAAAACACCATTGACACTATTATTTTCAATACTTACTAATAAAATGATAATTACAAAAAATATTACTCACCGATATGCCCGTCTGCCGACAAATATCAATCTCGTCATCCACTCAATCGAAGGGCTATGATGCCTTTCAATTTGCGTCGATAAGCATATGCATTCGATAATAAGACAAACTTGTAAAATAATTAAAACACAACCGACTGAACCGACACAAACACGACTCCACCAGCCTGACGTAATGAATAAACGTCAAACGAACGATGTCAAATTGTCAATGTCATGAGTGACATTAGCGGGGGTGTGGCTTATTCCTAGTGAGACATGACATGATAATTGGCTGCCAATTATTAGTATGTGCAACCATTGGGCAATATTAGAAACGTTGAAAACTCCACCAATCAAACCAAGAGTACTTTCTTTCTAACACTATACGGCGCGTCGTAGTTATAGATATGTATAGAGTTTACATCGATGTGCTGCCGTCTGTACATATATTGTTAGCTCATAATAATTATATTCTTAAAAGGTTTCTTGAGTTCCTTATTATAAGTTAAGGAAGCTTATGTAAATTCTGTATCCCAGATACAGACACAAAACACAAATGAGGCTCATACTTACCTTTATTCTAAAAGGGCTTCTTAAGTAGCCTACCATAATTTACGTGATGGAAGCTAAGGACAAGAAAATTGTGTACCAGTTCTGAAATATAGGAGTGAATGTATAGTGGTGTTATTTAGGTATTCATTTTAATAGGTATTGGAGTGTAATAATTATAAAATTGTCTCCATTTTATGGAAGTGTGACATAAATGTTTTAAGATTTGCTGTAAGCAGAAATTTTATTGTTGTGACATTCAACTGTTTGTTTGATTTCGGTGATCCTTGGGAATAAAGATGGTGTTTACGAGTGTTTGATACAAACTTACTGCTTAGTCACTGTATCATTGACCCTCTTAACTTCTTTTCGAGCTGATGTATGTAATTTATATAGGTACCTATTTGTGTTAAATGGGTTTAGTCCAGTTACTAGGCGACAATTTTGATCAGTGGCATTTGTTAAGCTGGATGTGAGAAACATAAAACCGGTCGAAGTGACTGTGCTTGAGGGAGACCTATGTCCAGCAGTGGACGTCTTTCAGCTGAAATTATGATGGTTTATTAGGTTCTCAAAAGTGCTGGTGTATAGACATTTCATCCTACCTACATTCGTTGCAAATAAATTATTTGATTGATTGATTGATCCAATGTACAATGACCATCTGCCTAAGCTGCAAAGAAGTTGTGGGAAAAACAGCACCCACTACTGCCCAACTTCTCAACTAATCTACATAATTGAAGGTTGGAAATGACTTTTATGAGGTAATTGTTAATGTATAAGGGTTAGTATCGGTATCATTGAAAAACATTGTACTACTTAACTCTTCTTGAATATATTTAAATTAAATATTTCCTAGCTACAGATTAAAACTTGCTAATTTGCTTCAAAGTAAAAAAAGTGGAGTGTTACAGAGGCATAGATCAATGATTAAAATGAATGTAACATGTTTGTTCATTTTATCAGTGATTTTATTATAACTGTAAAAACCTTATACATAGTGTACTTTTCATGCGTTAAAATATAAGTTTTATCACTCTGTTCTGGGGGTGTTATTCAAGATCTGGTAAATTTTCATCATCCGAGTCTGTTTCTAAGTCATCGAACGAGGGTTTGTCAGCCTTGTCGCCGCCGCCGCCGCCCATAGACCGGAGCATCTCTTCTATGTCATATGAGTTGCCTCCACCATTCTCGTCTTCATCATCTTCATCTTTCCATTTATTGAAATCTACCTTGAGGTAATGAGGTTTTTTCTTATCCTTTGTTAATGATGGCCAGTAGGAAGAGTCTTTCTTTTCTTTGCGAAGAATCATTTCTATGCACCTGCCTTTATTTACGAATGCGCTTGTTTCAGGGATCACCGCATCGTATAGTGGTATAGTTACCTCGTGTACTTTATTGTCTGAAGCATTGACGCCTTTAAAGTAAACAGAGTCCTTTTCTATTTTAATAGTCGGGTCTTTAGATTCGATGCTAAACGTGAGAAAAATGTCTTCTTTGCGCTGGGCCCACAATACGGGAGGAGGGACAGATGCTTCGGTAGACATGTTTTTGTGTGGCACTGTAAATGTGTCGTGCAAATAAATGTTAAAAACTTTAACTTCTAGACTAGATTCACTATTCGACTCACGAAAATTGATAGTCTTTCTATGCCGCCGCCTCGCCGCACCGATTCATTTATGGAAGACGGATACAGATGCACAGATAAAAAATGTGGCTTCCGTTCTTTCGTCGATGAATAGTCTATGCTCACAGTAGGGTATTGACTAAACTACAATAATATTTTAGGCGATTTAAAAAAATCAGAGACGTCTCAGCAACCGCTGTTAGAGATGGCATCAGATATAAAAGTACTCTGTGGACGGCATTGTGCGGCAACCCTTGTTCGATGTAGTGCCAGCCCGCGCCGCAGCTGAGCCTGTAGATCTAAATTCCCGACTGTGACCTCTGAGTTTGTTTCGGCTTTTCTTCTCAGAGTAGTCAATTTGGAAATGCCGTCCCCATCGTTCGTTAAATAATCAAAATTCGATCCAGCCTGTCCCAATCCCAACCCCAACTTGCTGCCCTCTCCCGAGCGACGCTCTAAGCCGAGGCTCGTACCCCACAGGGGGTACGAGCCTCGGCTTAGCGTGTAGTCGCTTAGTTTACTTAGTTAGTTTTAAGCCCCTGGCTGGAGGCTTTGAGTTCTCTCAAGGCAACCGCAGGATAGTCCGGTTAAGTAGTCATGACCTCTCAAGGTCAACTACGAGATGCCCTAGTCAAAAAAAAAAAAGCATTGTGCGCTCAGCCAAATTGGCTCAAGCGTAGAGCACGGAGACGCGTCGTAAAGTGGTATTCAAATCAATGCGGTGGGCCGGTGGCAATAGCGGGAAAAACCTTACCACCACTGTATGGGCTGATCACGCCGGCAGCGGTACAACGGTATACAGCGGCCTGTCTGACTGACCACAGATTATTACTACATTCTAAGCAACATGTGTAAATCAAGCTTTATGAAGACGTCAGCTACCAAACAATTTTCACACTCAACATTCAAGACAATATTTAATTAAACTATGATAAAAACAGTCAGGTGCGTAGTACTCGCAACCGGCGTACATGTATAAACGTAAACTAATCAAAAGGAATAGTATATAAAGATCGTAGCTGGTGGCGTTCTGCAGTTTCTGCCTACCCCCATGGGAAGAAGTTATGAGTTTTTTGTATACGTATGTAAAAACAGTAAAATCAAACTATTTCTTTTTGATTACTACTATACATAAATATTCAGATTATTTTGGTGTTAGGAACCTATCTACAAGTAGACAAAACTTGTGTGCACTAACTTCTGCAAAGTCCTAATGACTGCTGATTTGTCGCGATTTTGAAGTCGCTGCGTGTGCACATAGCATAAGGGTAAACGCCCTAGTAGCCCGCGAAATTCGAATTTTCTTTTTTTTGCAATTTGCAGGCCAGGTAGAGGTTGTTTGTTGATCAAAATATGATTCGCGACTGAACTTAGAGATCCCGCGTTCTCCTGACCAAAAGCGTTTGTATGAGTTTAGAATAATGAATGTCTTGAATGATTGCGACTAAAGTCTATTCAAAATTATGTTTCAAGTTAAACAAGCATCAACTTTATTTGAATAGAAATTATTGGCGTGCCCACTCCGCCGGCCCTTTAAGCTGCTAGGTTAGAATCCACAAATTCGTGATCGAGAAGCAACTCTTCGTAAAAAAAGATGCAGATGCAGATCGTCGGGAAAAAAAAATAACAATATGAGAAGTGTTCTAATATTTTTATTAATTGGATTCAATTAAATACTTTTAGTAGGTACTTATGTACAGACGCCAGCACATCAAGCTACCCGAAATTGTCAAATTTTCCCAATCAACTTTGAACCTTATGCTCTAGTGATAAAGTAGAAAGTCTATTAAAGAAATTTGACAGATTGTAGTAGCTTGATGTGCAGGCGTCTGTACTTAGCAAATAATAATCCAGAAACGATTCAATATTACTTACATGATTAAGTATATATCTAACATATTTTTATTACGTTTCCGTATCTACAGCGTTTGACAATTTGAGAAATGGTAATAAATATGATTTAATGTGTAATGGATCGGATAACAAAGTTCATGACACCTAATTAATCAGTAAGTACCTAAGAGTTAAATCACAGCTTTACTAATTATTTAGTTTAGGTAATGCAACACAACTAATTAATAATTCGTATTTTTAATGAGCTTTTACAACATACTGAATAGTTAGTTTTTTTGTGTAGGTATACCTGGGAAGCAAACAAGTGTTGACATTACAAGAATCAAAAACTTGGTCCGTGGCATATACCCATGCGCATTTTTTTTTTCCAAAATTTCGCCTACATTTTAATCCATACTAGGACCAAGCCCCGTAAAGCGTCACGTTTCCGAGATATTAACGTTCAAGGATGATCACGTGACAACATATTTTTTTAACGTGCCTAAATCTCATGAATGTCTCGGAAACGTGACACTTTACGGGGTTTGGTATTATTATGTTTGTTATGTGGTATCAGCTGACGAGACGATAGGTTTGGCAGCCACTTTAAAAAAAAAAAAACAAAATGGCGAACAGGTAGGTGTGCCAGGCTCCATGTAAAAATCTTCAATCTCCTAATAGGTACAAAACTCTCAAGGAGCACTTATAGTATTTTAAACCAATTCTGTTGTTCACAAACTAAACAAAATTTAAGTTCAGTGCATCTTTTCCTTTCTATTTCATTAAGAAAAAGACAGAAGATAAAGGGGATAGAATCGATCTGGCACATCGACCCGCCGCCATTTTGTTTTTTTTTTTTCGAAATCGCTGCGTTCGATGACAGTGGTATGTATGGGTAGATGACACATAGACGAACAAAAATGTCAAATAACACGGTACCCCAAAGTGTCACGTTACCGAGATATTTGAAGGTAAACATCGACATATTATGAGTACAGCGACAATCATTAAAAATTAACTTATTACGTGTCTATAGGCGTCAGATTGTATCCAAATAATCGTTCCCAGGTTGATTATTATTATTACTGTTAATTGGAAGAGAGTAGGTACATTACATACTATTAGGAGCACGAGAAAACTGCTACTATAATTAATTATTTGCCTACTAAATCGCATCGCTTCGCATGGCAATGAAACGCTATATTATGTCAAAGAATATCGCGCGCGCGTGTTGGCTTGTCTATCATCCCGCCGCATTATGAAATTTTAATGAACAATAAGACAGAGAGTTACAGAGATATTATTATGTGGAATTAAAGATCGCTGAGTAACATATCACATGGTTTGCGACCAACGAGACGCGACAGCGACATGTCGCCTGCGTTTCATTGCATTGCGATTTAGAGGATAAATAATTATTTATCCTAGCACGAGAAAACTGCTACCATATAATTAATTATATGGTAGCAGTTTTCTCGTGCTCCTAGTAGTATATAAGTACCTACTGTCTTCCAATAAATAGTAATAATAATAATCAACCTGGAAACGATTATTTCGATACAATCTGACGACTATAGACACGTATTAAGTCTATTTTTTTTAAATTAATTATATTGTCGATGTACTCATTACCGGATTACAAAAGCAAGAGAAAGGAGAACTAGAGACATAGGTAATTCACATTAAATGTACGAAAGACGACGCTGGTAAGGTTCTGTCCAAAGATGACGAAATAAAAGAACGATGGAAGGTTTATTTTGAAAAACTATTGAACGAAGAGAATAAATGGAATGGTGTGCTCAAAGAGCACACCATTATACCGATATTAGCATGGATGAAGTAAGAAAGGCAGTCCAAGGTATGAAAAATGGAAAGGCTACCAGATGATAATTATACCAGTAGAAGTGTTTAAAAGAAGATGGATGTATGTGGCTGAATATATTCTTCAATAAGTTGTTGCATGAAGGAGGGATCCCACAAGAATGGTGCAATAGTTCGCTAGTGCCTATCTTCAAGAATAAAGGTGATGTACAGTACTGCAACAACTATCGTGGGATAAAGCTCATGTCACATAGTATGGAGGTCATGGTATGGGCATGCGTTACGGAGAAATGAGGAAAATGTCGTGAGGAGAGTTTTGAGTATGGATGTCGATGGCTATAAGAGTAGGGGAAGACCAAAGAAACGATGGATGGACTGTGTGAATGATGATATGGTTAGAAAGGGGGTGACTACCGAGATGACGACTAATAGAGAAGTATGGAAGAAAAAGACATGTTGCGCCAAGTACAAATAAATTGGGATAAGGGCAGGAGAATGATGATGTCGTTGTACTCATGTCCATGTTCACCTTCAAATACATATCTCGGTAACGTGACACTCTGTGCTTTGGGGTACCGTGTTACTTGATATTTTTTGTTTGTCCGTGTACTCTACTCATACATACCACATCATAGTGCACCACGATTTCGAAAAAAAAAATCAAAATGGCGGTGGGTCGATATGCCAGTTTCTATACAAAAAAGTTCGAACCCCTTTTATTTAGTTTAGTCCTGTCAAATTAATCAGCGCCTGAATTGAATTGACGTAATTTTAGTAGGCAAGTTTTTAATCACGTCTGAAGTAGTATGGAGTAGTGTCAAGCGCTGATTAATTAGAAAAGACTAAAGTAAAATTTATCTTCTGTCCTTTTCTTAATGAAATAGAAAGAAAAAGATGCACTGAATTTAAATTTAGTTTAGTTTGTGAACAATGGAATCGCCATCAATGTCACATTTTCCAAAGACTAAATACGTAGTAAAGTGTTGATTACAATGTTAAACAATCATCAAAACTCAGTTTATACGAAATGATAACTATCTTAGGCAGCTATCGTAAATATTATAGTCAAGGCGCATACTTTCTTATCGTAATATACAATCTTTTAGTTAACTTATTCCTATCTGGCAGTTGTTTATGGACATTCAAGGATAATCAATAGTTATCCGTATTATAATAAAATGTAGTTCTATACAGCTTACTTCCATTTCTACTAAATTGTAAGAAAGCACTAAATTCGCAATGCATTTAGGATGTCAAGCTTAGACCCTACCTCTAGTAACTCCATGGATAGTTAATTCACGTGAAATATTGAAGTGAGGAGTGCGGTGGCAGGATATCTACTGCTAAAAGTAATGATTAAAATGTTGTCAAATAAATTGTAAAGATTGTTTCCTCTAGAAAAGTTATAAATTCTTTTAATAAGCTATCTTATAGACAGAAATACGCTATACAAGATTAGAAATAACAATTATTGACTTTCTTAAACATCTATAAATGTAGGAATTAGGTATTCACATTACAACCTAATGGAAAATTCACCATCACAGTACAGTAATAATATAAATTAAACTTACGAGTAAATGCGATCTTAAAATTCAAAATCATTCATCATCATCTTTGGCCAGCCTTTTTTCTACCGTGTTAAAAACTTCTTTCCTTTCAAATCTCATCTGACTTTGAAGCGAACATGTAACTGTACTATTGCAAAAATACGAAATATAACAAAAACAATTTTTAACAATTTATAATTTAGACAACTTCAGGTTGAAAGACGACGAATTCTTTTACTAACGTATCAGAAGATTGCCAGCAGCTCTGTGAGCAGGTGAATATCAGGACAGACAGGAAGTGCAGATGTGCAAGGGGTGCGTTGGTTGGCAATAAGCGAAGAGTTTCTGCAAATTCTGGAACCAGTTGTAATTCGCAGGATAGTCTGGCGCCGCAGCGAGTGCAGATGGTTGGCACGCTTGGTGACTCCGGGGTACTGGCACTACTCGGCAAGGGTGCTCCGAGGACTGGAGGCTCTTCCCTCGAATACCTGCAAGTTATAAAGGTGTATAATATTATGTTTGCATACTTAAGACAGGTATCATCGTTGTTTTACGTTAAGGAATGAATGGAAGGCAATTGCATGCAGCTGAGATGAGAACGCTAAGAGGGAAGTGTAGTGTAGCGAATGGATGAAGTAAGAAATTAATCTAGACGAGGAAGTCTGAAAGAGGCAGCAGTAACTGAAAGGTTCAGTGGAAATTATTGGTTGTCATGGTATGGGCATGTGATGCGGAGGAATGAGGAAAGTTTCCAGTACGAAAGTCGATGGCCATAAGAATAGGGGAAGACCAAATAAACGATAGATGGACAGCATGAAAGATGCTATGGTTGATATATGGAAAGGGGGTGACTACAGAGATGACAGAGATTTTATAGTGAGATAGGTTTTGTTTCAGGGTGCTCCATTTGATGTAAGTTACTTTCTAGTTATATACCTGAGTATTTGTCCAGGATGATTGCGCAATCGTGTCAGGAACGCGTGGAACAGTCGGTCGCCGTGCAACGGTGCCGCTTCCTCGTAAGGTTCGTCATCAGATCCTCCTACACCTCCAACTCGATCAACCCCACATACTTCTATTTCTGAAATAATTAAAATAAAATTGCTTAGCGTTTGATTGGCATTATTTTAGCATTTGATGAAAGGGTATCGAGCTGTCCCACACACAAGCAAAAAGCTGGTAGACCTCGACACCGCTGTCTACCAGCTCTCCGCCGGCTGCAGGCAGTCCAGGGAAGCTATGCCATCCTCAGATGACAGGCTAACCAGACATTTCTTACACTTGGACAGGAACGGGCTGCGCCTGGTGTCGGGGACCATCACGGAACACTGCTCGCTAAGCAAACACTTCCACCCAATAGGCATAAAGGCTGAGGAAGCCGTTGCGCATGAGCAATCTCAATGCACAGGCGTCACCCACATTATGACAGAAACCCTTGGGGCACCCAGAATATTATATGCTCATAACAGAACAGTAGATTTTATCAACTTCTGGGGGGAGGTGGGCTGGTTGGAATAACCATCGACGGCCGCCATAGCCCACGCACAATGGTCCATCTGAAGGACTTACGTCATTACGTGCGGAAACCAAACCCTCTTCGAATCGATTGTATGTGCATTTTATACTTCGATATAATGATTGCAGATATTGTGAATTATACGGTATTTAATGTTACGGTATTTTGAACATCGGTATTTTTACTCTAGATGTTTTAATATTTGGCATTCAGATATGTACCCAAACTAGTACTTACCATTCTCAATCTTATACTTATTGAGCAATTCATTGGCTCTATCATCGTTGGCCAGTGACTTCCTCCATTCTTCTTCGACATATATAAATTTCGGCACAAATTGTAATGGTCCACACATCAGTCGACTTCTCAAGTCAGGTGGCAGTTCTGCAGTCTGAAATTGAAAAGTATAGTCAGCTATCATCAGTAATTATCATAACTGTTCCGTGTGTGTGTATGAAGGAAAAAAATAAATAAAACTTCAACCACAAGACATGTCATATTACAAAAAAAAATACATGTGACAGTATGGCCCGATCCAATCTGTATGTCCATATGCCTTGAAGATCTGTATTGTCTCTTTGCTCTCATGGTTTAGGAGATGACAAAACTAAAGGTAAAACTGGTCTATTTTGGTTGGTTCTATATAGTGTTGCAAAGGACTCGAGTCATAATTTTAAAAACTAGACTCAATTATGCAAGACCCAGAAAATTACCCATTTTTTATGTTTATAAGTGATTAAAAATATCCTTAATCAACACTGAATTGCTAGACTCATACATGAAGAGAGCTTGAGTGTGACTCGCCGCATAAAAAGGACTCGAGCGCACAAAGAGACTCGAGCTCTCATGTATCATTCAAGAGCTCATAGAGAATTTAGTTCTCTAGTCTTGGAGTCCTGTTGTAATGAGTTGAGTTTTGGAATTCATCATCAGAGTCCGAGAGAGTTTATATAACACTCAAAGACTGGAATTCTTTGCAACATTAGTTCTATAGCTTTTTGCATCGTGCATGATTGCTTTTCACTAAGGGATGGTCAACACAGGTAGTCAGTGCCATAATAAAAAACACAGATTATCAATATGTTTGCCTGCAGTCTAGGTGGCAGCACTTTTCTGATCAACCAAATTATTGTACTATCCATAAAACAATGGATTTCTATTGGTTGTTGTGTGGGGCTAACAACTGGTATATAGTTCTGTTGTTAATAATTTTAAACAAATTGAGATACTTGAGCAGTGGGGGCCCAGTGGTAACGGCTGTGACTTGTTTAAATTTATAACCACTGCTCTCAAAACGGTGAAGGAAAATATCATGAGGAAACCGGCATGTCCTAGAATTAAAAAAATGACAAATGACATCTACCTATCCGCACTGGGCCCACGCGGTGGATTACGGCCCACTCCCTTTCACAGATAGGAGGCATGTGCTCCAGAATTGTGAACATTATAATTATGCTGATTATGATGAGATACTTACTTGGTGCAACAATGCTTCCACATCGTTAGTGGGTGCCGTGGGCGTGTCTACAGTGACCATGCCTGGTTCATCTCCCCCCTCTAGTTCTGCTGCTGCTGCAGGTGCTCCAATTGCACCCATTGCTCCTGGAACATTTCACAAAACTAAATAGTCCGTTTCCTAGCTTGACAAAGAAATGTAGAAATTGTTTGTGCAACCATATAAAAATTTGGTACATTATAATGTAAAACATCAAATACCTTGTATTGGTGACATATTTGCATTGTGAGCATCAAACACTTGGAGATTTCCAAAAGCTTGTTCAACATGTTCCAATTCAAATGAGTTGCTCTCCTCATCTTCATCAGAGTTTCTGTTAGGGGTTATACAATCATTTTTATCACTTATAAATTAGATTTTAGTATTGTCTTAAAAGGCTATGCCTATGACTTTTGTGATTGTAGAATAGAAAGTGAATGTAAAACCTCTATTTGTGTTTGTGTGTGCAATTAACTACAATTAGCATGAATCATAATTAAGTGATCTCTAGACAGGTAAAGGGTTTCCACTTTACATATCTGTAAATTGTGTGGCTGAACTTAGTTAAACAAAAATTTGCTTTTCAAGTTCTGCAATTAACTTACAGAAACAGCAAAGTTGCTAGTCCATCAACAATATAATTAAAAAAGACCCACCACCTACCTTTGCACAGCATTGTTGGGGCTAGGAGCATTATCAACATTCATAAAATTCCCATTGGCAGTATCATTATCATTCTCATCCCACTCATCAGCACCTTGGCACCACGATAGGTTAGTGTCAGCACTAGGTATAGCAACGATAGCCCTTGATTCGTTCGAGGAGTTGTCTTGGAACTGACTTCGAACACACAACCAACTAAAAACATTTTGTAATTTAGAAAACAAAGAAATTCTAGAAGAACCGCCCCTAAGACGACCCACTGACCGAAGTTTCAAGTTTCTAGATCGTTTTTTATGGGATCTTTATTCATATATTTATTTACCTTTCAGACTGAATCCAACAATTGGGATTTATACATGCGAAAACGTATAAAGTACGATGGTAAATGGAATTTTCGAGTGGCGCATAACTTTGTACAATAAGTAGCCTGTGTAATCCACAGAGAGGACATTTAGTAGAAATCTGTAGATTTTCTATTGGCGGCCAGTCCTGTTAAAACAAAAATATAATAAGTTTTTTAAAGTTCCTAAACAAAGCATGTGGTCGATAATATTTTCAATTTGAATGGACTCATAGAATTGAATAAACTTACCGGTAGTCCTCCGATTTTGTTTACAGTATAGTTAACTAGGGTTTGATTTTTGTCAACAATTGCTTCATCTTCGTAGCCTAAATATATTTTTCCCTGTTGTTTTGCCATTATTGCTCAAACTCAGATCAATGAATTTCTATCACTACATAGATAGAGGAGCGACGAAATACAGAGCGAAATGTCAAAAGTAACTTTTTCATTGAAGAATTTTGGATTCTGTGACATGCAAAGGCAACTCGTTATACAGCCACATATCATCATAAATTAAAATATCTTTATTCCGTTTCGATAGACGATAGATAGGTGCTCGGAAATATATTTTAGCGTGCATAAGAATCTTCTTTTTATATAGCACATATTTTTAGGGTACCGAAGTAAAACCAGGAATAGGGCCATGCTGGCTGCATGACCGAAGGAAGCCTCATAGTACAGAGCTTCACACACCTTCTTTCGTCAAGGTTTAACTCGAAGATTCTTGGCACTAATGCGAGTATCTAAGGTGGGTATCACATCTCAGCTGTGAAACCATAGCAGCGACACCGCAGTAGGTACCTAGTTCCGCCATGACTTGAAGTGCAGTAGTAGGGCCTGTAGTGTAGGTTACACGCACATTTTGGAAATTTATCCTTTTCTATGTCTATGGACAGTGCCAGATTAAGACTACTTGATGCCCTAAGCAATCCACACCTGTGGGCCCTTCTGTCCACTAGTAAAGGCTGGGTCTTTAAAAAAAATTAACATATTTACTACAACGAGATATATCATCATTACGTATGTACCTTAATGTACTCACATGTAATGTACCTGTAAAAGGAAGAAGTGAATGAATTTTGATACCAGTTATCTCAAATTTTACTATGGAACGAACCGAAGAAAACATCTTCATTTAATCAGCTATCTAACGACGGCGACGTACAAAAGTTTAAAAAATATTTATTTTGAGATGCTGAAGAAACAGTCGATAATGCTGGCAAAGTTCTAAATTACAAAATTACTTCTACTGAAGCACCGCCGGTGTCGAATATCAAACATAAAAATTTAGAGGAGGAGCGAGCAGACTGTGACTCTTGTTAAAAACTCACCACTTCGGGACTTAGGACCAGGGGGCCTAAAGGGCCACTTTGGCAGACTCATAAAAAGGATAACATTATAATCATAATTAATTAATTATGATTAATTTACGATTTTTAGTGAATATTTTAATATAAAAAAAAATAAAAACATTTTATTTTCGAATGGTAATATTTTTTTTAGCATGTATGGATGCTATACTTAGGGTTGCCAACTTTTTTTAGAAGAAATAGAGTATATCTGATTTTAAAGGAGGTAAATAAAGAGTACGGACTTCAAAAAAGAGTATCATTTATTTTGTACTTTTAAAAAGGTATTTTTTTTTGTACTTTTTACAGCAAATAACAATTTTTCATTGTTCTTAAAGGAATTGTATGTGTCCAAACATTCCAACTCTAAATTTATATACCTATATCAAGAGCTCATTTTTGATCAATTTCTATGAAGCTCTGTTTCTCTCTTCTCGCCACGTCACATTATGACCGAAAAGATTCTTTCAGTAAATGCTGAAGTGGCTTGAACAGAGAGTATATAGCTAATAATTTTTTTTAAACAATCAAATTCTTTAGGATATTTTTTTAAAATAAATTGGCATTTTTTTTGCAGTGGATTTTTGCATAAAATCTGTGTTATTAAACAATTCGGCTTGGAGTTCTTTTAAAATTATTACTTCTGAATATAAACTGTCCAATGTGTATGTTTAGTCTTTGTAAATTAAGTTTTCCTTCTATAATTTGTTATAAATGATTAAATTAAACAGTAAATAGTAACTTTTTTATTCTGATTATGGGTTGTTGCATATTATTACAGACTGGCACTAGTTAAGTAAACATTGTGTAAAAAAGAGTATTTTAGCGTACTCTATTAGTGTTATAGATTATAGAGTACGCCTACATGATATAGAGGACAATACTCTATTTTAGAGTACGGTTGGCAACCCTAGCTATACTATTGCGGGTTAACGGGAACGCCCTCTGTTAGTTAACATACTGTATATTCATTGAAATCAAATGATGTCAAGGGCAATTTTGTTCTTAATTAAATCATCATTTCAGCCGGAAGACGTCCACTGCTGGACATAGCCCTCCCCCAAGCACCTCCACTTCGACCGGTTCTGTGCTTCTCGCATCCAACAGGTTCCTGCGGCCTTCACAAGGTCGTCGGATCACTTTGTGGAAGGCCTTCCAATGCGTCTTCCGGTACGCGGTCGCCACTCTAGAACCTTTCGGCCCCATCGGCCATCTGTTCTGCGAGCAATGTGCCCTGCCCACTGCCACTTAAGTTTGGCAATTCTTCGGGCTATGTCGGTTACCTTGATTCTCCTGCGGATCCCCTCATTCCTGATTCGATCACGCAGGGAAACTCCAAGCATACTCCTCTCTATTTGCCCTTTGGGTGACTTAATTAAATACTTGTGATGAATAACGTATTTATTTGGATAAGGAATAATATCATGTTTATAAAAACACCTTCGCAAACAATGCATTATTTTAGAACAAAGATTACTAAAAAAAGGTTATAGTGAGTCAACCTTAAAAGATAGACATAATTATGCTGTCGCGGACTTTTTTTTTAGAACATTTAAGGGGGAACAATTCCGTCATACACGATTTTTGCGTAACTTTAATCGTTTGCGCAGCACACGCAACGGAAGCTCTCAAAATTGTTAGGAAATAAAAATAATTTTTACGTTTATCCTCCTGTGTTTGGTGGCTAACCCGAGTACACTTGACATTGGCTAAATTGTGGTGGTTTTTCCGCAAAAGCCATTAAACGAAGAGAAGAAGAAGGAATAATTTTTCCCGTTTTTGCAACATTTTTCATTGATGCTCCGCTTCTATTGGTCGTAGCGTGATGTTATAGCCTTCCTCGATAAATGGACTATCCAACACAAACAAACACATCTTTCCTCATAATAATATCAGTGCATGTAGATGAAGAAATCAAACGAAGCAACCTACGTGTTTACGAAATGGGTGCGATGTGGGTCTTGGGAATCACGTCTTGCTTAATTGATGACTGTTGCACTAAAAAAGGATTTACTATTACAAAAGAGCATTTAAATTCAACGGTGCGTGTCAGCGTGTTGTTATGAAAATGTATGTCTTTTTCGCGTCGTGTGCAACGTTCTTTTTTAGAGTTGGTAGGTATTGGATTTCTGGACTGTTACATAAGAGGGTTAGGTGAGTACCTTGCGTAGGTATCCTATTGAACTTTTCCAATATATCGTATGCTGGTCTCGGTAGGTATAATTACCTAAATACCTACATAAAGATCTATGTATGTTTTTGTATGCACATGTTTCTGTGACACATTAACCTATTTCTTTCTTTTGTACTTCTTATTTACCTATTGCTCGTATGATGCATAATGTTTTATTTTTAGTCTTTAACAGGCCACTGCTAGACAAGCCTATCTAATCACACGCCATTTTATTCGATACTGGTATACTCATCTCAGCTACCATAGTCATCCTACGCATCTCCCCAATTTTCTATCGAAAATGATTTACGACTATTGGCGCTAAGCTGTTGAAAATTCAATAGCGCGCTTTGATTTAGGCATTCCTTCGTTTAGGCGTGATGATAAGCCATGCTAATTACCAGCCTAACGTGAGTGTTCACGTCTTGGCTTCGCAAGTCATAACAGTAGGACGTATTTACCTATTGGCACGGATTCCTATTCAAAGTTTTTGGTTAGGGATGGGCCGACTAGCCGGCTAGACGGTTGCGAAAAAAACCTACCTAGTTCACCAAGTCGATATTTGCATAATCAAATAAAACAGAGGTACAGGATCCTTGGTACCTACTGCGATCGATGAAGCAGTTCCGCTCTACAAAATTGTATAGGCCTACTTAAATTTTGTTCGTACCTATATTCGATTTGTAAGTAGACACTATTAGCATTCACTGGTGCTTGACAAATGAGCCAAGGCAAGCTAGAAGGGGCAACGATACGTATACCTATGTCTCTCTGGTCTTTTCGTCCTTATAAATATCAAGAATTCATCGCGTCTTATTAGTTCCTAACCAATTTCTTCATCGTCAAAATGCCCCCAATCCCTAATTTATTTGGGATCGGCGCAGACCTTCTATTGCCATCCAGCTTAATTTCGTAGTTAGAGAAAGAAAAATCTCCCTAGATGATTATTTTCTGCACTTTGTGAACTTATAAGGATTTTGAGTTTTCTTATATGGCACGGTCATTGCCTAAGCATTATAGAAGTCATTTCACTTTTGCCTGTGGCGTGGGAGTTCCCAAGTTGTAGTAAAACACGGTCAGTGTTACACTCAGATACGCGTCGGACACAAAAGCGAAAAGTATTGGATTTGAACAAATTATTTATTTATTCTGAGTGGTAAAAAACAATATGGACGCAATGGGACAATATTTCTTTATATTTTTATCGGTATGTTATAATTTTAAAGCTAGTGTAATTAAAATGTTAAGTAGGTCTCTAATAGCCTTTCGTCTTTAACCTTCATAGGTTTACTCAATCGTGGTTGAATTGGATGCAGTGACAGTGAGTCCAGCGTTGTGTCCCACGAACAAGATTGCTCCACATCGGCGTCAAGCCAGTTGGGAGCACAGCAGACCTCGAACTCTGGCGCTGATATACGATATACTTGGACACGGTAGGCCACAAAGGCCACAGCTGGATCAGCTCAATGATTTGCAAGAACAGCCCCAAGAAGATAACCAAGACGACTGCGGTGAAATAGAAGATTACGACGAAACAGATCTAAGCTCCGGTTAGTGCCAACCTTCATAAATAATTTTATTTGGTGATGATTAAATGTTGACATACTATATGTAAAAAAACATTTAATCAAGAAGAAAAATAAACATTTGGGAAAAAGCTGGGTATATATATGTATATAAACCCTAGGCTTTATCCCAAATATTTCTTTAACAAGTCAAAACCATCACAATCATAGAAGCTGCTGCTGCGGTATTGCTGCTTACCTTCTCAACGTAATCCTTCAGTCGCCTTTTAGTACCACATAGGTACCTTTATTAGGAAATTATATCTACTAAGGAAGACGCAATCAAAGGTGTTTTTTATATTTTCAGTTACACCAAACGGTCCCAGGAGAAAAGTGGATACGGGGAATCGAAATTTTTTCGGTAATAACTACAATCCACCATATTACCCTGGGCCAAGTAAACCACCATCCACGCCGCATCGACCTCAGAGGCCCACACGACCTCCATATAATTTTGAGGGTAACTATGGCCCTAATGGTTATAGGCCGCCAATGCATCAATATCCAGCAGGTAAGACTCAAGGCCGTATATGTGTCAATCAATAATCGCAATCTTATATACAGTCGCCAGCACCTGAAGGTACTACAAACTGTCAAATTTCTTTAAGAGATTTTCTACTTTATCGCTAAAGCATAAGGTTCAAAGTTGATTGAGAAAATTTGACAGTTTCGGGAAGCTTGCTGTGCTGGCGTCTGTACATAGGTACCTCTCCCTTAATTTCACTACTTTATAAGGTTTTTTACCCATAAATGAAACTAATGTGAATCGGTAGAATAATGAACACTAAGTTAGATAGGTACTGCAGTGGAAAAAAAGGACGTCAAGATTTTTGAACTATATTTATTTTCAACAAATTTTTTATATCTGACTTACAAAAAATCAAAAATGACATAGATTACTCCTTCTTTTATATCTAGGTACTGAGGACCTAACATGCCACTTTGGTAGAATCATAAAAGGATAACATTATGAATCATACTGGACAGTTAACTGTTAAGTTAATCGTATCAAATCCCATTGGTGAAGGATTATTCAGTTATTTTTTTTGGGTTGTGCCTAAATACCAATCAGTCCAATCCAAATCTAATCCCTATCTCTTTGATTATACCTACGTAGTGCAGCAAAAAAAAAAAAAAACACGGACTGGCTTCTCCGTATTATGATTGATGATGTTATCCTTTTATGATTCTGCCAAAGTGGCTTTTTTAGGGCCCCTGATTAGCCTCAGTTTCTCTTAATACAGACCAGCAGTATTCGGCTAACATTTATTTTTATCACATAAACGTTAGTATCTCTCTTTGTACGTCTTCAAGTCTTGATAGAAACGTTCAACATGTTCATCACTTACGCTTCCCAGGTTCTTAAGAAAAAAAACCAGGTGTGAATGTAAGAAATGTTTTTTAACGACATGTTCACCCCCATTCTGTGGTAATTCCTCAATATATTGGAAACAATTTATTTAAAATCCTCTGATTTTTGCTCATGAAATGATCCACTATCGTATTAAATGAATACCATGAATCATTAATACATTTTCAACACTGGATAAGTGACCATCAAATCTTTAAAAGCAGGTCCGGTCCATCTTTGTTAAGTGCTTTGACAAAATTTTTCATTAACCGGTAAACTTTTTCATTACGGTTAAAAATGGTGATTATTATAAAGCAGTTCTACTTTACAATACTTACTTAATATTTTTTGCAGGCCACATTAAACCTGTGAAGGAGGATATTTTAGAACGTCCTCAGGCAGCCTACCGGCCTGGCGTCATTGGTGGATTTCTTGGACACGTCGTGGGTTTCCCTTCTGTAAAGCCCCCTAAAAATGACCCGCCACTGATAGAAACGAACTCCCCATTTCGTTTCCCCGAAAACTATTCAAATACGAACAGACGCCCTAAGAAATCTCAACAAACAAATAAGTCTACTAGCATTATTGGATCATTCGTCGATTTGTTATTTAATTAAATTATTTATTACAGCTGTTTATTATTTAATTTTTTACCTAGCTTTTTTAGTGTCGTTTTTCTGCTTGGTGTTATTTTTTAATAGGGCGTCTTGTAAGGACTTTTAAATTCCAGTTTTCATTGTAAACATTATCTCTGTTATTATTGACTCCTTAGCTTCTGCCCGCAACTTCGTCCGCATGAAATTCCATCCTCCCCATTTATCTTCTTAGGGGTGGAATTTGATATATCAGTCAGTCAGTAGGTACTTTGAATTTTATATATTAAGTATATAGAAGATTTACTATTAAACCCAACATATCCCATGTATAATAAGTCTATAAGTTCGACAAGGTGGACCATAACAATTTTAAACATTCCACTGTATCCCACTTGGTGGCTCATAGCTAATTTCTGGGCTGACACAATTTACACTGCCATGGTCACTCTATAAAGTCTAAGAATTAGGATAAGACTAAATTATGGCATTTAGCTGGCTGCTCAAACTTATGACCTGTCATTAGTCAGAGACGTTTTAGCCTTCGGGTCACTGCCGCTTCTAACACGTGTGATAGATGAGTAGGAATGTAACTAGTCTCTATGTAATTTTAACGGCTCAATAAATTAGATATTTTAATATTATTCACTAGGGTTTATGACTAAGGTAGGAGCTCTTTATTACGTGGATTCGCATTAGTCTGAGAGTCTGACCTTCCATTGTGTTAACACAGCGCGAAATTTAAGTTAGGAGATTTAAGTAAATGAAAAGACTAGCTAGCAACCTTTACGGTCTATACAAATATTTACCCATGGTCTTCCCGTGTACCGAGCAGTTGTAGTGTAGAGTAGTAGGCGTCTACATTCGCAGTTCATCTACGTAATTCTCTAATGAGAAGCGCGTGACATACTCTAAAACTGCGGATACAGTCCAACTCCTGTATATACTAGCTATTTTTTTTGTTGATTTGTCTCATTAATTCATTAGAGGAATATACATAGGTACCTATTATGATATCATCACACGGCGTGCGTTTAAAACGAAGTTAATCGTTTACAAGTGACACTAAAGCGCACATGTGAATGATAAAAGTGGGTGTAGTTTTTTAAAATTAAATTCAAAATGAATTTATTTACAATATGGATGACAACAATGCTTTGTGTTATGGCTGAAATGGTGTATGAAGGTATGCAATTGAACCCTAATACTCATTAAACTTGAATATTTTTTGAAGATTTTCGCAAGACTAGGCAGGTAGTGTAGATTCGTGTTATACCTAAATATCTGGGGACTGGGAAGGTTGAAACTGCACCTTGTTTTTGGGCTTAAACTAATTTATGATGTGTAAGAATCCTACTAATATTATACCTAAACGCGAAAGTTTGTGAGGATGGATGTTTGTTATTGTTACTCTTTCACGCAAAAACAACTGAACGGATTTAGATGAAATTTGGCACACATATAGTTTATAACCAGGATTAACATACTTGATACTTTTTATCCCGATATTACCACGGGATCGAGACATGCGGGTGAAACCGCGGAGCGCTGCTAGTATAATTCATATATTTTAACATAGCTCGTTTCGCCTGAGGTCCCCGCAGTGATACGTAGGTAGAGGGTTTAGTCAGTAGTAAGTAAGTAGACACACTTTTCACTAGTTATATTTAATAAGTCAATTTCAATGAAATTTGAGCGAATTAAGCTGAAAATTGAATTGGTTGATGAAATATGTTATGCAGAATAAAACCAAAAACAATATTCTTTTAGGTAGGTACTTATGTTTATTCATTAATTTTATTGGAAATTTATGTCGAAAAACATGCCTCTATGTAACATAGATAGGGTACCTACTTGGAAACTTGTCTGGTTGTTACAGAAAACCCTTATATGAAAGCAGTAAAACATAATAAGCAGTGGTCTAACGTACATGGTTACGTGCAAGTGCGTCCAGGAGCACATATGTTTTACTGGTTTTTCTTTGCAAATGGAACACAAATTAACGCAAATCGTAAACCTCTCATAATATGGATACAAGGAGGACCAGGGTTTGCCGCAAGTGGTATAGGAAACTTCGCTGAAATGGGGCCTTTTAACATGGATTTCCAGTCCCGCAATCATACTTGGGTAAGATGATGTTTATATCTATACATATACCTACATATTCCTCTTACCAATACCAAAAGTTCATTCATCTGAAATATTTAGGTAATATCGTATCTAATACCTACTGTTAGAACAGAAAGTCACTAAGCCTCGAAACTTTTACAAAGTTGAGGCATATGCGTGTATGTATTATGGAGATAATGAAGTCTCTGGAAGACACCAGTAATAGTAGTAGTATTACAATATTATAATAATGATTATAATTTCTATACCTAAACACAAACCAGTTACTGTCGCGAATCATATTTTGAGCAACATAGAAACTGACACTTACCTGACAATTGCATAAAAAACTTATGCAATTGTCAGGTAAGTTTAAGTTTTTAAGGAAAATTTGAATTTTGCGGGCTACCTTAATATCATCTTTACGGAAGCCATTCCACATGTTGCTGTAACATGATTCGTGAAGTAATTACTTAGTAGTAGATGTCTCTTGATAATGAATTTAGATTTGTTTACATCAAGATCAAGTTCCAGAAAATTATAATTATGTCGACCTAAATTGCGCGGTCATTAGTTTGAATAAAATATCCCTTGTTTATATTGTGATAAACGGCTTCCCGTGAGCCCTCGATTTTCCGAGTAATGCCAATAGTTTCATAATAATTTTGTAGTATTTAAGATATGTGGATAACGTCGTGAGCTACATGATGTAATCTCTTTCTTTGCTCGCTACCTGTTTATAACGATGTTTTTGTGTTTGTTTTCCCGAATTAAATAAATAAATAATGAAGAAAAATTTATTTAAAAATATCACCAAATATTTTTTGCAATTCTTGTGCTTACAAGAATTGCAAAAAATATTTGGTGATATTTTTAAATAAATTTTTCTGGTTTATTGCACTGAGCGAGTGTTGCTAGTAAAGTTCAATTTAGGGTACCTACCTGCTTAGGTAGGTACCCTAATTTGAACTTTACTAGCAACACTCGCTCAGTGCAATAAACCAGGATGACGATTTTTGCAAAAATGATCGGGGTTCTGTTCCAGACAGAACAAAGGAGCTCTTATAACATAGCATTTCACTGGCTTCTTTTTCTTTGACAGCGGTTTCGTGAGGAAGGAATTAAAGTCTCATCTCAATCTGTATACCTATTTGGTAAAACAGGGTTCCAGTTTGTTTCATACAATACATACCTACATACACAAACTCACGCCTTCTTCCCAGAAACTACAGAACGATACCAGTTTGTTTAAATTTCAGGTAAAAGAAAGAAACGTGTTGTTCATAGACCATCCTGTTGGTACTGGATTTAGTTATGTCACAAACAATTCGCTATTGGTGAAAACGGATCGAGAAATGGGTATGTTCTTGAGAAAAAACGACAAAACAAAATATGTTTGTATCATGTCTTTAAACGTTTTTATGTTAATTGTTCACAGCTATGGATCTAGCAAGGACAATAAAAGTGTTTTTCAGGAGACACAAAGATTTCCGTAACACACCAACATATTTATTCAGTCAAAGTTATGGCGGCAAACTGTGTCCAAGACTGGCATTTTACTTACACACGGTATGTATTGTGCCTATATAACTAGAAAACTACTTAATATAAAATAAAAATGGAACGAATCTAACTAAAAGTGTTCTAGCTCTGAGGACTGGAAACGTTGATGTCGCGGCGCACTGACGCGTGTCGTCGCGTAATACGCTGCGCAGGCGTCGAATTGACGCGGCTTTTGCGTCGACTCTGCGCAGTGTAGGTACCTTTATGCCGCAAATTCTGCGAGCATCTATGCTAGACCAGCGCTAGATGCGACTCGCATGTACCCTTAGGTCCTGAAGGATTTACAAACAAGAAGTGACCGACGATTGACGATCTGACTACTCAAAGCCAATCTTATAAGAAACGCCGCTGCTGCGTTACGTTAAACTGCCCCCGGTGTTTGTCTAAGTACTTATTAAAGAATGCTGTTTTCAGGCAATTGAAAAGAAGAGCTTGAAAATAAATTTCAAAGGAATCGGTATTGGCAGTGGTTGGGTAGATCCTAAAGAAAGCGTTTTGGTCCAACCGGAATTTTTGTATCTCACGGTATGATTTTATCTTGATTTGTGCAACTGTGCAGAACTATAGAATAATTGATGTAAGAATGTTCTATAACCAACATGTTTTATTTCAGGGGGTGATAGATCGGAATTTGTATATGTCCTCATCAAAGGTAGCGAAGAAGCTTGCTCGATCTATAGAAACACAAGAATATTTGCAAGCGGATATTTTAGACGACATTTTGTTTACGACTCTCAATGGTCAGGGAGAGTTAAATTTTAACAATGTGTATGCTGCTAGTCCATATCCCGCACTTGAAGAATTAGATATCAAAATGAATCGATATGTAAAGCCTACTTTGGCCGAAGTAAATAAAACGATAACATGGACTTATTTATCAGGAAGGGCTTACCAAAGTTTAAAACAAAGCTTCCTTGTACCATCTGTTTCATTTTGTAAGTACATTACACTTTGATATCCCACCAATTCGCACTAAGCGTTTTCAAATGTCCTTTATAATGCGCACAGCAAAAGAGTGGAACTCTCTACCTGCGTATGTGTTTCCGAGTGCATACGACCCGAATCTCTTCAAAGTGAGAGTGAACAGGCTTTTTCTGGGTAAGCTCACTCCATCGTAGACTTTATCTGTGTCATCTCTGACCTAGATTAGAGTCAAGAGCAAACCAATTTCAAATAAAAAAAAAATTAGAAACGTTTAGTATAATCTACCTATAATGTTCCCACTGCTGGGACACAGGCCTCCTCTTCGAGAGGGAGTGGGCTGTAATCTACTACGCGGGCCCATTGCGGGATGGCTTCGAATTTTTGGTTCTAGGACATGCCCGTTTCCTCACGATGTTTTCCTTCACCGTTTTGAGAGCAGTGGTGATGAGATTATTTTACACAAAGTAATCCGCCTACCTGGGTTCGAACCCACGACCTACAACTCGCAAGTTGAGCCGTTACCACTGGGCCACAACGACACTCTCTAGAAACGTTTAATTATACCTAAGCTTTTAATATGTTTTATCTATTTTTCATAACAGTAGAAGCCCTCTTGGATAAGACGAAACTGAAGATAGCAATTTACAACGGAAACTTGGACGTAGTCACTCCATTAGGCGGTAAGATTATAATATTGATACTTTGGTACTTAGTTACCTACTATATTATATATTTTCTAAAATAATAAATCGAATAGAAATTATGATACTGGCGACTGCTACCTACTGGGCTCAATGAATATAAAGTAGTTAACACACAAGTTAAAGTAGGTACCGTCGACACGAAAAGAAAAAGAAATGGAAGTCTTTAATTTAGGCTTTATATCAAGGTTTATACATTTATACAGCGTAAAATTGAATAAGCTAGCGAAACTCCATAGACGATATGGAATATAATCCCAAGATAATATGTGATGGGATATTTATGACGATTTTTTTTTTGATTATACTACCAGCGGTCGTTGGTTCGTCATCAGCTGTACAATACAGCCCGGTCTAAACATCGGCTATTAGAACTTTCGCGCATGTCTCCCTTACTCATACTCGCCTCATTTCACTCTTTGGTTCAGAAATGTTATTGCGCAGTCTCCTGCGCAAAGATCGGATCGGCCATGATTCATCGCCGGGATTGTAGTTACTTGACATTATGAGTTTATATATATTTTTTTTTAATATCTATACCTACCTACTCATGAACTAATCTTATTTCACCATATATTAAAGCTTTATTGAACTTGTTCTCATTAGCATGACATATTTTATTTATTTTATTTTTTATTGAGAGGAACAGCAAACAGTTACATTATAAGAACTTACAACTAGTTTAACAAAATAGCAATTTGGTTATAAAGTAACCCATTATGTAATATTCAAAATATTTTTGAAGTGAAAACTTCTTTAGCGGCGTTGTACACTTTTTTTGTAATGGGTAAAAAATGTTAAACTCGCGTCAGGATACGTGACCTGATCGAAAATTCGTAAGACGGATGGCCTTAGCCGGTACCGCGCGTGTTTTGTTTATAAGACGATTCACAAAATACACACGTAATTGTTCAAGTTTTCACTTCTGTCGGCACTCCCGGAGTGCCACTGTTTTTTTTTGTAGGTAGGTAACGCTAATAATATTGAGCTCAATTTATTTTATGTATACGATGTTAAAGTTGAAATACTCGTAAATATTTTTGTATTGTATTTGTATTAATAAAATGGCACTATCAGCAACCACATAAACTCACACATATACACACTAATACACAAACATACACAGACAAACCCACCCTCACACACTACTATCGACACACATACATATACTCAAAATTACACATTATACAGAGCTGCTAATTACTTTATAGGTCATTGTTTTCTTTTTCTTTTTAAAATTTACTTCTTAATTTTAATTTGTATAGTTTCAATATTCTTAACTATCAACTAAGGGAAGGAGCGAGAGAACCCCAACACAAGTATTATTAATTACTTACTGTTTCATTCACATCTGTAAATGTAACCGTTTGAGACACAATAAAAAAATATTTTTATTTTTTATAAAATTAGTCGCTTTAAAAATTGATTTAATAATGGTCTGACTAACTGAATAACGTTACCGTTTCTTTGTAAGACCAAGACAAAATATTTTAAAGCAGGATTAAATACAGATCATAAACATTATCTTATAATCTTAGGTGCCTCTAACTGGGTCCACAAGTTGAAATGGCACGGCGCAGCTGACTTTGCCACAGCTAAAAGACATCAGATACGTGGACGCAAAAACGGATATTACAAAGAAATGAAGAGATTAAGCTTTTGGTCGGTCTTTGGAGCTGGTCACTGGGTAAGTAAAATATGTGAAATAGATTCCTGTTGAAAAATATCATAATCAAAATCAAGTCATTTGTTCAAATTAGGCTGAGAATCAGCACATTTTGAATGTCAAAATAACATAAGGCAGTCCTTCAAAACCCCCGGCATTCACCACTTCGTAAATAATATTAAATGGCTTTGATATTTTTCCAAGAAGAACTCAAACAGTATCACTACCTCTGCTAAATTAAAAGGCACATAATTTCCTTCCGTACTATATGGTCCTAAAAGCGAACTGACTTGATTGAAAAAAAACCTGTTTGAAACGAACCTACCTACGACCGAAATACAAAATAAAGAATTGACATGGTGGTCGCAATACACATACAAAATATGTTTAACTGAATATGAATCATGAGTACCTACATACTATTACATATTTTCTTGAATCTACAATTTTTACTATACATTACAGGTACCAGAAGAAAACCCTGAGGCTATGGCACAAATCATGGATTATCTCATGGCAGAAGACGTAGGGGAGTCATCAGAATAGAAGCTTTTGAACAATCTGTTTTTATATATCGATGGTAAAAACAGGTTCATTGACACAGGCGACATCTTGATATGCATTTTATTGTAGTAAGTATCACGCTTTGAATAAAATAACTGGAGTTAGTACCTAATACAAAGTTAGTCGGAAACGAAGCCAAAACCCAAAGGGGGCGAAAACAAACTTAACTTTGCAATAAAAATAACTTTTTATATAGTGGAGAGTGGAACGATTTGAATGAAATAAAGACTAAAATATTAGCTCAAGATAAGGCCCTATGAAAGGGCATTGTCTAAACTTGGCCATTTTTAAACTCGATGCTATGCAAAAAAGTAATTTACCATTATTTTAAATTATATTTTAGTAATTATCTGATGCAAATAACTTTGTATCAATTAGCACTGTAAAAAATCTTTTTTTTTTTAGTATCTGGTATGATCTAAAATTCGTTTCACGAAAGAATTACCTTCGCTGTAATGTTGGAACCATTGCTTTTCATTGAAGAATTGTTTTACCTTCAATGAAAAGCATTGGTGCCAACATTACGGCGAAGGGAATTATTTCGTAAAACGCACGGTTCCGACTTTGGATTTGGTTTCGGTGTTGCCAAACCAAAACTCGTTAAAACAACAAATTCAAATCGATTTAAAATACAATGCAATCTCTCCACTGTATTTAACATAGTTTTCGTTAAATTACATAAGTAAAAATGCTAATAAACGATGTAGGACATAAAAACTTATAAACTGACGTTTTATACATTATTTCTGGAGAACTTATAACATTTTGATCGATTTCGAATGGATCGATATAGAATTGTTTTTTTTATGGCAACACGATGCTAAAAAATATTGTGTCAATTTGTCAAAATGACAGTTAACATTCGCTTTGTTTCTTTGCATCGTGAGTGTTGTTTTTGTGAGTTTTTTAACGACTACTTTGGTTTTTTGTTAAAATGGATCCCAATTCTTCCCTTCTTGACGACCCTGGCTATGACTATGGACCCCGAACCTTGTATTTACGTTGAACCTGGCACACCTACGGAATCGGATACGGATCAATTAAATGTTAAAAAAATATCTAAATGTACATCTTGATACAAAACTAGGTTTATAGACTCATTCTTACAGATATGAGCTATTAAATCAATCACATATTATTAGCTGAACTGTTTGTTTATGAGTGGCCAAAATCCTATAGAAAATGGACAATCCCCTTTAGAAGTAGCCGAAATTATCAATTCTTCGATATTTTTTCTTTAACTTGCACTGTGAGTGTGTTACTTCTTGTCTATTTTTAAGCTGTTTGGTCAACAAATATGTTTCAGAATATTTATAAAGAAATCCTGTACTTATGATTTGTATGAAATAAAAATGCATATTAAATTCGGTTATTTTTATGTCCAGATTACGTATTCATAATTATTATACAAACATTATTATATATGTACAATATTCAATTATTAATTTATGTGTATTTTAATAACATTAATATAATAATATACACACTCAGCACCACACTAACAATAAATATGTATGGATAACAATACATTTTGGCTCTAACATATCTTTGAAATCCATTTATTAAGATGTAAAGGACACATCCACTTTGTATGGCGATCAGGGAGAAATATAATATTTCTGGAAGATAGTACGGCGTACGCCGCCGTGAGCCGTAAGTTATTTGTTTGGTTTGCAAATGTACAGACGCCAGCACATCAAGTTACTACAATCTATCAAATTTCTTTAATAGATTTAAAACTTTATCACTAAAGCATAAGGTTCAAAGTTGATTGGGGAAATCTGACAGTTTCGGGTAAGTTGATGTGCTGGCGTCTGTACATTATATCAACTTGGTATATGCCTGCCAAGTGTTGAGTAAAAAATACTTCAACTCAAAGTGGGTGATGTACTTTTAAAAAAGAAAATTTGCGGCAGCACATTTGGTTAGAACAATAATTATATGAATGAGTTTTAATTATTTAATCACTTTAAAAGCTAACGACCAAACGAAGTGATGAAATAAACGGATGAATAAGATGCTTTGCACATTAAATTACATTTTTTTTTAACAGTTCATCCATTATTAGGCCGATTTATTGTACTTGCATTTATTTAAAACCAAACGGCTTACTTATTTTTAATTCGATCAAGCTCTATTTGAATAAGACATTACAAAACACGAATTGCATTGTATATCAATAACTACAAATAGTAATTGTAAAAATATAAAAAGAACAATAATTAATTTTGGAAATTGTACATTTTTGATTATTTAATAGATTTCATATCACAAAATAAGAAAGTTTTGTCCTAGAAATAAAACAAGGTCCTAAGATTCAGCCTAAGACCAACAACCAATTGTATAGGCCAATATAACACATAAATATAATATCATCATTCATAGATAGATTACACAGCATACCATAATTAACCTATAATGTTCTGACTGCTGGAACACAGACCTCCTCTCGTTGAGAGGGAGTGGGCCGTAATCCACCACGCGGGCCCAGCGTGGGTTGGTTAAATGATATACATAATTAGTATATATAATTTGTTCTCTTTGCGTATTCATAGATCTTGGTTTTTTTTTATTGTTTAACCGAGTAACCTATGAAGAGGATATCTACCCTTGCTGAAAATGACTGAAAAATGGGTTTCATAATAATTGAGATTGCCAAATATCTTAGTTATTTGGCGTACACCTACGCAGAAAGCCGAATAACTGAATAGGATTTTATAAAGCAATGGAGTATTTGACCCTGTGTCAAAATAAATTAGCTAGCAAATTTCTGCAGACCGATATCGATATCGATCTAAACAAGATAAAACAAAAGAAAACAGATTTTCTCAACTCTACTTCAAGTAACAACACAACTAACTGTCGTTGAACCCCAAAAAAAAAAAACACATCAAACCTTTTTTGTTTTTATTTTATCGTGTTTAAATATCGATACCCATCACATCCGCAGTTTTGCTAGCTAATTTAATGTGACCCTGTATTTTGATATTATGTTTTTTAAACTCCTAACAGTTATTTGTAAAAGTTAATTGTTTGAGCTAGCAAGTTTTACCACTATAATTTGACCTCAAGCATTTTTTACTGGACTGTATTTTGTACGAAATTTAGCATTATGTGCCTCAGTAGCATAGCTGGGCACCGTTAATCAAATAGTTAACTTCGTTAATCGTTAATCCGCTACAAAAAAAGTTAGCTTCGTTAAACGTTAAAGCGTTACATTTCAGAAGAATTAACGCAACGTTAACGTTAATCGTTAATCCGTTAATAGGTATGTGTAAAATTGCATTTTTATGCGTTAGTGAACTTATAAAACTTGTTGGTTTAGGTTCTGGAAGTTAACAGGTTAGAAAAAAATATTTTATCTAAAAAATAACACCGTCGGACGATGTTGATTCAAAAACACAATGTAGAAATATTTACATACGATCGGCCGACTTCAATAATACGTGTTTAAACCAAATTATTTTATTACTTTTTAGTGATCACTTTGAAGTCGGTGTTATTTTTTAGAAAAAATATTTTATTTTACTCTTTTTTTTAATTGATGATTAACGATTAACGGACTTCTGCATATTAACGGAAGTTAACGTGTCCGTTAACATGTTTAACTTAAAAGTTAATCCGTTAATCAAAATGTTAACTTCGTTAATTAACGATTAACGGATTAACGAGTTAATGCCCAGCTTTGCTCAGTAGGTACCTATATTATTTTTCTACATGATTTAATAGATGCAAACATTTGTAAAATTGAAATAATTAACTATGTATTTGATTTAACGATAACTATTATGAATGTACTGAAGTTTTGTGTCAGCCTTTAAAACCTGTTGTGGTCACCGAACAATCGTTAAATATATTTACAGTTGACCAACATTTTCGATGCTAGGTAAATTGCATCAAACATTTTATAAACTACGAGCACTTTATAAGGTTACTTTTGAACTGACTAATTTTATTTTATGATTCAAGTGTCGCACGCAAAAATCATATATTGAGCTACAAAATGATCTATATTTATTTTACTAGTTTCGGAATGCTTCACTTACAATCACTTATAGAGGGCGCTGAATAAAAGTTGAGCGTTGTAGAACTCTTAATTCCATCAATTTTATATCAAACATTGCCTTGTTGCCAGGTATAAAAAGTCGATAACAAATTCAATGTTATACATACCGAAGCTGAGTAGCATCTTCAATGTTACACCTTTTTGTTTTCAGTGCGCTATTTTGGTCAATTTAAATAATTCAAAGCTATTCTATAATTATATACTAGCTATGTTAGTCTCACTTCAGCGTAGCAGGCGTCGCATACTCGCACAGGCTTGGTATTGCCAGCTAACGCCACTGCCTTGTCGCTGCAGGCCGCGCAGAATATATGGCCACACCGACGGCAGTGGTGCTGTAAAAGATAACAAATACAATTTGTAATCTTACAAAAAACAAAGCAAAATATCGTTTTTAATTTCATTTAATTTTCACGCACTAATTTAAGGCCACCTCGTGTCGCCCGTGTGACATTAAATGATAATATTATTTTAGTATTATTTTAGAAAAATCTCTTTAAAAAAAAATTAAGAATGATAGTCGACAAAAAAAAACTCGTTGTTTTTCATTTTTATAATAATTATCAACTTATTATTTTCGAAGTGAAGTTTTTTTTTTGTTTCTTTATTAATTGCAGACTTATATTCACAGTTTGCACCATACATACAAAGTCATCGGTGTATCTCTGTAATTCGATTTTTATAACTTACTTTCCTCCTAGCTATTGAGAATTCTTTGGCACACGCGGTACAGGCCGTGGCATCTTTATCATGTGTCCACGTGGGCGTCTCTTCAACCGTCTGCGCTTGCGCCGCCTCCCTCTCCAAAAGTTCTGCTAGTTGAAGTTTGTTCTCGCTCAGTGTGGCACCTACTTCTTCTAAAGTTTTCTGCGCTTCAACATACTGTGTTTTTAAGACGTGCTGCTCTTCTTGTAGCGAGAGATATTTCTGTAACGTGATAATTAAAAGTTTAAAATAATATATTTTAATTAATTAAACAGGATTGCTTTAATATTGCTAATAGTTGTAAAAATATCTACCTGTTTTTATTCGGTAAGGAAAAGAATGAATTTATTTAAATAAACTAAGAGAGAGAGAGAGAGGGAGAGAGAGGGAGGGAGAGAGAGAGAGAGAGAGAGAGAGAGAGGGAGATAGAGGGAGAGAGAGAGAATAGAGAGAGTAGAGTATTCTATTCTGACAAACTATTAAAATAATAATATAATATCCGAACCTAACTGAAACTATTAACAAACTAAACAGTGTCTCTCATTTATGTAAAGAAAATAAGGGTTACAGAATATATTATACGAGTACGCATAATATTTCCGCCACTCGGGTTTGAGAGTCTCGTCGTGTAATCGCGGCTTTATGCATTTCACAACATGAACATACATGACACAATACATTGCACAGTTTAATATCACGCTAATGCCCGCTTTCTAGGGAATTAAAACTGTTGACATCATATCAGATTAAAACTATCGGTAATATGAGTCAATATTTTAATAGGTAGGTATCAGCTTCTGCCGGCGACTTTGTCCGCGCTATTACTTCGTTTTGGCTTAGCGGTCTTTCTGACTTGTTTTCTTTTTGCTCAGTTCCTAAGTAAGGGTCGTAGCGTGATGTTGAAAAGCCTGGATATAACCTATAGCTTTCCTCAAGAATTCGGCTATTAAATGCAAAAATCATTTTACAAATCCAGTAGTTCCAGAGATTAGAGCGTTCAAAAAAACAAACAAACTGTTTAGATTTCTTATATTAGTACCTATAGATTATGTTTTGTTTACCTGGCCTATTGATTTCAGAGATTCCACTTCTTGTGTCAACATTGATATCTTATCTCGATCTCGCATCATGGATTCCTATAATACAGTAATTATTAATAAACTACCTACTACTACTAACAACGAAAACAAATTATGTAGGTATTTACTAGCATTGTCGTTGCAAAATAACGAGCGCACATCATGTGACTTTTATGTCATTGAGATAAGGTTTAACTTGCAATGATTGACGCGCGCTAGCGAAATGGAAATTTTTATTTGCTTAGGTAATATGGAGTAATATCCACGTCATTCGGCAGAGGATTTGCGGTTTAAAATATGAATCAAAGAAGATTTTGTATGTAGATAAATAAGGTTAGTCATCTCGTAATATTATCTACTATTATGTCACATCTTGCTACTAGCGTAAATTATAGAAGTAGCAAATACATATGCGCAAAATAAATTACATTATTAGACAGTGCAACTGATTTATGATTTGCAGTACCTATAGAGTATTCAAGAGTTTTTTTTAACTCTCTACTTAAAATAATTTATAAAATATCTATTTTTGCAAATCCAATTGATTTTTTATTTAATATATATTTAAGAATTTCTCAAAAGTGTCGTTTACACTTTTACAGTCCGGCCATCGAGAGAATACGTTCCTGACACCTTTCGTCCCGTTAGTACGACAATTCTAGTAGCTAGATAAAGATCAAATTCGCAAAACACGTTTGTATGAAACTGACAAGTGTGAAGAACGGCGACAGCGACGGCCGCACAGTAGTAATTCAGTAGTTGTTCCGTAAAAAATTCCCAGGACTTACTTGTAAAGACACCCTCCACTCCCGTTCTATTCTTAGGTCACCCTCTGCGGCCACGGCTCTCGTTTCTGCTGCGGCCGCCTTCTGTCCCAGCGAACGGGCACTGTCTTCTAAACTCTTCCTAGCTAATTTATCTTCTTGTAACCTATTCAGTGTGCAAATATCTTTAACACGAGTTCATTTGCGCGTACAGCCAGCAACAAAAGTTAGTTAACAGTAGGCAAAGCTTCAGAAGGGATTTATGAATGAAAACTTTCTAATATACTTTTTTTTTTTGTAACGAATTATTGATGAATAGTGTTAGTATTTTGAATTTTTGATATATATTTAACCTATTGACCACATGGTTCTTTAAGAGCTCAACTGTCACTAATGAGAGACAATCACTTTTTCTACTGTAAACGAACATGATAAGCTTGTCTAAAAGACGAGGGAATATCAAAATCAAAGCAAATTGCCAATCCATTGCTTCATCAGTTCGAAAAAATTGTCTGTTCAACACGTAAATAACGCAATAATTAATGACGTTGAACTGCCAAAATGACCCGATTCCGATTGATAATAATTGCGGGCAAGCTCATAAATGGACAAATAAATGCCTATGTTTATGGCACGACTCTATTTGTCAAATGAAAAATTAAAAATGAACATAGGTTCTCAGTCGTATTTATACGACTGAGGCGGCACGGACACGAAAACATTTTTGTCGTATTAATTCGAATGAGGCGGTCAATAGGTTAAATCAATTCATATGTTCCAGTACTATGGATTGAATACTTGAAATTAGAAAATAATCAGCTACTTTTTGACGTTGACTGTACAGTACGGTGTTGGTGAGGCTACGTCTAAAGCTTCTGTGTTAGTGTGTATTAGATTTACTTTAGTTTTACTAGTCATATTCGGCTTTTCAGACGCTCTATGTGTTTTTCAAGTCATTACTCATCAGTACTAGTTTTAATAGGATTAAAATGTGAGCTCATTGCTTGACTAAAGTAAGTGACTTTTTATTCATCATAAATTTTGTGGAATATCTTTTCGCCTAAAATCTGACTAACTGCCTGTAGGCTCTAAAATTATGGTAAGTTTCAATCATAAGTCAACTCATATGCTATGCAAAGAAAAAATAAGTTTTGATAAGACTCCATCCCGTAAAGTGATGGTAAACAATAATGTCACGAACAATTGTCATGACTTGAGTATATTGTTTTTGAGGAACAGACGAACGCTTAGTATTTTAGTATTTATCAGATTCAAGGTATTGTTTAATCACACAAAGCATGCAAACATAGGACTGAGATTGATAATGGCAAACCTACACAATAAACATAAAATTAAAACAAGCAAGTTCATTGGAATTCAAGTTCAATAAAATACAGAATGCGACTGAATATGCTTTATTATAAATTAGGCTTTTACACAACTACCGCCTCGTAATTACAAAATTATTAAAAAGAAAATATCTAAAATGGTTTTTATTACATTTGCTGCTAGATATTAAAGAGCACAATATTTGTATACAATCATAAAATTGAAGTTTCCAAGCATTTGTAGCAACCCAAATGAAATGAGATCAAATACCTTTTTGAAGAAATATTCAAAAATCTCTATACAATGTTACTTTGACAATCACTGGAAAAGTATACAAAATACCAATCTCTTTATTAGCGCTACCAAATCCACACGCTCTCTATACTAGTAATACAGGTACTTTTTATTAGCAACGTTACATAATTATCAAAAGGTAACAATAAACTGTTTTAATCAAAGTAAATAACAAATATATAACACAGTGAAATATACTTAACAGTACCTAATCAATATGATTTTATTTTGTGGGAAATAACTTAATAACACCTTAAATTAACTTTAATCGAAAAAAAAACCTAACAGAAACTTAAAGTGAATTAACAAAATGTTACAATTGGATATTTATTTGAATCACAGCAAGTAAGCAAAAGCAACAGTAGCATTACGTTTAACAATATGATCATTATCATCGGATCACTTAAATAATTTATCAAAATACTGATTTTTGCATTCACTAAGTTCATTGTGAGGGTTTGCCAATATCGAGCGAATGGAAAGAGTTGCCGCTAGTTGACACACGCAAGCTGTGCATTGCTCACACCTAAGTGCGTTGAGTACTGATATGTCAAGCGCTTAGTTTACATTCAACAGCGTAATATATTATCCAGGCACTCTTTCGATCCTGACGGGTGAACGCAGGCCGTAACCCGCTTGATGCGATGTCATAGTAAAAATTAGTAAAACCTACTTCTCATCGAGTTGATGTATGGTGCTGCCCATTGATTCAGTCTTTGCTTCCAATTTGGCTATTAGCTCTGTTTTATGTTTCAAGGAACTTTCACATTCCTAAAACAAGGCCAATACAGTTTAGCTGAATAAAATGACAACTCATTTGAGCGGAAGTAAGATTATTTCTGTTAGTTTAAAGCAGATAAGTACAGGACAGCTGATGTTATTGTTAAAAGTTTCATACCAATACATATAATTTATTCTGAGGTTAATACAGTGGTTTTATGAATATTTTAAAACTATGTAAATGCATAATATTATAAGTTGTAACCATTATATTATCCTCAACATCATCAATATCACCATAATATTAGTATGTGTTAGTAGGTAATACATTCATAATTTTCTAGGAAACAGGAAACACCACCTGAATACGATAAAATGAAACAATTTTATTCAACAGTATTGAGTTAATGTCGAAGATTACTCCGGGATTTGACTGACTGTTTTGTCTCTCATATTACACTTTCGGAACGGTGGTATTTCCTGGAGATTCAGTTTTTTATGAGGCGGGCCTTCATCCTTAGACTTTGTACCCTTTTGCGCGTGACTTTGTGCTTTCAATTTTTCTAACTTTTCTCCTAGATTATTTTCATTGGTTGTAGGAGACCTGAGAGCTTTGACTAAGTCATTATCAGTTCCTAAGAAGTGGTTATATTTCTCAAGGTTGTGAAGTATTTTGCCAATTTGTTCGGCTTTCCCCTGGAGCCTCGACACCATTTCGCCCTTCTGCGTCAGTTCCATCTCGCATTCCTTCCGTACGACAACCGCGGCATTGTGAATACAGCATGGTATTAGTAAAGGTTATATATATAATATTAGCAGGTCAGTGAGTAATAAAAACAATGAAACGAGACAAAGAAACAACTAAAAAAAACAAAATACGAATACATACATTGTAATAAGTTATAAGCGAAGCAAGTTACGATACAAAAAATGCGATATAAAGGTTAAAGACACAGAGGCATATTATTCGTTAATCAAGTTGGTGGGATAATGAGAATGCATGGGCGGGAATCAAGCAGGCACCCACGCCACGAGCGACCTTCGTGGGTATCGTCTGAGGACACGACTGTTCCGTATACAAAGGTAACTAAACTGGTATGAAACAGTGCGCGATGTGCTAAAACCGGAGTAATTTAGATACATTTGCAAGTTGAAAGTAAGAGTTAGTGTCACAGTTAGGTATAGATCTACTTGTTTAACGTCAACAGACCATGAAGAACAAATGAAGAAATGTTAGCAAAGATTGTCGCAAGTGCGTGATTGGTCAACCACTAGTGATACAGTTTTAAGGGTACAAAATCTTAAAAGATTATTTAAAACAACATGCTTATTGAACTACGAGTAAATAACTCACCTGTAATTTTTTGTACATCTCTAGGTTAATTAGCTTTATATCGTCAAGTTGCCTTCTCAGCGATATAATTGTGTCTTGTTTATCGTGTATATCTTTCTCTAGCAATTTCATAGCGACCTCCATTTCTGCTTTGAGTGAAATCTGAAGTATACGTGTTAAAGAGTATTATTAGAAATTTCTTATTAGGTTTGTAGTTTGCAGTGTACGGATAAAACATTTCTGTAAGCTATGATTTATAGACTTCGCTACCCATTAGACAGACAGGTCATTGCCTAATGGAATAAAGTTATTGTGACCCGACAGCGGCCACAGGCCATTATGTATCGACCTTGATTTCAGTTCGAGCAGACGTTTATAAAATAACATTGTTCATGAAGTATTACGACCGGTAATATTTACTATACCTGTAAATCTAACTCTCTCTGCAGTTCCAAATACTTCTTTCGTTCTTCCTCCAAATTCTTGCTAGCCTCACTATCATTTTTGGATTTATCAGAGGCGATGCTTTTGACGCTACGTTTCTCCTGGAAATTAAAGTGACACATTTCTACAGACTTGTCGCTGGAGTTTTAATTTATTGGCGCTATTTTTAAAATCGCGTGCCATTTGGTTCAACTGTGAAATCGTAATCGTATTACAAAACAAGGGTTTTCTTTACATCGGGTTTAACAACCGAATCAGTTATTGTATTAAGAACCAACTGTTGCAGTAATGCAGGATTTTTCTACAAAAATGACAAATTGGTTACACTCATTATAGTAAGTTAAGTGCCTAAATCGAAAAAAAAAACTAGAATTAAAGTTAGATTTCGTTTTGTAATAAGACGAAATAGGTTTTCCTTTTTTTGGTACCGAAATAAAGAAAGTGTTTTAGTTTCCAGTCTTTGTTATAAAGACAAGATGTAGCTACGTATCTTGTCCGTATTGGAACAAATCATTGTAGTATTTTCGCAATACCTAAGTGAAGTAATAGGCATGTCCACCTAAGATTATGTATCAGATCATATCATACAAGTACGGCATTTGAAAAAAGGAAAACACCAAAGAAATTTCAATGAAGGAGGAAAACTTATTCCATTGTGCCACTGAATTTAATTACTTCATTTTAATTTGGACGTACACTAAAATTTAGCAGTACAGCGATAATATGTTAAGGAAAAAGAAAAGTAAATAAATAGTTGATCTTACCTCTTCATCAGACTGCAACTCCGTCACCTTCATCCTCGTATCTTTGGTTATATCTTGCCCTGCACAAAAAATGCACACGTGCTTAAACAATACAAATAAACACAGACTGCAGCGTGATATATTTACACTGGTACATAAATAACTCACAGGATTTGGTCCAAAAAGTTTGTTTAGTGTGACTTTTTGCTGTAGAATTGCCCATTAATGCTGAGCGCATAACGGTTGAAAACCGTGATTAAATAATAAATGGCGGTAAAATAATGACGCGGGCGTCAGGTCCGGCCCAGGGACAAATGCTTACTAAGCTATTCAAATACAATAGAGACTGACTCATCACTGTAAGCAAGGTGTCTTATCTGCTGGATTTTCTATTATTGTTATTCGCGTGGTGTTTTCGGTAGTAAATACCGATGACCATGAGTAGTTTCCCTTTCCGGCGACTACTGTTATGTAATTGAGGTTAATGGCAGTGAATATTTGGGATACTTATTTTGACAAAAAAAAAAAAAAACTAATTTGTGCTTGTTTTTTTTTATACAGGTGGCAGACACATCAAAGCGCAAACTGTAATTATGAACTCCGCACTTGATTCTAGATTCTCTAGCGTAGAAATTTTTTGGGGTTCAGAATTATGTACTGAATCCACGGTAAGAGGTTACGCGTCGATGTTCCTGCACCCTGTAAATGTACTTTCAGACATGGGACGGGACATGCTTCCGATTTAGGATTAATTTTTCATTCATGTAACAAAACCCAAGTTTGACGTAAACGTACAGTTTAATGTAAATGTTATGTTTAGTGTCAAGTACCTACTGTAGGTACTTACCAAGCGCGTGTTTCAGCTGATTGTTTTCCTCAACTAATTGAATCATCGTGTTTTTGGAGATCGCCAAGTCCTCCTTCATGAGGGCATTGGTCGTTGTCAAGCTTTCGACCTTGGCTTGGAGGTTCGCTACTGTTGCACTAAAACAAAAGGAATTTGCATAACAACACACCTTTTTAATTGATAAACATTTCTTTGCACAGTGGCTTTACAAGGCGAACAAATATTCTGGGAGATTTCTTTTAGTGCTAAATGCTCTTGACTTCAATCTCGCCTAGTGGAAAGTGATGGATGAAGTCTGCGATAGATCGAGCAAGCCCAGAAGAACTCTTAGTTCCTCCTGTTAACTCTTAGTTTGAAGGCTGAAGGGGTATACGTGGAAGGAAACATAGACGCTGGTAGTTTCACGCTTTGGCCGTGCGCATAATAAATGTGGAGGAGATAAATTATCTGATTTCTGAAATACTAATCACAAAAAATTGCTAACAGACTATCTAACTCATGTCAAATGATTTGACTGACTTTTGTTATTTCAGCCAGTCAATTGCAGCAGATAACATGTGTTTGGCTGTCTGATTAAAACTGATATTTGTGTTGAATGTCCTTGTAGAGGATTGGGTGTAAGTGATGCTGTAGTAGACTATCAAATGCAGTCCACATAGAATTGCTGTTATACCTATCAGGCAGTCCATGGAAGTAGGTATAGCTATCTAACGATCACCTCGTAGTAGCTATTGCGAGTCCAATCGTCATGGGTCTATGAACTGGGTTAAATATAATGTTCGCTCATGACCTTATTATTTGTGAGTTAACCTTCTACAATACTATTTGTTTACAAAGGTAAGAACTAGGACGTTGAATGAAATTTTTAATTCCTAGAGGCGTCACACTCGAAACAACGTTGACGTTGGCTATCATAAAATTATATTAAAATGTCTAAAAAGAAAGTAAACTAACACAGACAGGTATTTCAAACGAGGCTGTAAAATATAAACGAACCATAAAACACACAGTAACATTGAATATCGTTGGCGTTGTCGTTCCGAATAGGACCAGTGAAGTAAAAATTATATATAGTCTAGCGAAGCGCAAGTCAGTTGATTAATGATCTAATTTACTAATGAAGCTTATGGGAAGAGCACTAAATAGAAAATAATTTGTTAAAAGAATAAATTAACCTGCCTAGATTAACGTGAGAATTTGAAAACAATAGATAATAGATTCGAAACTCACTTGAGATGTCTGTTCAGCTCCTCGATGTAATTCTTCTGGTCTAGCATTGTGTTGATGTGGCGTTGTTTCGGCTCTGAATCACCGTTACCATTGCCATTGCCGGCTAGGTCATTGGACGAGTTACTGCCGCGTAAGTAAAGCGAGAAATCTATTACGCCTTGTTGACTGTCCAAATCTTCCTCCTGTGTGTTTCACAATGAATTTTAAAATCGAATGAATATACGAAATGTGAAAGAACTTTTATGTGTCACTTAATATTTCTCCAGTATCGATTTCGCTGCCTTGACTTTACGACAAGGTAGAAAAAAATTATAGGTAGGTACTGGTGTCAAAAAGTAACAAGTGGGATCGTTGACAAATAATTACCTTTACACACAAATTACAATCCACAACATTCAAGCCGACCAGAAGACCAGTTATAATGACGGCTTCTTCATTCAGCATCAGAGCATGAGGTTCGAAATATTCCTCCAACGTGTCTTCACGGTGTTCTAAGATAATACGAAGATAGTCCGCAAGTCTTTTCTGCATCAAAGCCAGCCTCAACCAGGCTCGAGCACGACCCATAGCCGTCCTGTAAAAATTGTAAAAAAATGGAGGAAACCCATAGATACGAATGCGATTTTGTTATTTTTTCGTCACATTTTCGAGTTCAAAAAAATAACTATTCAAAGAATTGAATAGTAATTTTTTTGAACTCAAAAATGTGCATTAAGTATAATATAATAATATCAGTAAATAATATCCAAACGAGTTTCAGTAAGTATTTGAGTGCGAAAATTATTATAATGAAACATTAAAATTTGTTCATGAAGTGTTGCTATTAGGAGATGGGTATAGTGGTGTGGTGTGGTGTCTAGTTACTGGATCAAGTGTTAGGTTTAGTAGTGTGTGACTTACTTCACAGTGGGAAGATCCCTGACGCTAGCCGTGATATCAGCTGCTTCGGGCGAATATTTCTCCACCATTTGCAAGATGTCCCACAGTTCTTTTTTAGGTCCAAGTAATCCCTGAAAATGCTTATCATATAAATGATAGGTTTATCTCTTTCATGTCTTTCTCTTTAATGTTTGTCTCTTTAATTGATGTTGTTTTTGATGACTTAAAAGGAATCGTTTAACACAGTAATAGTAATGACGTCTTTAAGTGGCCTATTTGACAATAAATATTAAATGGGTACCATTTAATATTCGTTCATTATAGTTATAAGTAAGTATTAGTTCAAGTAATTACCTTCTTCGGTTTGAGTCCATGACGCATAACATGCTCGAGTACAATGAAGAAGTGATGCAATGGCAAGTGATCACTGTCGAGCATTCTACCATACCGGAGCGATTGTTCAATCAGCTCCTTCACAATCAGTTTCGAGATGTTCACAAGATTGCTGCGTTCGATCACAACAGGGTCCCGTGCTACAACAGATGACAATAAATTGATTTTATTGTCATTACTATTTACACTTACTGCATTTGTTCGGCGCATTAATTTACCCATCAAAGTATTCATTGGATCGTCAGGCGAAGTGATGGTGCCTTGCACAGGTGGACGATGGAACGAATCCTGCATTTCCATATCGTGCAGTTCTTTCAGGCAGAGCCACTCGCCATCGACGGAAACGCGGAAATTGCACAGGTAGATAGTGTCCTGAGCGCCGGCCATATCACCGTCCGGGTTGCCGTCACCCTGATGTTGAATGGCCGATGGAATGCCTAATTCGGGCAAGGGATCCACCCCATGAACGGCAGCAAGCGAACGCATAATAAAGCAGCAAATAAACTATCAAGCGAAACAATCAACAGTGTCGCGTAAATTTTGATCACCCCTTTAGAATCATTTCACCCGATGCGCCACTTTGAAGGTCAAGTTAGTATGTGTTTGTCAAATCACTTGTTTAATCGCGATACCGAGTAGTTAACGTCCGTATTCAAAGGTGAATTGGTAACTTTTCTTTATAATAATTACTTTTAGCACAAGTAATTTTCACGAACTACGCTGTGAGCGGAATGGTTTGCCAGTACCTACGTCCAAAATATTGATTTCCCGGCAAGCGCTACGTACTACCTACAACAGCGGGAAAATCAATACTCGGCGCGTATGATGCCATCTGTTTGAAAATTGTGGAAACTTGTAGGAATACAACTCACAGGTCACAGTAGACAAGACCCATAAGAAAACGAATGAAAGAATTTCACTTAAAAAAAGGGGAAGATGATTTGTTATTTTGTTTGTTGTTTTTTTGTGTTTGTTTGATATTGCGAAATTTCAATTAACAGTTGTTTTATGAAGGAACGGTACTTTAAAATAATCGCTTTAGTGCTAGCACACTCGGGCGACAACATGTTAAGAGTATTTATTTATTTATATATACTTTATTGTACATCAGAAAATACATTTAAACAAAAAAATACGATTATGAATACAAAACATACGAGTACCTACAATGGGCGGCCTTATCGCTTTCTGCGATCTCTTCCAGGCAACCTTGGAAAGGACAGTAATTGCGTGGATATAAAAAATGGGGTTGTCAGTGGTGCAAAATAATATACTATAAGAGATACATATATATATATAATGCTGTATAATAGATACATAAATAAATACATACTAAATACATAGTATTTTTTTCATGTTTAAAGTTAAGTATATATATACACATATAATAATAAACTAAAATATATTTACCGATAAATATTTAAAAAAATGAAATAAAGGAGTTGCATAATGCTTGTTGGAGTTGTTTAATGCTCGAAGAAACTTGCGCCGCGCCGCCGCCGTGATCAGGGTTACCATTTCTAAATAGTAATTTAATTTATTGGTGGAATTATTACATTTAAAAATGTTGTTGTAGATAAACCTAGGTAGAGAACTTACATATTATTTAGATATTTAAGTAGGTATTTGCAATAAATAAGTTTTGTATATACATAGGTATAGGTAGTTTGTTTATAATACAGGATCAAATTAAATAAGCTAAAAACTTCGCATATATGTGGAGGGAGGGGGGGGGGGGGGGTAGTACTTCGCAATGTCGAAATATCTATATAAATATATAAAATCTGGTTTGTAATAAAAACTCCTATGTTAGGTAAGGGACAATAAGTGGTTTTATTCCATTATCAAGTTGTGGGGTGTTATTTTAAAGGTAATAAATAACAATGTTATGTGGAGGGAATTAGGAAAAGTTATAAATTATTTTAATATAAAGATAAAATCGTGATTTTATTTTATTAAAAACAATATTTTTTTATCACTTTATTTTATGAAATATCGTAAAATTCAATTATCCCCAATACTATTGCTTGCAACAGCATTGAAATATTGAGAGCTGAATTTGATAACAAACATAGAACATTCTGATAAAGAAAGAAAGAAAAAGTATTAATTGCAACTCGTACAGGAAGATCACAAACTAAACTGTCAAAAATAATAAAACTCTACTTAGTTGCTGTTCATTTATTACGTAAGACGACTTGAGGAGGAAGGGGGTCCTAACAAGTCTTACTTTTTCTTACATGGGGGGTGGGAGGGGTCTAAATTATTCTTACGTAAGATCACAAAAGTAAGCAAAAATTATAAGTTAAAAAAACTACTTTTTCTTTGTAATTTTGGTAGACACTGATCTTATATAAGATGCAAAGGGGGACGGGGTTCATTCAGGTCTTATTTTTTCTTACGTAGGATGGAGGGGCAGTCAGAAATTGGTTAAAATCGTCTTACATAATAAATGAACAGCCACTTACTAATATTATAATATTCTTTTTTATTTTTTTTTACTAATATTATAAATGCAAATGTTACTGTCTGTCTGTTACATTTTCACACCTCAAAGGGCAAACAGATTTGGATGTGGCATAAGGGCCTGACATGCGTTAGGACATAGGAAACATTTATCCTGGTACTTTGATATTGTGAGATAATTTTCAACCTAAAAAGTTAATGCTAGTATACCATAAAAAGTGCCAATTTAAGTGTAGATTAAAACAATTTTTTTAATGAAAATGCAATTAATACTTATTAATCTAATTACTTAAGCATGGCTTGTGTGATACTTACCATTAATAATCTGGAGTTTTGATAAAACAATAATGTTTAAAACATTATGTCTACACTTGCCACATACCTATTTATATAAGACCTGAGACACAGACCAAACAAAAATGTCTATTGTCCAGAAACAGATGTTAATTTGCATTAAAAAAATATGTATTCAATGTATCCATACTAATATTATTAATACAAAGTAACTCTGTCTATCACTTTTTCATGCCGAAATCACTAAATAGATAGTATTAAAAAAAAAATTGGAAATCGAGGTGTTTTTTTTTACAAACTCTAGCAAGTATGATATTATAAAAGGTCTTTATTTTAATCAAATTAGTTTCATTGGGATTGTAGTATCACTACTAAACTTAGCAACTTTCCTATGAAATAATTTATTTTCATATATTCATAGTAGGTAGGAGCAAAAGATTGGAATAGCAACAGGTTGTAAAAGGTATTTTTCTTGTTAAATGAAACGGTTAAAGCACTATAATATCTATGGATCTTTTACTTGTATTTACTTGAACCTATTTGGGGGTCAGCAGAATTTTAATACTGATTGGTTGATGACCATTATTGGCAACAAATTCAAGATTTATTCATATTAATCTATTTAGGGCTGATTTTTCTATTGCCAGATAATTTCATCGGAGGAATAATTTTGAAATTTTGACAGTTGTTCCATACAGAAACTGTCAAAAGTCAATTTTATTCCTCAAATAAAAGTTATTTGGTGATGGAAAAATCAGCCCTAAGAATATAATTTTCTCCATAGAAATTGCAGCAACAAATTGGTCACAGAAACATGATACTATGCTACAAAGGAAGATGCCACAAGCATTCAAACAGTCTACAACTGTTTAGTGTAAAAATACCGCTATCTTTGTTAGTATGTAGAAACAAAGTGCCAGTAACGTTATCAATAGCGCTCACGCGATATCCAACAACATTTAAACACAGAATTTGGCTTATAAAATGATATTGCTTTGTAACTAGGAAATTGTAAACTTAAATTTATTTCGCCATAAAGATAGGTGATTAGGTATATATAAATAATTATGCCAAGTACTTACATTTTGAACTGTAGAAGTAGGAATTGTATGGCCTGGATAACAGAAGTTCCGGCCATTTATCTTCTTTTGATGACGAAACGGACGGAGATCTTTCAAAAAACGCAGACTTGACTGAAGACGTTGAAGTTGCTGGTGAAACCTCAACATCTCGGTCCTTTGAGGAAGCCATAATTTAGATTTTAGACACAATTTATCACTTCCCACATTTCGGGCAAAATACAACAAAAAGTAAACGCGTCAGTGTTATGTCAGCTGTCATGTTAATATGAATAAATTGTCAAAATTGACAGTTTGTCAATGTCAAGTGATAAAGGAGTATTATATTATCTGTATTACATATTATCTGTGACTAAATTATGTGTACAGACGCCAGCACATCACGTTACTACAACCTGTCAGATTTCTTTAATAGATTTTCAACTTTATCACTGAAGCATAAGGTTCAAAGTTGATTGTGAAAATTTGACAGTTTCGGGTAGCTTGATGTGCTGGCGTCCGTACATACAATAATCTATGCCAGAGTTCAGTCGCCGACATTTCGCCACACTCGCCACACAGTCCTAGACTGACATCACAGAGTACTTTGTAATATACTGAAAACTGACATGTCGCCGACAAGTTCAGTCGGCGACAAGTTCATCCACACAAAGATGTTGACATCTAGCAATCTAACGGTTGTCAAAATATGTGTGTGGAACTGTGGACGTGAGAATTTGAAATCGCCAGCAAGTTGTCGTATAAGTCCCTGCGTGTTAACCTCGCATTCTACGCTCAGTTGAAGGAGTCCTTACTAACCATGGAATTAGTAAGTACGCTCATTAAAACCCTTGCTATTGTCCATAGAAAAAAAAATTGAGTTGCTCGTGGAATTCGAATCTTACATTGTTTCAAGTTGTATGTAAATCAATATGATTCGCAACCGTCAACATATTTAACAGAATTATAATAATTAAAATAGCTAAGGGGAAAAACAGCTAACATAACAAAAATTTGTTTGGCATTTGTGTTGACATTCTTCAGAAACATAATCTGTGATTTCTTAGAGCATTTGGCTAATTTCTTGTCAATTTTGATTGCACGATTGAGGATTGTGTGACTATTATTTAGTCTACGTGCCATACCCAACGTTTGATATCCAGTCCTTTGTTGCTATATGTCTGGCTTAGTGATGCCTTTGTAGTCTGATAGGTGGCGCTATACGACTGGTCGTGTGGAGTGTCTGTAATTTTTTAAACTTGTAATCTATTCGGCTTTTTAACAAGCAGTTGCTATACATAAGTGCATGGTTTGATCATTTTTTGTCGTGGGGTTTATAGGCTTCTGCCGTCTGCAGGCTGTAATTTGCTATTGCTGTCTGGATATTGTTTGGGCTTAGGTTTTGCTTTTTAGGTAACAATTCATTAATTGTTTCCAATTCGCCTGGTAGTTGATTTTAAGTATATTATCCAAAAGAACTTTGATCCACCAGGAGTTCGAACCCAAGGTTATAGCTCAGCATTCGCACTTACGACCACTTACGCACACACACCACACCACCACCACCACCACCACTTACCACAGGGGCGTCGTTCTTTGGTTTAGGTATAACATCAAAATAACCTTTCATACATACTAAATTCGCTACTATCTCTCGGTCTTTCTGTCTATTAGAGCACCCTTGTTCGAGAACCGCTAGTCCATCAATTTTCTCTAGTGGGTGAAGTGGGTTGTGGATGGTGATGATGATGTTTCAATTCGTTATCTCTAGCTAAGGTTTAGTTAAGGTAATAGGGATATTTTGTAATGTGAGATCGCTGACCTCTATTAAACACGTACCTACCTACTTGTATAATACAGAACAGTGTGTGAGATAGATACCACAAGGCATGGCCAGTCAAAACTAAACTGTTTTGTAATTTTTTGTGTATTTGGTTTCCACCTCATTTTTACTAACTTTTCTTATTACTTTTCGTCCAATGTCAGATAAATGTCTTGTCATTAAATACATTGTTACGAAAACGAAGAGAAGAAGAAGTTACGAATTTGCGAAATAAACATATATGATAAAACTGAAAGCTAATGCATGAAAAATGAATTTTCAAACCACTAAATTTATACCTCCTCTAAGGGTGATGATGATAAATCCACTGATACCAGCGTCACAGCTAACCATCACTAAAATATTATCTGGAGTAGTTTTTGGACAAACGCAATTTATTGACTTGATATTATTAGTTTATGCGAATGAAACGAATCAAGCGCAAGAATTAGCACAAGAGTACACTGCTTGTGCTTTCCCATATCTCAACACAATCAGAATTACGTCGGATATACCATGGTAGGTATCCGCGGGTAATTACGTAACACACTAACAGTAGCAATGGCTTTCATTTTGACATATCAACAACATTCATTGCGTTATTTAAGTTGCTGAGCAGACACATTTTTCGAACATAAGAAGCAATGATTAGAAATATCCTTCAAAATGATTCAGATTGAGATTGATAGTGTGTTATCTACGCAATTAGGCAGATGGTACGGCACTTTAGGCTCTTTAAAAAAAATCCGCAATGTTCTTTAACAATTCAGTTATTTTTTCAGTTTACCAGACGCTGACGTATTTTGCTTCATGACAAATTATGCAAATCCAAATTGTTTTGATTTCGGCAACATGGATTCTACTGAACAATTCGATAATTTGTACTTAATTATAAAAATTGCTACCAGTTTTGCAAAAACTTTGCCAGCTACTAAGGAATCAAGAGATACTAATCTTAAGAAAAAATCAAAAGAACTTAAAGAACCCGCTAAGAAATCTCGGAAACCTATAATCGTTGGTGATGGTTTGCTGGTCATTGACATTCTGATGATAATAGCAAAAAAAATACCTCCTGAAATAATGTTTTTCGCTACGCCTCTGAGGTCTATTGCAAAAAGTACATTGAGTGACTTCCTCAAGGTTGTTATCTTTTTTACTTATTTCTTAATGTTTAGGTACCTATCTCTAATTCTTCTGATAGGTACTATTCATATTAGGTTACCTTACTTCATCATTATTATTTGTATATATTGGGAAATATTTAGCTCATCCTCCAAAAACTTATTGAACTTCTAATGATAATCATTTTTACATCCAGTCGCAGTTACTTGGCTATTAGTAATATTTTTAGAATCCCGAAATACACCTAAATTATTTGACGTTCACAAAAGAGTCGTAATAGTAGTAGTAGTACTTAGAGTGTTCAGTAATATTTACAGGAGCGCAAAATGGGAATTATAAGAAGTTCGATACTAATAGGTACAGATACAACGGCTCGACGAATCATCGGTGCAGTTGCCCGCCAGACACAACACCCGTCTGGTCGAAGGATCCTCCCTTTTCTATGGAGGATGAGTGAACTTTACACCCTGTTTCTCATACCTCCATAAACCTAACTTTTTTGCAGTTCTTATAAAAATGACAGCTTAGTTCGGTGCATAATTGTCATTTTAGAATTAAGAACTTTGCCTAAATCAAAATAAATTCCGATATACAAATAAGTACTGGCCCAAAGGTTGAGGCTAGAACTAAAGTAAGATTTTGTTTCGTAAGACGACGGTCTATTAGAAATAAATCCTTAAAACTTTTTACCTATTTAGCATCTGTGTTGCTATAGGTAACTAATGTTCCTGCTTTAAACTAATTTTGTAAGGTTCATTATTCTTGCAATTTTATGGGTTGATGGTAAAATGAAATATCTATTTAAGGTGAAAAGTTCGGAGCTCAATATTGCTTATGTTTGGGCTGCAAACGATATCGTGTTTTATACGGAAATCGGAGTGCCCTATTTAAAGGACGATGTTATAGTAAACACCGACAAAAGGTGTGATTGGAATGCCATTTCCAAAGAAATGTTGGAAAAACTTAACATGGAGCACATTAATTTCAATGCATCTTGGATGAAGAAGGATTTCATTAAGAAGGTATCATTACGTCCTGTAGTTCAGTTACCTACCTGTACCTATGTTGTGTATATTTTGTGGGGTTCCGTACCTCAAAAGGAAGGAAGGAGGAGTCCAGTTCATCCCGTCGTCTCTTTCTGGGTCGAGAAAAGTGGAAAGTGGGAAGGGAGACCTTTGCCCTGTAGTGGGACAACTCAGGCTTATAATAATAAAATTGTAACAACATTTTATTGATTATGACAGCCTAGAGTATGAAGACCTAGTCATGACACAGTTCATTTATAGGTGGCGTAGTTCATTTTAAAATGATTAAGGTAGATCGTTGTACCTGCAGGGACCGCCTTTCCTTCCTTTACCCCACGTGGGGTGGTTAAGTGGTTAATTGTTCCTAATAGTTTACACTATTACACCTAGGGATAGGTATGTACCTACTTACTGGAAGGAATACGGTGAACTACAAGTCATCCTGTATTGCATCATCTAAGCCACTATGATGGGAGACCTTTTCCCTAAGAGAGGTGCCAGCGCATTCTGGTAAAAAAAAAACATAGTGAAGGCTTCCCTAGTCGGGATGAATGTTTGAGCATGATTGATTTTACCTGCCGCAAGAATAAGTTCGTATTTCATAGTAGGTATTTCTCGAAAAAACAAAAAAAAAACAAGTGATTTCTGCGGGCACCTAAAATATTCCATAGGTATTTCACTAAAATAAAATAGCAGTAATTTATAAACATCAAAATCTTTTTAGTCAATAGTAATTGTTGACTGCATAGCATTTTTTTTTCACCCGTCGGTTACATAATTATATTGGGAGTGCCACCCATTATAATTTTTTTCGTAGTTTCACTACACCATTGTTTAGCGGTGCACAGAATACACCTATACTATTTTCGTCGACGTAGTGCGAGTAGTCTCCGAGTAAAATGGCTGTGTAATATCCGGCAGACAGTCATGACGAAATTATAAGGGTTCCGTTTTTGCTATTTGGCTACGGAACCCTAAAAATAGGCTCCGGACACTAGGTCAGCTTGCAAGTCAGCTCAGTTGGCAGTTGTGTCACTTGGGCAACCACTGGTTTCATGTCCGGACTAGTCCGGAGTCTTCAAACTCCATGTGCCATATTTAACGGCCACGTGCTCGGGGACTCCTTTTCTTTGTGCCTGCTAGTATTGAAACAATACTTAAGTACTTACTTTTCCTCGTTATCAAGATGGTACAATCTTCATCGACCAACCCGTACGGCTGCATTTTCAAGTCGGCGGAAATGGCTAAAACTTTGCATGGCATTTGGATGCCGCGATGCATTGATCATGCAACAGATGCGAAAATTAGCTTGGGTGTCATAAGCGATGGTTCCTTGGGAACTATTAAAGGTAATATAAAATGTTATTAGTTAGATTATTTACAGTTAAAACAAAAGAGAAATGCCTTCCTGTTGCCGAATTAGCACGAACGTCGCACCACAGGTAAAGCTTCTAAGTTTTGTACTGCCGAGCTTTATAGTAGTGCACCTATAATTGCGTGTTTGTATGAAGTTTTCTCTCTGTTGGGTTAAGCAATTCCAAAAAAGTTTTTTTGGAATTGCATAGAGTTGCTCATCTATAGTTTTGTAATCATGGTAATACAAGTAGGCAAGAACCTACTTCCATAGTTGTAACAGCGCTATACTTATTAGAACGCATAGCGCGTAATTCCTAAGATGCGATAATTTCCGAAGCGCATACTTTCCTTGGGTTACCTGTAGTTTGTTAGACGTAAATTAATCCTTCATATTCGAACGTGGATCCACGCGAGACACAATGTCTTTTTAATTGTTTCTGTAAAATTACATTTTACGTCATTCAACCGGTTAAAACCAGAGTAGAGAAACGAGGTGACGTGGAACATGAACACCCAGCGCAAAGGGCGGATCCACCGACCAAGCGGGTAGTATTACTACAATAAACGGTTAATAAGCTACTACTGCGCTTTGGTCAATTACAGTAGTATGGCTTGACTGATTTTTCAATAGTCAGATACTTTTATCCGAGGATTAAATATTGCAGTTTGACAGATTTTGTTTACCAAGAAAATATGTCTAACTGTCATATTTATTCTTCTGATAAAAATTAACTGCCTATTAAATGCAGCTAAATCATATTATCATTAATGAAGGATTATTCGTAGGTACAGACGCCAGCACATCAAGCTACCCGAAACTGTCAAATTTTCCCAATCAACTTTGAACCTTATGTTTTAGCGATAAAGTTGAAAATCTATTGAAGAAATTTGACAGATTGGAATAGGTTGATGTGCTGGCGTCTGTACCTATTAGTATCTACATGACATACTTTTATCAATATTAGACTGCCCGTTTGGTCTGGTGTTCGTAAACACGACTGATGAGCTTGGGGTCCTGAGTTCGATTCCCGGGTCAGGCAGTGTTAGTTTTTACATTAGGTAGTTCTTAGTAACAACCCAGAGTTTGAAAGTCGGTGGTGTGATACCCACGTGTCTTGGCACGTTAAGCCGTTGGTTCTGCGCCTGATCTCTCTCTGGTCGGGTCGGACTGCTATCCCATCGGACTATAAAAGTGAGGGAAGAGAGAGTGCACCTGTGTCGCGCACACACACATGTTCACCATAATATCTCCCGCCCCGAAGCCTGGCCTGGCTTCTGCTGAGATTGGTCGCTATGGCCGAAGTTCGTTCTGGAGGACTATTATTAAATTAGACAGAAACGAGTTATAGAAGGTTACCTATTAGTTAGATTTTTATTAAATTATGGTTGATGTTGCAGGGCTACCCTATGTTTTACCTTTGATCATAACTGAACATTCATGGAGTGTTAACCAAATTTATGAAGAAACTAGTCATTTGAGACACGAAATCAAGAGAATTAACGCCGCTGTACGTGAGCACCATCAAAAGGTAGGGTTAAAAAAAAGCTTTCTTATTTGTTTAGCGTTGTGGGCTAAGACCACCACAATGGGCCCCCCCATTAAAACATCCAACAGCAACGCGACAGACCCAGGAGTGGTTGCGAGACGGGCTTGAAGCCTATGGGCGGGATTGGTTCATGTTCGCGCTTGTGTGGAAAAAGGAAAAAAGAGGCCTTTGCTTGCAATACAACAACACAAGATGATTTATTTCTTTATTTAGAATGAGTTCTTTTTTATAATGGGCTGTGAACTCTTTGCGATGGAAAGTATTGACATTTCCTGCGGGTCTTATCTTTTTACCTGTAACGCATGTAACCCCGGGGTCTTACTTGTGTTCCTGCGGAACCAAAAAATAAAATGCACAACACTACTCTAGACTGGTGGTGCGCGTCGGTCGTACGCCGCTCCCCGCGCCGCTGCCTTCGAAGCCAGTTCCATATAATTATAAATCTTTGCATTGAAATGCATCCTGCCCGCTGACTTCATATCCGTAGCATTACAGCTGAGTCATGTGGAGTCTCAATGTAAGGTTTCTGCGCCTGCGCAAGTGGAGGTAGTCAAGGAAAAAATCGGTAGCAATGATACCGGGAAATTAAAGCAAAGGACCTTAGCGGATGTTGTACAGCAACGAGGTATTTGGAACGTAAATAAATACGACGAAGAATGGATGGAAGTCATGGAAATTAGGAAAAAACGAAACAAAAACCGTATTATCGGGCATAAAGGTGCTGCATAGAATGTGTTTGATATGAAGTTCAAAGCGGCATATAGGTATTAATGTCCCATTGTTTTTAAATAACGTAGACAAAGGTGCCTCAGAGAGCGATATCTCGAGCTATAAATACTTTTAGTAAAATTCAGGTGTCCGTACAGATGAAAGAGGTTGATAAAGGCTCCTTCAAACAGACGCGACACGACACGCGACACAAAGGCACCGCAAGTCGCGCAACGAACGGTGCCTTTGTGTCGCGCGCGATTATATCGCGTGTCGAGCCTGTTTGTAGGGGGCTTAAGGAACAAAAAAAGGACTACAACGCCTATAAAGTTTATGTTCCGAACCATAAGTTACCAGTCTTCATGGATGACAACCTGTGGCCTGAAAGTGTTAATTTCAGGAAGTTTATTCATTTCAGAGGTAAATCTACTGAAACATTATGAGTATAACCTAGCCGCCATAATGGAAAGTGTAGTTAAATTCGTAAGCTTTAACTGCAAATCTATTCATAGATCTATTGACGGTTTGAGATTAGTTTGCCAATCGGCTGATATCATTGCACTTCAGGAAAAGCGGCATTTATTTACGTCGACCGAATATTACGGACGCGGCCGTATGGTGGTATAAGTGGCGCTGATCTGGTTAAGGAGTTTGTTGACATCGGTGTCCGTCATTGAGTGTAAAAGTGTGCGTCTAGTGGCGGCTAGGTTTGTAGTGGCGGAGCGAGCGTTTATAGTTTTTTCCGTTACATGCCTACGGACTTAGTGAGAGACAATCTTATTGAGTTTACGGAATATTTACGCGAAATCAATGCTATTATTGAGAACGAAAGTTAAACGTTGAAAGTGAATTTGTATTGGGAGATTTTAATTCACACCCAGGTGAGCGTTTTGGTATTAAATTAAGTACTTCGTTTTTATAATGAGCAAAAATGGATATGTGCAGATATAGTGAGACTCGGACTTAATCCTGATACATATACATACGGTGACGCTCATGATAACTGTCGTAGGTAGGTGGCTTGCCCACTGGATTTTAAATACCTTGGTCACTGGGTTACTGCACTGATAACTGTAATATGCAGAGAGAGAGCGGAGGGTATTGGCGGCACGATGGAACATGCTGACACGCAGATTTGAAAAGTGCAACAGAATTGTCAAGATAACACTGTTTAGGGCATATTGCCAGGCTTTTTATACTTGAAGTCTGGAAGAGATACACGCAAAAATGTTTAATGCCCTGTGTGTGCAATACAACAATACCTACTTTGAAGATACTGCTGTCGCTGCCGTGCCAGCGTGTAGCGCGTAAAGATGACTTTTGTGCAATCCTCATCATTACTGAATCGGATGTGAGACAGCGACAGAAGTCTCCTGCTCAGGTTGCTCGCAAGACTGAAGGCCACCTGATGAGGCACCTGTGCGCAGTGCTTGTATTGTTTCCAGGTGTCTCCAGAAGATGGCTTAGAGCTCAGCTCCTCGTCAGTGTTCACTCCAGTCGGCCAATAAAGGCAAGCCAGAGATGAGGAACATGATGTCTCCCGGGAGATAGGGTCGGTGGGGCCCTACTGCCCACGAGCTGCCCTGAGGGTTTATGTATCTCGCTTGGTCTGGCTCCTCACCCTAAACATGTTACGGGAAAGTAAACATTACCTGCACAGACCTAGAGTTCAGGGCGCAAAAGCCCCAGACGACGTCTACGTAGAGATATTAAATTATATGTGGGGATATTATTATTATTATTTTTATATATTATTTGAAAATGTACTCACGGTGCCCATAATTATGTTACCGTGCGTACCTAGGTGAATTAAGCAAAGCAGTAACAAATTGATTTCGTAATTTTAATTGTTTCAGCTGGTTCCTTATTGCAAAAAGTTTCTGCAGGATAACGTTATTGAAAAGATCTTTATTCCGATATCCCAAGACAGCGAGACTGAGACCTCATATTCTTCTTTGGATGTTACTCCAAGCACAGCTCGTACTGCAGATGACTAAAGGACAATTAAGTATGGTCGTATTAATTAAGTCTGTCTAAAAGTATCTGATAAAAATGGATCGGAAAACGCAAGTACCTGTGGATGCCAATTTGTAGCGCGACGAACAAATGGAGTGCTTTGATTTGATTATTTAACCCTAAAGAGGTTTTTCGTTTAATATCATCTGCCTAGCCTTTCGCCAACTAAGCTGGGGTCGGCTTCCAGTCTAAACGGATGCAGCGGAATACCAGTATTTTACATGGAGCGACTCCCTATCTGACCTTCACAACCCAGTTACTGGGTAATACGATACCCCTTTGTAATACTGGTTGTCAGAATTTCGGGCTTCTGACGAACCGTAACGACTGTCAAAATCCACGAATGACAGCCGGGACCAACAGCTTAACGTGCTTTCCGAGGCATGAAGCGGTCTTGGTATATAAAGATGGTCACCCATCCACGGACCAACCGCGGCAAGCGTAGCTTAACCTGGTCGATCGACACGTGCGGCTGTTATTACTTAGCCACAAGCACCTCATTATTTATTTCCACTTTCATTTAAAGTTAATTTTAAAATCTCAGTTTTCGTCGATGACTTTTCAATTACTAGTTAATAATGTTATTCAAACAATAATTGTTGGAAAAAGTGGTGAGAAAGAAAGGTAACACCATCGTAGTACAGAATATAAACGTGTTACTAATTTCCTTTTAATGAGTGATTGCGTAAGAGGCTATTGTTTACACTTCCATCACTTACTTTTGGAACAGACATTACGTTGATATTAATGTTTGTTTTCGCGTCTGCTTTCTTGCTCCTTATTGAATATTTGCCATTAAAATATTTAAAAGGTACTTCTTTGGTTTGAATTATGATTGTTCTGTAAGTTTATGATATTTTGTCGGTGCCAGTATACTTCTTTGTAAAAGCTCGTCCGGGGAAGTAGGTTCATCATATATGATGAACCTACCTAATTCCCCGTATACCTAATATTCGTCCTATTATTCTAGTATTATATTGATAAGCATTTATATATAAGCATTTATATGATAAGCATGTAAAGGACATAAACACACTCAAGTGACCACATGTGGGGGAATTACCTCTACAGACCTGTGCAGAAATTGAAATACTGTCTGTGCTAGTAATATTATTATACGGACTAACATTAACACACTGTACCTACTTAGAGCAACGAACGCACGATGTGTATACACATTAGTCCTGGATCGTAAGAGCTGGAAGCCATGGGGTAGAGGCCTTTGCTCAGCAGTGGTATGATGCAGGACACTGTAATAACAGTAACAGGTATTTCACACATAAAAAGAATTCTATAAAGTGCTCGTAATTAAGTCGTTCTCGGTTCAATTGAGATTGTCACTTATTCACACTGCCTCCACAAAGCAGCTAAGGGAAAAACAAATAAAAGCGCATTTACTAAGCGATTAATATTCGACGGACTACGGTCTCGGCTCCTGACCGCATCGTTTGTTTAACCTCTTCTGTCAATTTGATTTCCGACCTCGGGGGTATGTAATTTCCATTACGGAGGCCAGACGCTTTGTTTATCTACGAGCAGTCCAATAAGTCTGGCGAGAATCTCTGTTTCACCTAAGTAAATCTTTATGTATTTTTATTTAGCTCTACTTTATGTGAATATGAAGAGGTTTTTGTTGTTAGAGTAGTGGTGGTTATCATTTATTTTTTTTTGTCAAGATGAAACTCTTTCATTTCATCATAATTGTACAATCAAAAATCAAAAGTGTTTTATTCAAACTAGGCTGAGAATCAGCACTTTTTGATCGTCAAAATTACTTAAGTCAGTCTCCCAAAACGCCTGCCCTTCACCACTTCCTATTGCTTTAGCTAGAAAGAACTGACGCAACGAACTCCCCAGCATCACAACTGTCCGTTCAGTTAGAAGAACTTGATTCTATACAATAACTTCTAAACGATAAACTAGCTCTAACCTTCGAAGTAAAATAAATAAACAGTTAATTACTAATAACAATAAACAAAATCAAGGTCAGCTAGACGACCAGTCACCATAAGCAGCACCCGTCACGAGCATACTGCAAAGACCAGCCATTACCCACCTCGCCATATTTGAATGTATTTGGTTAGATTTATATTTTTGGTATCCAGCTGAATCTGGTTAGACTGGAAGCCGACCCCAACATAGTTGGGAAAAGGCTAGGCAGATGATAATTTATATTTTTGTTAGATCTTGGTAGTTAAGGAGTATGTTGTACCAAAACTAGGTACATTAAGTATGAAAGAAGAACCTTGGTTTTTAAACCTCGAAAGAAACTATCTAAAACAATTTTTTTTGAACGTCGCATTCTACAAAACTTGTTTTTAATCTAGTTTACCTAAGGAACTAGGTCAAGTGGATAATCCAGAAGAATCCAGTAGTAGACGAACATAACATTGATCGTATTTCTTATTATAAAAATCCTGATTCTTATTTGCTTGTAAGTAGTAGTCCCGAGCTAGGAGCTATTCAAAGAGGGTGGCTATTCCCAGCGCGGCGGGAATTCGAATCAAACTCGTCTCATTAGCCAGTAAAGGAAAACTTGGATTAGTTGACCAACTTCCAGAAGTAGATTGCGCGGTGCGTTCGGCATGCGGACAGCCTCTGTGCTGCAACTTTTCCCCTTAAAATTATAATTAAAGAACCTTCTCAAGATTAAGATTAGGCTTAGAACTACCACTAGTATAAATGAGATGTTATTGGGTTCCGTGTGTCTTGATAAACAAAGGAAATCTCCCTCCCAGTTTAACTCACACGCACTTGGCAGGTTTTATTATTATGCCAAGTCTTAATATGTTGCAAATAGTGGGCAAAGTGGTAGAAATAACGTCAGTTAAAACCATGAAAAGGATATTTACTGCAGCATTTATCTAGCTGGAGCGGCCACCACCTCCAAGAGATATACGATTTCCGCAGGCAATGATTCGAAAACAGCAATTTAGATTATATATATTTTTTGCTTCTGTGTATCGATTGTTGTCCCAATTCTTAATGTTTCAGCGACAACAATGTGAATGATCTTAACATTCTTAACTAAACTTTTTTTAATTGCAATTCTTCTTGAAACTGCCGCAATGTTACCGAAATATCTGTGGATGAAATATTCAGATAAGATTTTTTTCGTACTAAAATAAAAAGTCACCACAGTAATCCAATAAAAACTTTGTGACAGACTGGCTACCTACTTAGTCCTACTTAGGTAAGTAAGTCAAGTTATCTTTAAAATCAAAAGTAAGCAAAATAAATATCAAAAAGTTTGTATCGTTCCGAACCCTTTCGGGTCGTAGAAGGACTTAGCGTCACATTAGCATGGGGGAGGCGAGGCCGCGTGATTTTTCTGCCGTGGCAGCGGTGTCGCGTCTCGTTCGGAGACATTCGTTATCTGTTCCAGCTTGCTCCTAGGATTTATTGACTTTTTTCCCCTGCCTTAATTTCTAGAGATTCGGTCGAATGGCCCACGCTGGCACCGGAACATTAACGTCACCCTTGGGAAATATCTTTTGTTGTGTACTATTTTTAAACGTCTTTAATGTTTTTAAGCTTTGTCTTTGCGGTCCTTTTTAATCCAATTAACCTAGAAGTTAATTCAGTTTTTGCAACTGAATTAACTAAAGAGAATAATGACATGGTCTAATTAGAACTGTTTTGTCACTAATAAATAGCCAATTTGGTAAAGTAAGCCGTTCCGTCGAGGCAGCCCCGACGGAATGGCAGTAGGTTGTGGATGTGGAGCTGTGTCGCAAGCTATGCTCCATCCTGCTCTCTGTGCCCCAAAACATGCAGTCAAAGTGACCTCTGCGCTGCCACCGACGACGCCGTGGAAGTGGCGAAGTTTTGGGCCAACAAGATCTGACATACAGTCGTGCCAGCGACACGATGAAGAAGAATAAATAATTTCAGTGTAGTGTAGTGCTGATAATGTGTCTGCTATGGTTATTATTATTACCAGACAAGAATATGCTCAAGGCTCCATCACTACCAGCACCATAATTTGTCAGATGTTGCCAGATTACTTTTTGCTTGTCAATTTTGTAATGTTTTTAGTATTTAATTTATGATCAATTTATGGAATGTTATTCAGTATTACTTATCTTATTTTGTTCCCAACTCCGTACCATATAATTAACAAAATGTAATCAAGTATAAAACTATGTAACTAAAGAGAATTATTCATGAAGGTAAGGTGTAATAACGTTCTAATCCTATAACATAAAGTGGGTTCTTGGGCCTGGGCGGCGGGTCGAAAAATTTGTTTAAAAATTCAATACCGTCTGTAAGAAACTCTGTTCTGAGAACGCAACGGGCTGCGAACATTCCCATTTTCCTTTAATAACATGGGAGAAATTGCTCGATTAGTGCGGAAGGGACTACCTCTACCGGTGCTTTCGATTGCGATACGTAGACCGAGACGAAAGCTTCCGATAAATCGATAGGGGCGCCGAAATAATCATCATATTTAATCACGTTGAAACTTTGGAACCTTGTTTATTGAAATCCACTTAAGTTACGGTTTCTTATAAGATGCCACACTACGGCCGTTGTGATGTTTATCATTATCATCATTGCAGCGGGGTTTGACCTTACGGCATCAAAAAACGCTTTCTAGGAAAACATACCAATTACTTTCATAAAGAACGTTTCATTAACGTCATTCACCGGTAAATTGCGGACACTATGTGACGGCCAGCGCTCTTCTAGGACATGTACCGTAAGCTTTACCTTGTGATACATTTTTCGTTGATTTAAAATCGACGACGCCGAAAACAAGTAAATTAAAAATTCTGTAAAAAACGAGAAATCAGTACGAGACTGACCGCTGTCCGATTCGGGATTCTCTTTAATAAATTGAAGTCCATCTGATACAGCCTTTTCATTTGTCGAAATACATAAAACAACGGTAAAAGATTCGCGTTTTTTCTTCAGTTTATTTTGTACCTACCTATATCATATTTTTTGTTAAAACAAATATTAAAGTTGCATTGTTTTTGATTTTAATAAAAAATAAAAAATTTATTTGGGTGGGAAAAATAATAAAATGGACGGCTTTGTTCTCCAACCAACGCCGCTGGTGCGACAGGAGTACCTACATAGGACTAGATTATTTTTTTAAATTTTTTTTCAGGATGGGAATTCATCAAATGACCCCCGCTCCGCTCAAATCACCCCCGCTCTGGGTGGAGCGGAAGGAAGTGTCAGACTCTTACTGACTAAAACCCACCCGTGTTCCTTCCTTAGCCGTTTATGTTCCGGGCCAGCGGTAACCCTTACGGACAATCCCGCTAACCAGGAGTAGAGGATGACCTAGCGACTTAATCTTCAGGAGAGAGGTAACTACGGGTAATAAGGAAGGACCTCATATTTAAGGGGCTTACAGGACCTAAACATAAAAGATGCAAGTTTTAGAAACAATAAAAGTATATGATCGACTACAGTAAACAAAATCCAAAAAAAATATGATATTATTCAGGATATATGCTAGGTAGATAGCGTGTTGAAAACATAATACAACTAATTTGATACGATACAAAAAAATCATGAAGATACCTCTATAAACTTTCTTTTTACAATAAAAAACATACTAATATACATACAATCATTCTGTTTTTTTTGTCATATTATTCTACAAGCAACATACTAAAATACTAGTATTTTATTTTTTTAGTCCAAACAATAGATTTTTTTGTAATTAAATAAATAATTGCTTCATATTTTGCAATAAATTACCAGGGTTGTGTCATCGTGCTTCGCTTTCTTTTCTATGCAGTTCAACAGTGACCGCGCTTTCGGTCAAGTAAGCCTCTTAAGTAGTTCCTGCTTCAGAAGTGACTGTGTAAGGCGTTATGTATACTTAATATGTGTGTATGTCGAACTTTAACAACTTCATACCTACTCAGTAGAGAACAGTGGTGGCCCAGTGGTAACGGCCGTGACTTACGAGTGGTAGGGCGTGGGTTCGATCCATAGCAGGCATTTAACTTTGTGTAAATTATTTCATCACCACTGCTCTCAAAAGTGTGAAGGAAAACATCGTGAGGAAACCGGCATGTGCTAGAACCGAAAATTTGAAGACTTATCCGCCAACACGCACTGGGCCCGCGTGGGGTGCGTGGTGGATTATGGCCCACTCTCTCTCACAGAGAGAAGGCCTGTGTCCCAGCAGTGGGAACATTATAGCCTGTTTGTACTTACTCAGTGATTGTTTTAGTGTACTGCTGAATTCATGGCGCTGAATCAATGCATTCAATTGTTTTTTGGCTAGTTTTGGAAAGATCACGCCAGATTTTTTATTTGTACCTACCCAATTCGTGGATATGGTTTCGTGGCGAATTAGAGTTAAGAAGCATAAATAGCAGTACAGATAACTATATTATCGAAGAAAAGAACATGGATTTAAAAAAAAATCTTAGAATTCGAGGACGCCGCTTACTAAAGCAAAATCCTATCTCAAGAAAAAGTGGGGGCGTTGGCCGGATTAAAAGCATTCAATTTAAATATCCCAGACCTTTGTCCAGTGAGTTTCCGTAGGCAACCGGCCGTGAAATTTCATTTAATCGCCGGAGAGAAGTGCGTCTCGGCTAATGCAGATTGCGAGCTTCGCCCTCAGGGCCCGGTTAATTTATAGCCCAACAAATTTTTATTCTTTCTTGAACTGCTCAATCGTTCATTTTTTTCTTAAGTTAATAAACCGGACTCCTTAGATTAGTCGTTTTTATCAAAGCTGTTAAAGGGTGAAGTGGAATTACTTTACTTAAACCGTTAAGTATCCACATTATTATTATCTCTGAGTCCAAGTGGCTGCAGGGATCATTTCATTTATTCCTGAAGTTTACTTTTTCGTTTCAGTTTCTCTCCCGCCTTTGTGACTCTTTAGGTGGGCAATAAGTGCACGATATAAATAGGTAATGTCTGTTTAAAAAGAATGAGCCAAAATAGGTACTCAAACTATGTGCGTGTGTAATATTGTGGTTGAACAATGTGCGGCTCAGTATTGATCGATCTTTCAGCTATGATGTCGATTTGCGCCTGTTGTGAATTTAACATAATCCGATTGTAGCATAAGCCGCGGCTGAAGCAGGTTCTACTCGGCTTTGTCGAATGGATGCGCTAAGAATTACTTAAATGTTATTAACCTAACTTAAGGTGGTGAGTTCGTTATTAAGCAGTAAATTGGTACCTACATAGTAACTATTTTTTTGTGAATAAAAAAAAAATCCTACATTAGGTATAGGTAAGTAGGTACCTATTAATAGTATAGGAACCTAGAACCTAGAAAAAAATAAAAATTTAATTGAAAACTCAAACTCAAACTCAAAACATTTATTTCAATTAAACCATTTACAGGCACTTTTGAATTGTCAAAAAGTCGGTCAGTCAGAAAATATGAAGCTAGTTGCCCATTCCAAAGCGTAGGTACCTATGGAGAAGAACGGGCAAGAAACTCCATGAAAAACGTTCAGAGTGCTGCCGTTTTAGTAGTTATTGTAACAAACCTTCTCATTTTGTTTAAATCATAGGAATGCACAATATCTGTGCACGTAGCTACGATCAGAATATAGATACAGAAGGTCGGTACTTAGACGAACCTAAAATTTTTTTTTTTGCTAAAGTTGCGTTCAATATGTAGGTGCCTACTTATTATTAGCGACTATTTAATGTGAATATTATGGACCTATTCACCGGTCACTGTGAATACGCTTGTTCGTATCGCCAAGGATCGGTCAAGTTCAACGGCGTTATACCGGCCCTTAACAAATCACAGCATCGCTAGAATTAAACATGTAGTGTACCTACTTAGTAACCTTTTTAAAGTCATATTAAATCTAGACCTAATTATAAAAGACATGAACATAAATCTATATGCTCGGTTAACAAAGAGATTAACAATAAAAAACACGAGTTTGCGGAATGTCCCCGCGGACTTGGTGACCTTTTCTTGTTGACATCTTTATCGAACGATTTTCAAGATGTGAAGGCGTGGAAAAGTTAAATAAATCCAACGAGAACATTAGATAAGGGAATGGCTTTTGTAATGTCTTCGGGACGCCGTAAATGCAACCGATGTGCCATAGATGTCTGTCGGGGACATATGCTGTAAATTCAAACATTGTTTCGCGGTATTTTTGAGTTTTGAATGCAATGATTGCAAACACTGTGTTATATTAATTACTAGCAGTGCCCCGCGATTTCACCCGCGTAAGTTTCAATCCCGTGGGAATATCGGAATAAAAAGTATCCTATGTTTTTATCCAGGAAATGGTCTATCTATGTGTAATTTTCATCCAAATCTGTTCAACGGTTTACGCGTGATTGAGTAACAAACATCCAAATATCTTCACAAACACATTTATAATATTAGTAGGATGTAGAACCTTTACGATTATAACTACGTACTTCCTTTCAGTGCAATGGATATGTTAGTTTTGAAATTAAGTTAGTTTCTTGGTTTGGGTACGTTATTAGATATTTGAGTCAAGTTTATATTGAGTACCTAAAGGTATAATACAAGTTTATGTGTGGATCCTTCATGCGTGTTAATAGGTGATAACTTTTCAAACTATTTATTTAAAAAATCCTGAAACAAAATTACTGAAAAAGCCAAACCAAGTCATAAAAAAGATATAAGTATTTAATTCTCATAAACTGATAACCTGACCGCGTAATTTTTTAACAATTTCCCTTCGGATGTTATTATTTGCAAATATTTTAACGGGTTGTGTTCAATGCGCGTGTCGTCATCGGATGACTGCAGTGGACTCTGGAGTACAATGATGGAGCTATAAAACAACAGCGCCGGACATGCATCGCAGATAAATCAGACCATTTGTATCTACACGCGTGACAAGAGGCGAGCCTCGGCGATTCGATGTTTTCATTGTGTCCATGCGAGTATTTTATTGTGAACACGTAGTTTTGTTTGTATGTAATATATGTGTATTGAACTAGGCGAGGATTGTGATTTGATTGTGACGGTTTTATAGATTAAACAGTTTAGTTAGCGCTATGCAAATCCGAACGAGCGAGCCGTTAATCCTTTTCATTTTTTTGTTTACGTTTGTTTCTATTTCACAAGTTTAAAAAAGAGCAGTTTTTGTAATTTTGTATACATCTTTTTAGATACCTGTGAAAAGTAGACTAACTGAGGGCGTGATGCAGCGAACAGCTGTTGTTTGTGCTGCAAGTTCAAGGCCGAGACACTTGCATATGCTTGAGTGCTTGCTTGCTTACTTGCTTGCCTTGTTGTACCTTTCGAAAAAGTGTCTTTGGTCAAATGAAATTGGTGCAGGACTTTTTAAACGTCAAATAAACAACAGAAGACACAAGTTTGCTAGATTTTCTTACTTAAGTTTTTATTCTCTAAGGGATGATTTTTCCATTGCCAGATAACTTTTATTCGAGGAATAAAATTGACGTTTGACAGTTTTTGCATGAAAGAACTGTCAAAATTATTCCTCGAACAAAGTTATCAGAAATAATTGAAAAATCAGCCGTAAGAAGAAAATTGACTAAGGGCTGGTTTTTCAATAGTCAAATACCTTTTATCTGAAGAATAATTGACAGTTTGACATATTTTCTATACAAAACTGTCAAATCACAATATTTATTCCTTAGTTAAAAGTTATTTGACTATTGATAAATCAGCCCTAAATAAAGTACATAATTCTACATTAACTATAAATAATTATAATAAACGATGTAGAAATAAGTCCGAGGTAAATGATTTATCGAGATTAGAAATAATTAGAATATATTATAATAACATTTAGTACATATTTCCAGAAGCTTGACATCAAAAGTTCCACTTCAATATTCAGTAAGTTAACTATATTTTCTTAAAACAAAACTGCTTAATTATTTCGTGAACATAATAAAGAGTAGGTATTCTATTAAAACAGGACAAACTTTTCTAATTCAAAACACACAGCCAATTACGCCTTTCGTACGAAATAGCCATATAACTATGAAAAGCCATATAGCCTTGTGAAAATTGAGTAAAAATAGCTGGGTAATAGTTACGTACTGGCTGATTGATGAACGAGTAGATAATGACTTTTATAGTCAGGAGCATTTTTCCAATAAAAATCTCTAGTCCAAATAAAATGGTCCAGTTTAAATATGCGCATGGTTTACTTTTGACACCTAGGTAATGCACAAAGTTTTTGTATAGGTAAACGCTTACGTTTACCTATACAAAAACTTTACGAATTTACTTACCAATTCGTAAATAATAAATAAATCCTCCCGACCAACTTAGCTCACGGTGGCCAATCTCTACGGAGATTAGCCAGGTAGGCAGATTACACTTGTGCATTATAATATCTCCAGATATTATAGTGCACAAGTGTATGCGCAAACATAGGTACACTCTCTATTCCCTTACTGTCATAGTCCGACGGGATGGCAGACCAACACGACACGAGATCAGGCGTAGGACCAACGGCTTTAACGTCCTTTCACACCGCTAACTTCCAAACTACGCGCTGCCACTAAGAAATTCCTAATGGAAAAATCCAATAACACTTCACTTGACCTGGGAATCGAACTCCAGGACCTAAGCTCAGTAGAGGTGTTTGCGACTACGAGATCAACGGGGCAGTCCATTACTGTGGTATTGTCATAATTATGGGTTATATATTATATAACAAGGTATACAACTTACTGGCAGATCTAAAATAAATCGTGACTAAGTTGAAGACATTAGTAGAATTACCCTTGATGTGTATATTAGATGTACTACTGTCCTTAACTTAACCCGCGATTTTTTTTTTAACTTCAAGGATTAGTATTTACATATAGATATTTCTAAGACTTTATAATTCGTATAGGTATTCGTATCTCGTCTTTATATCAGTGTCCTTTCAAAATATATATTTGGGAACCTAGATATTCTGTAATCCAATCGGAATAAATACACACTACCCTAAGAATATGTTTGATTTACAAATTATTTTGGTATTACGTTTGTATGAACTACGCATGCTCCGCCGGGCGATTAAGCCGGCGAGTATAGTTAGTGAAGGCGAGCGATTATTTATGTGCAATGTTCGTCAACGTCAGCTAGTGACGCGCGCAGCCCAAGCGACCGATGATACGATACTACAATAGGGATGCTGTCCCAACACTATGTCATGTTGAAATCAGTGTTTACGATTTGTCGGTCGCAATTATTTTGGAGAAAATGGAATGAGGAGTGATGTTTTGAAAGAAAGAAATACGATACGATCTCTAGGTGTATGCAATTGCTCGATAGCAAGTGTGCAGGCTGTTATTTTATTACAAAATAGTACATTCTGATACAAGTAATGACGACGTTTTTCATCCCACTTGCACATATCTCTGACTAGTACGCACTTTCCCGCACTAGTTCGGTAATGCAAAGTAAAAAGCCACTTTACGACCAAGCCTGTTGAAAAAGCCTTTTGTGAACAGGCATAATTTTATTATAAATTCTAGTGACCCTTATTTCATACGGTTTTAACGACTTGAAAAACATCGAAATTTCTTTATTATAATTATGCAAAATTAAAATTTATGTATTATGCAAATAAACTTTACGGAGTAAATTCTGTAAATGATGGAGAAAACCACATCAAAATTCGCTGCGTATGTAGTTTTGAAGAGCAACGCGCACACATCAGACATACACGAAAAGTAACTTTTATTTATACCAGCTTGCGCCCGCGGCTTCGCCCGCAAGGTATGTCGATAAAAACTATCCAATGTCCTACCTCGGGATGCAATCTATCTCTCTGCCAAATTTTATCGAAATCCGTTCAGTAGTTTAGGCGTGAAAAGATAACATACAGACAGACAGTTTTTTTTTAAGGATGGGAAATCATCAAATGACCCCTCCCGCTCTGGGTGGAGCGGAACGGAGTGTCAGACTCTTACTGACTAAAACCCACCCGTGTTCCTTCCTTAGCCCTTTATGTTCCGAGCCAGTGGTAACCCTTTCGGACAATCCCGCTGAAGACAGACAGAGTTACTTCCAAATTTATAATATTAGTATGGGTATGCGTAGATAATGGACAAATTGTTTTTCTGCAATTTTCGTATACAAAAATAGGTAGAAATATTGCGTAGTATTTTTTTTAGCTTGTACTGTCCCACCGCTGGGCAAAGGCCTCCCCAAGTCCTTCCAGGAACTCCTTTCCTGCGCCGCCTCGAACCAGCCCTCGCTTTTATAACTACTCCAATAAAGTAGGACTAGCAGTGCGATTCTGTAACCATCTCACCGTGAAAACTTAGGTGAAGTGAGCGTGGAGTGAGCTGTCAAAATGTCAATTCCTAGCAAAAACAAACTCACATCACCTAAGTTTCATGGTGAGATTTTTACAGAATCGACCGGCAGCTTTCTATCCTAAAATTAAGTTCAACTGTTGAAAGTTGTGTAAAACATTTTTATAAAAAGTAAGTAAAAACTTGCGGTTGCAAGATGTCACATAAACACCGGCGGCAGATTTCCACATCAGATACGCGCTGCCGTCGTAGTTATCTCGTATGCATTTCATTCGCCGCTGGTGCGAGATTATGTTTCTGGCTTCGTGCTAACAACGTGTTTCAGAATATTTCACGTCGAGTTCAGAACAAGCTTCAGAAAAAGTTTTTATACAGCGCTCATTTAAGTTGACACATACACATAGTTTATTATTAGGTACATTTACATTCTAAAACTAAGCAGCGATATCAATTTGACATACTATGCTTTACATAATCAGCCTATAATGTTTCCAATCCTGGGACACCGGCCTCCTCTCTGTGAGAGGGAGTGGGCCATAATCCACCACGCGGGCCCCCAGTGCGGGTTGGTGGATGTCACATGTCTTCGAATTTTTGATTCTAAGACATGCCGGTTTCCTTACGATATTTTCCTTCACCGTTTTGAGAGCAGTGGTGTTAAAATTAAATACATAAAGTAAAGTGCTTGGCTGGGTTCGAACTCACGGCCTACAACTCGTAATTCGGCGCCGATACCACTGCTCTGCTCTCTTGTAGAACAACTGAAAATAAGTGTGCCTGTCACTTTACCGTACAAAAACTGAAAACTTATTACTACGTACTTAGAGTTTTTTTCAATAATGGGTGAGTGATATTGATTAATATTATTGATATAATCACTTATATCAATAATATTAATCAATATCACTCCGGCGTTGTCGATGACAGCGCAGAGATCACTCTCTGCGCTGTCATCGACAACGCCGTGGAAGTGGAAAAGTTTTGGGAAAACGAGATTTAAAATACAGTCGTGCCAGCGACACGAAGAAGAAGAATTGATATAAGGTGACTCTAAGGTGTTTTCTTTGTCTATTTCGAGGGGTGCTTAAAATTATCACCTACCTACAATTACAAATAAGTAAAATAATAGGTATGGCGTTTTCAAGAACCATTTTCTTGACTCAAGCAATGTTAGCGTTATCTACGCCAACTAGCTTGGCGTTATCTACGCCAACCTATTACGATACCAAAAAAAAATGTTACGTGTTATGTTGTTTTAAATGTTTACGTACTATCTGTACGTAAACGTTTAAAAAGCGTCCTCATACTTGGATAAATAAACGTATGTGTGCACGCGTGGAAGTGTCCAGCGAAATAGGGTCTCTCAAACTCAATGAGGCTGGCTTTCTCAACGGCGTTTATTGAAAAGGCTTCAAAGTGGAGAGCTAGGAGAGGGATCCAGTTATATTGGTGAGTTTACGATGGACCGGTAGCAATTCGTCTCGTCAGTCTACTTACAGCTTATCGAGCAGTCCACACTCGCCGGCACATGCTAACTGAAACTGATTTACGACACCGATGACGTTTATTCAATAACGGTGGATATTGTTTATTAATTGCTACAAGGCTTACATGATGTGTCACATTGTTGTGGTCGTTCGAATAGTCTCTAGTGTGGTTTAGTGATCATGGTACCGCGGGAAATATAAAAGCTAATGCACTAAAGATGGTACGAACTTGCGGTTAAATGTTGAATGTTTAACGTTAGAAAATCTATACTAATATTATAAATGCGAAAGTGTGTCTGTCTGTCTGTATTTTGCCTCTTCACGCTTAACCGCTAAACCGATTTAAATGAAATTTGGTATAGAGATAGTTTGAATCCCGGGAAAGGACATAGGATACTAAACTGTCGCGCCGAAGGCTAGTCTCCGTTGAGATTGGTCGCCATGGTCGAAATACTATCTGGAGGACAATACACACATTAAACATTTACAAATAAATAATACTATTTGTAATGAATTTATGATTATTTAATATTGTTCTACAAATCTGTCAGTCAAATCAAGTTTATTATTATTGTAATGAATTTATGATTATTTAATATTGTTCTACAAATCTGTCAGTTAAATCAAGTTTATTATTATCAACAATCGAGTTAAATTTACAACACCCTATTCGATATTAAAATCATATTTTAATAATTAGTAAGTTAGTCGATTCGAGAGTCCATCACTTTGTTAGTCTATGAAAAACGAACAGATTGAAAAATACATTTCGTTCGGTCCGGAACGAAATGCACTTGGTCGGTTAATTTTTAAAGAGTAGAACATTCGGGTCGGCTAGCTCGACCGAGGCAGACGTTTAGTATTCTCTGTGTATTAATTGCTGTGTATTTCTGTGTATTAGTTGGAAAATTACTTTATAATAAAATTGTACAAGAATTTATGAAAAAGTGATTGAAGATTGATTGAAGTAATATAATCGTTATTACGAAGCAAATAGTTTTATTATTCTACACCTGAATCTGAACTGTGAGAATTCGTCGCAGTTCAGAAGTGGGATAAAAGGACCCAATCTAAGGTACGTGCAAGTGTTTTATTTGATTATTAATAATTATAATACTACTAGGAAGCCAAGTGTGCTTAAGCTAGTGGAAGCTATGTATGCCTATTGAGCCATGTGCGCTCAGTTGTTACAGGTTATGTGTACCTACAATATAAAGCCAAGCGTGCTTCAGATACTAGAGGCTATGTATGCCTATTGAGCCATGTGCGCTCAGTTGTTAGAGGTTATGTGTGCCTACAATAGGAAGCCAAGTGTGCTTCAGTTACTAGAGGCTATGTATGCCTATTGAGCCATGTGCGCTCAGTTGTTAGAGGTTATGTGTGCCTACAATAGGAAGCCAAGTGTGCTTCAGTTACTAGAGGCTATGTATGCCTATTGAGCCATGTGCGCTCAGTGGTTAGAGGTTATGTGTACCTACAATAGGAAGCCAAGCGCGCTTCAGCTACTAGAGGCTATGTATGCCTATTGAGCCATGTGCGCTCAGTTGTTAGTGGTCGTGTGTACCTACAATAGGAAATGAAGTGTGCTTTAATAAGAAGCTAACTATGCCTACAAGATGTTTTTTGAATACTGACATGAATTCAATGATATTTTATTCTTTTGAGGTATGAATCCTGACGAAGCGATGACTCCGGATGGCTCGCCTACTCGCAAAGACGAGCATCAAGGAAAACGTAAACGATCCTCCTCCAAAGCAGCAGCTAAGTCTAAGAGAACCAAGAAGCGATCAAAGAAGAAACGTAAGCTGTCATCCAGCTCGTCCTCATCCAGCAGTGAGTCACCTCGTAGTTCGCGGAGTTTGAATAAGAGACGATCCAAGGATAGAGGCAGTTGGTCTACTAAACAGGTACTTGATATGTTTAATACCCTTCAAGAACATAAGAGTAAGACTAATAATTTAAATAACAGCCTTCTCAACAATGTAATACCGGAATTTGATCCGTCAAGTAAAACTCAGAATATTGACTGTTGGGTTAGGAAAGTAAATGAATGTGCCGTAATCTATGAATGGAACGAGAAGCAGACCATACATTTTGCTCTACAAAAGCTTTCTGGTATGGCAAAGAAGTGGTTTGAAGCCCTCCCTAGCGTTGTTTTCAGTTGGTCAGAGTGGCAGGACAAACTCATAAGAGCTTTCCCGAATGAGCAAAATTATGGTCGGCTTCTCGAGGAAATGTTAGCTCGCACTACTCGTAGTGGCGAAAGTTTGCGTGAGTACTTCTATGATAAGTTAACGTTGTTAAACAGATGTGAAATAAGAGGCAAAAAGGCCGTCGATTGTATTGTCCACGGGATACTAGATAAATCGATTAGAAGCAGTGCACAGGCACTGACTTGTCGTGAACCGGAAGGTTTACTGAATTTTCTTAGCTCTCAGCATTCCATATTAGAAAATAATACGTTCAATAGGAAACGTAACGATGGTACGATAGTTCGACCAGGTAACACTGCTGCAACGCCCTCAAGTGAAAGTTCTGTCATTTGTTTCAATTGCCGCTCGAGAGGACACCCTTACTCTCGATGCCCCAAACCCTTAGTTAAATGTTTAAAATGCCATCGGGTAGGCCACAACAACGATAATTGTAAACTAGAGCCTTTAATCCTACGAAACGAACCCAAACAGACAGAAGTTCAGGATCGAAAAACTTTGACTATAACTACCTTCAATAATAACAGCGACAAATTTTACAAAACCGTTACGATAAACGATAAATCTTTAACTGCTTTTATTGATTTTGGCAGCGAATGTAGTTTAATAAGAGAATCTGATGCTCAAAGTCTGAATTTAACTAAAAATTTAACAGAATTGCCAGTAATCAAGGGATTCGGGAACTCTAAAGTTTTTCCAGTATATAGGAGCAATGTTGATCTAAAATTAGATGAAGTTGAGGTTAATGTAGAGGTATTAGTGGTTAACGAACAGTTCCTTCAGACAGCTTTGCTTATAGGTCAAAATGTTACTGAACTTCCCTGCGTAACAGTATTTAAGAATAGCCATCAGTTAACATTTTATCAGAGCCCTGATACCGATACCTTATTACAGCCAGTGAAGCGTTTAAAGTTAAATTTTGATAACGATACCGATGTTACATTGTCAGGATTAGTTGAGGTCACCACGTCTGACGTTGGCTTCTCTGGAGATATTTATATTGAAGGTTACTGTAGTTGTGAGCCTAGGAAAGAGCATTATTTGCACCAAGGGGTTTATAGGGTTGTTGACGGGAAGTGTTATTTGCCTGTAACTAATTTATCTGGTCAGAACCTTACATTATCCAAGAAATGTCCTATTGCTAAAGGAACTTGTTTTGACGAGAGGAGTACCACATATACAAATAGAGTAACAAAAGATAATTCAAAATGTGAACCTTTGCTGATATCCGACATAAAAGTTGGTCCTCAAATTGACAAAGACACATTAGGTAGACTTCATTCACTTTTACTCAGTTATCGTGATTGTTTTGCATTCAGTCTTAGTGAAATTGGTTGTGCTAACTCAACTGAAATGAAAATAGATCTACTAGATGATAAACCCGTAGTCTACCGACCGTACAGATTATCTTTTTCGGAAAGGGGTCAGGTAAGGGAGATAATAGATGATTTGTTGCAAAATAATATTATACAAGAATCTAATTCAAATTATGCTAGTCCTATTCTATTGGTGCGGAAAAAGTCAGGCGAACAGCGCCTATGTGTCGATTATAGGGCTCTCAATAATAAGACTAGGAAAGATTGGTTCCCTTTGCCGATAATCGACGATCAGTTGACAAACCTTAGTGGCAATAGATTTTTCACATCCCTAGATCTGACTTCAGGGTATTATCAGGTGCCAATGGCGGAAGAAAGTCGTCCGTTAACTGCATTCATAACGCCAGATGGGCATTATGAATTTAAAAGGATGCCTTTTGGCCTTGCAAATGCTCCAGCTGTATTTCAGCGATTAATGAATGCAATGCTAGGTGATAAACGTCATGAATCAGCTTTAGCTTACTTAGACGACATTCTTGTGCCATCGGTTACCTTGGAGGAGGGATTTGAGAGGCTGGGGAATGTTTTAAAGTTGTTGCGTCAGAATGGACTTACTTTAAAATTATCTAAATGCCGTTTCTTCGATAATTCCCTTGACTATTTAGGCTATGAGATTTCTGCTGAAGGCATACGCCCTAACGAAAATAAGATTTTAGCTGTCAAAGAGTTTCCTGTTCCCCGGAACGTACATGAAATCCGTCAGTTTTTGGGACTAGCTAGATATTTTAGGAAATTTATCAAAAGTTTCGGGGAAATAGCTAGGCCTCTAACAAACTTACTCAAGAAGGGCAATGTTTTTAAGTGGACAGATGTAGAATCTCATTCGTTTACTACCTTAAAGGATAAGTTGATTGACCGACCAATTTTAGCATTGTACAACCCTAACTTTGAAACTGAGTTGCATACGGATGCAAGTTCTTTAGGCGTGGGTGGGATATTGATGCAATGGCAGCCGGAGCCACGTGCTCTCAAACCAATAGCCTATTTTAGCCGGCAGACCTCTCCCGAGGAGCGCCACTTGCATTCTTATGAACTCGAGACTCTTGCAATTGTATGTTCATTAAAGAAATTTAGAGTGTATTTGTTGGGGATAGAGTTCAAAATTGTAACTGACTGTAACGCCCTTCGAACAACACTTACTAAACGCGACTTGATACCCCGAATAGCTAGGTGGTGGCTTTTAATAAGCGAATTCAATTTTAGCATAGAGTATCGTCCAGGCATCCGTATGGCTCATGTAGACGCACTGAGCCGTAACACAAAATTAACACCCAATGATATCGATGATTCTACAGTCACAGTCTATAGTATCGGAACTGATAACTGGCTCTTGACTTTACAAATGACAGATCCTGATATATCCCGAATATATAAAATCCTTAAACCTGAGTCAGATGAAGAAGTTAAAGAAATTAAAAATAAATATGTAGTTAAGAATAGTAGAGTGTATAGGAGAGTTGATGATAAGTTGTGTTTAGTAATCCCTCGCAATGCTCGATGGCAAGTATGTAAATCAAATCACGATGACGCTGGTCATTTAGGTGTATCAAAGACAACCGAGAGAATTCAGTCTGTTTTCTGGTTTCCTAAGTTACGTAGATTTGTTAAAAAGTATGTGAAGTCTTGCATTAAGTGCGCCTACAATAAGGACAATACGTCACGACATAACAGTGGTCTGTTGTACCCGATAGAGAAGGTAAGCATTCCATTTCACACTATTCATATTGACCACTTGGGTCCATTTGTCAAAAGCAAGAACGGCAATGTTTACATTCTCACCATAGTGGATGGATTTACCAAATATTTGTTTGTAAGAGCCGTTAAGGATACAAAAACTAAAACAACGGTTAAGGTATTATTAAATATTTTTTATGACTTTGGTTTACCATCCCGAATTATATCGGACCGAGGTACTTCTTTCACTTCAGCAACTTTTAAATCTTTTTGTGGTACTCATGGTATTAAACATGTTTTGAATGCTGTCGCATGTCCCAGAGCCAATGGCCAAGCCGAAAGATACAACCAAACGATTTTAAGTTCACTTTCAAAATATTCTGACGGCGAGGATGAACGGAACTGGGACATGTGTCTAGGCAAAATCCAGTGGGGAATAAATAATGCCACAAATTCCACCACTCAGAAAACAGCTACTGAAGCATTATTTGGAACCAGATTAAAAGACAGCCTAAGTAATATTTTAGATGCCATTAATGAGCCCAATCCCAATCTTACAGAAATAAGACAGGAAGTTCGTACAAATATCGAATCCAGTCAAATTAAACAAAAACAAAACTACGATCAAGATAGACGTCCTGCCCCAACTTATAAGCAAGGAGATTTAATTAAAATAACTAGAACAAATTTTAATAATAAAGGTAAAAGTACTAAGTTGATGTCAAAATTTATAGGGCCCTTCAAAATAGCAGAAGTTTTGGGCAATGATAGGTATAAAATAATCGAAATACCTGGTTTTAGTAAACGCAAGCATAAATTTGATAGTGTGGTAGCAGTAGACAGGATTCGACCATGGATCAATATAAATGTGTCCGAACAAAATGATAATATAGATGCAGTAGCTAATAGCAGTAGTACGTCTGACAGCGAAAGTAATAAAAGTGACAATGAAATGCCACAAAGTCAATCTGAGTCCAAATAATAGCCGAATGTAATGAATTATTAATAGATATAAAATGTATAGAGATGTTTAGTTTACAGTTGATTCACATGAAACTTTATAATTATGTAAGTGTACTTTAAGGATTCATAAAATTATTGTATCATGATTATATACCGTGCATCAGGAGATCGCACGTAGTCGGACGGCCGAATGTAATGAATTTATGATTATTTAATATTGTTCTACAAATCTGTCAGTCAAATCAAGTTTATTATTATTGTAATGAATTTATGATTATTTAATATTGTTCTACAAATCTGTCAGTTAAATCAAGTTTATTATTATCAACAATCGAGTTAAATTTACAACACCCTATTCGATATTAAAATCATATTTTAATAATTAGTAAGTTAGTCGATTCGAGAGTCCATCACTTTGTTAGTCTATGAAAAACGAACAGATTGAAAAATACATTTCGTTCGGTCCGGAACGAAATGCACTTGGTCGGTTAATTTTTAAAGAGTAGAACATTCGGGTCGGCTAGCTCGACCGAGGCAGACGTTTAGTATTCTCTGTGTATTAATTGCTGTGTATTTCTGTGTATTAGTTGGAAAATTACTTTATAATAAAATTGTACAAGAATTTATGAAAAAGTGATTGAAGATTGATTGAAGTAATATAATCGTTATTACGAAGCAAATAGTTTTATTATTCTACACCTGAATCTGAACTGTGAGAATTCGTCGCATATTGGAATTTGTATGTTCACCATACAAATTCCAATATTAATTATGTAATTAATTGCTCTGATTGAAATGAGTTGCCGATAAACATTTTGTCATTAATTTAATTTATATTGTTTTACTTCAGGCTACCTGCACACGGACCAGTCGAGCGTCATTCGACTACCATCGCCACTGTCTCATTATGTAAAGTGGCTGTCATTCATTAAATTAAATTAGCTAGCCAAATTCCGGAAACTGGGGTATCGATATACAAAAAGGATAAAGGCCTATTCAGACCTAAGCGATATTCGCTACCGTCTGCGGCAGAGAAAACCCATTGGGTATGCGGTAATATTACTGTTCAGACCTAAGCGGTATTCGCTACCGTCTGCGGCAGAGACCGTCGCTGTAGCCGCGGTACTTCATACTTAATACCTGAGCGAAACCCGCGCGGTATGTACCTCTACCCACAGCGGCAGTGAATACATCTAGAAAGATGTATTCGCTGCCGCTGTTAGATTTCTACCACTAACACTTTTCCATAAGAGATTGGTGGTTGGTGGTAGAAAGCTAACTTAGAAAGATATATTAATAATTCTAATGATTATAATTCTCTAAATATGTACCTGTTATTGTCGCGAATCATATTTTGATCAAGATACAACCTGACACTGACCTGCAAATTGCAAAAAACGTAAGAAAATTTGAATTTCGCGGTCTCAACTACCCATTCACCTTATTGAGTAGGTACCTAATCCTAATCTAGTCATGGTCTTATTACCTTTTTCTTGAGGATTCTTGTTAAAGTTTTGAGGAGATTTGTACCCTAGGTTCTGAGTGTAACTATTTATACTTGAATTTTGTTGTAACTTAAAAAAGAAGGTAGGTATCCTCGATAGCTCGCAGTTCGAAAAAAGTCCTACTGAATCTAATTGAAGTACTTAGTACTTATGAATAATTCTTTGATTATTTCTGTATATTCAGGGGCTCGATGAATGGGATATTATTTATTATAAGCCTCATTAAGAATTGATTGAACTTGAAACTAAGCAGACATCTCTGCACCATTTTGTGGGAGAATAGAAAGGTCAGGCCAGGGCCTGCTCTTATCTGCAATACCGTATCTAACGAAGAGGTACGGTTCTAAAGACTTCTCGAGGCCATCTTTGATTTATTATGTAATTCGAATTTGCAATCTTTTATCATGTTTAGATTTGACATTCAAAAGAGGCCTTATCTAAGTAGATTCTGAAAGAAATAATTTATTTTGCATTTTTATTCCTAAATCAAAACCAATGCTTTATAAAAGCACTTTGATAGATGAGGTCGCAGGTTGTCTACGTTAATATTGTAAAAAAGTTTTTGTATAGCATAAATCCTGGTGGAGTTTGTTCGGCGCAATTTAAAGAAAACTCTTTCATATCCAATCTAAATGGGTTACTGAAAAGCTTCTTTGTACAAAGGTTTTTAGTGTTACATTATAAGTTTCCACGTTCCGTAGAAATTATCAATTTCTATAGGCAAATGGCCGAATAAAAACGTACTTATATAACGTTTTCTACCTGAAAATATCCCTATTCACGACTGGCGAAAGGGGCAACGAACAAACAGATGTACCAAAAAGTCGTTCGATTAGATGGGTGTGAAATGAGCCGTTGAAATTGCATCAAGGGCTTTGGAAAGGTGTTACTTTGTTACTATAAGTAGTTATATAGTTATATATTTGTAGTAGTAATATATATTTGTAGTAAGTAGTAATATATTTCTTATTTCAGGTAACATCGGTAACATTATATGTTTTAAATATGTAATCGAATGAGAATTAGTAATCTGAACGACAGATCTGAATAACAGAGCATTTTATTAAACACATCTATTTGCTCACATTAGTACTGGAGTACTTTAAAGATAGAATGTTTACCTTCTTATAATAAATCTTGAGCCGAGTGTGACATTTATTACACTTACACCCCCAAGTAATATAAGCTTGAGAATCGAGCAAAAGAAATGAAATATCTTTTGTCTCTTGCGATATCTAATTATTTAACTAATCATTATATGATCCGAGAGCAGGGGTAGCCCAGTGGTAACGGCCGCGACTTACGAGTTGTAGGTCGTAGGTTCGAACCCAGACAAGTGCTTTACTTTGTGTAAATTATTTTATCATCACACAGCTCTCAAAACGGTGAAGGAAAACATCGTGAGGAAACCAGCATGCATGTTCTAGAACTAAAAATTCGAAGACATGTGACATCTATGAACCCGCACTGGGCCCGCGTGGTGGATTACGGCCCACTCCCTCTCACCGAGTAGAAGGCAGTGTTCCAACAGTGGGAACATTATAGGCTGATTATGCTTATGCTGCATACAGCATTATTATTAATTATTTTATTTTAAATAAAAAAATAAAATAAAAAAAATGAATGAATGAAAATAAAATAATTGCTCTACATTACATATTCTGTAACCTAGGTATCTAGGCAAGCTAAGCGATTAATGCACGAGGTTAATAGAGTTAAGTAGAGCTAAGTTGAGTTACTACGGCTTCATTCAGTTATATTACACGTTTATTTAACCTGTAATAAAACTCAACATTTGATGATATCAATTACTTAGCCGTGTGATACAAAATATATGACGCCCTGACCAAGATTTTACGCACGATTCATTGTATTTTAGTATTAATTTTATAAGACAATATAGGATTTAACATCGTTAGCCTATCGATCTCAATAGAACTTGAAAGTGTGACGTCACAAGTTTATTAGGGTTGTGGGGATGCCCATCGTGCTCACAACGGTAGATCCACGCTTGTAGGTACTTAAGAAAAATCTTAAATTCGTTCATTAATTCCCTCACAGACAACGAGTCATTTAAACTGCTGGGTGTAGAAGCATGAAATTTTGCAAAAAAAAAAAGAGTTTAGATACCAAAGGTGAGCACTTTATAAAATAATCCCCTATAGGGGAAGATGAAAATTTGTATGTAAGTCTGTACTACACCCTTCAATTTGACTACACTTTTCTGGTACACCTTTTATAAATTAAATATCAATTTATTATACACATACCTAAACCTTCCGGTATGTTATGAAAAGTGGTAATAGCCGCATGAAAACCCATTTCGTAGTTTCAGATTTCAGTGGTCCCACAGACACACTAAAAGCGACTTTGTTTTATAGCATGAATAGAAATAGATATTTCTGCTCATACATGTAGGTAAGCTAGAAGCCAGCTTGCTCCCCCGTTCAGGTGTTATGGTATCCTCAGGGAGGTTTCATTAACCGGTGATATTGCGTTACAATGTGCCGTGCCGAAGACAGGCGCTTCCCGCCGAGCTCACGATGTTTTGACCTAATTAATACATAGCGGAGGGCCAATACGTACACGTCACTAATTTTGATTAATTATTGTACATAGCCGGTCCTAGGGGTCCGTGGTCATAACATAGTCGGTCCTAGGGGTCCGTGGTCATAACATAGTCGCTCATAGAGGTCCGTGGTCATAACGTAGTCGGTCCTAGGGGTCCGTGGTCATAACATAGTCGGTCATAGGGGTCCGTGGTTAAATAATAACAGCTGCACAAGTCGATCGATCAGGTTAAGCTATGCTTGCCGCGGTTGGTCTGTGGATGGGTGACCATCTTTACATACCGAGACCCCTCCGTGCCTCGGAAAGCACGTTAAGCCGTTGGTCCCGGCTGTCATTAGTGGATCTTTGACAGTCGTTACGGGTAGTCAGAAGCCCGGAAGTCTGACAACCAGTCTTACCAAGGGTCCAAGGGGTATCGTATAACCCAATACTGGGTAGTGGAGGTCAGATCGGCAGTCGCTCCATGTAAAATACTGGTATTCAGCTGCATCCGGTTAGACTGGCAGCCGACCCCAACATAGTAGTTGAGAAAAGGCTAGGCAGATAATGATGTTGTACATAGCCTTGTTGGTGTTTATTGGCTAGCCAGGGTAAGTAGCATGTGTTCAGTGGCGTGTATTGGTTTTCAGAATAGGTAGGCAGGCACTAGGCCGGGTCTAGTCTAGGCAGACGCGGTCACTAATCAGAAACATAAAACAAAAGTATGTATAACAAAAAAAAGGTTTAAGTATAGCCGCCATCTTGGATTTTTATTTTGACTTTATTTTCGGCTCCAGCAACCGCGAAAACAATGAAAATGGAACCATTATGAAAAAATTAATAAAATCACAGTCGCCATCTTGGATTTTCATTTTTACCTCACTATCGGTGACCACCATCCCTGTCTTTCTTCGCATGGCCAAATTACGAATGAATTACCAATTACGATTTTAATTCGTACTCGGTTGGTTATTTGAGTAGGCATGCCTACTGTAGGGTGATAAATTGCGAAGGTCGAAAGTCATGGTATTACGCGTGGGACAATAATAAATTATCTTATTATGTAATATATTTAAGCCAAAAAGTGTTTCAGGGTAATTGCATCAGGGGGCCTAAAAATGCCTCTCTGGCAGAATCATAAAAGGATAACATTATGAATCGTATTATAGCGAAGACAGTCAGTGTTTTTATTTTTTTGGGTGCACTACCTAGGTATAATCAAAGAGATTGGGATTGGATTGATTGGTATTTTAGCGCACCAAAAAAAAATCACTGAAAAATCCTTCACCAATGGGATTTGATACGATTAACTTAACAGTTAACTGTCCATTATGATTCATAAATGTATCTTTTTATGATTCTGCCAAAGTGGCCCTTTTAGGCCGCCTGGACTGATAGTTAACTAGGCAGAATGCTCCCTGACCCTAGCCTGTTCCATAAGAAACAAAAAAAAAATCTCTCTGGTAACAAACGTCTCTGTCTGTCTCTGTGTGAGTTTATAATTATACTAGCAGCGCTACGCGGTTTCACCCGCATGAGTTTCGATCCTTTGAGAATATCAGTATAAAAACTATTCTATGTCCTTTCTCGGGACTCAAACTATCTCTATACCAAATTTCATCTAAATCGGTTCAGCGGTTTAAGCGTGAAGAGGTAACAGACAGACAGACACACTTTCGCATTTATAATATTAAGTATGGATAAAAGTTTGCCGACCCGTTTTGAGCAAGATGAAGATGGTGATCAATACTTGTGCCTTCTCTATATGAGAAGAGCCCTTTGCCCTGAAGTGGGCCAATAACAGGATGTGTCACTAACGGCCCGCCCCGGCTTCGCACGGGTAGATATTGGTATTTAACAAAAATAAGATTTAAGGATTTTTCGGCGTTAGATATTATTGTATATTTTAACTGAAAAGTACAAATTTTAATGGAAAAGTAGTTATTGTGACATAACTGTAATAGTTAGACATATGGTATTGCGGACTTTTTTGTAGATATTAATGTCCTCTATAAAACTGTAGTACATCATTTGGCTCTATTGTCAACAGTTTCCGCAGCGTACGCAATTTAAGATTTTTTTTTGGTGTTTTTTTCACACCGTTGGTTACATTATCGAAGTTTTCATGCGGATCCCTAACTTTTTGAAAATATTCTATCGCCTATGTTCATCGGAGATAATGTGGGAATGGTGAAAGAATTTTTAAAATTAATCCAGTGTTTTCGGAGTCTATTCAATTCAAACAAACATACAAACAAATCTTTCCTCTTTATAATATTAGTGTAGATATTAATTTTAACATTGGACATGTACTAATTAGGCACATTACCGATATAAGTCTGGGACATAAAGAAGAATTTTAAATGAATAATCAGAACTCCATTTTACCTTACCGAACTAAAATAAACCCTCTCTCAATTACCCGAATGTCACTTAGCTCTATTCCATTCAAAATGATAACGTCTGTGCAAATCGTCAGAGTGTAAGTTAGTGTGGATAGCTGGTGGATGGCACACATGTAAGTAATCCTATAATTACCTCAGTGGAGAGCGGCTCCATTTTCATTGGCCGTAAAGCTCGATGGTTCTACTACAACACTGAACCTCCCCTATTGCACAATAAAGTGTCGGCTAATAGGGATTACTACACTTTCATGTGCTAGATTTAACTTTGATACAGATTTCGGACACCGTACGTAAATAAGAGACCATGTTTTAGAAGATCTCTCTGAGTACGTATTTTGTGATAATTAAAATAAACACGTAGAGCTAATGACGTGTTTCTTTTGTTATTTTTATTTATGCCATATTTATCTACGGTCTACAGTCGCCAATTTTTGAATAGTCTAAGCGTCTTAACGCAATCATCGCGCTCGTTTATCTATGAATACGACATACTCGCGCGATCAATTAGTCGCGTATGTATGTGCAAGTTAACGATCGCGAAATCACGTATGCGAGCAATAGTCGCTTTGGTTAGGACGCAGAGTACGAACCAGAACCAATACCAAGCAGCGTCGGAAAAAAAAAGATTATTATTTTTGAGTACATACTTCCGAAAGATAACAAACACTCTACTCTCCGTACCTAGATACACAGGTAACACAGGTAAACAATATATTAAGAAGGGTTTAAAAACAAAAGTTGTTTAGACTTCCACCCGTATCATCCATATTTCACACAAAGTTCAGGGCATTTCAGGAATTTACAATGTTCTAAAATATGGTCATGCGCTGGGGGGGTTTGTGTTTGCAAATTTATGTTTTGGTTTCAGCAACATGCTTCGCTGCTTACTGCTTGGCTTGGTTTTTGTAGACGCAAACCTACCTTGTCTCCTCCATCAGAGGCGGCAGGGTGGCGTGGTCTTGAGGGAGAGCGCAGCGGTCGTGTAGATCCTCAAGGCAAGTCTGGTGATGTTCCTTCTCGAGGTTGCTCCCCGTTATTGGTCTAATTCCTTATGAATTAGACGTAACAGAAATCACCGGGCGACTTACCTCAGGGGTGGCGAGGTCATGCCCCTGGGTGTTCACCATCAAACAAGAGCAGATGATGGACAGCAATGACCTCCCGCGTGTTTGTGCCGTGCGCGGGGACCCGTACGGAGGGATGAAGGAATCCTGGTGGTTGAGTGGAGCAGGTTGCACACAACACACCACTTTGGCCCGGATTTCCTCTTACACGGGAGGTAGTGGGGTAGCTACCCACTATCAACCGGCTGAGGCATCCCATAAGCGGGATGTCAAGCGAGGAGCGGCCTAGTGGGGGAGGGCAGCCGGCGTGGCGTGGGGTCTCGGGATGAGTTGCGGCATAGTCTCGTGTCGTATACAGTCCCGTGATCTTCCGTCGCGTGCGGGCTCGTCAAATTCTTGCTAGGCTGGTCCTATACCGAAGGAGTAGCTCTGGCGATCGCTCGTTGAACGGGCGACGTCCCCGACTGAGGGCTCCGTGGCGGGTGGAGAGCTCCAACGGTGAATTAGAAACATCCAAACCAATGGATAAAGAGACGATACCGTCAACAAACAAACCACAAGCTGCGTCCCGCTCGTCGGATGCGCTAACAAAAACCATTTTACCTAGGGCTGCGTCTTCAGATGCGCCATCCACATCCAACACAAGGGTTGCGTCTCAAGATGCACCTAAGCGGCAACTGTCTAAGGTCGCACACAAAAAGCAAAAACGCTCGGCTGCGTCCAAGGATGCGTTGAGGAAGGTAAACGCAAAGGATGCGCCACAACTGGCTGCGTCCCGAGCGATCCCAACCTCATCTGCGTCCACGGATGCGCCCCCTAACATAACCCTGACACAAAGGCCAAGGACTGTACTCGTTCATGGTGACTCGAGGAGTACTGCAGAAGTGGATGCGCCCAAAACACGGGCTGCGTCAACGACTGCGGACCCTGAGAGGGACCTGACGAGTCTGGCCAAAGCCCCACGTGCAGGAGCAGGGCAAACAGGCACCAACAAAGAAACCCCCCTCAAGGCGGTGTCGGCCACGGCTGAGATGCCAAAAGGCGAGGCCCCCACCGGCGCTAAGCGCAAGCGCAGCGAGAGGCCAAGAGGGCGAAAAAACCCTAATAAAACAAATATTATACCACCGGCCAGGGCGCAGAAGCGTTCGCGTCCCGAAGATTCCGTCACACCAACCGGGGTTAGCAAGAAAAGCAAGCCTGCTCGCTCCCGTTTGGCTGATGGAACTTTGGTGAGCTACGCCGAAGCGGCTGCGTCGTACAGGAGCAACGAGCTATGCGTTGCCGTCATGACCGAGCCCTTTCTGGAAATGACGCAGGAGCAAGCGGAGGGGATCCGCCATGTCATCGAGGACCAGCTCCGGGCTCTGCTTAAGGCTCCTGAACCGACCGAACTAACTGACACTAACCAAAACACCGCGATCCATTTTAGGGGTCGGGCCCACTTCGCTGAAGGCGTCCTCAAAACATGGTGTGAGGACGACTTCACAATGGCCTGGCTCAAAGGGGTCATAAATAACATTCCGTCCCCGTTACCGGGGACCAAGCTCACCGTTCGGCCTCAAGCTGACATACCCAAGAAGGTAATGTGCATGCTGTTTGTTCCCGAGAACAGCGAGGACACAGCGGAACTCCTCAGGATGCTGGCGAGGCAGAACCCGAACCTCAAAATGAACACCTGGACCCTGACACACGAAAGGGCCAGGCAGGAGCCCCCGGGCACCTGTCTCTTCTTTCGTGTGCCGGAGTCCATGGTCAAAACAATAAAAGACCAGCAACGGCGGGTATACTACCTCATGGGTTGTATCTACATCCGATTCCTGGAGGAGGGTGGTACCAGGGAAGATGCCGCCGCAACAACATCTGGAACAGCCTCGGGTGCGCCTGAGAGGGAGCCTGGTTCACCGCCTCCTGCACGTTCCCCGTCGCCTTCTGCGATGGAGACTGTTGGGGGGGCGGTGGAGTTGGCGACCTCCATGGCCGCGCTGGAGGTTCAATCAACAGCGGGTTCAACGAGGGATCCACCCTCGTCCGGTCTGATTTCGGACGAGGATTGCTTTCCGCCAGGGGAGAGTAGTGAGGGCGAGGACAGCAGCCTCTGCTCCTCTCCTTTGCGGGACTAGGATCCTGCAGACAAACCTCCAGCACAGCCAATCTGCGTCGGCCACCTTGCGCAGAGTGCTGGAAAAACAACAAGGAAAGACCATCGCCCTCATCCAAGAGCCGTGGATCAGGGGTGGCAGGATATGTGGTCTTAGCAACATCGGGGGTAAGTTGCTGCTAGACACCTCCGTTTGTAACCCGCGCACCTGCATTTTTATTCCAAAACATGTACCTAACCTCTTAATTAACGAATTCTGTTCAAGGGACCTGACAGCAGTCAGGCTTTTCAGAACCGAACAAGAACTCCCGGACATTGTACTAGCCTCGGCATACCTGCCAGGCGATGAGGACGTGCCTCTGCCAGAGCTCGCCTCACTGGTTGAGTACTGTGAAAAGGAGAAACTGGAACTAATCATCGCGACAGACTCCAACGCGCATCACACGCTCTGGGGTAATGTTAAAACCAACAATCGAGGTGAGGAAATGCTTGATTTTATTCTTAGTAATAACCTTGTTTTACTTAACAAGGGCTCCGAACCTACCTTCATAAATGCGAGATCACAAACAGTAATAGACTTAACTGTAGCAACCATAGGCATATCTAACTCCATACAGGACTGGCATGTGTCCACCGAGATATCATGCTCAGACCACAGATGGATCCGCTATACCATTAACTTTAACCTAACCAAACCACAGCCAAGAAGAGTTCCTCGTAATACGGACCAAGTCAGGTTCACTAAACTCGTCGTAGCTGAACTAAGTAGACTTCCCGCCCTTCCGGCTGAAATACCAGTAACCAACTTAGACGAACATGTAAACAACATCACACACATACTTATATCTAGCTATGAACAGTCTTGTCCCCTCACGACACCTAGGCAGGGAGCTCGCCACTCCTGGTGGAGTCCTGAGCTGGAAAGACACCGACGCAAGCTGAGAAGACTGTTCAACAGAGCTAGGAACACACGGTCGCCTGTAGATTGGGACCGATATACAACAGCCCGTAAAATATATAAAAAACTGATACGCCTCAGAGGAAGGAATAGTTGGAGGCGTTTCTGTACTAACATTGAAAGTAACAACCAGGCAATGAGGGTCAAAACTTGTCTTGCCCAAGAGACAAACCATTCAATAGGATGCCTAAAAAAACCAGATAACACATACACAACAAACGACGCTGAGACAAGTGAACTACTTCTAACCACCCACTTCCCAGGATGCCAAATTGCTGCCCAGCAAAGCTGGGAAATGCAAAGGGATAGGGCCACGTGTAGCCTGGATTGGGAAGTGGCGTTGGAAGTGATTGATAAAGACAAAATAACATGGGCAATCAACACCTTCCTACCTTTCAAGGCAGCAGGACTGGACGGTATTTTCCCGGCTCTGCTCAGGTGGAGTCAGGATATATTGGCCGATCACCTCGTTAAGGTGTTCCGATCCTGCCTGGCCCACCGCTACATTCCTTTGAAATGGCGGGAAGTAAAAATAATCTTTATACCGAAACCTGGTAGGGGCGACTACACCCAGCCCAAATCTTTTAGACCTATAAGCCTCTCCTCGTTCTTCTTGAAGACACTGGAGAGGCTGGGGGATAGGAAGATTAGATCCCAGGTTTCGTTACAAAGACCTCTACATCCTAATCAACACGCCTACTGTGCAGGCAAATCAACTGAATCAGCACTTCATAGCGTAGTCTCACGCATAGGTAATGCTCTTAAAGCCAAAAACCCAACCCTAGGCGCCTTCATTGATATAGAAGGTGCTTTCGACAAAACTAACTTCGTCAGCATCGAACAGGCACTTGCTACACACGGTGTTGCGCGAACACTCATAGAATGGATTAATAACATGTTAAAACACCGAGCTATTCAATTTACCGTGAACACCACCACACGAGGTATCGTGAGTAGAGGCTGCCCACAAGGTGGGGTGCTGTCACCACTGCTGTGGAATTTAGTCGTAAATGAGCTCATTTTAGAGCTCAACGCCAGCAGTCTGTACTCAGTGGGATACGCGGATGACATAGCAATTCTGATTTCAGGTAAATTTGAGGGCATCTTATGTGATCTCATGAGAAAGGCCTTCAAAATAGTCGAGAGTTGGTGCACGAAGCACGAACTATCGGTTAACCCCTCGAAGTCAGAACTAATAATGTTCACCAACAAGAGAACTCTTGGACCTCATAGGCTCCCAAAACTTTTCAACACGGAACTAACATTGAAAGACGAAGTCAAGTACTTGGGGGTGATTCTAGATAGCAAACTGCTCTGGAACAAGCATCTTGACTACAAACTTAATAAAAGCACAATTGCACTCTACCAATGTAAAAAAATGTTAGGAAAATCATGGGGGCTCTCTCCGAAGATTACCTTGTGGGTTTACAAAGCGCTGATCAGGCCAATGTTGGCTTATGGCGCTCTGGTTTGGTGGACGAGGACAGAACTCTCGACCACCATTACCAGACTACAACGCTTCCAACGACTGGCCTGCTCAGCTACCACTGGCTGCATGAGAACCACCCCAACAGCAGCCATGGAGATAGCCCTTCAATTAACTCCCCTTGACCTGTACATACAGCAGGAAGCGGCGCTAGCTGCCATCAGGCTAATGCATCTGGGCATATGGGGCAAAAACATTACTAGTCCACACGCTAAAATCCTGGACCGGGCGATTGAGTACCAGCCTCTCATCGCTGCCCCGTGTGATAGAACACCAAACCAACCGATGTTTAATAAGAACTACATTATACAAACAGTTCAGGAAGAAAGGGATCAGTCAGGAGTCAACGAAGTGCGCATTTATACAGATGGCTCTAAAACACAAAACGGTTCAGGTGCTGGCGTACACTCCCTTGACCTCAATATTAACTTTCACATACCACTAGGCACACATAGTTCGATCTTTCAATGCGAATGTGTTGCCTTAACACAAGCTGCAATAGCAGTAAAGCGCTTAGGCATCCGGAACTACGGCATTAAATTCCTATCCGACAGCCTATCTGTGCTTAAAGCTTTAGGTAGCAAACAAACTAACAACAAACTAATTTTTGAGTGCCATCTAGCTCTGGAGAGTTTATCGACGTCCAATCGTATTACTCTCCAGTGGATCAAAGGGCACAGTGAATCTCTGGGCAATGATGCTGCAGATGAACTTGCGAAGAGAGGCTCTGATATGAGGGTGTCAGGCCCGTACCCACTTCTCCCTTTGCCTTTCTCACAATTTCGTGCATGGATTCGCCAAAGATCGACCGAACTCCATAACAACAGATGGTCACGGGCAACAGACTGTAGACAGTCAAAATTGGCATTACCAATGATACACCCGCGATTAACCAAAAAACTTCTCAGTCTGAGTAGAAATAACCTTAGAATAATAATAGGCACAATTACGGGCCATAACCTCCTTAACAAACATCTTTTCAACATAGGCGCCACGGACAGCCCCCTCTGTAGGGGCTGCCTTGATGCCGAGGAATCAGCCGCCCACGTAATCCTGGATTGCGAGGCCGTGGCTTCTCAACGTGCAGAAATCCTCGGAACAATGAGGTCGCTCCGCGAAGCCTGTGAAGCTCCCAGGAAGCTTCTGTGCTTTTGGGCGGAGCTAGGCTGGCTCGGTTAGCCAGAATCCCCACGCACAACGGACCAAATGGGAGTCTAAGTGCGGAAAAGGGAGTCCCATCATCATCATCATGGTCATGCGCTATTGAGTATTATAAGTGTAATCCCAGCATCGCGCGGCTTAACGTAACTTTATTGTTGGCAGGAGATCAGCACGTGAAGGATGAAGGTGCGACGCTAACTTTCATGGAGATAAAACTTGTTTGTTAGTTATGTCTTCGTAATAAACGACCGCTCACACACACCACCACCACATCCCTTATCAAACCATGGATGAAAATGAATAGGTACAATTATTATCCTCATTTTACTTTTTCGAGAACGAAATTTTAAATTAGAATTAGGAGGGATGCAGTAAAAGTAAAATGAATTAGGATGTAAAATACCTATAAAACAGAATTAGCCCGAAATAAAGATTTTCTTGGGAATTTGCTCTCTTCTCGTTTTCCGCAAGATGTGAACATAGGATACGGGACTCATTTCCATAATCACGGTATAATTCGGTTTAAAATTGTTTCCTAATTAGTGGCGTGTGTAGTATTTCCATTCCGTCACTGTCTAGTTCAAAGTGTGAATAGAAATTTCGTGGTTGAGGTAAAATTAGCGTGTGAGTTTATACGGGCATGTCCATTGCAGTGTTTGGAACAGGTCAGGACAGGCGGCCGACCGCAGTTTGCGCTCGCCGCATCGACTGCAACCAACTGGTTTCCCGGCGGACTGACACAGGAAATTAATATAAATTCCTATCGCATAAACTCGAAACGGGCTCTCTATGCTGTCACGCAGACAGTGATGAGGCCTATTGTGTGAAAGTGATTCAATCGAACCTCACTTCCCTCGTTTATTCACGTTAGTTTGAATGTGAATGCGGTGTCAACTGGCTCGCGAATATTGCGTTATTGTATAGTTATACATATATTAGTAATGTGTTTAAATTTAAGATTGATTCGTGACTGTAATATTGCGGTAAGTGATAGCTGAAAAAGGGACAAATATACTATGTAGATAGGTTTTGATAGATACCATGTCTATACCGTGGGGTACCTACATATTATATTACATGTCTCTCATAAATTACAACCCTCTCTTGCTCAGGTTTCCACTCACAAGGGTGTGTTAAAGTGTTTATTTATTTTAGGTGTTTTGGGGTTGAATCTGAACATCTAAAAGCCAATAAAACACCCATCTCATGTTAAAGTGCACATAGTCAATTTTGCATACTGAGGAAACAAACAAACGTCTCCTAAATAAACACTTTACAAAGCAATCCCGCCTACTTAGTGGCAATACCATCTGACAAAAGAGTAGAATTGCTCTTACCTACCTTCAAAATGAAACAGTCGCTTTGTCGATTTTGCGGGGTTCCTTGTAACGACACCTTTATTGAAAACGTACTGTGTGTGATTCGTGACACTTTTTACGAGAGATGTTGCATGCGTACGTGTTCGGTCACGACTTTTATTATACCCAACTATCTTTCACGTATTTTTTGATGCGTTCCACGTAACGAGAAAATTAAGGAAAAGTTTTTCTACTATATACTCTGCCAAAGCTTTCCTCAATCTCTATTTAAATACAACGAGTGTAAAATAAGAAGCGTAAGGTTTTTTTAAGCTTTCACTTGAACCCATCTTGACGAAAAACTTCACCTATAAAATCCTTAGCCCAGGATTAAAAAAACACTTAATGGTGAAACTCTTATCAAAGTTTTCTTGGTGTTAAATAGTAGGCGGTGGGATTAAAGCGTTTATTGGCTTGCTTAACTTTGTCTCTTAATGTCTTGAGGTGTCGTATTTTAAAGTCGTTGTAATTGACTTCTCTTGGCGTGAAGTTAGATACACTTAACAGAGCTTTGTGTACACGCTGATGCAAGCCGGGTAACTTCGCGCGACGAGAGAGTACAAAAGTTTGGGATTTCTAAGGTACACCAACATGAATATTAAAATACGTGTTTATCTTTACAGATTTGAACAGGACCGAGGAACATGTGATCGTCAAGTTCATTTATTTCAACGACGGGTCGGATACAATGGGTTGTCGAGATTTTTTAAATGGACCCTTACCATCTAAAATGTAAAACCTTAATCGTTGCACATTAGTGAGAGTAATGGCGTCCGCTGGCCACGACCATCAAAGTCGCTTATTGTAACGCCACGGTTCTGTAAAAAAGATTAGCACATTTGCCGTTAACGATCCCGAAAACAGGGCCACATCAGACAGCATCGGGGCCGGCGAAATAAAACGAAATAGCAATAAAAGTAAATCGACGGGCCCGGCCCGGGGCCGCTCTACGTGCCGGATTAAATCAAACGTTATTCGTCTTAGCAAATTACGGTTCATGTTTTTGTACATTCCCGAGACTTGATGCGCGGAAATGTAAGCCGGGTGGAAAGTAGATTTAAATGCAATTTAGCAAATCCCATCGAAGGGAATTCCGGTATTCCGTCGTGAAATGAATTAATGGCTACCTGAAAGAAATGTGAATAAGTTAATTTAGGGTATTTTTTTCGCCTGGTGCTTTTTTAGAACTGCCTTTTTGAATTACAACTGAATGTATTTTGCGCAATTCTACATAATATAACCTGGTGGAGGATTCTGCTGAAAGATATTACCTGAATGCCGAGAAGACGCCCTTAATGTCCTACTCGGACGTAGAATTTTAAAATGTTTACCTACTTACGTAGAGCATGTTTAATGTCATGACAAAATGTAATTTTGATACGCGTATAACCGGATATATTAAACACGTCCCTTTCACGGGCTCGCCTATTGTAAGTAGTCTACAATATAAGCAAACTATTGTATGCGCTTACTACGTAACTTCAGCGACCGAGGTTTATACGTTGCGTTTAAGTCCTCGCGAACAATATTAAAGCCACGATAAACTTAAAAACAAGTTTAATCCGGCTTGCCGCGGACTCCATACCTTCATCCGAGGCAATCTGCCTGCATTGCCGTTGAATTAGTCTGCTTTAACGGTTGTGAGCCACTCATTTATTTATATTACTGTTGCCTAATATTTTTGTCTGGAAATGGAGATGTTGTTTGAAATGGACGGTCTAGTTTCTTTGGATTGATGGAAAAAAAAGATGGAAAAATTTGATGGAAAAATTGATGGTAAAAATATTCTTAAACTGGCTAAGCGTAGATACATTTGATCTATTGCTCATCCATAGCAGTGCTCAGTAGATTTTAACAACGCCATGACCTCACTTAGTTCTTCCCACAACTACATTGACACGTCAGAATAGAATAGGAGAGGTCATCTAATCGACGCACTTTGGCGCTTTAGCGAGCAAGTTTTTACCGCAGACATTGATCAATTCGACAACCCTGAAGTCTTCCCTATTCTCTCGTTATTTATACCCTTTGTATATGTAAATGTTTCTTTCTCGTGGACGGAGTCGTGGGCCCAGCTAGTAGTATTATAAAGGCGAAAGTTTGTGTGTGTGTGTGTGTGTCTATATTATTATGTTTGTTACTTCTTCACGCTCAAACGTCTGGACCAATTTTGATAAAATTTTGTATGGAGGTAGCTGACCCCTGGATTAACATAAAGGCTACTTTTTATCCCGATATTCCTACGGGATCGATATTTACGCGGGTGGAACCGCGGAGCGCAGCTAGTAGGTAAATAAACATCAACTAATTCCTAAGCGTACGTATTTTTCCTAAACTAACTCCATTGTTGTAGTCCTCCAGTAAGTTAGCGAGTTGAGTGTTTGTTAGAAGTTTTCGGGCATCCCGTTGTTTTTGAGGACTCTAGTGTCTACGTGCGCGGTTACAGGTGATTTTCTACAGTTGAAGTGTTCGCGTGAACTTCCAAGTATGAGCCGAATCGCAAAGTTTATCTTTCTCGGCTTCATTGAGAAGTTGCATTGGCGATGTTTGCGCGGAGACAATGAGTTTGTCTTGTGACTTCGATATGCGTTTGAGACTGCGCTTAAACTATTTAAACTTTTATATAGCTCTGTCTACTGAGAGCCTTTTAATTCACAAAGTTATAGCACAGAATAGGTAAGATCATTTGTTCTTATTTGTCTGGAGGTTGTCTTAATAACAACTTCGGTCATATGTTTACAAATACATTTTACTATCTACTAGTTGCGCTCCTCGGTTTCACCCGCGTAAATGTCGATCCCGTAAGAATATCAGGATAAAAAGTAGCCTTTATGTTATTTCAGGGTGTCAGCTACCTCCATACAAAATTTTATCAAAATTGGTCCAGCCGTTTGAGCGTGAAGAAGTAACACACACTCACAAATTTTCGCATTTATAATATTAGTGTGTTGCATTATTTTGTTAAAATCTTTATATCGATTATTGTGTGATTTCATTTTGATGCTAATAACTAACTCAAAATGTAGTACCTATACTTACTACATAAATAAATATAGTGTAGGTCGGTAAGCGACTTAATATAGCTACTTGATTACATAGAGCTCTACACAAAAATAAGTTAACTTACCTAAGCTATTAAGAATGAAAAAAAGAATAGCCACGATCTTTTATGCATCACAGCACCTTCATAACCGACCAGATTTTAATGAAAAAAGTTTCCTTCAAAGACATTTTAAATGCAAAATATTAGCAGGATCTACTTGTAGCTAGATAGAATCATTTGCATCTGAATGTCTTAATTGTTTTCTGAAACTAGATTATACCGGTATTTTTTTAAAGGAAAAAGGTGAAAAAGCTTGTGTAGTTCGATGTCGATGTCTTACCGTTACTGTGGTTCGGTTTCCGATTGCATTATGGCGGCAGTCGCTAGACATTACTGAAGCCATTACCTTATCTAAAGTCCCTCTCGGATTTATTTAGTTTTCCCTCGCCGCAATTTATCGAAAACCGCTCGATAAAGTTGTCAACAGGAATGGATCTGGAGCCAATTTTAGAGGAGAAAGCACCGCAAAAAAATAAAACGACTTTTTGGTTCTACGTGCTTGGTTAAATCCTGGATGAGATTTTAGATATTTTTCTATTTTATGTCTCTTCTTATATAACTTTTATGTTGTATGCATTCACGCAAATACAGTGGTAAAGCTGTTTCGAGATGATATCACTAGAGACTTCCGAGATAGCATTTTGTATTTACCGCTTTATATAATGTTTGGCGCTCAAAGCAAAGTTGTTGTTGCAGTTACATGACAGAAACAACACGATTGTGCAAAAACCTATCGGCTATTTTATTTTCCTAAGCGGGAATCGAATTAGGAGCATTATATCCGCCTTCTGTTTGGCGGACGTCCGGCCGCCCGAGGCGATTATGCCGTCAAATGATGTCCCAAATGTATTCAAAATCAAAAGAATTGTTTGTATTATTATAGACGATGTGTTTTGTCCGAATCAATTATGTTTAGCAATTTGTTTTAGTATTAGATGTGAATAAAGAACTGTTGTACATCTATATAAAGTTGTTATAACGGAGAGGAATGAACGGTAATAGTGAAAACAGTTATGTCTTAGCTGAGTGGTTCTGAGAACAAGAAAACTCACGACAAAGCAACTCTATAAAGATATTGTAAATAAAAAATGAAACAATCTCAGAGACAAACTCTTTTATTTCTAGACGTTCATTATTTTTAGTGACTTCAGTCTGACTTAGATTTTAAAGTATTCATTTATAAAATTACTTTTGCTATAATCATTAGTAGAAAATTAATTGGAGTACCTACTAATTAGGTTCACCTTTGAACAAATAATATTGATCATTTTACTTATATAACTAACAGTACGTCCTGTGGAATATTTATAACTATATAATTTTATTAGGTCAGCTTTTCATCATGACATTTGGCTAACTTTGATTGCGTAAAATTCTGAAAATAGCCTAATTTCTACTATACATTTTGAATTACCAGCATTCAAAATGTATAGTAGAAATTAGGCTATTGTGAATCTTGGTAAAGGTAAGTAGCTTGTTATGTAAAATCCAAATACAAAAAATATATAAATGCAAAAAAGGTTTATTGGCATTTAAAAAAATAATATTTTAATATACTTCACTGCGGTTTATATTATGAAAGTCTCCCCACCGCGTCTGTCTGTCTGTCTGATCGCGATGAACTCAAAAACTACCGAACAGATTTTCATACGGTTCCCACCAATGGACGGAGTGATTCATGAGGAAGGTTTAGACGTATAGTTCGTTAAGGTTTTGTGTAAATTGGTTGAAACATGGTGACGATTGTTGAAGATGTCGGAAAAAATCATGCATGCCGACTGGGAGCTTTATCGGCACATAGAGATCCACCTGGATTAACATAGGGCAATTTTAATCCCGGTAGCATGTTCCCGTGGGATATTTTCCAACATACACGCGGGTGTAGCCACGGGCAAAAGCTAGTTACAAATATTTGTACAGGCGCCAGCACATCAAGCTACGTTAATCTGTCAAATTTCTTTAATAGATTTTTAACTTTATCGCTATAGCATTAGGTTCAAGGTTGATTGGGAAAATTTGACAGTTTCGGGTACCTTGATGGGCTGGCGTTTGTACTCTGACCGTTGACCCCTAAACCATGAAAGGCTTATATCTTGGGTGTCAGAGTGCGATTGAGTTTACAATTCTAGTCTAATTAAGCAGTTAATACAGAATATTGATATCAATACAAATACGATACTCAATGAAGTAGACTATGACTAAATTTCCTTTGAACAGCAAGGTAAACTATTTATATTGAGGATCTTGGGTAGGTACGTCATTAGTGCTAATTGAGATTGAGAGTCGGTTATCAGGGTGACACATACTGTAAATAGGTGGGGTTTGCTTTTACCTGCTAAAATTGGTAACCATTAAGTCAAATGACAATAATACGTGCCCAAGTGAGATTTTAACTCCTAGAGACTTGAGTTCTCAATGCAAAACTTTGTTAACTTACAACTATAAAACATTGAGAGCTATATATATGAGCCGTTTAGTTTTGAAACACAGAAAAGCCTTGGGGTGCGACTGCTTATCGAGTATTTACGGGACATCGCCAAGCGGTTGGTCTACTCGTCACGTGTCCAGTATACCTATTTTTATCACAAAGAATCAGCTTTGCCATCCAACGTGGTAATGCTGCAATCTTTTTGGGCACTTATCCCATTGGCAGCGATGCGGACGAATTTTTTGATGCCCAATGAGCTCCTCTCTTTTTATTTTATTATATACTTGTGTATAATATATATTTTTTTGTGTTACGTTGTAAATTGTAAAGCTTTTAGTAAGTTAGTAACAATTTAAATATCAAAACCCCAAAGCGAAACAGACTTAAATAACGTAATAAATATAACCGAAGGGATGAGACTGCTTAGCATAATTTATAGCTGGTTTCCCTAACGCCGCCAATTAAATGTATATTAGTTTACGCTAAAGGCACATTTCTCAACATATAGGCAAAGAAATTCCTCGAACAAACTCGGCGCTCACGTTTCGAAGAGTGCCCGTACGCAAATCCCTTTGGGTGTAAAAAACGAAGGTTTGAAAAGCCAAACTTACCGAAACGTTTTTAAGCTGTTTCCCCGAGATATTGGCGGTCGACGAGGCTCCAAGAGCATTTTTCACAGAGTCCCCGGATGTAGGTTTGACTAATATATAACATCGGACATTTCGGACGCCGAAATTCGATCGTGGGCTATCTTTTAGATTATGTGCACTAATTCCTATTCAAGCTTCGGGTAGCTTTGTGAAATGGAGCTTTTGAGCTCCGTATTTAGGCTTTATAAAGGTAAAGGTGTAGTGGCGTAGTGCTTTGGTGAGATTTCAGTGATATGACTGTATGATACATGTACGATCATTTTATCAGATTGTTGAGAAAATCTATTCCAAATTCTAAAGTTTTCTTCTAGTAGAAAAAGGAAATTCTTCTTTGGACTTTTTGGTAGGTATATTTAAAACGGCACAAGTAATAAATCATAAGATTGGAATTATAATAAAATGGAAGAAGAGCTGATAAAAAATATGATAGCGTCCTTTTTTAAGATAGGTATTATGTATGATGAAACGGCTTGGTACGTTCGGCGGTATTTTCAATCCCTCTATTGAATTTAGCTGACCTATACAAACACAACTTGGATTGGCTCAAATTACCAATTTTGGGTGTTGCTTGATTACGAAAATAGTACACCCAACAATGTATAAGATTACATAATTTATAGCTATCTCAAAAGCAATGGAAACGATTCCTTTATTTGACTAAACGTGAGGTTGTGTCTGGATATCCGTTGGAACATTCCTATTGATGTCGCTAAAAGAAGAAAGTGGTTTTACATCAATAACCCAAAAGAATTCATAAATATAAGATAAGCGCGGACGAATTCAAGGAGAAACGTTTCAAAGGAGAAAAGTATTGAATAAATAAAGAAATCGACACGTTTTCGCGAACTCTCAATTTATCTAAGAAAATTTTATTCATATCCTGCGAGAGGGGACGGCTTCTGAGGATCTCGACATATGGACACATGTTGAAGACACATAAGCTTTACTTATTATTTTTCCATTCTTTATACGCCTCTTATCCGTCTTGAATACGCTTTGATACGATAATTATGTATGGAGCGCACCGTTTGTGCCTGATACGCGAGCTCGTCGTCTGGCGAAGTTGTTTTGTCACGAGTAGGTACGTATGTACATGTGAAAAGATTAAAAACTTTCTCCACAACGTCTTTGGAAGCTCTAAGCTCGCTGTCATAAGGCAAGTAAAAGCTCGAGTTGAAAAGCGGATTGGGCCCCTTAAGTTTGTTGCGAGGTAAAGTAATATTCTCGAAGACAACAACAAAAAAGAAAATCCTTAACCGTGCACTCCGTTCAGAATATTAAAACGTTCTCACTAATACTTCTGATTAAGTTTTCTCTCAATGTTCCTCCCTGCAAGCCGGCACGCTACACACTCTACCTACCACGACAATATTATACTTTGTTAAATTACATTGTATCACCAGTATTTTTTTTCTATAGATATCATCAATCATAAGTCATCAATCATAATGGACAGTTAACTGTTAAGTTAATCGTATCAAATACCATTGGTGAAGGATTTTTCAGTATTTATTTTTGTCTGTGCTAAAATACCAATCAATCCAATCCAAATCCAATACCAATCTCTTTGATTACTTATACCTACGTAGTGCAGCGAAAAAAAGAAAAACACGGACTCTTCGCCATATTACTCATATTCATTCATAATGTTATCCTTTTATGATTCTGCCAAAGTGGCCTTTTTGGCCCCTGAACTTTGTAGACAGATTTTTGATTTTTTTCAAATATATATTTTTTCAAAGTGGGTGTCTTCCAGAAAATATTGTAAAGAACAATGAAACTATTCACAACACTGTTTCTACGTAAGCCTTTTTATCCGAGGGGATTCTCTCAGAGGGTACGCGAATCCGTGCCCTGTTCTTATAATTTCCTTGAATGGTGAACATTTGATTTAAGTACCGTCCCAGGGCCAACAACGACTCTCTGGGGACCGCCCCGACTATTTCCTTTTGTTTTTGTGCCGCTTTTTTAACAACTTTTTCTCAAAAGGATTCGCTAAGAGGCCAGTACGAATGCGGACGTTTAAAGCAAATCCAGTGATTAGAGTCAAACGATTGACGTTCACTATGGGATTTGGTGAGAAGATTAATGGAAGCTATCGAATGGTAATTACGGAAATGAAACGTGTAAGTTATGCAAATAGTGACCAGCGAGCTTTCGCATTAGAAACTAATAGTTTGAAAGATCAATTTAGTTAAGATATGGCTTTTGAGCACTAAGTCTTGCAGTTGTAATGCTTTTTAGGGTTCTGTACCTCAAAAGGAAAAACGGAACCCTTATAAGGTCACTTCGTTGTCCGTCTGTCTGTCCGTCAGTCAAGACCCTTTTTCTCAGGAACGCGTCGAGTTATCAAGTTGACATTAATATCAAATACTGAAGGCTGCAATTCCTTGAAGCAGTGAAAAAATCAAACTTCTAAGTCAACGCAATCAAAATATACGGGCATTTATGTTTCGTACTTCCAGTTGACCTAGAATCATGAAATTTGGCAAGATGCAATGTCATGTAGCACAAGTAAAGGAAAAAATCCGAAATCCGTAAATTTGTAAACTTTACATACTTACAAATTTGTACGGAGCCCTCGGTGCGCGAATCCGACTCGCACTTGACCGGGTTTTATTAACCAATAATGTTCGGTAATATAATTATTATGTAAAACTGCAAATGTTTTTATTAATTTACATCAAGTATTGTGCTATTGGTTGCACATGGATTGGGAGGTACAATTGAGCGGATGCGAGTGGTACTCAGCACAAAGGCTTAACAAGCCAACTTGCTCGGTTTTGTGCATACATAACCCCGCCGTTATTAATCGTACGGCGGCGGCAAGTTTATGCTGAGCCCGCACTTACCTCGCGATTCGGCACTACATTGTTAAAACTACAGCGCGGAAAACACCGCGCTGCAATTCCTTGTTACGTATGAGCAGTGTACATTATTTCGGAACTCTCGCTATTTTTATTAATTTAAACACGACTTTAGTTTCAATCTCGACCTTGTTTCAAACTTACCTTACGAGCGTCACTTTTTTCAAAATTAACGAGAAATAAACATCCTTATGCGAGTAAAATGATCAAATACTAAAATAAATTCATAGCACGAAGTTTGTAGACAAACGATTTGGCAACCTCGCCAAAACATCACGATTGTTTTCCATGCCAATACCGTGGATAAATGAATATTCAATAATCAATTATTATACCTTTAATTTTAGAGCAAAGTTTTTGTGTTGTATTTCCCGATTTGTGAACATATTCGTTGTTACGCATAGTTTTACATAGTTTGCAATGGCTCTGGAGATTTTTTTAGGAAATAAAAGAGGTCAGTGTGGCAACGCGAGCGTGCAGTGTGCGCGGCGGATTCCTACCGATGGTTGAATTTGCACCGATGTCGTAAGCTGCGCGGCCGGCGGGCCGTGTCCCCGTGTGCGCCCAGTTTATTACCGCAGATGTAAAGCTTACTTGTTAAGCGGAACACATAGTGAAAAACAAACGGAGCCGTCGTTTGCCAACATGGCTCCGGGACTTTACTGTCCAAATCAGGCTATGCTTTTTTGCTGCGAGTGTACAACAAAATGAGTACCTAGAATCTTAGTGAAATGTTTCTAAAACATTACATGAATGATAATTTATAGATGATTTTATTTAGGTAGGTTTGTACAAACACATTTACACGTCAATCCAATCATATTTTAAAAACAAGATATGTTCGATGTTTCCTATTTGACTACTCTGAAAAGAAAGTCCGAAACAAACTCAGAGGTCATTCACAGTCACGTTTAAAGTACAGACTTCTGTTGGTCAGAACATGTGTAGACTATGTAGATTGGTGTCTGAATTGGTATTTTGAGGAAACAGACAAAATAAAGTATTACATTTTGTGGTTATGATTTAGTAACTGTCTCCACATTAACAGGCAGGCAGCTGACACAATAGCATCATCTGCACGCATGTTGTGACGAGATACGAGACGGCTCGACTGAAAGCGGTATTGGCTCGTAGTATTCACGTTCATGGTCCACTGACTGCTGTCCATTCAACCATTTGCCCATTCCGCCTCCTACGAGAATTGCTGCATTTGAAATTCACTACAAATTATCTGTCCATAACAACCATAACGAGTTTACTGCTTTTTTCATAGAGTTTGATATACTTTTCGTTGATAAACAGGTTATTGATATACAAAAATCCAATTTCTTTTTGTAGAACTATTTTCTTTATGCAATCGAAACTTTCAAATTAGAATAATAAAGATCTTGATGAAATTACCCTAATTCGAATTATGTAAATATATTCTTCAAATCCTTATCAAAAGTACATTGCTACGGCGTAGCGCAATGTTCGTAGCGGTGATACAAAAGCTACGATTTTAGATAATTACCGAATTTTAAGATAATACCGAAATTTAACATCGTGATTGATCCTTTAGTTAACAATACTATTTATGTTTAAACGTTGATTTTAGTTTTCATTATAATAATTTGAAACGTCGTTAAAAGTTAATTGCCTATATCAAATAGTTCCTTCTCCGAAATCTATTTCAATTCTTTGATATTGCATAAGAAATGAAAATTTACGAAATAGAGGATCAAGCTTTATCAAGGAGAAGGAATATAAATATTAAAGTTGTTGAGTTGCCCACTTAGTCTTACTAAATAAACAAGACGATTACGAAGAAATGTGAATATCGATTGTGATTTAATATAGACAACGTTGATAAAATAAGTTTATGTAAATTCTACGTGGATCAAAAAGCCGGTTAGAATTTGAATATTTCAATTAAAATACTACAAGAATGTCTTTTGCATGACAGCCTCAAAGAGAATGATCAAATTTTAGGGAGTGGTGGCAATAATAAGGTGTAGGGAGGTAGTTGTTAAGAAAAATTGCTCGACAATTTCTTTGAATATTGTTTCGGACTAAAAAATTGCTGAAAACCGATTCGCGAGTACGTACCTCCCTTTTTGTTTCCTCTTGAACCTTTTATACCCTCTTTGTCCGTCGAACAAACGGTTCTTAAATCTTTAAAGCCTACGAAAAATTTAGCGAAATGTAAAAGTATTGTATGAATTCATTCGCTCTTCATTGCATGCTGAAATGAATTAAGCTAATTTAACTTTGCATGTTTATTGGCCAGTTGTTGCAGGTTGTGAACTGGCAGTCGGTAATTTATTTGTTTAATAATTAATCACTATTAACTACGAGTACATACTCCATTGTTCATTCGTAGCTTCACCGTTACGTCCGTTCGCAGATACCTCTGATTTTGCTGTCAATATCACTCTTAAATCTCGTGACAAGAAGGTTTTGGTTGCTGCAACTGTCAAGTCTGTCAATATCACAGTGATCTTTATTGTTGTTGTAATAAGGTTATCGTTGGGCTGCAGCGATTAGAGGTAAAATAACTGTGAAAGGACTGCAGCTTTCTAATACGCATTATACTCTTTTTATTTTAATGATGATTGTTAAGACAGAAATACAAAAAGGTCTTTTTCATTAAGGTTCTACACACATTTTACGTTCAGCTGAAATCGACACTTCTTACTTCAAAATAAATAATGAACAATTTATGTTAGGTAACAATTCTAAAATAACCGTATAGCATGTGTGATTTCAATCATCATAAAATCAACAGAACGTTATAAATTTTATATTATGAAAATATACTTTTATGTATATACTAGCTGTGCCCGCGACTTCGTTCGCGTCGATGTCGGAAAACAATAATGTGTCGCTTAGGAAAGGTGTAATTACTACTCCTTCATTGAAAAGGAAGAATCTTCCGATCTTGCCTGGTGGGGAGCGTTACCTGGGGTTCTCTACCACAGGCCTTTCGACTGCAGTCACTGCGCTGCGTCTTCAGGGTTCATAATGTCAATGCAACGAAGTGTCACTTTGATTTTTGAGAATAAATAAAAATGAAAGCGCTTGGTCGAGGCTGATTATCTGACCAAACAGCCATATGTCTATAAAATATCTTAACTTTGATTTAGCCAAGATAAACTTTGCTAAAGAGTGTATTTATTTATACATTCAAGTCGTTGTAGTAAATTATTTTTTCCAACACGGTCTTCAGGGCTGCTTAAGTTTACTTTTTCAAGTTTCAAAATACTAAATGGTATAAACTAAATCATACGTACATAAATGTCTTTGATAAATGCTACTAAGATTGAACAAAGAATTTATAAAGAAATACTTAATATTTATTATGAAGAAAGACTTAAATCTATATGTAGCCACTTACATGTCCCGCTATCCGCGTGACGTCACATTGAATGTCCCAGAACATTTTTTGTCGACGCGCGACCAGGCTTGATTAATCGGAATATTTACCTAAGTGGAGTAAAACAAGATGAAAACGATTAGAAATTCTATATCATGTAAGTAGGTAAATGCCCGTACACTGTAAAGCTGTAAGCCTATGGAAGTTCTAAGGATTACTGACATGTCTATTTGTACACAAACGGTAGCTTTTATTTGTGCCTTCATTCGCACGGATTTGTGGCTTTCGAGCTGTGACAACATTATTGATCAGTTGAACGTGATTGAGAAACAAAGGGAAATATATTCAACAATAACATTTTCGGATTTATGATAATATTGAGGATAAACAGATTTGCAATATATGAAGGATTGGTGTGACGTGCAAGGAATTGGCAGCGCAAACTCGTCTCGCGGCCTCGCGGGTGTCATCCCTCATGACACCAAATGATGTAAGAGATTCATAATAATACATAAATATAATGTAATAGACATATTATAAATGTATACGAAGTAAATGGTGGTAAGAATCGTAGCAGAGCGTTCTGTACTTTCTGCTTGGCCATGGTCCCAAGATTACGACAGTAATAATTATGATACGTACATGAACTCACGCCGAGTTCTTGTACGTATGATTATTATTATCATAAAGTATCTTACAAAAATCTCCAATACTATAGAATAGCAGGTATGTACAGTCAACTATATCCGACGATCCTGCATACTTATCTCTTTTGTTGACTGTACATATATTCGTAATTAAAATAACAACAAACGAAAATACTAGTCTCCTGTACAGGCTGTACCTACATATACGAAGCCTACTATTTTAAGCAGAGCGGGTTTAACCTGAAGCCCAGTTTTAAAGTGGGCGGAGGTATACTGCAGTGGGTCCATACAGATTTTAAGTATGATAAATGCAATCCTAAATGTGCAAGTATTTACTGGACTTTATTCGATCTCCTAGAGTTCGCAATACTGAAACAAGATCAATATTATTCCACCAGTAAAGCTGAAACAACGTGATAATATACAATGTACAAATTATTTACCAATTGACCGCGACTTTAACGTGTAATTAACTCTGTGTAATTACTTGGCTGATCTAAATCGGGGGCTAACGTGAAACCGTAATTGCGTAATAATACAATTAATAATTTTGTATGCGCTACCGGTATTAACTTTGACGTAGTAGCAACATTGGGATGCAAACACGCCGCGGTGGTATGCGGACTGTGTTAGAATTTCCAATAGGCGAAAATTGGATATCTATTTAGATATTTTATACACAAATAATTTATGTTTTCATAGGAGAACTTTAGGACGCTTATAAATCTATTTATAAGCGTCCTCAATTTGTGTGTTGTTGTTATTGTAATTTTGAATAAAATAATCCACCAGTTTTTTTGTTTAAAGCGTCCTTGTTTTTTTTTTTCTGTTCATGGGAAAGGCAAACACAGAAACGGGGTTTAGAAGTTCTGCTTAAATAGGATCATGTCTTCAAAAGTAATTCTTATTACCTGGAACCGCGCTTGGTTTATTCGAGATTATTGGTTATGCTTGAATTTTTCTTAACAGTATTAACAGGCATTCGCGAATAATTAAAAACAGGACAAACTACACTCTTCCTTGCTGTTTTAACTACTCCAGGCTATTTTAAGACGCACTGCAACAGTTAGCTTTATTATTGTTCTCTAGGGTAACATAGAAGGTATATATACGAGAAACTGGAGAATTAAATAGTGTAAAACGAATCTAAATACGTATAGTGCGGCGTGTAACTGGGTTAATTAGTGGTGTTTACTTGCATCAGACATGTAATGTTACGGCACTGCTGCACTTTCCTGAATGAATAAATTAGGCTGTGACCCAAGTAGCACATTTGCCTTGTCTAAAAATCTAGACAAATTATTGTGCCAAATGTTTGTCTTTGTATCTAATTAAAATGCCATTACATAGCCGCAAAAACAAAATAAGTGTTTGTGGGTCATACGTTTTTATAAATGAAACAAGTGCTCACTCATCAGTAATTTATTTTAATTTCAAAAAGTTTGCTTCCATATTTATTATTTCCCCATTGTATTAAGGTAAAAAGCGATACCTACGTGTACCTACTTGTAGAGGTGGCAGTAGACATTAAGCTCTCTCTCTAAACGGTCGTTTCAGCTTGTTACGTTTCGTCTACTAAAACAGCCGGCTAAGTCAGGTAATAAAATTTAGTCCGGCGAACAATTCAGAGGACGTTAGTACCAAATGAATGCTCTAGTTCTATCATAAATCACAAGTTTTAATGGTTATTTATTCTGACTGTTCGAATCGAGCGATGGCAATCAGTCGGAAGACTATTTTTATGACCTGTACCGGATGCGCCATAAAGCGAAGCATAAAATCAGTAAGCCTCCGAGGGAGAAATATAAAAGTAAATAACACTTAGATTGGAGATTTAGGCACCGGTGCAGAGGGCGAGACATCCGCTCGCCGCTCCAATGAGCCGTTAACTCAGGGAACTCCGTATTACATTGACCCGCACTTTTGATCATTTTAATGTACCCGATGAGGAAAATATTATAGATATTTTTCCTGATTCCGAATATATATGGAGGTAAGTCCCGGATTTCATCCTCTTCAACGCAGAATATTTTTTTGTTTTGTATACATACTTGACTGACAAGGGTTATCGTAATCAGGAAGAGAGAGAGAGAAAGGGAGAGCCAGTAAATTGTTGATTAATATAATTTCTTACGGGTAATATAGTAAAAGGTTCAGAAATCATAATTTCTAGTTACTAATTCATTGTTTTTACTGAAAATATTGATAGTTGTCTGAGGCTTCACTTTCTCGGAAGCTTTTGCTTCGCAAGGAAATAAACAAGAAGAATTATTCAGGTCTTTTCAGATAGACCCTCCAAATCTATGTTTTATCTCTAACTTTCCTGCCAACAACTGACCCCGGGGAAAGTCCCCGTGGACGTTACAAACCCTATGATAATGAGGACGGTACTACTAAGCTGATAGTGAAGGTTCATATTAGCCTGATAAGCTGAATTTATGTGAACCCCTAACAAACTAACAAAATATAGAACATCGATGTTTATAACAGTGTTGCCGATATCATTACACTAACCTAGTTACGATACTATTGATTCAAACAAAGTTTTGGAAAGAGGAACTTCTGTTAACTCGTAAATTACGTTTTCCTTGTATCTGACGATCTTACAAATATTAGTAAATTGCTTAACTGATGAATCATGTTTCCAATCAAACTTTAGTTATACCTACCTACTTCTGAATATAGGTACACAAACCATCAACAACTCCTCCTTAATAAAGCCATAAAAGGTCACGAATCTGTCTTCCGCCCAATTAAGTGGTTTCGTTTAAACTTTGATAATGATTACGTATTCATTGAAAATTTCACTGGATCTGTGAACGGCGTAATAAACTTCAAAACAGATAGTTATCTATTTGCCTTTAGCTTGTAGCAGCCGACTGTAAATATCCATGTTTCCTCGTCTGTCATTGACATTGACGGTGTTCTTAATGGTTCGTTAATTCGAGCGTCGCTAAACGTTCGTATTGATCGGTTTTATTGTTTTGACACAAATCAAGTAGGGTTTACAAAAATACATGACTGTTTAAATAACACACAATCTTCATGAATATTCCTCGTACATCATCTAGCTACCTAATATTGTGTGCAAAATATAGGAATACCACTATGTTCGTTCACCTTGATTGTGTACACATTAGCGGCTCAAGTTTTCGGGACCGCTTGTCAAAGAGCCGTAGATAAAGTCGCCGCGCGGATCACCTCGTAGGTACCTACATCAATCACCCTGACATGACTCCAGTTGTTCGCCCAAATGGATTATAGGAAGTCGGCGCCCCGCCCGCCCGAGGTGAGTTTCAGATTTGCCTCGCGTCACCTACATGTAAACATTATTTGCCAAAGTGATGCGGTGACACGGCTAACTTTACCGAAGGATATCTTTACACCATTTTTTGGGTATCGTCATCCATATGCGAGACAGGGACATGTGTATATAACAAATACTTTGAGTCCTTTTATTCATACCCTTTGTTGACACTTCGTCGAAAGAAAAGTGAACGGAAGAAAGTTGTAAAGGTTCGTGATTATTTATGAGATCATTAGCGGGCCACTCCATGTCTTCGAATCTTGATCACGTTTTCAAACGGGACTCGATTGGGATTGGGATTCGAGGTCGACCAATTATCATAATAAAGTGGCGCATTTCCTTTATAAAGTAGGTTCGTGTTATTACCGGGGACAATCGTAAATTATTCAGTGAATTTATATATTATTACTTCAACAATAATTAATTCGTGGCTAGCCAGGTCACGGGTTCAAGGTCTGCTGAACTGTAATTTTTCAATATTTTTCTAAGCCCTGCAGGAAAAAGGCATTCATTCATTCACAAAAGGTATTTGGAATGTCGAAAACCTCAAAAGATGAAAAGGCCGTAAGTACACATAAAACAGTTGAAGGACTACACTCGAGAGAAATAAATTAGGGTCACATAAAGATACCTAAAAGTCTCGAAAACTAAGAATGCTAGCTTAATGAAATAAATCGTGTTTAATAGACAATTAAATGTTCCTCAAATGAAAGTAATAAAATGTAGGTGTCACTTTGTATTATATTAGTTCTTCTGCCCGCAATTTCGTCCGCGTGAAATTCGTACTTTCCTCTAAAAATTTCGAAAATGTATATTTATGGTCTTTATCATTTGTAGATAAATAAGTTTTCGGGCGAATTTTTGAGTACATAGATAAAAGCGATCAGATTTTTCAAATAAACTCAAAAACCCATACTCATTTTCGAGTTAATAGAAGCAAACAGTAAAATCCACCCCTTAAACTTTATTATCCTTTTCCACCTTGGTAGCAGTCGATTTTTGAAAAACCCTAAAATACTTACCTTAAAGTATTCATAACTTGACTCAAAGATTATTTATACCAATTTTCGAGTCAATCAAGCCACGCAGTAAAATCATCCCCTGTAAAATTTACTACCCCTATTCACCCTGTCAGGGGTAGATTTTCGAAAAACCCTGATACACAATATTCATTGTTAGTTTTAAGTATAAATACTGAGTTTCGAGTTAATCGAACAGCGCGTTAAAATTCGTCTATACAAATTTTAACACCCCCCAATCCCCCATTAGGGGGTAGTTTAGAAAAACAAAAAATTCCAATCTTCATAGTTTACTTAGATAAGTATTCGTGCCACGTATCAAGTTTATTAACTTAAGGAATAAGATTTTTCGTACAATCAAAATCCCTCCTTTTCACTCCTTTAGGGGGTGAGTTTTGGAAAATCCTTTCTTAGCGCACACCTACATTATAATAGCTATATGTGTGCCAAATTTCAGTATAATCCGTTCAGTGGTTTGAGCTGTGCGTCGATAGATCAGTCAGTAACGGTTACCTTTTATATATATAATATATATATAATAAAATATATGATATATATATAATAAAACATATAATATTATACATAGAAAAATACATAAACAAAAAAATAACCAATCTCATCTTATAATAAAAATATAAAAGCAATTTTTATGTGACCCTAATTCATTGCTCTCGAGTGTAGCTTGTGTGCTACTATTGTATTGCTATTTTTTTTACATTCTTTGTTGTTTGTTATGTTTCCTAATTCGATTAAATTATAAATTTCAAATATCCAGTAGATGTAGACACCCAGGAACGACATTAAATAATTTATTAGAACAGCAAATATTAATAAGTGAATGCAACAATTTAAAGACTATTATTTATGTAGTTTGTACACATTAATCGCTGATGCATTTACCTGTCTGTACTTATGTATGTGGACATTAGTCAAACCAGCTGTTAAGGCTCGCGCCAGCCTCGAGTCAGTGCACGTTAATAGCGTGATAGGGAACGGAACAATTAGGTACGTGTGTAATACAATGGTAATACATCATCGCCCGCTATATGTTCATTAAATTCACGTAGCTGATAAACATTAAAATCTAATTACTCTGCTACTTCTAATAGCAACATTGATGTCCGTATTTGCCTATTCTGTTGTTCACTTAAACTTCGGCCAGCACTATTTAAGTATTATCTACGTAAATATATGCATACAAAAAATTTAAAATCGTTTTATGATTTCTGGATGTAAACATCTCGGATCTGTAGTAAACTTCAAAGGCGCAAATTACGCGGGAAAATGATAGACGAAAAATTATTTTCGAAAAAATTCAAAAGATCCAATTAGCCCCGAGCACTCGAAAGGGTTTGCGGAATAGAACGAGCAGTGACTAGCGAATATGGACGACGCTAAAATACGGGACGAATTTATATCCACAGCCATAACTGATAGAATAAATTATCATGGGAAACGTTTTTTGGTAAACCATCGCTGCCTTGTATAGTGAAATTTAGGGATAATAAACTTGATCCGCTTTCTACCCTTTTCACTTGCTAGCCTTATGTACCAGTATATAAAAACTAGAACGGCGGCTTACAATTGAACTTAACTAGGGAGGCAACTTCGATGACTGCAATTAATTTAACTTTAACGATAATAGTTATCTTCCGTTTCAGTAAAGTGTAAAGTTTCGTGGTCTTTAATGGTATGCATATATTGAGTCCCATAAAAGGGCAATATTTTAACATAATATGTCACTAGTTAGTTGATGTGAAGTTAACAACATTTATTTAATTGAAACAAAGACAAAATTATAAAAAGAGTTCGCCGTTGTGTAAAAAGTAATTACAATTTACGCAAAGATCTGTAACCGTATATTTTGTATACCTAGTAGGTATTTAGGTATAAGTTCGGGTTAAAAGATCAGTTACAATAGGAACCAATCAATAATATATTTTATCCGTTGCATCGATAACCAGTTAGTGCACAATGGACACTCAACGAGGGTCAAGTGGTCGCGAGGGGGAAATTTAATTTACTGTCGGGAATCGGGATCCCCTGTCGGAGTTTGTGCCGCAACCGACTTAATTATTTTCGCATCTATGAATTACAACAATATCGTATTGTTGTTGCTTCACCCAGATATTTTTAGTTTGGAATATTTGTGGAAATATAAAAATAATGTCAAAATTTTTACTAAGTACTATACTTATTTCTATTCTTAAGTTACTTAAATGGTTCTAAACTTCTAAAGGTTATTTTATTTTTAAATTGGTTTGTTAGTAAAATTTGCTGTTTTTGTTACCACCCACAAAATATTATCCGAATTAATGAAAACGGTTAATACGAGTGGGGGCGGATTATGTAGGAACTCGTTTGTCACTTGAGACTGATCGGCAAAAAGTCAAAGTTCAAACAAACGCTGAAAATTTATTTCAGTCATTATTAATTCGCTCATAGACAAACTAAAGTCAACCCTGAAAGAATATTTGTGTTGCGTAACGAAAGCACAACATTTATACGGACAGGAATCCAAGATGGTAAAAAGTAGGTAACCTCTCAAGGGGAAACCCTAATTTCTACCGGATTAAAATTAGGGCTCCCTGGAGATAAGCAAAAAACCAAGTTTGCGCGAACGAAGCTGCAAGCGGGAACTAATTATGATGTATATTTAAACTACTTGTTATCAGCTCCTTAATATTTTGTTGTACAAAAGGCTTAGAAGTAGCTGGCAAGGATTAATGGAGCCAATCTGTATTAATTTAGAGAGGAAAATCCGACGCGGATGTTGGAGTATTTTCGATAGTGTGAAAATGCTAATAAATAAGACTTTTCTTGAAACATCGCCGATTCTACAGGTTTTTTTACTAAGAAAGAGCTACCTACAACGAGAACTCACATAAATTGCCCATACAGCATAATATAAGTTTCACATCGTTATAGCACCTATCCAAGCTATATCGAGATAGATAAAATATATGCATCTGGCGAGGCTGCGGGCGAGAAAAGCGAGCGCTCAAATTGTGTTCGTACATTTCTAAAAGCCCCGTTGCGAATACGGCACAACAAAGTTTGTAGATATTTATCAAATCGTCTTTTCTGTTTCGACCAAACCGAACGAAACAGGTATCTTACATTTTGGTGCTATTGCTATACGGATGGGTTTATAAATGCCACAAAATTGACATTGTTTGTATTTTCTGCCTTTTATTGATTTGTTAACTTTAAATGGACGAATGCGTACTGCAGTAGGTAGTGTAGGTAGGTAAGTACCTACACTACGTAAGATGTTCATAAGATGTTAGTGAAGGGGATGAAGTAGACAGATGATAAGTGGACTTACCCATTGAATTAAAACATAAATGTTTTTAATTCGATAATACCGGAGTGCCTTTAGTAATTGGGTTGTGGAGGTCAGATAGTCATTCGCTCCATGTAAAATACTGGTATTCAGCTGCATCCGGTTAGACTGGAAGCCGACCCCAACAGAGTTGGGAAAAGGCTAGGCTGATGATGATGATGAATAAGGCACTTCAAGGCACTCCGGTGCCTTGAAGTATGCCAAAAAGCGAAAATGGAAATGGACAGGCCACGTAGCGAGGCTTACAGACCAGAGATGGATCGTAAAAGCAACACTGTGGAGAGGCCCACAAGGAAAAAGAAACGGAGGAAGACCACTGACACGTTGGGAAGATGGGATCAAACGGCCCAAACTAGAGCCACATAGCACAAGACCGAGACAAATCCAAGCCCTGGGGTTCTTGTAGAAACAGAAATAGAAAAAATGAATAAAACTAAATCGTAATTTAAATTAATCTAAGATTTCTTAAACCATTACAACATACCTAGAAACCAGAATTAAGAAAGTCGTGTATATGGGAAGAAATAAAATGCTTTTTTATTTTATTTATTTATTTAATACAGAGTTATTAAAGCTGTCATGTCCTCACTTATTAAAGATAATTCAAACGCATAAACGCGTCTCCTAGAATCAAATCCAGATATTAAAACGAAAACTACTAAAAGTTTTGGAGATCAAAGTTATAAAACTAACTACAAGTTTTATTTCTATTTGTTTTTAGGGTTCCGTACCTCAAAAGAAAAAACATAACCCATATAAGATCACTTCGTGGTCTGTCTGTTTGTCCGTCAGTCAAGACCCTTTTTCTCAGGAACGCGTGGAGTTATCAGGTTAAAATTAATATCAAATACTCAAGGCTGCAATCCCTTGGAGCAGTGAAAAAATTAAACTTCTAAGTCAACGCAATCAAAAGATATGGGCGTTTATGTTCTGAAATCAAAACATACTTTCTGTTGACCTAGAATTATGAAATTTGGCAAGAAGCAATTTCATGTAGCACAAGTAAAGGAAAAAATCCGAAAACCGTAAATTTATAGTTACATTACAAAAAAAAATTAAACTACATATTTACATAGGTAACTACAAATTTGTACGGAACCCTCGTTACGCGAGGCGCGTCGTGCGCGTTCTCGTTAAGTGCGAGTCGGAATCGACTCGCACTTGACTGGTTTTTTTAAACTCGTTTGCTATAGTTTCGAGAAATGCAGCTTATATTTCCACTTGCTGTCCTATTCAATATAAAAAGTTTATATTTAATGAGATATTAGAAAAAGAAAACGTAATAACGAATTAAAAATAAAATATGTGGTTTCCCTAAATGGTAAATGGTTTAACATTTTAGTTATTATGATTCCCAAGCCTGCTTGGGTTTTACTGTTTTAGAATGAAATGTTTTTCTAATTATTTTTCAAGATAAAAGTTCCCTTTTTTAGTTATTAGACTAAAAACCAACATTTCAAATGACCACAGTAATCGGAAAAGCCTATGTATACGTTATATATAAATAATAAAGTAATAATAAGTTCACACTGCTGGGGCACAGACCTCCTGTCTTCAAGAGGGATTGGGATTAATCTACTAATCCATGCGGGCCCAGTGCGGGCTGGTAGATGTCACATGTCTTTGAATTTTTGGTTCTGCATGCCGGTTTCCTCACAATGTTTTCCTTTGCCCTTTATAGAACAGTGGTGATGAAATGATGACGCTCAAACGGCTGGACCAATTTTGATAAAATTTTGTATGGAGGTAGCTGATATCCTGGATTAACCCGATATTCCCACGGGATCGAAACTTATGCGGGTGAAACCGCAGGGCGCAGCTAGTTTTTTATATAACTGTATGTATTCGTGTTTGTGTTAGGAAAATATTTCCTACATATAGCATGTATATTTCCCTGTTTAGGCATGGTGTTTGTTTGATTTGAAAGCACATTTTAACGGATTTATTTGTTCCACGTAAACGACATGTGAAAGCACTTATCTGTGAGGTGATGTTTTTTTTTTCTTAGACATTTTATTGTTATACGCTCTACATGCTTCTTTCTTAGAAAATATTATCTGTGGCATGTTTGAAAAAAGGTTGACATGGTGCCTTCATGTATCGTGCCTAGTTCTTCCTGTAGTTGCCTTTGGCCATAATTACCAGGTTATTATGCTTAAGTAGTAATTATGTTTTCAAATACATAATGAGGTATGTAGTAGTACCTACATACTATTATACTAATATCGTGTGGTACACCTTCCAGTTCTGGCACTAGAACCTACGATGCTAGAGACGAAGCCATGTAGGTATATGCTTATACAGCAAAAAGTATAAAAAAATCGTTTTAACCTGATTACCCCGGAAGAGGGAAACGTTGTCTTTATTTTTTCTTGTCTATTTGTTGTTTTTTGTTGTTGCTGTTGTAGTTGTTGTCTGTTGTTTCTTGTTGCTGTTGTGAGTTTGAACTGTTGTTGTTGGTCTTGGTAACACCATCGGTGTTGGAATAAAAAGAATACTAAACGTAAAATTATGTTTAGATACTTGTCAATAAATAAATGTAATTTTATCTATAAATCATGAATTCATGAGAAGGTAATACATAGTATACAATCGCAGCAAGTTATAATAAAAAGTTATCGGCACTAGACATAGACATATCTTGTGGTATTGTGGGTTACGCCTTCCAGCTCTGCCACTTGAACCTACAATGCTAGAGACGAAAAGGGTTGTACGTTGGTTTATAGAATTTCGTTTTACAATTTTACTCATATTATCATTTCATAGAATAATCAATATGCAGAAATGGTACTTTGAAAAAAAAATCTTTGTTTTTTGCTACAAATAAAATGTTGTGTGTCGATATTCATATCATAGAATAACAAATCAAATATTCTTTATCCTCATATTATTTAGTTAATATAAAGTTTATTACCAAGAAAAACATTTTATCGAGTGACAGTTTCTAAACGTTTCAATTCATATCTTTGACAAAATGCATACCCTCCTATAAAATTACAACACCACGTTCACAAAAACAATGCGGGTCAATTCTAGTCAAGCAGGAAAACAATCTTGTTAGTAACTTCATATGCACGGCATTCTTAAATTATACAGTGAGGTTGTATATAAAGTTAACTAATTGTCTTTAATAATAATAAGACGTAGTATGATGTAGACGTAGTCGTATTTCTGTCTACAGGGTTTAAAGGAATCTAACACGAAGGAGGTGACCTCGTTCGCTTGCTTTGCTCGCTCACTTGAGCCCCAGTCATCCCCTTCGAACCTAACCTGTCCGAATCGGGTCCCGAGGTCGCATCGCTCGCTCGCTCTTGCATCATAAGTTCTCAAGATCAATCTTGTGTGTTTCTGGGAATGAGTCTTGCACAGGGATGGCACGCGTGCCACGTAACTAAATAATTTGGTCACAGCATAATAATCAGGAAGTCATTTAGTTTGCAACAAGAGAAGTCGTACTAATTTGTTTTATTTAATTTAAATCTTCTTATGTATAAAAATCAATTGCTGTTCGTTAGTCTCGCAAAAATTCGAAATTGAATCGACCGATTGGGATAAAACTTTGGTAACTTGTTGTGTGCGCACCGGAGAAGGTTCCTAACAAAAAAACAATGTATTGCAACGCATTACTAGACATTAGCTAGTAAATATATAAAACTGCTTATTATGTTATCTAACATTACTGTTTATGAAAATAAAGAGTATTATTTTGAAAGTATATAGTTTTTTTTTCCACTAGACAAGATTGTTTGATCGCACGGCATGGCCACAGTTAATATTTATTTGGGAAAAATGGCACGAAGATGTATAGAGGTTCGCCATCCCTGGTCTAGCATAATGTCTATTTTTACATTTTCGTTGAAATAAAATACCATGAACAGAAGCGGTCGAAGTGGAGGTGCTTGGGTGAGGCCTATGTTCAGCAGTAGACGTCTTTCGGCTAAAATGATGACGATGATGAAAATACCATGGAAAAATACACCGAACAAACAATGTTCGTTAAAAATTATTCTACTGTTTGATAAGTTTGTTAAAAAAAAATGTGATTATAAAATTCATTGAATTTCATTCAAGTAAAAGTCGTTGAAACAATAATATTCGAAATAAAAATACAAGGTCGACATATTATATCAAACATTTACGAAACGAAATTCTATGTTTCTGCTGCGTAACAAGGGAACACCGACGAAAAACCATGTAGGTACAAGCTTGTACTGCGATATGTGTTAAAAAAGAATTACGTTTTAACCTGATTGCCCCGAAAGAGTGAAATGCTGTCTTTATTCATTCTTGTTGTTATGAGCTTGGACTGTTGTTGTCGTCTGTTTTTTCTTGTTGCTGTTGTTGTTATTGTTGTGAGTTTGGGATGCATGAAGAAGCCTCCTCGTGTCCAACCGAACGACCTTATTTGACTGGTCAATTCTTCCCTTGAGGTTACCACCTCAATTGAAGAATTGGCCGAACCAGGTTGGTCGAACCAGGCTGGTCGAACCAGGCTGGTCGAACCAGGCTGGTCGAACCAGGCTGGTCGAACCAGGCTGGTCGAACCAGGCTGGTCGAACCAGGCGGGCGTTAGCCCCGCCGGGCTAACGCCCGCCTGGTTCGAGCAACCTCCCACCGGAGTCCGGCGTCAAGCAGCCTGCTGTGTTTCGTCGATGCGTGGGAGGTCCAGTGCCTTAGGCATCTTCTGGGTACGCTCCTTCCATCGTAGACCTCATCCATCACTTTCCATCAGGCGTGATCGAGATCAAGAAAAGGCCCATTTAGCAATAAAAAAAAGAGCTTGAACTGTTGTTGATGTTGCTAACACCGAGAGAATAAAAACAATACTAAACGTAAAATAATGTTTAGAGACTTGTCATTACCTTAATGTTATTTTATGTATCAGTTATGAAGAATACTGTAGGTACATAGTCGCAGCAAGTTATACTAAAAGGTTATCGGCACTAGACATAGACATGTGTTGAGTTATTGCTTGTTGTCTTGACATTTTTGTTTTCGACTATATAAATTACTTTTATATATTTGAATCAGGTTGTTTCGTGTTTTAAAAGCATTTCATTGTTCGAAGCGTGCAACGTAGTTACGTCGAGAAAATGGAATGGTGCATTTCGCTTCCTGTGCCTTGGGCTGCAAATGAAATGGTTACGGAAGAATTTTTATGTTCACATTGTTTTCGAGAACTAAATCTGTTTGTTGTCATAGAAGTTTTAAAACAAAATTTTCATTTAAAATAAATGTTAATGGACATTTTCTAGAGCTTCTTATCCGGGTAAATTTGGCGACGTAATGGCGTAGATAAACCGACACCTTACCTATCGCTTACCCTTTGGGTGATCGAAAGGAAAAAAAAGGAATACGCAATTCCGCTATACAAAACAGATTTGATATATCCTTGTTCTGGCTGTTACATCAATCACGCGCCGCATTCTCGTCGCCGTCACTTGTGAAGCATAAATAAAGCATTGGAGGCTTCCGACATCCCCCGTATTGATGTATTCACAACACAAACTGGTTCCTACTTATTGTCAGAAACACCGTTTCTATAATGTAAAGGGATACATTAGATTCATCGCTTTCCGGTAACATTCGTATGGAATTATTATAGACGGCTTTTTATACGATGGAATTCTTTAGGTACTTACCTATTATTTGTGTGCGGTTTTTCTTCACATGTATATTTTATCTAAGTGACTTTTCGATTTGTGATCGTAATTTGTTTCGTTTTTTCTTTCACAGAGCTATAATAGAGCATAACATATTTCGACATGTGTATAAGGAAATAGTAAACATACTTTTGTTTTCCTTTTGTCTACTTACTACCTTTAAAAACCGTATCAAAATACCCACTCAAGAATTATTTGAACACGCTATCACGTAGCAATATTGAGGGCGAATATTCACAGTAGAAATGATGCAAAACAGAATATTTGTCCGGATCGAAGTGTGGGCGAATACGAATTTTATACCTGTGTTGGCTATCGGCTTAGTATTTTCAATTTTAAGTATAATGTTACAAGGTATTCAGTGGAATGAACGCTCTTTATGGCAGCTTTAGGCGAATATACCAAATACCAAGAATTTAAGTCCAATTATTTTGTACTTTGGTTACTCAAATGCACCTTTGCGATGTTTTCAGCTATATTTAAGTGTTATCCGATTAACCGAGGTCTAATTTGGCTGGCAAAGGTTCATGTTGCTTGCTGTCAGGGTACTCATTTAGCGATTAATGACGTGAATGTCAAATGTAATAATGAACTTGTTTGAATTACACGTTTTGATGTTACGATGTTATTATTCTTGTAACGAAACACTTTTGTTAGAACTTGGAACATTATAATTACAAAAGATCTTTGTTCGGCGTATCTGTTACGTCTGACTCGTGTAGGTAGCTACTTTCTGTTACAGATACTAAAATTATGTCTACTCAAACTTCAGCAGCATGTTTTTTATTAATATACGAAATAAATAAAACAAAGTTTACTTTATTTTCTTTTTACATAGGTATGTTACCAACTAGGTTTGGGAAGTTTTGACAGTCTCAAAGTCTAAGGATACGAGAGAGCGAGATCAATAGAATAGAGAGAAGAGAGAGAGATCAATGTCCCGCGACGTCCGGGGACTTCGAGACTTCTCAGAATAAAATTAGAATCAAAGAAAATTATCATCGATTTTTTTGACTTTATAACAACTCGTCTGGTTCGTTGTGTACTGTAGACCTACTGGTAGGTACTATCGGCGTCCATTATTTCCAAATTTTGCGTTTGGATACGAGGGAAATTTCCAAAAAGTTTACATTACAGATCTTCCGCAATAGCAATAAGTGCAGTTTTACTCAAAATTGAAGTAAAATAATCCGTATTTTGGGACTGTTGTGGCCAGTGTCCCGAGACTCGACTCGAAAGTCTGTCAAAACTAAATTTACAGAAAGCCCCAGGACTTCAGGACATGAGAAGCCCGGGACATCCAAACAAAAGCACGGTCTGCAACTAGGAAGAAAAGCGAACAAACTTAATTGACACAAAACTTACCTACGAAATTTTCTGGAAAATTTATGTCACACATTCAAACATTATGAAAAAAAAAATGTCAACTAGCTTTTGCCCGCAGTTTCACCCTTATGGAAGTCGGAATAATCCCGCGTAACCGTTCTTAATACCGGGATAGAAAGTATCCTATTGTCCTAATCCAGGTCATGGTCTACCTGTGTGCCAAATTTAATGGAAATTTTTTCAGCCGTTGAGGTGTGAATAGAGAATAGACAGACAGAGTAACTTTAGCATTTATAAAATACTAGCAGTGCCCCGTGGCTTCACCTGCATAAGTGTCGATCCCGTGGGAATATCGGGATGAAAACTATCCTATGTCCTTTCCCGGGACTCAAACCCTCTCTATTATATACCAAATTTCGTTTAAATTGGTTCTACGGTTTAAGTGTGAAGAGGTAACAGACAGACAGACACGCTTTCACATTTATAATATTAGTATAGAATAAATGTATTGAATATTTTATATTTATATTTGAATAATAAAAAAAAATTAAATAGTAAAGGATGTCAGAAAATTTTAATTTACGCATGAAAGTTGCAACGTGGTGTGGTGTGGTGTATCTTCTTGGTCGGGCACCGTTGTGCCCGGATATACCAAATTTACCTTATGATTTCAGTATGTTGCATACAGGCTCGCTGAAACGATTTTTGTGAAGATGCGCACTGAGATGAAACAACAGTGAGTAAGAATGAAACGAGAAATACAAGCAAAATCTGAATTTAAAGGTTTACAAGTTTTCTCAGAAAAATCGAGAGTTCATGGAAAGAGGGGAGTTAAAACGGGGGTGTTGAGCGGAATGCCAACACCGCTTGTGGCATGTTGTCATTACATATAAACTGGTTGATCGATTACCTGGTTCCCTTGCCATACTGTTCCCTGTTGGGACACAAGCCTACTCTCTTCGAGAGGGAGTTGGTTGTAATCTACCACTCGGGACCAATGTGAGTTGGTAGAAGTCACATGTCTTTGAATTTTTGGTTCTAGGACATGCCGGTTTCGTCACGATGTCTCCCTTCACCGTTTTGAGAGTAGTGGTGATGAAATGATTTACATAAAGCGCCTACCTGTCCGTCTCGTAAGTGGGGGCCGTAACCTCCAGGCCACCAGTGCCTACTCACCCTACTTCACTCTCACCATATTAAAGGCTACTAATAAAATGTTTAACTGGCACCACACAATTTTCATTGTACCATGAGATTAAAAATAAAAATAAAATAATAACGCTTGAATATTTGTAAACGAATAAAGTTTTAACTAGTTTAATAAAATCGATGAAAAGTTAATGAACATATTTCGCGGCATGAATATGTATGTCCTTTGAAAAGGTCATAAAATTTGCGGTTGTGTTCATTGGAGTTGCATGGTAAAGCTTCGGGTCATCTCACGTTATGAACACGAAATGAGTAAATACGAACTTTTGGGGGGCGCACAACAATGAAAATGTCACTTTATGAAATGGTCCCGCTGTTGATTAATGGAGTTAGAGTGGGTTGTTCGGACCTTCTTACTCGTTTATTCATTCAGTCTGGAACATCGTGTGGTGAGTCGTAAATATAAATATCAACTATGACGCGGTACGATTGTTGTGCCGGTTAAGGCGAATTTTCTTGCTTGCTGTAACATTTTATACTTTCGAATCACAAGAAGCAGGTCTAACATAAATATTATTTCAGGAAAATGCATTTATTTTGATCAGAAACGGGGTCAGTTTAATTTCATTTTCATTTTACAGACCTACCTACTTGATTTAAAGTGAGAAATTATTAGACTTGGTCAAAGTAATGCCAATGTATATTGGTATTAGTTCGAAGAAATTTAATAACAAGTTTTGGTGTATACCAATGATTGCACCACAAAACTATTAGCTACCTATGTAACGGAACACCTTTTGTGTTTATGACTGTTTCTACTTCATTATGAATTGCATTGTTACATTTCAGTACAGTCAAAGCGTTTATCAGTTTCGCTTTGTCAATATATTCCGTAAATATATATATCCAAGTTGTACTGTTTGAAAATCGGTTTCCATAAATGGGTAACATTATTCAAAATGGAAACTTGGATACAACTTGCTTACATCAATTACAAAGAGCAAATAATGGAACATTGAGATTAGATACACAAATCTTAGTAAACGTCTAGAAAATATAGCAATCTATCAAGTTTCTGTTTGAAACTTGGGTGTTAGGGAATTTGCCAAATCTCAAACTACCCAAGTTTACAGAGATAGCAAAATACAACGGTTTACTTCATCGTTGACACGCTTATCTGCTCTATAAATACTGTATCGCGCCTAAAGTTATATTGACTGAAGGAACATGGGTATCTTCTTCAGATTCGTATATATTATGAATAAGAAATCCCTACGTTCCCTTTGATCATTGCTTATTTAATCAAAGCGACCCGGGGTAGGACAGTAACTATAAATGTCGTATGACGTGATAACAATGCGATAGACGGTTTATGAAACAGCTACGGACTTGATAAATGACCCGAGCTGGTTCGAGGCGGACGCACCAATTTATGCATACCCGTCATCGGCAGGATTACAATGCTTCATGGTAAAATGACGCCGGGACCTAAAGAGTACATGGGCCTTTGCTTACAAAGAGTTTTACCCGAAACCCGATGAAAAATCAAAGAGTAAACTGAACAATCTATGTATACGTTCAAACTCTTTTCTATTTCTAATACGTATATTTGCAACAACAATAGGTTTCTAAAACTAACTTGCAATAAAGGAAGCTATTATTTCCACATATTTTCCCCCGATTTTTATATTTTTTGGTTATGAAGTCGCGAAAGGGGAGAACCTTTTGTAAAAGGGGACCTCGGAGGTTCATAACTTTCAGTGGAAGCGTCGAATTAAAAAAAAAGATCTCAATGGGGCGGGGAAAATGTTGTGCTTCTCCATAAGCGGGGATTTGTGCTAGTTCCGGCGGAGCACCATTATTCTATACAGTTATATTTATCTAAAGGTACATAGGTTGTCTGTAAAGAGTACCTATACCTATCATTATATTTATTATTTTCTGGTGTACAATAAAGTATATATAAATATATTTAATGGCTTAAAGGTAAAGTACAATTACGGACCCTGTAGGGCACAGCAAAAAGTATGAAATTTACTCTCAAAATAAAACTGGGAACAAATTAACAATCAACATATTTTATTTTTATTTTTATGTAGGTGCCTACCTAAAAGTCTTTGCTTAAGCACATAGATTTAAAAAAATATATGATTACTCATTAAAACATTTATTGTTTGAGATAATATTATGTTACCTGTAAAATAAAAAATATTTATTCGGTATCAAATCTTCTAATATCCAAGAAAGAGCTTACACAATAAGCCCAAGGTGTTCAGTTCACTACAGAATTAAAAAGGTTCAGTAAATATTATGACGGGTTGCTTTGAATGATATTGTATTTCGATATGACGCTGCAGAGCATTGAAAGTGATGTTTAAATAGGCTGCTAATCCCACCAATATTGAAATATCTGCGACAATATTCAGCCAGAGAGCTGTGATCCGCTTTTATTAAAACACCGTTTTATATGAGCAGCAACGGTAGGAAAAAATATTGTCTCCGGTTTTTATGACACTGTTAACAATATATCCGGCCTAGGTAGCGATTTGGAGAAAGTGTGATTTTATTTTATTTCTGGCAAAATGTTAGAAAAATATGCCTTTCACTTTTTTATATTTGCGTTATTAAATTATACTGGCAGTCATAAAATATGTAATTTCGCTTTATCTACACTAACCCCCTTACTAATAAACGTTGTATGTATATCGTCTGTATAGTTACACAACACTTTGTCTTCTTTTTTCGAAAGTCAAATTACTGACGACTGAAAGAGAAAAATCGGTGTGTAACGATTCATCTGATATAATACGTTTATTGGTAAGGGGTTAATCTAGAATAAATAGCTCTACTATCATCTAAGTATATTTAACATTGAAATGTATATATGTGTACGTATGTATAATCAAAGGGATGTGTAATTAGACTGGCAGGCTAGCAAATACGTATTTTGGATGAGGAAATGTAATGTACAAGTTCGGATAATTAATCATTGTATTGAAGAATCCACAATGTGTGTTGAAATTGTTTGTTATCGTAAATGCAAATATTGTTGTAACACTTTATATTATTAATCGTACTTACGAATCGTATCGTATTCGAATCGTACTTACGATTAATAATAAAAACCTTCGAAACTTATCGAAGTTTTTTATTCATGCTCTGTAGAAATGCTAAGGTTTCCTTTATCCATGATTAGTTAGGTACAAATGTTAGTTAGCTAAACTAACAGTGTGTATATTTCGTATGGTCTCTAGAGGTATTATTCATTTGAGCAAAACTGGTAACTTACAGCAGCTGTGCAAAGATTATGGTGTGTGAAATAATGTGAAACGTTATCTGGTTCTATTGTGATAACTCCTCTCCAAAATGTTATTGTAAGTTAAAGCAATGTTTTGGAAGTGTTATCTAGTGTGGTTTATATCAGGGGGTAGCAGCAGGGTTCAGTTTGTTGTCATGATGTTATTACCACTGTAATTCTATTTTGCATCGATTGCTATATCGGTTGAATTGTCTTTTGTTAGTTCTGAATCTAGCCATGTTACTTTTTGTTAGTCATCATGTGAGTTAAATTAATAAAAATGATTAGCGTAAGTACGTCATCATCATCTGCCTAGCCTTTTCTCAACTATGTTGGGGTCGGCTTCCAGTCTAACCGGATGCAGCTGAATACCAGAATTTTACATGGAGCGACTGCCTATCTGACTTCCACAACCCAGTTACTGGGTAATACGATACTTCTTGGTAAGACTGGCGCGACTGGCTGTAGCGTAAGCACATACCGCTCTAAATTAATTAATTTAACTCGCGTATTGTTTACCTATAACAATATTTTATTTAAGTTTTGCGAAGTCTCTGCGTCTTTTAAAAACAATGGAAAACTAAGCAGACAGGTCAAATAAAATGTAGGTTGCTGGGTATGCCTAATTGTTTAAAAATGTATATCTGGCTCATTATTGTGGTTATATAAATTAGCTAGGTTTAAGTATTATTCCAACTACCCAGGTATTCACTTCAAATAACTTCTAATTGACGTGATTTAACTCTTGCAAATATTTTTTCTTACGCAAAAGCGTGCGATCACCGATAATGCTAATTTAGAATAGAAGGTACTCGTATACCTATACTTAAGCCTTTTAGTGGGTCTCTGTAATTGCTGCAATCTGCGGCATCGTAGAATATTAGGTGAATGCATAATTTTTCCGTAAAGACGGGAATGATTCCTTTTATGTTCGTCCTAACAAGTATTAATGGTCTCGGCCGCACTACCTTTGCAGAGATTCTGTCATTTGCGAGCAATTACCGTCGCCCTCGTTTAGTAAATTGTGTTAGATATGATTAATAACGTTTTTGTTAAGAATCCACTTAGTTTTTTCTTGGCACGGGTAGTACTTAAGGTGTTGATGGCGTCTTACAATTTGACTGGAAGGAATGACTACCTGGATGGTCCAGATGACTACTAGCCAAACAGTTTCTTCGTATCTCAATAACTATTACCTAACATTATGTTATTGTTACTGTTACCCTGCTTCATTCCACTATATATTTTCATCTTCTTATACGAGTACATTATGTTATAGGTAGGTACTTAATTCTCTTGAATGTTCTGTCCGGCAACAGAGTTGTAGCGATCCATAACTTTGTTATTTTGACAGCGTAGGTATTCAAGCTTCTTACATTTTAGTATATGTAGGAACTTAATTCATTCATGGTGTTATTCGCAATTGCTTTTAAAAATATACCGACTAGTCGGTATATTTTTTGTCGGTTTTTTTAATATTTATTTTTGGCGTCTAGACGCCAAGAATAAATTCCTATATAAAACCTTAGAAAGTTATTTAATATATTATTCCAGAAATAAATTATCACGAAATTCTAAAGAAAAAAAAAAACCATCATTTTCTTCTAAGACTACCTACGCACAATCGTGTCGAGTATCACAATACAACAGTACTCTACCCTTCAACTGTCAAGAAATCTTCTAGAGATCGGTAACAATAGAAAAAGTAATTGTGTCTCATTAGTGACAGTTGAGCTAATATTGAAGAGCTTTTCATAACCAAATGACTACCAACTCAATTATACCGTATAATTAAAATTACAACTGTCATTCTTGGACAGTTGTATGAAATGCAAAGCAAATTGACGGAGGTATCCATTTGCTTAACACTTTGCGGGACACTTAACGCTCCTCGACGTCATAACAATAAAACTTCTATTGTGTCTCGTTCAGTGTCCTTCAATGTGTTAAGAATTAATTCCTCTAACTGTACCTACTGATAATTTATTGAATCTTTATGCACTAAACGCACGACGCCATCAAGGCAGGCCAAGACGGAGATGGCTGGACGAGCTTGACTCCTACCGTAAGGAATGGTCGGCACTCGCATTAGACAGAATTGTGTGGACAAGGGAAAGGGGGGGGAGGGCTTTGCTCTGTAGTGGGACAATACAGGCTAGTTAGATTAGATAAGCTTTATGCACAAGTAAAAAATATCTGTACAAAGACCTATAGGATTTTTCTTCAAACTTTTCGCTTGCATGTTCTATGTTAGAAGGTTTGTGGCTCTACCTTTAAGTACATACATATTATATAATCTCAAGAGGTTTCATCATGTTTGATGCATATCATGCTATGAAACTACTCTATTTGTTTCCTCCTTCCTTTTGTTTTTGATAAATAGAGCAGTACCCTCTTTTAGAAGCACGTTTTTGAACTAGATATACAGTACCCGGCGATAAATATTGCACATCGACCTTTGGAAAGAGACAATCGGCTAATTTCGGCTTCGTAGAGCGTTATCTCTGTCGCACGAAATACAAACAGTCCGGTATCTATTAGGAGCTGTTAAAACAATTATGATTTGCTTCTTTTGATAATTATTTTTATTCTTTGTATAAAATCGATAGGATCGAATAGGTCGATGTGCAATATTTATCGCCGGGTACCTACTGTACACTAAAGCAGTCTTGGTTTATTTAAACAAGTGTTCTGTACCTTTCAGGTAGGTAAAATAGAACTCCTATGACTGCCTCATAGGTATAGTGGTCGCAGAGTGTGAGGTTCCGGGTTCGATTTCCAGGTTGTTATTGGGTTTCTCCATCAGGAATTTCTCAGTAGCAGCCCGAAGTCTGGGTTCGTTCCCGGTTGTTGGTAATATAGGTTCGCCCCCTATTACATGGGATTTTAACATAACTGACTTAATGTGGGTGTACTATAAGTACGGGAAATGCAGACAAGATGTTCCTTATGTGTTATGTAAAACCCTTATTCATGATTATACCTACTTTCCTCTTCACTATTATTCTTATATCTTCTTAACTTCAAGTCTAAAAATAGTCACAAGTAATAGTTAGAGGAAATATATCAATTCTTTATTCGGAGCGACAGACATCCGATCTCTCGAACCCCAATTAGTAGTGGAGTATCCCAGTGAACCATCTACAAATAAACAAAACTATCAACATAATGTACCTACCAAAACGCTAGCTTTTTTGTTTCATATTTACCAAACTCATAAAACTATACAAACTGTAAGTACCTTTAGGGTCCTTCTGCGATCTCATTTATGAAATTGATAAGTAGGTTTAAACCTAATATTGGTCTCATATACATAGGTATATAGATGCAGGAGTCGAACTCACGACCCTAGATTCAAATTCAGGCAGACACTGCTCTTCGAGGCTTATGAGCCATTTTTTGTAGACTTACCGTTAAGTTCGGGCTTTACGTAACGACGAGTTATTAGGTCGAAAAAGATGGCTTATATTACTTAGTTATAGTGTTAGCATAAGTACCTGGCTACATTGTTTATAGACTGACCTGTTTTCTTGAAATATAGTAAGATTTAAAAGCTCTATACTAACCTACTTTTAAATAGACCTATTTAAAAGTAGGTTCGTATAGAGCGTCCCTATCTCTCTTCACTCTTCATACAATATGAAATGACATCCATAGAATCACCGGGTGCGGTAATCTGGACTGTTTCTAAATGGAAAATATCTTCTGTACTATTCGATCGATTTTCGGCGCCACCTCCAATGTGCAATGTGCAAAGGTCTGCTTCAAAATGCGACTTTTCTTCACGAGGGAGTTTCGCTTTACCCAATCTTGGTACCACAAGCTTCTACGAAATGTTGAATGAAAAATAAAAGCAGAGCTCACGCCATCTTCGCCAGCCAGCCGCGGCGACCGGCGAGTTTCGTCAGAAAGCCGAGCTCACTCTCCGCTACCATCTTATTAACGATAATGTTGACTTGCTCGCTTTGTGCTACTACTCGGTTTACGCAAACTTGGGCTCATGTTTCAGTGGTTTATCTTCATGATGTGATGTAACGTCGTTCAATTTTCCAACTGATTAATTGTTGTTTAACTTTGCGTTCAACTTGTTTACTCATTGCGGCTTACAACGCATATCTATGTACCTATTAAAAAGTTTTGTGAGGCTTGATATCGACTTGTGTTGATAATACAACTTAACACATTCTCTTTGAATTATACCTATCACATTTTGTTGTATTTTGATGTTAATTGTCCTTGTGTTTATAACATTGCATGCTATATTCTGTTACATATTATTTACACTGTATAGTGTTAAAATATAAAAATAAATGAAATGCTATGTCACAATATTTATGTTTGGGTCGTTACAGAAAAGCACAACAGAGAGGAAGTTATTATTTTAATGGTGGACTGGGAAGTTTTAAAAATGTTGTAGTTGCTTTCATCGTTAATGTGATGGGCACGAAAACTATTTTTTTCTGATAGAACCCGAGAGAAATGTAATGCGTTCCTTCATAAATTATACCTACCAGATAATAGAAGACATTTTTACCTTGCATTTTGTAATGTACCTACAATTGAAAAGCTTGAGAAGCGTTATTTAACAACTCGCTTTAATGAGGGAAAGCTATGTACCTAAGTAGAAAGGAGAAAAAGAAATGACTGACGCTAGCAACGTTGCAACGTTCATTGCTTACCTACTAGAGATATTGTGTTTTTTTTATTTATGAGTTTAGTAGCCTAACGATATAATGAGCAGAAGATCCATAACAATGCGAATAGGTGTAACCTAGATATGTTGTAGATTAATTAGACACATTTCTGTAGGTACTCACATTAGTCGGATTAATGGGATTAATAATGTTTGATGTTAAAAGTTAATTAATAGTTGATAAATTGCAATACAGTCGCGAGTCAGTCAAATAACTTATTAATTTGGCATATTATATACAGCGGCAAATAATTGGATTAATCAAAATGTCACCGCTCGTCATGTTGTCATCTGGAACCTTGAGTTGTGAAATGGGAGCTTCAAATTGTGTAACGTTGGTCTGACTTGTTACGTCGGTATTACTTCGGTATAGTATTACAGAGGTTGTTCTAGAAATGAAGGTTCACTTTGAAAGTATTTCCCTGACCCTGATCAGACAAACAGGACATTGTCGGCCCAGACGGGTCGATCATGTGGCGAAAATTGGCCGAATAGTTTGGAGGCGCAAGGAGAAAGCAATAATATGAAACAAGGACCAATTTGGGTCCTTCCAAGGATTGTACGTAATAAGGTACTGTGATTCATGTGACTTTATTATGGTTAATTAAGAAGTGAAGTCAAAGGCAAAACCAAAATTTTAATTGAAAAAGATGTTGTAGGTAAATAAAATACTTAAAGAGGTCATGTTTTTTTTATTTCTGAATGGGTCCGCTTTTAACCTCGATCACGCCTGATGGAAAGCGATGGATGAGGTCTGTGATAGAACGAGCGTGCCAGAAGATACCTGTTCACTCTTGTTGTATGTTGATCATGGTGTATGTTTTGCCGGTAACGGAGTACGACCTCCTCGATCACGCCTGATGGAAAGCGATGCATGAGGAGTGTGATAGAACGAGCGTGCCAGAAGATACTTTTTCACTCTTGTTCTATGTTGATCATGGTTTATGTTTTGCCGGTAACGGAGTACGACCTACTTAGGTATAAAATGAAGTTAACTGTGTCTGTATTTCGTAGTCATTCGTAAATACAATCAAAAAGCGTAGCACTCAAAAGCCGACAATACCCGTTTTTCTTCAGTTGACTTTTATAACGTACACCGTGATAAGAAACTGTTACACAGTTCGTATTTTTTCCTTCCAAGATCATCAGAGAGAGAAATAAACATTTTTATTGACATTACATGGTGTAACAGATATCAGAGCGGCGTCAAATATCGTCGACCGCGATACAATAAACGGACCAATATTGCTCTGCGACAGAACGGAGCAGATAAATCCTTGTAAACAAAATTGTGACTGTCATCGATATCGTACTTTATGATTGGAAAGCTGAAGGCAATATGAAATTCAAATCGTACAAAATTGACCACATACCCTTTTCAATGTCGTATACTTATGTAATTCTAAAACACACCCTAAATCTTTTCAAGCCGTTGGACAATGACTTTGACGGCGCGCTATTATTATATTTTATTTTCCTTCACAGCTCCTTATTATTTTTATATTTTTCTTTATACGAGGATATCGGCAATAAAAACGAAATGTTTGTTGCTTGATTGAACCGCCGTGTGACGTGTTTTTTATTTCATGTCTACTTGGCTGGAGACGGCGATCGTATCTTGATTGCAACCTATCAAAAGTGAAAATCAAATTGATCGCTCAAAGTAGACCTATTTATATTATAAACAACTTTTTGGCTTCTTCGCCGTTTGGCTTCTCAATTTTTGTTTACTTTTCTGAATAAACTAGTTAAGCAGCTAAGTACTTATTAACAATTGACTTTAATTTGAGTATCTAGTGACACTTAGGTACTTATCTTATCGCGTCTACTTAGTTCGATCGACCATCAGTACTATACCTAAACCTACCTTAGTGGTGCATACCTACTATGTAACCGTTCTGTACTTCACTTCCACGTCGCCGCGGGCATATTAAGTCATCGATCCCGCTTAATGTTCTGAAGTGCCATTTACTGTTATCTAAATCCAATTAAGCGTTAAATGGGAATAATATTATGTTCTTATAAAATGGAGTTTAATAATCGGTACAATTCGAAACAAACATTACGACACGATGCAGCATCTTAATCATACACGATTCTGAAAAACATGGTACCTACCTATGTGGGTATGATAGGGATATATTATGGGTAAGTCAACATTAAATCCTTTAAAAATAATATTATGTAGATAGGTCGACCGGAATCCGCAGTTTCACAACACCAATTTACAAGGATGGTCCGATAAGTAGGTCCGATAAATTGATGGCTTATTTTATAATAATAAAGCGCGCAGTGTTGGCGAAATAAGCGCGGTTTATGGCTAATATAGCACAGAGTGTTCGCAGCGAGGAACTTTGTTGCATTTTGCATAAAATCGATATACCATCATAGGGTGGTCGTAACCTCTGAATTGTTCATATCATTGAAATACTTTACTTTCATTATAAGCGGCTTATCACATTACTTATATTGTTTAACCGTCTGTTTTTATCTATTTTTTTTTTAAATCCTATGTTCTAGTTCTCCAATTCTTATTGAAATCGGTTCAGAACTTTACCTCTGAAAACGTTTCAGAAAGACACACAAACTCACATACATAGCTTTTTGTAATTTATAGGCACAATAAATAAACATATTTGCCAAAATATCTTTCAAAAGTGTACAGTGTATTATCCAACGAGAGTTAATGACGGATGACTGACATGGTAGTTCGTCGGCTGCATTTAAACACCAGTGAAAAGACGTGTAAAAAAGCCGATGTGTGTTCACTCAAACGAGTCGAGTCCATCCGTACGTCAGCCGACCGAGTTTTGAGCAGACGCTGCCTTAACGAATTTTAAAACTGCTAAAGCTATATTTACGCTCGTCAGTTAGCCGCGACTCTTGGCAGTAAGTGCATTAAAGTGTCTGTGCCGGCTGCGGGGTGCCTAGTTGCTCAGGTACCGCTTCCGCGTCCATTATTTTATGCAAAATAAGCCGTAGTGGGGGAACTGTAATAATTCTGTAAACAATAGAGCTTTGTTGCTCGTCTACGTTAACGTTTCGTAGTGTCGTGGTGATAACTTTGCACTGTTTCCGTATGTGCGGAGAGTGTGGAACCTAAGATAGAAACACGCTTGTACGATACGACTACATAAGAAAGCAAAGCTAATAGAAATCTCTATTCCTAGACAGCACGTTTCGCTGAAAACTTTGTTGATAGAAAACATTGTTTGTAGATATCTCGGTCCATAGGAAGCACTGTTAACAGAGATCTCTGTTCATAGATAGCACTTCTTGCCGTAAACTTTGTTTATAGAAACAATTTACGGAAACCAATTCGATAATTATTTTTAAGTAAGTTGTGTTCCCATTCGCTCGCTCTTGCATCCTATGTCGACGGCTTCATAATCATAAAGTTTATTTGTGAAATATAGGTAGGTATACAATAGGTCATACATATAAAATAGTACGCTATGTTTTGTCTTAAGACATACAAATGTGGCAACATGCAATTTAAATATGCTAAAAAAAATTTCAATAATGACTATGTGTGGTGTTCTGTGTAAAGGATTTAAAGTAACCTGACCAAACGTATCCTCGGGGTGCCATTCGCTCGCTCTTGCATCCTACGTCGAAGGTCAAAACGCGTGACTGAATAGAGAGCAATAAAAAATATGTATCGTAAAATATAATATGTATTAATAGTTTCTTCTCCAAAGGCGCTTTCTGTAAACCAAGGTATCTAGAAACAGTGGTTTCTATGAACAAAGTTTATGGCAAGAAGTGCTATCTATGAACAGAGATCTCTGTCAACAGTGCTTCCTATGGACCAAGATATCTCTATTCCTAAATTTCCATTAGCTTTGCTTTCTGTATGTAGTCGTATCGTACAAGCGTGTTTCTTATTATTATTCTTATCTTAGGTTCCACACTGATGTACGGACATGTGATTTTAAAAATCCCAATGGAATGGCACTGCTGTCACGTACAGTTCGACTTCTCCTATGTAAATAATTTTAAATATTTAAAAGCTTGTTTTTAGGAAGCTATCATGCGGAATTTTGTAAACTAGAGGCAGTGAACCAGCACAAATGCAGTCCATAATTTTTTTTCACCTTTCTTCACATGTTGCAACCAAAACAATTGGGTGCTGTAAATGCAAACAAACCAAGTGATACAAAAACCCTTTTTAATAATCGTTTTATAAAATACGACTTCAATCATAACTCCCGAACATACAACCCATATAAATTTCAAAAACGAAGTGAATTATGTCTTTATTTTCTCATCGCATCGCTGAGGACACGACGCCAGTCCGATGTCACCAGGTAACGGTTGTCAGGGCTGCGCCGAAATGCATCGGTAGTGCGGCGCCCTAGGCTCACAGATATATACCTCATCAAGAGGTATATCACATCTGGTAGAATCTAAGTTAGGGGAAGGTGACATAAGCGGAGCAGACAGGATTATTTTTAGTAGTGATGTGGTGGCACAGTGTTCTCCAGAAATACTCGCAGCTCTGGAGAGTAAACACCCTGCCGCAGCGGATGGTCTTTCTTTTTCCGACCCTCCTGATCCTGATAACCACTCCCTCACCATTATTAGGTCGAGAGTTGGCCACAGCCGTTTGCTCCTTCCGGAACGGCTCCGCTTGCGGCCTTGGTGGCCTGAGTTCTCAGCACCTTAAGGACCTTATGTGTTCAGGCGCAGCTGGTGAGTTGCTCTTGAAGGAGCTTACGGCTTTGATTAACCTTATGCTCTCCGGCAAGGTGAACGAGGCCGTCATCGACGTTTTGTACGGGGCCAATCTATGCACCCTGCGTAAGAAGGATGGCGGCATTCGGCCCATTGCCGTAGGCACTACTTACCGCCGTATGGCAGCCAAAATTTTATAATGAGGTTGTTTCGGAAAAAATTCAGCCCCTGCACCTAGGTTACGGTTCCGAAGGGGGCTGTGAGGCTGCCGTACACGCCTTGTCGGCCTACCTAAATTCTGGAAAAGGAGAGGTCATCCTGAAGGTTGACTTAAAGAATGCCTTCAATTCTGTTAATAGGGACACCTTGTTGGCAGAAACTAGAAAAGAAATACCCCAAATTTATAGTTTCATTTGGCAATGTTACAGCCACCCTTCTAAATTAATGTGTCGGGACAACCTTTTGGAATCTGTTGTTGGCTGTCAACAAGGTGACCCCCTCGGGCCAGTGATTTTTAGTTTAGCCATTCACCCAATTATTCGTCAGCTAAATTCCAAATTTAACGTTTGGTATTTCGATGATGGAACCTTGGGAGGCGATGCAGAAACTGTATGACTTTAAATTAAGAACTTCATTCCATTGGCCTTGATCTCAATCTTTCGAAATGTGAACTATATTTAGCGGACAGTACTGACAGACATCTGACACTTCCCAAATTTAACGCAATAGGTCCGGAAATCAAAATTGTTGAAAAAAGGTCTCTTCGCCTCTTTGGGTGTCCAATCTTTGACAATTCCTTTCCCGTTCTTTTGAGGAAAAAATCCAAAATTTCATTATTTCCTTCGCGCTTCCCATATATGGATGCACACTCACCTTTTAGACAAAATAGACCAAATTATCAGGCATACATTAACTTCCATTTTAAATGTGGCCATGGACGACCGAGCTTGGGCACAAGCTACTCTTCCCATTCGTATGGCTGGTTGACACTTCCCGTTACACAAGGGCTGGCTTTTACCTTGGCTAGAGGCTAAGCATCGCCATACAACGTGGTAATGCCGCCAGTCTCTTGGGTATATTACCAGTCGACAGCGGTGCGGATGAATATTTCAACGCTATTTTTTAGTTTCTGTGTAGTTTTAGTTAAGTTAGAATTTCATTTTGTTATTTTTAGATTTGGTTAAAGTAAAATAAAATTAATTCTTTTACTCCCAAAACTCTTAACTTTTTGAACCCATATTAACAGTTTGATATAGGTATAGGTTACTACCTATACCTATATCAAACTGTTAATATGGGTTAGTTATGGGGTAGTGGTTTACACTTAGTTATCTTGCATTACTATGCAAGATAACTAAGTGTAAACCACTACAATCACGAACAGCGCAGGTTAAAAATATACACAGTGCATAAAATAAATCTCATTTACAGCTTCAACCCAATTGTGAATAATAATTCATTAAGTACACAGTTCATTTGTTATCTTTCTGTTACATTTCAGAAAGTCCCTCTCCGTCTGGAGTAATTTCAGTGACAAATTATACTCAAAGGATTTAAGAAATTTCATTTATTTTATAACTTTACATAAACAGCTAAGTAACTGCAACGGTCACTATACAAAGTTTTCAACGCAGTAATAGACCATTTCCAAGATATGTAGGTCTTATATTACATAGCTATTTATTATAATTTAATTCAAGTCTACGTGTATAAATAAAATTTCATTTCGTCTATAATTTTCTATAACATCCAGGAAATGGTAAAAACAATAACCAATGTTCTATAGAAGGAGGTATCTTAATATGTATGTAACGCAAGCTTCGAAATACGTTGAAATATTACATAGCTATTTATTTATATTACAAAGCACGCCATATTGTCTTTATTGCAGAAGTGATGTATTTATTTACAAAACGTATTAGGTTTACGATGGTAAGCAACAAGTAACATAACGATATTCATTTGATATTGCACATAACTTATTATATTTACATTTAATGTATAAAGCTTTGATTCAAGGAACAAATTATTTACGTATTTTTAGAAGCTTCTTTTTGGGACTCATCTTCTTAGTATTGAAAATGCAGAAAACAAAAACATACAGAATAAGTAACTAGATCAAGATATCGGCGGTAGTGATATTCTCTAAAGTAACTTTGAAACGCGGTATCGAAAAAGTAAATAAAAATAGGTTAAATCTGCAATGGTTTAGAATCTTAAAAATATAGTTTGTAGCACTGTGTGACCTAAACCCGTACTTAAGTTACGCTTTTCTGTGACTTAAGTAGGTAGTCTATCAATGCAATAATGTACTACTTAAATCACACGTATCGTTATGTACTATTTCCAATTGTGAGTGATTACTTGAGAAATCGAACTGAACTTTACAGAATAACACCACCTACAGATCGTTATTAGCTACATTTTGTAGAACAATTCTTGGAAATGGAAGGCAGGGCAATCAATAACGTAATTACAATACAGAATTAAAACTTAAGCTCTACCATACTGTTTACTAGCAACTTAAAAACAATCTTAAAATGTAAATACATTAGTCAACACAAAGTGAACAAATTGAATTTAAAAAAACACAGTCTGATACTTGAGCTTATACCGCTTACAACTTTGTAAGAGAAAGATGAGACAAAATAAAATAAGAAGGAATTGATTTTCTTTGTCATGCTACAATGTGGCTAGATAGTAAAACACAACAGAGAACCAACCTGTAATATCTTTCTTCATTCTATTTACTTTTTACAACGAGCGAAATATTGTGGTCATAACTTAATTCTAACCTAACTGATGGTCATTTAACTAGAGGGTGAGTAATTGTAACGAGTGGTAATGGTGAGATAGTATCTTAATGCCCACAAGTTCGTGTCACGGACAATGTGGTGTGTACGGTGTTACTGTACATCGTGGAAACGTATGCTGCACTAAGTACCAACTTAAGTCGTTTAAATCCACATACGGTGAAATGAACTAAAGTTTGAGGATACTTGTTATCGATTTTGAAAACAATAGTTAGTTTTTTGTAGAATGGAGATAGCTAACACCAAATAATCCGAATAACATTCCAAATACATCGTAGGGAAAGGGTAATGATGGACATTAGTTCTGGGACTGTTAATCTTTTATCGTAGGGTAAGCGAAATTCCATTTAACGAGATCCTTAAAAACTAAACACAAAATTGTTATGTGATTACTTGATTAGATATGGCACATTAACCGTACAATCCTATCAGTCTTTCAATTATATCGAAAATATTTACAATTTCTATCAGATAGATACTACGTCTCCATAAAAATATGCTTATAGTGAAAATAAATGATTTTTATGTCAAATAAATTGATATTTTCGATGTGTTAAACAGGTTTTAAACAATATTTATTGATGATGTAGTTGCAATGAAATTATTTGATACAGTTACGACTGACACAGCACCTATCCTATTGTTTATCACTGCTATTTATCGTATCTCTTTTTGCACAAAAGTCTTATTGGCACTATGGTATGATGTGGTCATCAATGATGGCCGTATGTCAGCTGGCAATGATCAAACCTCCGATGATGGTGATTAAAACGCCTTGGCTGGTGGTGGTACGGGAAGACTGGGTCGACTCGTAATCTAAGCAACGGGGTCAAAGGAAACATACCATTAAGTTCAATAATTTGCAATAGTGCAAAAGTTAAAAGTATAGTAGTAGTTGAAATCAGCATTTTATGATGCTAATTGCATAGCGAAGTTATTTTCAGTCAGCATACTAAACGAGATCTCTATAGTGAAATATTTTACCAATTTGCATCTTTCTGTTGTGCCAATTATCTCTCGTAGGCAACTTTATCAAGATAGAGCGGTACTCTGGAACACTAAAAGGCTTTTAAACTACTCAATAATGTAAGTAGGTAGGTATTACACTTACCGACATCTTTCCACTCTTCTACTTCGTAGTCTCCTATGACTCTGTTCTCGGCGGAGCTGTCCCGCCACCTGTTTTTATGTTTACCTGACAGAAACAAGGTACAGTCAGTTATAGCAATTAGCTGATCTACCTTTGCATAAGGCTGAGGCTACAGTAGGCAGCGATTTGCGATGCGACTGGAAGAGCGAAACGAGAAAAACATGGTATGGCTACATTACAAGCGAAAAAAAAAGCAATTTTCTAATAAATTCGCTTCAATTTCGCTCATGTTGTTGTAGCCGATGCCGTGATTTCAGTAATGTTGTTCCTATCGCATAAAGAAATCAAAGATCGCTAGTAATATTTGATGTACAGTGTAGCCATATACGTGAGCATTCACTACTGTTACTTGTTTTAATCGCTCATGTGTCGCAGGTCGCGTCGCGGCCTAATGTAGCCTCAGCCTAAATTGTTGATATTTTTTAGAATACGAATCTATAGAATTTTATTATTCTTTTATATTTTATTTACTTTGCTCAAATAAATTAAATATAAAATAATTATAAAATTTTATCGATTTGTATTCTAAAAAATATCAAACCATTCATACAAAGGTGGGTCAGCTAATTGCTATAACTGACTGTACATGTGATAGAAATGTTCTATGAGCAAAAAACAATGTGGAAAATGATTGCGTCGTAAAATTTTCTTACATGCTGCTAAGGGGCTATGAAAGTAGGCTTTCAAATGTGAACGAAACATACGACGCCGTAAAGAGTATAAAAGAAAACCCAAATCTATAACAATAAGCAGGTATATTGGAAGTCAAAGCGCAAACAAAATCGCTTTTCCTACAATAATATTACTAACGATCCAATTGTACGGAAGCATTGGGCTGTGGCGCAAAACCGATAAATACAAATTCGCCATCGACCCTTCTGTAAGGTATTCGTGAGTCTGCGATGAATGTATACCTAACCGTGGCACGCCGTGGCTTGCACTCAACTTTTCGCTATTGATGACCTTTATCGGGTTACAGGTGCCAAAACTGATAATTTCAGTTTCAGGTCGCCCAACACGACAGTTGTGCTCATGAAGACTTTTAGACTAACTTTATAATAATAATTGATTAATTCTGAATTCTTGAATGGTTTTATTAGAAACGAATTAGTTATTGAAATAAAAATGACTATAAATAACTTTAGCGGAAAAATATGAAAAAAGAGAAGAAATCCAAAGAAATTACCTTTTTTTCTTTGAGGATATGTGGGGACGTTATTGTCCGTGGTACTTGTAGTGGAAGGCGCGGGAATTTCTGCGAAAAATGTCTTCATTAACTTCGAAGAAAACATAAATTCCATGAAATATTGAATAACTTTTACTTCAGATGATTCAAAATTATATAATGTTGGATAGCATAGTGTGACTAGGAATAATTTGGTGTACCGTCAAGCCGGATGAGCCCATCCGTCTCGCCGAGGGAGTTCTTCGCGACGCAGCGGTAAGATGAAAAATCTCTTGACGACACTCTCCGTATAGTCAATTTCATTTTCCGACTGTAACTGTCGTCGCTCAGTGATGTGATGTATTTATTTCCTGCAGATAAACGAAGTCATTAGTAATTCGATTAATTCGCTCATTCCGGAAAGCCATCAGGCTAACCTATCAATTACGCAGTGAATCAATTATGTCTTAGTAAATTCATATTTTAATCTTGTTTCGGAGTAAGAATAATTTATTTTATGATTGTGAACCATGCTGTTTAGCGACGAAAAGTTTTTCAGGGGTACCTATAACAACTTTTGTTATTTGAGTTTTAGAAACTGAGGAATAAAAATCTTGTCACTTTAGTAGAAGATTTATTTCTAACGCCCGATGGTCTTAGAAATTAGTAGCTACTTTCTTTTTAAGACAAGGATTTATAGGCCTCGAAAAGTTTTCTAGCGTCTTAATAGAAGACAAACCATTATTAATTTTTCACACCACCTGCTCACTAACTTCAAATTACCTATATGTCATTCAAACCTAACCTAAAGCAAGTCATTTATGTACTACTAGCAGTGCCCCGCAGTTTCACCCGCATAAGGCTAAGAACTCACGGAGCGATTTTCGTCCGCGTCCGCTGCGGTTGCGGGCCCGCAGCTTCTGTAGAATGCAAATATTTATATAAAAAATTAAAGCACATTTCACGACGCGTTTTACGCCCGCGGTGTACGCGGTTGTATGCGGCTCCCGCTGTACCGGCGGGCAACTAGTAGAATCGCGCGGGCCGCGGTTACCCGCAGCCTCGGCGGGTGGCGCCCGCGCGCTTTGCGATCGGTTGGCGGGCGACCGCGAGGGCCAACCTTTTGGGCCTTCTTTTTTTAATTCTTCTGTGAAGTAAGTATAACGCAACGGCTCGTTTCTGGTGTGTGTTCATGGCAGTCTGGACCTCAACTGATCGTTAACCGCCCGTCTTGCAATCTTGCGATCATCGCCCGCCACGTTTGCGGGCGATGATCGCAACCGCGGCGGCCGCGTAACCGCGCGAATAACCGGTCTCGTGAGTTTTGAAATAAAACCGCAGATCCACGACCGCGGCGGTTGCGGGCGAAAATCGCTCTGTGAGTTCTTAGCCTTAGTGTCGATCCCGTTCGGAAGACACGAGGCGCCATCTATTATCATAATAACGTTATTGTTGTTTTCTTCGGGAACAGCACTTTTTTGAAGTGAAAACTTCTTTAGCGGCGCTGTGTACTTTTTTTGGAATGGGTAAAAACTTCTAAACTCGCGTCAGGTCACGTGACCCTGATCGAAAATTCGTAAGACGTAAAACGTAAGACGTAAAACGTAAGACGCGCGTTGTTGAGGACAGCGCCATCTATGCACATCGGGAAGAACTACGAGGGCCTCGCGTACTAACTACGTAGTTCATCCAACAACGACGAGATGGCGCTGAACCACGGATATATAACTGACGACGAGCTCCATGCGAGCGGCTTGCTTCTCTTATCACTGCCGCGACCAACACCACGAACTGAAGTCTATCCTGTGTGCTTATTTGTAAATCTGAATAAATTCCTTTCACGAGAAGAATAAACCAGTCACTTTGGTCATCATACCTGATTTGCAAAAAACCCTATAAAATAAGGAACACACCTTAACACGCGTGTTTTGTTTATAAGACGATTCACAAAATACACTCGTAATTGTTCAAGTTTTCACTTCTGTCGGCACTACCGGAGTGCCAGTGTTTTTTTTTCGGAATGAAAGGTACCTGATGTCCGTTTCTGTATACCTGACAACGTATATGCAAAGTTTCAGTATGATCGGTTCAGTGGTTTAGGCGGGAAAAGGTAACAAACAAGCAAACAAACTTACTTTCGGACTAGCAGCGCCCCGCTGTTTCACCCGCATAAGTGTCGATCCCGTGGGAATATCGAGATAAAAACTATCCTATGTCCTTTCCCGGGATGCAATCTATCTCTGTACCAAATTTTATCGAAATCCGTTTAGTGGTTTAGGTATGAAAAGGTAACATACAGACAGAGTTACTCTCGAATTTATAATATTAGTATGGATTATGGATTTATAATATTAGTTAGAAGTTAGGATAGTCCAACTTTTAATTAGCTGCAGTAAAATGACACTTTTACTGTCATTTAGGCTCTAGCCGGGCATTAATATTGTGCTGAATTTCATTATGACCCGCTGGTCATTAATTTGATTTGAATTTGGAACGTCAACTGAGAAAAACGTATGGAAACATTAAAAATAAAAAAAAATAAAAAATTCTATTAATGTACCTGTACATTAATATTTCATAGGTTTTACTCGCCGTCGCCGAAAAAAATGATGGGTTGCTGTGAATGTTGGATTTGAGCTGATGCTCCATTGACGATATTGCTTATTGTTTTTGATGAAAATGCATGGGATAGGCAGGTAGTAGGTATATTATTTTAGTTTAACCTCAGACTTGATGCCATCAACTGCACCAGACTGCTTGAAAAGTGAGCTAGTTTTGAATCTTAGTTGCAGTCGCGTTTTGATTTTGTATTTTTATTTGCATCCTTTTAGTATGTTATATTTTTGGAATCGTCTCCTCAAGCCCTTTATTTTGATACCCCACATAGTAAAGATATGTATGTTCAATATTTTTTTCAAGACCTTCCTTTCTCATCTAAAATCCGCCATTTTGATTTTATTAAAACAAAACTATATAATATATAATTTTCGCGCGACCCAAACGAGTCGATAGAGTCCTCATGTATTCAAATCCATCCGGCCGTTAGGATGCTTCGAGGGTGTAAGGAATTCCACATATAAAGATATTTTAAGTACGCAAAAAAAAACATAACCCTGTCCAGTCACTTAGTCGGGTAAATAGTGTATGACACTGCATATAACTAGGTATTCCCCGGTTATTTAACAGTTGCATAAACTATTAATTCGATAATCGAATTGGTTTTTATTACCTCGCAGTAGGTGCGAAAAATAGAATATTCTCCTTAGATAGAGTATTCGGGGATGAAGGTGTCTTCGTCTTGGGTGAGCTTGAATCCCTCACTACACTCAGGATTCCAGTTTTAACTCCTGAGCGAAGCGAGGGATTATGCACTAAGGGGATAAAGTGGTATCTTAACTTAAGATACCACTTTATCCCCTTAGTGCATAATCTACTATTAATAAAAACTTAATAGCGCTGGCCTCTCTATTAATGTACCTAACCGTTGGTATTCTTGTATCATCGTAACTTAACTTCTAGTTTCATTATGCTAGTGACTGGTGTTAAGAACCGCATTCAGGTTTCAAGGGCGCCAGAGACTTAATTAAATTGCGCCACGGCTAGTTTGCCAGCATACACGGTGGCCATTTTTCAACGCCAGACTGTATTGTACTCGTAATCAATTAACCAAAAACATTTTCATTTTATGTCGTGTGTAATCTGTCGTATTGAACCAACTCAAATTTTTTAAATACTCATTATTTGTTGGTCTTATATATTACCGGTCATTCACACGGCATTGCTGCACGTTTTTGCAGTATAAAGAGTGCAGCGTTTGTTACATGGCATTCTTCACACGAGTGATACAGCACTTCAATCCGTACCTCTCAACAGCGGGGTGGTTCGACGTGAACCCAGCCTACAGCAAAAAATATGCCGTGTGAACGTACATAGTCTTATAAAACACAACGTGTGTCTGTTAGGACTCCTACAAACTCGATAAAAATTTGGTTTGAGTATGTGTTTATTTTGCGTTAGGTATACCTGATATGATCATGTCCCCGCGGTCAGTGGTCCAGTAGTTTATGGAGGAGGGATACGCCTCTGTGTGGCACTCCAGCGTCACATCCTGCCCGATGTATGCAGCTTCCAGCTGGTTGGGTATGGACAGCATTGGCGGAACTGTGTTGTGAAGATATAATTTTATTCAAGAAGATCGTAGACAGGTCGCAGCTGAACTGGATTTCAATTTATGCATAGGTACAGAAATAAAGAGCAAGTTAATAACAGTGGTATTATTGCAATGTCAGAGCCAGCAGGGCAATTGCGTAACACATTACCAATCGATATCGGTTTCACTTTGACAGTTCAACAACATTCATTGCGTTATTTATGTGTTGAGCAGACAATTTTGGCGAACTTATGAAGCAATGGATTAGAAATTTGCTTCAAAAAGATTCAGATTCCGATTGAGTGTACAGGTACACTGTGCTATAAAGGTAGGTGCTGCTGCCTATACCTTCGGGGATTACAGGCGTGAAGATATTTGTTATTTTTGTAACCCTCTTATTTATCGACTGTGAAATTCTGAAATTGCCTAATACCGACTCACAGTCCAACTTTCTCATACAATACCGTTTATGCCGAAACCTACTTAATAATACAAATGCGATTGAAAATGGAAGGACTCAATGGATTTTACGGCAATTTTTAGAATATTTAGAGCGTTCTTCAAGAAAGATTTTCTGTATAAATTATTAAGTAAATGACAAAAGGGATCGGTGCTGTAAAGGCTAACGTGGAGCGTTGCGCGGGTCCTTGGTAATATTTAATTTGCATCTTGGAGTTATGTTGAAAATGTTTACGACATTTTTATGACGAGAATGACAAAAAATTTAAAGCATACTTTAAGTATCACATATAAGTATGTAGATAATAATATGCTAACAGGACTAGTATTAAGTACTCTAGAAGCACGCAAAGTCCTTTTATAGGGGCTAATTAAACCATAAATTATTATATAATGTCTATGACATTACGAGTAGTACCTATACTTACCTAGTATTAAGTACTTTTAATATGTAAATCCTTGTTTGCTATGCTGGTGAGAAATAAATTATTTTCTATTTTTCTATTCTATAAACGTGTCGATTAGAAAAACTTTTTCTTTTTTAAAGTCGTTCGAAAAGATGCGCCCATACGCCCAAAGCCCAACGTTATTCTATGTTTTCATTTAAGGCTTGTAACTTAAGTGATCACGAGGTCAAGTAATGGAAGAAGTGGTCAAAGTTTTCATGAAAAGTTATTAAAATATTTTCTCTTATACCTACCTGTCTAAATTGTTGTAGTGTGTGAAGTATCAAACATAAAATATTATCTGCTTCTACTTTTTTGATTTAAATTTTTGATCGAGTTTGCAAACGTGAGGTTTTCGTGTCATATTACACTGATGGCGTAGTCGCTACGCCTCGCTCTACGCCGTAGCAGTAACTCGTAGTACAAAGTATTTACAAGAACATATTGAAACTTGTTTAAAATGCGTAGAAACTCACTATTCCATTTTCAAACTCAGATAGAATTTCCAGTTGAAATGATTTCTTTTGGGTAAAAAATTTTGTTTAAATACATTCGATTTTAGCTGTAAATTCATTCAATTAATATTGAGAAGATTATTGCTTTTAGTTACTTTATAAGTAAATTCTAACAATAGCGGAAAACTACGTACCACGCACGCACAGGTACGTAGTTAACGCACGCACAGCTAGGAATAAAAAATGTTCCTATTCACAAAAACTTTGTCTTTATACTTGTTACATAAATAACACAACATATAAATAATACACATCACATAAATAAGCGGAGATATGGTGCCCTACACACATCGTACACATAGTTACGTCCTTGGTGCATGTATTATATTATCTGTGAAGAGTTATGAATGAATAAAAGCAGGCAGCGACGCGCCTAAAGAATAACATTGTCATAAAGATTTGTCTCCGCTACTACCTAAATGTAATGAAAACTGACAGTGAATTCATAAGGAAGGCTCGTTGGTTAATCGAGTGAAAGTTACGTGAGCGTTCCACGTCTCTCGTAAGAAATGGAGAGGACTGGGAACGCGCTCAGATACGGAATGTGAATTAGGGGAAAGAAAAGCATTTCATTGGGTTCGGTGGCGAGGTGGCGAGGGTGACGGGAGAACAGATAGTATCGCCATTATCGCGTCCGTACCGTATTCACGTCAGCATAATGCTCTAATTGGGTGCAATTACGGCCGATCCGGCGGAAGGCGCCGCCGTCAGGTAGAGACGCTCGTGTCCTCGTAAATACTCGTTAACGACACCCACCCCCAAGGAAAAATAATATTTCTCGACGCTGACTCCCGACTAAGAAAACGACTGCGTCGAAATGCTCACGTACTTACGAACGGAAGAATTTGAGGCTAAGTTAACGGGCCGAGACAAATGAGCGGACATATTCCGCCGACTAGATTATGATATCCGAACGTTATCGTGTATATGTATTAATTCGAACCGGTTATTGCCTCAGATTACTAATATAAACAACTGTAATCGACCCGATAGCAATATGTGCGTTGGTGTATATTCTTTTTATTTTGCAGCAACCGTAGTTAGGTCCCTGTATTGTAAATTAAATATTTTTGTTACAAATTTTCGCTGCAATTCTAAATATTTTGACATTGTAATGTAATAGCCCGAAATATAAATTCTGTTTAGTGCATGAATATAAATGGTGTTTATATGCCTACATGTATTGCTGGTACACATTTTTCCATTGGAACATAATACACAGGTTTGTTTATGAATTTGTGTGTAAACTTATGACCTCGTAAAAACACTTGCTGAAAACAGTATTTTTCTAAATGAAGACACTGATATTTAGGTAAAATATGACTTACACTTAGCAATACTAGATCTACTATTTCCTAGTAGGTATCCGAAACTGCTAGGTACACATTAACAAATAACAATTGAATAAGGTTTGAAGTTCTGAACCTTTAGTCTAATTAACCAATTAGGTTCTATTATGAGTTTCATCCCAAAACAATATCTTGAAAAACTTATATAATCTTCTATATGTACATCCTAAGCTAATAATAAAACTGAAGAGCTTTTTAATTTTTTTATTCTTTGTTTTAACGCGCTAACCTCTGGAACGACCAGTCGGATTTGAAAAAATCTTTTCGCATTTGATAGCCCAATTCTTCAGAAAGGCTACTTAAAAACACGCTACGACTCTTATAAGCTGAGCAAAAACACAAAAAAGTCAGAAAGAACGAAGAACGAAGTAATAGTGCGGGTAGGCGACACGACGTTGTAGGTCGGGGGAACAAGAAATTTCACGCGGATGAAGGACGGAGTCGCGGGCAGAAACTAGTTTAGAATAACAGGGTAAAGAGAGAAACTGCCAACAAGCTATGGTTGTTAACAATAATGGTAAAATAAACAGTAACAATAAGCAAATGTGAACATAAATCAAATGTGATGAACCGGCTATGAATGGATGAGTGAACATACGAACGCAATGATTTGGGAATGCGATGGGTAACCGTTAATTATCACGCAGGGCAGCAGCTACGGGCATATTGTTGTAACATCCATTGCCAAAAATATGTCACAATTTGACAACCAATGATTTGCCTACATTGACGGATTGCTGTAAAGCATTAGAGGTTCTAGAACCAACTCGCTTACACACATAACATCTGGTTATGTTATGAGAATATTCATGAACATTCGTTAAAGAAACAATCAACAACAACAAAACACAAATAAGATTATTTACAATATACCTACTCTTAGTCAAAGAAAATAATACCTGTGATTTGATTGGATACTCCCCCACATATTTGTGAAACTAAAACATTCCACGTCATTCACTAAACAAGATCACAGACTCCCAGCGATTATCTTCTATATGCAGCTTTAAAATATTCTTGGTAAGTGTTGTTTATAGCGCTTCATAGATCGTGAACTGTGAAGAATAAAGTTTGCTAAAGTTGTCTTACAGCATTGAAGACAGCCCCATACTGTGCAGTTGCCCGGGCCGACACCGGACTGAATTAATGTATTTCTTACTAGACAAATCTCAGTTGGAATTATTTAAATTAAATAACCAGCTGCTAAGGATATTAATTTTGTTAGTCCTCAAAGTTAATATTTTTCTTAAGTATTTTTATTTTTATTTTAACATCTCAAAAGTTTAAACGCTTTTAGTAACATAATTTATAATTAATTAGCCAGCTAACCAACTAATTGCATACAGTAAAGTAGTACAGTTTCAACTTAAAACGTGATTTTAATTTATTAGTTTTTCGTACCATACCTATATTTATTTTGAATTTTTGCTATCATTTGTGTATAATATTGCACACAAACACTACATAAAAGCTTCGGAAGTCTTTAAAGTAGACTTTCTTGTGTATTTTATTGCTATATTCAAACCCGACATAACAAAAGTTTTGTGTAAAGTGAGGAAACTGCGAAGGAAAGGTAAGTAGAGAAAATTCTCTGTACATAATTTTTAAGTACAGGTGGGTTCTGTATATTTCCATGTTGATGTGTTAATGAAAGCCGCTGTTCGTTTCGCCCAGGGTTTTACAGTCAACCAAGGAATACTGGATAGGGGTTACTACTGCGTTCTATATAACCGGTGGGTTAGTTAACTTTACTTATACCGTGTGGAGTATTTTAGCGATATATTGACATTATTTTACTATGACTAAGTAGCAATAAGAATTATAATGTGCACATGTTAGCCTCATCAGGATATTAGGCATATTTAAACAGTCAGAATTCAATATTTTAATGGCCTTATTTCTGTACCTATGCGCTTTTACCAGACAATAATACCTATGCATAGCAAAGTTACTTCGTTAATATACCTATAATTTTTCAAGGAAAGTAATGATGTAACTTACACTGCACCATGAGCACGACTCGCTTGCTGATTGATGGCGGGACTCCATTGGAAGCGATGCACAAGTAGGCACCCATGTGAAGTCGAGATACTTTGGATATGGTTAAGTTTTCACCGTCTACCACGTTCACTGTAACCAAGTAACACAAGTGTAAAGAAGCACCAAAGAATGACGATATTTTAGGGGAATCCAAGATCTATAAGCGGAGCGGACTATGTAGTAGTGGGCTGATGGTCACTACAAAGCAATTCGTTCATGTAAACCTTCGTGTGTGGTCGGCGAATGAAAACCTTGACCATAATAATAATTAGAATCTACGATGCTTAAGTTTAGGTAATTGTCCAAAATAATCATGGAGGACAGAAAGTTCTTTCCAACAGGAAAATAATGTACCCATAACACACAACCTTCTTGTAGTCATAAATACTCACCTACGTTTAATTTAGATAAAAATGATATAAAAACGGAAAGCCATAAAATATTGCATTGTTGGATATAAGTGAATTATGGCGGGCTTTCGTAATTATTCGCGTTCGATAGTCCATTGTTAATTCAATTGCGAAAATATTTCTGTTATGCGCTGGTTGCGGGTACAATTTAATAGTATTGTGTGGAACAATCCGTGCCATTTTGGACCCTTTCGCGAACCTTCGCTGGAAGGCCCGGTTCTGGTAGAAAATACTCGTTGTAATAATTTTGACGTATCTTATCCTATAAGACTTCTTTAAAAACTTTGGTAATACTGAACATTAAAGTCTAAAGTATTGGGTTTCGTCTTTTTAAAGCAACATTTCGAGTTATTACAGTATAAAGAAATACTGATTGTTAAATAGCAGTATTCCTAAATATTTACAAATTTCAGAACCGAACCCGAGTGTACTTATATAAAATTTGGTTCCATGAAATTAGTTTCCCACGAAATTATAATAAAATGGTAATAAAGCGAGGAATCCTAACACAATTTAAGCTCATTTATAGTGTGAAAATAATTAGTATAGAATTTGTTTTCGACGTACAACGTTTGTTTGGACGATACACGCGAGGGGTATCCCAGTTAGTGTGTCCATTCCACTCCATTTCTCGCTTCAGGGATTTCTTTCTTTCATCTGCTTTGTTACGCGGAGAGGGCGTCAACATAATAAGCGTCCGGAACAAATGTTTTGACCGGATATTTATAAGAGTACCAAAATCTTTTGTTAACAATGTTGACTGTTCTTTCTGTTGCTATTTAAGAGAACATAATAGATCTTTAAACTTACGAAAACAAAGTTTTTGGATGTATAATTACATTAAAGACACGAATTAGATCGTCATTTTGAATGAGCTTTCAGAAGATTTTTAGGAGATTGCTTAGGACGTCATATTTTTATGCTCCAGTAACAGTAGTATGTAAACATAGGATAGGTATAATCATTTCAAAATTGTCGTATATAATTCAATCATTTCAAAATTGTCGTATATAGCCTTTATCGAAATTCTGCATTAATATTAAAGATTTTCTAGAGTGATAAAAATAGGTTTGCTTATTTATTTCGGAAACATAACTGGCCATATGTGGGTGTACTCTAAGTATAACCCTTCGAAGAATACAGGTGTTTTTTTTTTAATATAATTTTGTTTTTTATTTATGACTGCGTTCAGTTTAGTTTGTGACCTTCCAGTACGAGTCGCAATAAATACTTGTTCATTCTTTCTTTGATGTTATGTTATGAAAAAACTTACCTGATTCGCCATTACAATTAAACTCCTGTCCGTCTTCTCGTCTCCACATGACATAAGGTTCAGGATAGCCAGTAGCACGACATACCATCGTCACATTAGTACCTTCGCGGACCACCATGTCTGTTGATGTCATGTTGTCAATGATCACGGGCGGCACTGGTGAAAAAAAGAAGGTTGTATTGGTATATAAGTAATGGTTTATCTTTTTTCTTACCTATATTATTCTTTTAATAAAGTTTAAAAGGTTTTTTACAGACACTAAAGGCGCAACCGGTTACCACGGATTCAGTACGTACAATATGATTCTGAACACGCCCACGTCGAAAGTTGAGGTTGTTATTAACAAAAAAAAATTGCTGTACCATACATTTTGACCGCGTAGTTATTTCAGTTTTCTATGAAAAAGCAGATTTTTTTTTGATGATTTCTACGCTAGGGCCGGTCTAGAATCATGTGCCGACTTAGAGGGTTTCCGTTCGATGCTTACCGTGTTTTTGTTTTTAACAGCACACTCTCTCATAGTCTCAATATACATGAGAAATAAAGGTCTACTCCTGTAATCACGGTTTCATAATAATAATTGATTTGGTAGACAGATTTTTTTATTTAGGAGAAGGTCAAAATCCCGCTACCTGCTCTTTGACCGGGTCCGAACCGCAACCACAGCAATGCTAAATAAATTTGTGACCTTATTACACCTGAACTAGGGTCGGTAGACAAGGGTATTTAGTTTGGGTATTTTAATGTCAAAATATCAACTTGCTTTTAGCTCAGGTTTGATAGTATGTAGAGCTTTTAGGTGAATAAAAATTTCATATCGGAATGCCGCTTCGCTATGTAGACAATAAAACCAGACAGAGTAACCTAGAGTGGATGTGCAATTAGGTAAGTAAGTCTGTAAAAATTGAAGGACTTTACACTGCAGCTCACAAATACAATACTGAACGCAAGTAGATTTATAAAAAAAAATGTTTTGGTTCCTGTACGTTCTTAAGCGGTGGTCGTTGTACGACAGACTGATGGAGGTAGTATGCTCACCCACAACCTGTAGGTATCCCTTCCTGGAGCGCATGGGGTCGGTATTGACCTGGCACATGTACCAGCCGCGGTCCACCTCCTGCACGTTCTTGATGTGCAGGTACCACGAGCGGTGGTCGTTGTACGACAGACTGATGCGAGCGTTCTGAGTTATTATGTTGTGGTGGATGCTCAGAATTGTCTGTGTGTCTACGCGGACCCACGCCACCTGTGGGGAGTATGAGAAAATGTTAGGTTTTGGTCCCGAAAATAAAGAAGGAGCTTGCAAAATTGTCTTTTAGAAAACTCTCTAGGAGACAATTTTAAGAATCAAGATTTCGATATTTGATCTTCCACATGGTTTAATTATCTAACTTAGGGGACGGGACGTTGATTTCCTAAAAAAATACAAGAGCTTTTGGCCCTAATTTTATAACATTATTTTGAAATATTGTTATAAAATTAATTTAATAGTTTTTTATTGAGTTGATGTACTTAAAAGTTAAGACTTTCGATATGAGAAATATCGTACAAACACGCACTGTCACCGTGTAGAAATGAATTTATTCGTAGCGCAAGTATTTGGCATATGGTTGCATTAGAAAGACATTCACGGCTGAACGAGCAGCGAATGTAAAAGTGCGGCAAACCAGAGATGTAAGTATTTCCTTTGAAGTATTTCCAAGAATTTATAGATGTGCATAAAGTTTTAAGTATACCTACGCAGAAACTTATATTTTTACGAGAGTGACAAACACATTTAGGGTTCCTTGAGATAGTTATCTTTTACACAAAGTTACAAGTTTTTTCCAGCTGAGTCACATCCACACGCAAACTAAGTTTTAATACAAAAACTACATTAGAACACTTATCAATCTTGTGTTGGAATCTTAAAGCTAAAGCTATTCTTAAGAATATATTATTAGTTCTCATTTTTGACAGTCAGCGACCTTTGATTTAAATGTTTGGATTCAGTGTTTATAATCACGTCTAAGTGTTTCGTCTAAATTCAAATTGGTATGTATTGATTTGAATAAATGGTTTTTTTCGTTCATAGAATTTTTAATGCTAAAACTCGAATTTGTTATCTAAAGATTGTTATTCATTTTACATGTAAGATCTTTTGTACCGAACACAATAAACAAAGGATTTTGAAAAAATAAAACAACATAAAATATATTACTTTTAGACTTAGTATTTAATTTCCCGTTGTGGATATAATCCAAACTGTGACTATTTCATTTTCATCTCCCAAATATGTACCTCATATCTGCACTATACAACACTGAAATTTCGCTAACTAGCCGTCCTGCATGATTAATAACTGGCGAATCGTGCATTCTGAGCAAAGTGATATTAAGTTGGCTTGTTAAAACTTTACCTCGTGCACCGCACGAATAGAGTTGCATGAAGTTCTGGCGGAACGTATCCGTTCATAGAATTACACGGCGCTCGTACATCATGGCCGCTGACGTCATGGTGGTGATGGCTCTAGGTCACTGTTGTTTGCTTTCTTAATTGCTTGCCAATATAAACTTGCGGTAAGCTTATGAATAGAATGAGAAACTATTATACTCTGCGGTGAAGCCTGTTAACTAGAGAGAGGCACCAAGTTTTTTTACTTTAAGTAAATATTTTTAAATAGAAAATTTCTCCACCTTGTTGTCGTTTTATCCATCTGTAAATAGACGGGGCGGGGCATGACCTGGCAAATTGAAGTTCGCTGACGTCGCATCATCTATAGGTACCTACGCATACAGGATTGACATCTATCCAAGCTGTATTTACTTTACCACTAAGGAACTTGAATGACCCCGTTACAGTGCAAATCTTATCAAGAATCTGTACAGCTGAACATGCGTATCATCTCATGAGTACTAACCAATAATTGAGGGTTTAGCCACAACCGCCACGACATGACAGATGGATTAGTTATTGTGGTATGACGAATCTGTTAACAGGTAAACACATAGATATTGTCTAACATTCTAAATCTTAACGCTAGTTTATGTATAGGTAGTTCAACTGACTGATGGATTGACTGGCTGATATGCAACTCAAAGCCTGAACTACTGAAAGTAAGAAAATATAATTTGGAATTGATCTTCATCGCTTGCTCTGTCAACTGCTTGAAACAGAATTTAAGGTTAAGACGTCTTGTATGTCTCAAAGGCGAGAACTCATCGACACATGTGTATTTGGTCTATTCTAACCGCAGGGTTCAAAGTTGGTTCCTGACCGAGTTTCAGAAGTCCGAACTCAAGAGTCAGCGGGCGATGGAGGGAATTATGCTCCAACGAACGAGCGACCGAACAGGTACGAAACACGACTGTAAAGTCACAGTCTGGAAGAAATAGGATGAAAAGCTTTGTTTATAAAATGCATCAGGATAAAAGGGTATGCCTCATAACGCGATGGCTGCCTAAGTATAGGGGTCGTTGCCATGGAAAAGCATGGTAAATTTTAACAATGCCGAAAAAGGACACATGAATGGAGCTGTAGAAGCCCTTCCCCCGAAATCTTTGTCCAACAGTTAGATTGTTAAAATTAACAAACAAGAAAGTCCTTTAGTTTTTTTCCTTTGTTTTTGGTTTCTGAAAATAGCACTTAAGAATGAATAGGGAAAAATTTTACGAGCGAACGTCTAGTTTACCTTGTACCCTCGTAAGTCTTCGACGACGCAGGCGAGCAGCGCGTCTCGTCCCACCGTCACCGTCACGTTCGTGACCGGCTCCACGAAACGAGGAAACAATGATTCTGAAACAAATACAACAGATAAACGCTTGCTGTTTGCAATGTTTTGGGTATGTATCTATCTATTTTATCGTAGAGAGAGTAGAGGGGCCCGTGGCTAAATAATAACAGCCGCACAGGTCGATAGATCGGGTTAAGCTACGCTTGTCGCGGTTGGTCTGTAGATGGGTGACCATCTTTACATACTGTGACCCCTCCGTGCCTCGGAATGCACGCTAAGCCGTTGGTCCCGGCTGTCATTCGTGGATCTTTGACAGTCGTTACGGGTAGTCAGAAGTCCGAAAGTCTGACAACCAGTCTTATCAAGGGGTATCGTATTACCCAGTATTTGGGTTGTGGAGGTCAGATACGCAGTCGCTCCATGTAAAATACTGGTATTCAGCTGAATCCGGTTAGACTGAAAGGCGACCCCAACATAGTTAAGAAAAGGCTAGGCAGATGATGACCTATCTATTTTATAGTAACATGTTTAGAAATTTACTGATATCATAACAGTCAAACGGGTTTTAAGTTGTAGTTTTAAGTCCTATAAGTTATCTCTGAAGGGAGCGAATTTTATCCCAAAATACATTGTGATTTATTTATATTGTTACTCGTTTCCACAGATAAAGTGAGTAAATGTAAATAATCGTTAACATGAGTGTATCACAAACATAAATACTTTGATAAACAGCAACTTTGACAACGCGGTTACCTTCACAGGTAGTCACATTCAAACTTGTAGACTTAAATTAATCAATCACGACGTAGAATGATGTTAGGTCGTTCATGAATACATATACAATGGGCTAAGGCACATGTAAGTAACAGAGTAATGGCTAGAGAGGCGTCATGGCGCCCTCACCTACCGCCTGACGCAGGTCCTCACCGGACACGGAAGTTTCGGGAGGTTCCTGCACATAATCAGGCGGGAGGAAACGCCAGGGTGTCACCATTGCCAGGATCGCCCAGAGGACACGGTGGAGCATACGGTGGAGGTCTGCCCCGCTTGGGCGGAGCACCGCCGTGTCCTCGTAGAGGCGATCGGCAGCGGCGGCGACCTCTCGCGTCCGGGCCTGGTTCAAGCCATGGTCCGGGGCGAGAGGGAGTGGGGGGCAGTCGCCTCCTTCTGCGAAGCAGTCATGCTAGCGAAGGAGGCGGCGGGACGGCTGAGGGAGAGAGCCTCCCGTCCCAGCCGCCGCGGGAGACGCTCCGGGCGTCGGGAGCCGCGCGACGCCTCCCGGCCACCGTAGGCGCGGGCCTGCGGGCGGAGAGTAATGGGTAACTCACCGTCCGATCAGGACCAGGCCCGTGCCGGACGGCGCGTACGTGTTCCACGCGCGCCTCAAAGAGATGTCAGCATCAAGGGAAGGGGCCCGTCAGGGCCGAAGCCTGCCGGGTCAGCGGGATTGTCCGAAAGGGTTACCGCTGGCCCGGAACATAAAGGGCGAAGGAAGGAACACGGGTGGGTTTTAGTCAGTAAGAGTCTGACACTCCCTTCCGCTCCACCCAGAGCGGGAGGAGTCATTTGATGATTTCCCATCCTGAGAAAAAAAAAAAAGTAACAGAGTAATCTATAAAAGTACACACTTTCCCAAACTAATAATATTTGGCCATTGATTCCTCAATAGGAGGATTCTTCTGAGCTAAATCTAGTTTCTTTATAAAAGAGTATTTGGTAAGAGTGAAAAACACGATACGATCGCCTTCGTAGGTGAATGTTCCTTTCCGCGCGAACGTAGCCTCAGAAATACACATTAATATCATCAATGTATGTAGATTAGTCCACGCGATGTGTGTGGATCTTCTAAACTAAACAGCCAATAGTAGTTCCTGGATCTTGTACTTTGTAGCCTTATTTACATGATAGCTATAGCGAACTGGGTGCCGTGTGCGCGGCGACTTGTAAACCACAAGTAGCCCATTTGGTTATCTGCGAAGTGTGTACCAAATGGCGGTTAGAGGTGGCCGCATTGCGGCCTGTGGTTACACCCTTATTATATGACCAACCATTGCTTTTGAATTACGCCCCACCGTGATTATATTAGCCAGGCTACTAATTTACTGTCAACACAAACTTTGATTTCAAACCTCAAACTTATAATTGGAATATAGTTATACATATTAAAGGAAAGTAAACACTTCCGAATTATTTTAGCCATTATACGGTTTTCAAGATGACTTAGTAACTGATAAACTAAATAACAGCGTAAGGATTTTGTTGTTACATTTTCAAAATCAGCTCCTAAAACATGAATAAAACATGTCGACAAAGTTGAATAATGTCCGCCACTTTGAATGTGAGAATACTTACGTGTGTAGACGTCAATACTAACGCGATCGATATGAGCGATCCTTCAATGCTGCAACAATCTATTTAGGCTAAACAACCTGAGACACGGAAAAATATCCGCGAATGATTGATGAGTGAGTACGCGAATAGAACAAATCCATCCAGTGCCCATCAATCTTAGCGGTACAGCGGTGCGGGCGCTGTGCAAGCGACGTCGTCGTCTCTAATGAAAGAAGAGCTTACCGAGCACGTATAAACAATCGGAAAATGTTGTTTCTAATATCCCGCAAGATAGATGGCCCGTGAAATGTGCTCTTAGCTGGGATCAAGGCTTTTTTAATAGAAAAATTATTGTGCTACCTCTTTTATTCAACTTGGGAATGGCTACATAATAGTATACAATGTTAGGCGGTCAATTCTCTAACGTCACATTGTCGAAAACTGTGTTACAAAGCGGGGAAGCGACGAAGCGTTTGCTGCATCGTTGTGTTCTACGATATGTTACCTTAGAGAATGGTATTGCAGAACCCCTTTTGCACTGAATTTTGAATTGATGATACGAATAAAAAGCATGAGATACAGTGTTTTTACTTATTTCTGTTCGAAGTTACATGACCGAAATGGTGCCTCTATTTGACAAACTTCTACCTATACCTACAACAAAAAGCTACCCATCCGAGCCATATCATACCCAACACGGGGACATTAATAAAAATAACCTTTCACATAATTATATTTGAAAATTTTGTTTGGCTCAGTAAGTAGTAGGTACAACGATTTCAATTTCTTTACGCCCACAGAGCTTGAATGAAAAATGAGCGGACAATAAATTCACCTTTTGATCGATATAGACTAGTTATGTAACACAACGTCGTCTGCCTTCTTAGTACCCTCTACGAAATTTAGGTCATTCGTATTACTCGCGTAATACCTAAGTCTATGTATTCAAGTAGGTAAATATAAGAGCCAGTTGGACAAACTACGTTCATTCAACCTGACGATATTACGAAGACATCGCTTCGGCTCTAACTAATATAGTCACGTGATTACAAATCGTTCGTAATAGGCAACCTCCATAACTTAACAGCCCTCAAAGACGGTAAAGTCCTACTATAAAGGGTTTAATTACTTTAATAAGCGCTAATACAGTGTAACGTGTTAATAATGTAGTCAGTGTTGATGAGACAACGAGATTACCCGGCCACTTGAAATATGATTACGGGCGGGCCGCTCATCAGGCCGTAAGTGTTTACGGATGCACGTGACGGGTCGCGCCTCCCACCCGGCCAGTCGGGCCGCCTCGTCCACTGCTCGCGTATTTACCTAATTGGCACAGTACGTTGTGACAAAAGTCCGTGTTGGGCTCCCGGCAAATTAGATTCCCTGCCCACCCGCCGCCCGCCGATGCCCGGGCGCCCGCCATCGCTGCCGCTCGCTTTACTTACCTCTTTCACCCTAAATTGACTTTCCTCTAATTGAAATACGCGTCAAAGACTCATTCCGCGATTAATCTTTTTTGTTTGTTTTTATTAGTTACTGCTGTTAGGGAGGAGCTATTAATCCACGCCGCCACCTTTAAAGGATTTATGAGTTTAGGATGGTGGTTGGTTGACGTTTAGGTTAAATGTAAAAAGGTGTGATCAAATAGTTTCAACCTACAAAATAACTGGTAAAAATTGCTCTGACGCTGATAGTTAAAGCGTAAAATAAATAGAGATAAAAAACAATGTATTTCGTGTACACACCAATCGTTTATTTAAAGTTTTTTTTTGTGCTGATGAGAACTAATCTTCTTAGTAATTGATTACAATCTCGCCTGATTGTGTAGTCAATTAGGCTAGGTCGTAAGCTAGTAGATTGTAAGGTAAGCAATTTAACTCTAACTTAATATTTTACGAGATGATTTATGTTATAACTAAGAATAGTGTCAATTTGCACTTTTACACAATTTTTTTGCACTCTCGTTTCTTAGGATCTGATAATTATTTGATAAAAACACTTTGTTCATTTAAATAAAAAATAAATGCCCCTCATACCGCCACGTATTAATTTTGAAATATTAAAACCAGATTGGATAAAAATTGTCCTATCCGTTGGAATACAGGTACGGGAAAATATGATGTGATTTAAAATTGAATTATCCATTTTGACACGGGAATTGGTGCCCATCTAAAAATAAAACCGATTGTAGCAAATTCGAGTTGCCGAGTCTCACGGCGGCGGCTTCGCTGTGGCTGTGGGTATTCATGAGTATCGATTTTATGCAAAATGCAACAAGATTCACTTGAACATGTCGGCTATACGATACGCATTATGTGAGGAACCGATCTACTCTACAATTAGGTACATTGGCGTAGATAGGGGCGCTTGTAAATGGGTGCGTACGTTGTCGGGCTGGTCGGATGAGGCCTGTCGGGATATTGAGAGCGTCGGAGGCTTGTACGTATAAACATGTAACACAATTAGCGGTCAGGTGTTGGAGGCGACGCCAGCCCTTCGCAATAAGAGCTTGATAAAGCCAATTTAACCGGAAATTCGATTCCTCTGCCTGTTTATTATTATCAGTCCCGCCTAATTTCAGTTCCTCGGGTCCTATTGTGTTAACTGAATGAACAAACAACTAATGCAAATTTTGGTTGGTTAACTAATTTGAAGTTTCCAGATAGATCACGACACTATCTAGAATAAGACGCAAATTCGTGGTATTTGAGTTAATCGGAAGATCGTAGAAGTGTATCATTTGTTGCGAGTTGGATTTAATTTTGGTTACACGATTAATCTTTCTAAGTTATTGTACCTGACAAATAGTATGACGGGTATTGGGAACGCCTAAATTTTTCTTTGTTCTCAAAATTGGGTTGTACCTAGCACATCGTCGTTTGTAATTGCGTCGCGCATGTTGTTACATTTAAGTTTAATTGTAAGCATTAACACGTGTGATGCCAATTAGTACAGATGCTTAAGCGTAATCGCTTCAAGCCTGAGTTTGTAGCACTTCGTTACATCGTTGTTAAGTGCACCTAATGCGACTTGTTCCGTACTTGCGTAGTTATACATATATTACAAGCTTTAATTTATGTACCATGTGCTGGAAGTTAATAACTATATTAATGTACTTATTCATTATTATGAACACAGACGGATGATCGATACTTTGAAATTATGCCTAGCGTAAAGCTATACCTAAGTATAACCTGACCAAAAGTGTACGCACATAATATATATTAATCATTCGAAATGTTTCAATCGCATTGTACTTCTAAGAAGGTATCAAGAAGGTGCTACGGTGCTACGAAAGTTCGTAGCATTCATGTTTTTAGCCGCCGTTTCAGTTACCCATGCTTATTATTTAATTTGGGAATCTCCGTATACAGTGCAATTGTTAACCCAGAAACGTTCAAAGTGATAGTGGAAACAGCATTAAAATCTACCTAATATAATTCGAGATAAGCTCGAAGTAGAGACAAATGTGGTCAGGAACTTAGTTCCACGAGTTTGTGTAGCATAGTACTAAAACCTTAAGTAATATTACAAAAAACCTTCGGGAATTCGTTCGATACATGCACTGTAAGTAGGAATACTTTAGTTGAACTTTATAGAATAACGGGCAATTTTATAATAAAATTGTATAGTTGCATTATACTTTCCTGAAGTTATAAATGTAGGCATACTCATATGTTATTAAAATAAGTATTTTTAAACCAGGTGGGTTTTATAAGTATTTATGTTTATAAGTATTGGTATTATGGAAGAAACTTTACAGAGCTTAGAAAATTAATCAATCTGCCTAGTCTTCTCCCAACTATGTTGAGGTCGGCTTCCATTCTAACCGGCTGCAGTTAAATACTAATATTTTACATGGAGCGACTGCCAATCTGACCTCCACATCCCAGTTACTGGATGATATGATACCCCTTGGTAAAACTGGTAGTGAGACTTTCGGGTTTTTGATTACCCGTCACGACTGTCAAAGATCCACGGATGACAGCCGGGACCAACGAAGTGCTTCGGTATGTAAAGATGGTCACCTATCCACGGACTGACCGTGATCGAACGACCTGTGCGGCTGTTATTACTTAGCCAAGAGCCCCTACTCTTGACAGAGTTTACATGTAAGGAAAATTACGCTCAATTGTTCAAAAAATATTATTTCAGCCGATCAAATCAAATCAGCGCAAAACAACGAAACAAACAAAACAATATCTACCATTGTTTTTCATCACTAGGCCGAAATCAAAGCGTAAATGTCGCGAAAGAATACGAAGTTAGTATGAAGGTTATAAAAATATCTGGAGGACAGGTTGGCGTTATATTGCCGTTATAAATCAGCGTTTGCGACAGGCGAGCGTGGCGGCGGCGACGCGGCAGCGTGACGGCGCGTGGCATGCACGGCAGTGCCGCCTCGTGTCGCTTGCCGACATTCTACATATGCATAAATATTGCGCCTACAATGCCTATTTATATAAATCTAGTCTGATGTGGCTATTTATATAGGTATTTAGTTTATTTTAACTTTTCAGTCAATTTGAATGTTTTCTTTACGTTGAATGTTGGAAGGCAGAAGACAGGGAAGACTGGAGTTGGAGAGCAATGCAATTGGAGGTCACTTTAGGAAGCTACAGATATTTTTCCATAACTTAGTCTTATAAATTCTATTTTAATTAGCACTAAAATACTATCAATACGTATAGGTACCTCACAATCGCTTGAATACTTTTAGTGTCACCATTATTTTATTACAGATTATTTTATTTACATATGTTATTTTACAAAACTACAGCTTTTGAGGCTAATAACCCAAGTAAATTATACATAATATCCTCTCTGCATCGGTAGTAGTTTTACAAACCTGCAGATTTTCTAGCGATGTTTTCCCCCGCTGTCGGAAGCCGGCAATAAACTTATATTGAGTTCATATGTTTGAAAAACACGTTGGTCGTTACGGCACTGCGTACTATACGTTGCACAAAATGTAGGTATAAAACTATGCTATAATGATAAACTATAACAAGAAAATTGGATGTCCCGCCAATTTGACTGTCAAATCAATTATAGTTTATTTTTAAAATTTTGTGATCACTCAGAAAATTGTTAGTGGCCAGTAACTAGCAGCATTACGTTATTTACCTACATAAACCTTATTATATATGTTTTTTTATTTTTCCTTTTGGGTCCTTAGAGGCCGTATACGTGTACCGTGCCAGCTACATAGAGTGGATTAAATCGATCTATTAAATAAAAATAAAATCATTGCTGGCCCTTTCCAAGAGAAGTTCTCAGTACCAGCTATGTATCTGCTATGACCACCATTATAACTCCTACAATACCTAGAACTCTTTCTATTTTAACTGGGTATTATATGGCGCTATTTAAAGTTCAAATGTGAACTCCTTGCTGTTTACAACGTACCGCATAACCTTCGCGGGGATATAAATACACATGCGAGCGCAGTAAATAGTTAACTACTCACTAGAGTTATATTAAGAGCTACATTGTATATGTTTACTCAATTATCTTTAATTGAGTGATTGCCAGTAAATAAACGAGATACAAATAAAATGGATAGCGGATACTTCTTCGGTCCATTTCATAACGGGTGCGGAAATACGATGATTTATGCGGTCATCCATAAATGAATCGGATTCTCTGTGACGGCAGTTTTTATTTATGAAACAATTAAAATTAATAGCCTTGTTACGGCTTCCAGATAGTTAAGCATCGCTTGTTACTTACACAGTTAATTTTTGCATAATGTGTTTATGAAATATATGAAAAATAACCTGAAACGATTTATTTAAGTACGTTAATTTTAAAAAATAACCCGTATTTTTTAATTTAACCCATACGCTTAATTTAATTTTGAATTAATAAGCTAAAGCTCATAGTTTTGATCACATGGGTGCAGCACGCAGATAATGCTTGATGATATTTAATTCAGTCAGGCAATACAAACAAGAATTGCAGGAAATGTTAGTTAATTTTGTTCTGTAAGCACACAATGAAACGGAGTGAGTGAAAAACACGAGCAGCCCGTAATTAATTTAGGGTATTCACGTATCTACTTAGTTAGTTTAATAAAACCGTTTCAATGACTTGGAACAAACTATTACGAATACGGAACCTTTTGTTATCTATGTTCGAAAGAATATCCAACAGAAATGGGAAAATATGTCGAATTGGTTTACAGCAACAACGGCTGGTAACAGCAAGTAAAATTTTAAAGCATGTGTACCGCAGATCGAGTGGTCAGCAATGGTTTCCGGCTCATATCGCCAGATTGGAAACGCAAGCGCGCCTGACCAGGGTGAATTACGCGAAACGGCGTGAGCGGTGACGGTGCGAGCGCCAGATTCACTTACTTACATCGCTTCGTGACTGAACTCCATAGAGCGGTGCAGTTCAGCCGTAAATAAAATGGTATTGTCGCGCGGAAACCTCACATCGAAAAACCGGGGAACGTCGCGTGAAATGCTACCGGTGCTGGCATCGGCATAGACGCCGAGAAATATGGCCAAACGTACCGCACATACGAAATATGGGACTATAGGCAGCGGTGTCGACTCGTGCCGGGTCCCCGAAACATGTTAGATATATGTAGCTATTGTACAATTATAACTAGCGCTTGACAACTAACAGGTTATTCATATTATGTACCTTTTAGATCGTTTGTAACAATGTTAATTATATCGTACCTTCCCACATAACAATTTCACGCAAAACTTAGTGTTCGTGTAATTCTTTTAGGTATCTTCGTGGTTTAATTCATACCGAAATAAAAGCAAGTCCTAAGGCATTGCTAATAAAACAGCGTATTTTATTGTTAAAAATATGGCTTTCTGGACTCACAGTTATTGTACTTAACTCTAGTTAAATATCTATAGGTACGTGGTTTTACTGTTTTTTTGTTGTTTAATATTTCTTAGTTATAATTGCAGTAATTCTATAGAAAACCAAATATTTTTTAAATATATGTCTCTACAAATGTCTCATGATTTGTAATAAAATGCATGACTTATTACTACAGTCTACTCATTAGGTGTATACAATCAAGAAAATATTATTTTAAGGAAATCAGATTTAGTTTTATTTTTATGTTATAATATTTAAATAGAAGGAGGTTCTGAATTCAACAAATCGATCTATTTGGTTAAATTATGGGCCAAAATTGGTAATATTTTCTTTTTTTAAATCACCAACTGCAATACCTATATCATGCTAATTCCATGCAAAATTGTTTTTAGTCGTTTTTGCTGTTAATTTATGTATTTTTTTAAATCTTTTTTGTTAAAATCTAGTCCATTTTTCATTTTAGCATGACATTGTAGAAAAGGCTTATAAAAAAAGCAAACCAAAAGGGAGTAGATTTTTTGTAGATTGTAAAAATCTACTCCCTTTTTCATTTCGGCTTGACATTGTTGGAAAAGATTTATAAAAAAAGCGAACCAAATTAAGGATTATGATTACTTTTATGATATATTAATACAAATAACAAATGATTAATTATTACAATTACTAATGTAGCCATTTATGATCATTTTCAACATTCTATTTTAGAAACAAATGGCTGCTTTCCAAATATTTAACAAGCTTTTTGATGAATACATAGTTGTGTACATATTTGTGCCTCTATTGCTTTTTAGATTACCAATAATACTTGTAATGATACTAAAAACATACAGCTATCAGTTAGTGGTCTTATTTAAAACTAAACACAGTAACCATCACGTATGAATAATTTTAGTAGGCTCGGTTCTTACTAAGTACCTACCTATGTTAGGGTTGTTGTTAATGTTGTTGGTTGGTTATGTATGTATGTTGTTTTTGTTGTTGTTTCCTATGTTTTATCATTAACTTTTAAAAATCATATCACCTAACCGTTAGAAAGTATCGTATTGTTGATCAATGTTCTTCTTGAGTTTAATGGCGTGTCTCAATGTAAGTTTTAAAATATATTTTATCGTTTTCTTCGACTCAAATAAGCACTTATCGAAGTACCGAGGTACAATATGGTAGGAATGCACGATTGAAGTAGCAGCTGACTAACACTTCCTCCGTTCCCACTGCATTACGCAATATTATTTATTCATTATGAAACCAATGAACTCCCTCACATCTTACTTCATCGTCTGGCGACACATTTGAATTGTCTATCCAATCGCATTGTGTCAGACACGTTATAAACAATGAGTAACTATTGATAATGTCAAAAACATTCTTACAAAACTTCTTTCTTTAGCCTTCTTCTTACGTATTCATTGTATAGAAGAAATTGTAGCATTTTCAGACTCGGAAAGCAGCGATTCTAATATTTGTTACAAAGCCGTGTTGTGTCACTGCAGTTAGGTGAACGGGTGGGTAATTTTCAATGGCCGCTGAATAAGAGCTAGTATTCTGAATTTCGTTCGTATTCTCGTAATGCCGGTTACGTAGCATCTGACTCGGAGGCAACTAGCATAAACTTTAAGTAAGAGAAAATTTGCTTCGAAATATTCCGACGAGACGAAAAGATGGTCTAGGACGGAGCGGCATTATATACTTGTAAGATTTCTTTTAAAAATAACACATTCGACGAAGTTCGTTCAGAAGTTAATAAAAATTAGTTGAAAACTCGCGGAGGAGCGCCGTCTATCGAGACAGACGTGTTTGCAGCCGTGGCCACGCCGTGTGATGCCCCCCTCCTCTCGCCTTCCGTCTTATACTACCTTCATGTTTTTACGTGGAGGCTATTTGACTTTGCATATTATTATATAGTTTCACTGCACCGTAAAGTTGATATTACTAAGTAAGTACTCATTACCATACAACTTTTGTTCAGCTAATAAATGATCAAAAATACACGAATATGCGTGTACACTATATTGAACTTTACCTACACAACGATTGAACAATGCGTACTTAATTTACAATATCAATTATTGTAATTACATCATTATGTGAATATCAGGATATCCGAATTATTTCGAAGCGGATATAGTTTCACGACCGACATAGAATTCAATTTTGAATAGCTGTTGAAAAATTGCCTTTCCTATGATTAGAATGGACATTTGTTGTTTATTAAATCAATGGTGTTGAAATTCGAAATCAAAAGTAATCTGCTTGTGCGGAAGGGCGGAAGGAGATGGATGACAGGGAAAATACGCGAGAAAATTCAAAAGGAAAGCAAGGTGAAGCGCGCGCGGAAAATTGGCTTCATTAGATAGAGGGACCGAGGGCGCGCCTTGCAGGACACACGGTTGCGCGAGACGGACAGCGTGATGCAATTTAATGCTCCTTACCTTACATAGGCACTACGCAGTTTCTTTAGAAACATATTCATTGATGTTGTTAAAAGGTCTTGTTCTTGGAACATCAGCGGGTACGGGCCTAACGTCAGTGGTTTATTTTTTACATTAACCTTAGGCTGGCCTGGCCAAGGATAGAGTTTCAATAGAATAAAAGCCCAACTTATACTGATTTTATTTCTACTGGCGTGCGGCTTACTGTACCTATTTGGTTTTGTAGCATACAACTGGAGAGGAGATATTATATTTTAATGAATCAATCAACTCTTTTTATCGCTGTCCACTGAAACGCTTTATAATATGAGGAATCATATTTTTCCATAACAAAGGGTTAATAAAAAAAAAAATATGTTTCCGAAATAATTTTTGTGGCAAGAACGTACGTACGTAGACGCCAGCACATCAAGCTACTACAATCTGTCAAATTTGTTAAATAGATTTTCAACGTCATCGCTAAAGCATAAGATTCAAAGTTGGTTGGGATTTGACAGTTTGGGGTAGCTTGACGTGCTGGCGTCTGTACAATAAGAACGGCAACACTGAATATGTTAAATGTGAATGTGTGTTATTAATGTACACAGTCAAACATTTTGACAACCACTGCAGCTATGCAAGTTGGCAGCACTATAATTCCAAGAATACCGCGCTCCACTCACCAGAACATCCAGCCATTCAAATTTCATATATCAAACACTGATTCGCACATTCTCTTGAAATTTTTCATGTTTTCACCTGAAGACAAATTTTCTTGAACATTGTCGAGCAACGTGCAATATACGAGACTGCTATGACACCTATTACGAAATTTTATGAAAAAGTCCTAAGATTTATGGTTGTTTCATAGCAAAAAATACGCTTATTTCAGGTATACGGCCGAGGCGCTGAACCGGAAAAATCGTGAATTACGTTGTTACACATAAACAATGAACTAGCATCTCATCTAATCTTATTTGAGGTTATTATGTTCTGCCGAGTGGAGGTCTCCCCGAGGTCTACCCGCTACGCCTCCCGGTAAAAATATTGGCTTTAACAATTTTATCGTTTTTGTATTACATCACACCAGTGTTTATCTGAAGGGCTTGCAAAATTGAAGAGGAAGAGTGTACCCGCAGTCTTCCAATTACAGGCATATATTTGTAATAATAACTTATCTGAAATGAAACCCGTATCATGTTCAGTAATCACTTTTAAAAATGCTACTAGCTAGGTTATTCTGTGCTTGCTATTTTATTTAAAACAAACCTTAAATAAACTATTACACACCCTTGTTAACAGTCCTTCAAAATTAGTCCCACTAGTCCTGAAACAGGGCTACGGGGGCTAATATAAGGATAATAAAATTATGTAGCATCACAATGATAACGCTACGAGTTTACTCGTAGCTGTAGGACCTCTACGGTCGCTACGAGTTTTCGTAGGCTTGGTAGCCGTAGAAGCTTATCGGTCTACGAGGCTACGATGGCTAGTCATGGTAGGTTTAATTATGTTATTTATTCGCTAAATATAAAATAAAAATGAGCATGCTACATTAACTGGGTACATTTAATTAAATTAAAAGAAACACAACACCGACTGGGAAAAGCCTAATCAATGTATTAATTGACCAACAATAACACTCAATGGCCCGTTAAATTAATTCCCGTTTTGTAATTGCTTGGGGATCATAAACTTCAAACGTTTAATTATTACCTTGTAGGTATATGAATTATTTATTTGGAAGTACAATTGTATTAATACTGCAGGTTTAAGAGTAAATATTACCTATACGTTATTGGTTTTCGTTTTCAATAAACAATACACATTAAATTAATCCCATATATTCAAACAACGCGATCAAACATTTAAGGACGAGAGAACTTTGTAATGAATCGACATCGCCATATATATATTTCAATACTTCGCAGAAATCGTCGGCTTTTCCTTATACATGTGAATTTCTTGCTAATAATTATTATTTTATGAACACCAAACTTTTGTGGAGCTTAACTCGGGAAAGATGAGTGTTTAAGTTTGCCCCGAAATAGATGTTTTATGATATGTAGTGAGAACAGTAAACAACGAAGTTTTGGTATCGCGACCGCATAGCGTTGGGTTGGCGAGGCTTGTTTATGTGGCAATTGGCGTCGCAATGAACCGCCATTCTAGCTGGGAGCAAGTTCTCAGCAAAGGCGCTCCGAGTTGAGTAACAAATTGAAGTATGGCGTCGGCAACTCGCAAATAATCATACACAAGGTGGATAAGTTCGGCTCCAGCAGAAAGTTCATCCAACTTGAGACTGATAGTAATTCACTCTGGAATTGCGGTCAGCTGAAGGAAAATAACCATATGCCGTTTGCCGATACCAAAATATCGATCCACTCCATTTGATTGTATAGTTTCAAATTGTATACTATAATTTGAGGGTAGGCTACGTTTCTGTTACTTGATTCAAGTTAATAAATACCCTAACATAGGCTATTTAAATTATATTATTTTAAACAGTAAAAAAATAACATGGTTTCAGTAGGTAATTCCCATTTCAACGAAATGCTTCAATTTTCATTTCTGGCGACGATTTTATTAAAGCTGCACCATTTCAAGGAAATGAAGTAGGCTTCGTCCAATTTGTTTGCAAACTTGGTAAACAATGATTAGTCTTGCAAATCACAGAAGCCATTGATTGTTTGATAGCTACCTTTGATGTAAAATTAATATAAAGTGATTGTAATAAATGCTTCAGTTTCTTCTAAATAACTTACCCACATAGCGACTTTATGAGAGATGATAGCAGTCGTGAAAGAAGTTATTCAAAAAGTTAGTCGATAATATGGACTTTTTCTCTTTTCGAAATAATAATAATACACTTATCATATTGATTATAAATAGGATTACCTACAATATACAATCCGTGTCTTATAAATGGTAAATCATATCTCGTATATGCCGTGAATGACATACAAACAAAATGATGAAGATTGAAGACGCAAACGATTGCCTAAATAACTAACACTTTGTTAAGAACCTTATTCCGTGCGCCCGAGCGCTCCCCGTCTTTATTCCTCCAATGACACAGTATCATACCTAATATTTCAGACCCGCGAATTCCTTGCTGAGGTAAATGGGTAATTGTGGTGCTCACACTGGAGATAGATCGCTGGTCTGGCGCCTACCAGGGCCGCAATAATTTGTTTCACCCAATTGACTGCTACATCTTGCCTCCTATACACATTCCCCATTTGTTACTTTAAAGCCAGCACTACCTCACGTGGGCACACAATGACGAAGCTAACGTGCGATGAGTTAACGCACCTACTCAAACAATCAAACGGCGGAAGTTTCAGTGAAACTTTACTTGATTTTCATCGTCTTCATTTGAAATGAAATGCATCGCTCAAGTTTTTTTCCACATTCATAACTCACGACTTAGATGCAGCCATTTCAATAAGTAGGTCAGTTTGCAGTCGTCATGCTCCACGATAGAACATAGATAGGTGATTTCTATACTAATAGTACCTAGTAATCAAACACGCGCTGGGCTCCGTCGATAATTGCAAGCTTAACTGTTAGAGAGGTCAGTAATTGAAACACCGTTGTAGCCAAGGGTAGGCACGGTACAATTTACAGATACATAATATTGTTTATTTTCCTTTCGCCTCGCTGTTTTTGTTCGACGCAAAATCAGTATTGAATTACTTATTGTGTTATTGCAATTGATTTCGAAATTCGATAGATTAATTCATTTTATATTGAGTGAGGTTTACGATATAGGAGTGGAAAAAGAACAATGAAAGCTTATACCGATGTTAGTGGAACGTTCCTATAGATTCAACAAAATCCAATAATTCCCTTTTGAATATTCTACGACTCATCCAGTAAAAACCTAATCCGCTGAATAATGGGGGTTATAGATATCAACGTGGAGCAGGCATGGCGGAAAAATATGTCAATTGTTTGCCTCCGCATGACTTTATGGTAATAATAACTTTAAATAATAAATCTCGGCTTTTGTTGATGCTTTAATTGGTTTCAGTAGTGTTTACGTGCGTCGCCTCCCGGGAAATTGTATTTAAATTAATCCGTTAAGAGATTGTGGCAGTATAATTTGTATTAAGCTTTAATTATGTAGGTATCTATATTTAGTACTTAGTTTCGATCCCGTGGAAATATCGGGATAAAAAGTATCCTATGTGTTAATCCAGGAAATGGTCTGTCTAGGTGCCAATTTTCATCCAAATCTATTTAACAGTTTACGCGTGATTGAGTAACAAACATCCAAACATCTTCACAAACTTTCACATTTATAATAATAGTAGGAATAATAGGATTATAGAATTGTTTCCAGGAAAATTATTTCACATCAGAGACATATGAAGATAAGTAGATAACTATACAGTGTAAGTCTTCATAATATGTTATCGAAATGACGGAAACTAAGCTTAATTTTATCGACCTGCTAAAGTATGGTACAGACGCGAGCACATCAACCTACTACATCTGTCAAATTTCTTCAATAGACTTTCAACTTTATCGCTAAAGCATAAGGCTCAAAGTTGATTGGGAAAAATTGACAGTTTGAAGTGCTGGCGTCTGTACGTAGCCGAGTGTAAGGCCTTTCTTAACCGTTGATAGGAAATGTTGTGATTGAGTTATAAGCACGGTGTTTTTACTTTTAAGAAAGCTGATACAATGGAGAATAATTTTAACTAATAAAAAAGGGTAGGTTCTCTGGGCTTTTATTGAGAAATTTTACAATTATTGTAAAAATGTATGAAAAAATATCTGAAAAACACCTTAATTCTCAATTAAGGGCGATTTTTTTTCTTTCGTTTTTATTTTATGAGGACGCCTTGTTATTTCCAGTCATTACTGATTTTGTTTTGTCGTGATAGCACGTTTAGTTTAAAAGTTAAACCGATTTGTTTACTCAGGATTCACAGCAGCGAACAAGATTTTTATAAATGTTATAATATTTTTTTCCGTTTTTTAGTTTCCCTCATTTAGATATGTGCACATTAAGAAGACTCACACTGTATTTAGACATTAAGCTGATTGAATAATTTCATTAGTGCAGGTATTTTTTCTTTGCATAATGCTCTCAGTCAATCTAATACGGAAAGCAGTAAAAATTTAGAAGAACCTCAACCATCTTTTTGTTTCATAATACAGGAGATATTACATAAAAGAACATAAGAACCTACAACATCGGAATTGTTATTTATTCATCTCTAAGGAGGAAAGTTTGTACAGCGCCATTGATGCTATGACATTCTGTAGCCGCGATAGTCTATAAACAATGTCTCTTTCACGTCAAGGACGCCCACAAGTAGTCAGGGAAATTCATTAGTAAGCAAATTTACACCCTACGTCCAGTGGCGTAGCTAGGTAACCAAGGGCCCTGGGGCAAATCAAAAAATGGGGCCCCACTGCTATCTAAACTGGTTAGGTTTTATCAAGTAAAAATATTAAATATACAAATACTTTAAAAATGCTAAGCTACTTTATCATCAGCTCTTTTTCGTGCACTGCAGGGCAGGTAATAAAAATATTAAGCAATCATCATCATCATCAGCCTATAATGTTCCCACTGCTGGGACACAGGCCTCCTCTCAGTGAGAGGGAGTGGGCCGTAATCCACCACGCGGGCCCAGTGCGGGCGGGTATTAAGCAATAACAACATAAATTTTACAATTAATACTTGGTGTAGGTATAGCAATAAAACGAAATAGAAAAGATTCAAGGGTTTATTATATAAAGGTCGGACCTACCAACTGACTAATTAACAATTATATTTACAATCTTTTCCTAACTTTAGTTTTCGCAAAAGTATCAATGACTTCGGTTAAATCCAAGCTTGATGCGGTTTTGTTTTCAATTGCTATTAGCGATAAATGTCAGAGTCGAGTTTGGCCCACACTATTTCTTAAATAATTTTTTATTATTTTTTATTTGCTAAATGACCTTTCAGCTGCTGCAGAAGTAACAGGAATTGTAAAGAATAATAACATTGCTGTAAATACTTCCGTTAGGTCGCTTTCTAGCACTCTATATTTGCTCATTATTTCCTTACATAATTGGTGAACAGTCCATGCTTGAGTTGATTGAGGTAAAACTAGGTGGTAAATATAATAAATTAAAGCTGTAATATTAACGGTGGAGACCAAGAACGATCTCCTCGCGCGCGGACCTGAATTAATGCACCTACTGCAGGTGACCTGCATTTTTTTCACGATATTTCGCGTTATACAATGAGTAGCCGAAATCCATAGATTTGACATGATTGATTGACGTAACAGACATCAATATGAGTGGTACTAAAATCAAATAAAATTGAACCACAATATTGACCAGTACTAAAAAGTTTATTAACATCAGCTTACTTATTCCTGATACAGCATTAATTTTTTAACCGTTCTCGAAAAAAAAATCTTGACTCGAATTCACAATAAAAGGCACATATCGCTATCCGTCAAATTGACAACACTGCCAACCAACAAAAAGAATTTAGGGGAAATCCCTAGGTATAACTTTCGAATTTCTTTCAACTGAGTTGCCATGATTAAAGTCGGGTTGCAACCTGTCATATTTATTTTGAAAATGGGAGAAATTTTCAAAAGTTCAGTACGATCGAGATTTTCTGGTAAGGATTCGAGGGCCCCCTGAGCTTGAGGGCCCCGGGGCACTGCCCCGCCTAGCCCCTAGGTAGCTACGCCACTGCCTACGTCAAATAGCCATATTATAACCATTTCATACAACTGTCAAAGAATGACAGTTGTAATTTGAATATCGGCGTTGCGCGTGCAAAAGCCGCTATGTGTTATTTAGTTATTTTCGGTTCTTTATGCAGTTTTAATCGTTATTTCAATACACACATACTGTATAAACAGCTATGTGATAAGTGCAATATGTATTTAAAAAGTTAAGGAATGTAGCTATGTGATGTGATATTCATACATCGAAAGTTCCGTATAAACACGTTAAATGTTATAATTCATATAGCTCTAATAAGTTCACTAAAAACACATAGCGACTTTTGCACGCGCAACAACGACAACATAGATGCGTGATTGTGTGTTACTTTATATTAAGAAGACATTCCATAGGAAACATGTTCGGGGACGGTGCAGCACGCATGGCACATCATGTACACTGGAAAATTATTCTAAGAGACTTGGTCTATAGATACTTCCAAAAGATTTATCTTGCATCATCATCTGCCTAGACTACTCCCAGCTATTTTTGGGGTCCGCTTTCAGCCCAATCGGATGCAGCTGAATACCAGTATTTTACGTGGAGCGACTGTCTATCTGACCTCCACAACCTAGTTACTGGGTTATAAAATACCTCCCGGTAGAAGATTTATCTAGTATACTAGTTCATAAAATTTATGAAAAAAAAAAACATGATATGACAGAGAGTAGGAAGGCCTTTGCCCAGCAGTGGGATAGCAACGGCTAATTAAAAAAAATATATGATCAAAGGAAGGGCATTTGTTATTAACAGGCATAAGAAATTGGATTAAGGCGACTACATGACCTAACGCGCGATCATTGTCGGACTGCATAGAAAAGAAAGAGAAGCGCGATGACATAACGCTGGTAATTTAATGCAAAATATGAAGCAATTATCTATTTACAATAAATCTATTGTTTCGACTAAAAAATTAAAACACTAAGTGCTTTAGTATGTTGCTTGTAGAATAATCTGGCAAAAAATCATAATGATTGTATGTATGTTAGTATGGTTTTTATTGTAAACAGAAAGTTTTTAGAGGTATATTCATGACTTTTTCTATCGTATCAAATTAGTTGTATTATGTTTTCAACACACTATCTACCTAGCATATTATATCCTGATGAATAACATATATTTTTCTGATTTTGTTTACTGTAGTCGATCATATAATCTTCTTTATTGTTTCTAAAACTTGCGTTTTTTGTGTTTAGGTTCTGTAAGCCACTTAACGTCAAAGCAATATTTATGGGAATTCGTTTTTCCTCATTTAATTTAGACATGAAGACGCGCCCTCATAAGTAAAGGATTTTGTTTTCTTGTTGCTGTTACGATAGCTACCATTATTGCTTCGTTTGAAACCTTCCAATAAAGTTGATGTTATATTTACATGTTATAATATTGTGTATGTATGTAGCTATAGCTGTATTTAAAAACAGCGCCTTCAATGTATTGTATTATCTTCCTTTAGCCCAAATAAAGAGAAACAAAATTGAAGATTTTATTTGGACATCAAAGTTTATAGCAAGACTCCATACCTAGAACAATATGAAAGTAACAAACTTTCATATGTAATATATGGTGTCTCAGGATAAATGGTACCATTACAACCTGATAGGTATAACGCTAACAAGTATAAATATAATAATAGATATACCCTATACTATAGTGAAGTCTCCATATTTTCCTTTCGAAAACCGTAGTAAACTTATCATTAATTAAAAACAATGAATGTAACTACTGAGGAAACGTTACTATTATACACTAAGCGAATAGATTCCATAATAAAGGAACTGCGTTTAAAAAATCTTAATAAACAATTCTACCAAGGGGCCTAAAAAGGCCACTTTGGCGAAGATAGTCCGTGTTTTTCTTTTTTCGCTGTGCTACGTAGGTATAATCAAAGAGATTGGGATTGGATTTATTGGTATTTTAGCACAGACAAAAAAAAATATCTGAAAAATTCTTCACCAATGGGATTTGATACGATTAACTTAACAGTTAACTGCCCATTATGATTAATAATGTTATCCTTTATGATTTTGCCAAAGTGGCCTTTTTGGGCCCCAGGTATCTTATCCCAATAACCTTATGCCAAGATACCAGGTATCTTGTCCCAATAACCTTATACCAAGATACTAAAGCAGTCTGGTTACTTTGCTAGGTCAGGCAGAATTCGCTCCTGAAATCAAACACGCATGAAGCTTCACATTGCGCTTGCTAATGAGAAGACTAGCGCTTTGAAGTTTGTCGGCAAGCAGCTGGGAAGCGGTACGACGGAAAGGAAGAAATCTGTCCTAATGATAGAAACATTCAAAACTTACGTGGCGTCTTGTAGCAATTTATGCTTTGGTAAATATGATATTTCTTGCAATGTTATATAATATAATACATACTGTAATACATCATAATTATTAGGTATATTGATATAGGTGCTACTGATATATCTCTTTTAGGGCTGATTTTTCTATCATCTGATAACTTTATTCGAGGAATAATTGTATACAAAAACTGTCAAACGTCAATTTATATCCTCGAATAAAAGTTATCTGGCGATGGAAAAATGAGCCCTTAGTAGATTTCCCTACGCTACTCTACAAAATTATTATGACATTATTGTACGTTATTTAACACTGCAATCAATGAACGTGGGAAAATAATAACGAGGGACGTGAGAGTCCGTGAGTTTCATAAACTGCTGAAGCCACCTGTTTTTATTGCCATGACTGTCAGCCGGTTGAAACTTGAAATACGGCTATATTGCTGTCTAAAACTTTCTACAAAGCAAAAATGATAGCAAACTTTTTGAGATGTCACAACAAAAAAAAATAAGCGACAACAGAATCAGAAACACTTCCAATGATTAAATTGCCCAATAGCTACGTAACTTAATTTATCAAATTCTACTAAAGCACGAAGTTTTTTAGGTTTTGCTCGCACTGTTATATTACCCTTGCAATTTTAAAAACTAAAACAACTAACAACTAACATTTTGTGGAGCTAACTTATTAGTTATGTTGTTAATTACTTAACGAGCAACTTCCTACTCACCGTCTGACGATGTAACTGAACCGCTAATTATGAGCAGTAGCAGCACAGCTGTCACTGCTGAACACGACGCCAATCTGCGTCCGCTCATCATGTTGATTAGTTTACCCCAACGACATGTTAATCGAAACAACTTTTTGAAGAATTGCAAATATGTCAAAAAGTGTTGTGATGAATGTCAGTGGGGTTACGAGGTTCCCCTCATTCATTCGCCATCGGAATCGGCTCCATTAAATATTCATCGGCAGGTGAATCGAATAGGGTTTGTGTGACGGGTGCCGGCGAGCGGCGAGCGGCGAGCGGCGGGTGGCGGCGAGGTCGGCGGCGCGCTGCGATCTCGCGGCGCTCTGGCTGCGTACTGGCCGCGCTACGCTAGCCGCGCCGCTTTGTCTACGACTGTTGTACGCTCCCGGCGCTTGCGTAGCCCCGCCTCGCTCTCGGATGAAAGGACGGAACATTACCAGTATTTGTAACAGTTTGCGTCAAATTGATATAAATGGAGACGGTTTTAATAAAGTGTAATTGACTTTTGCCGACTTTGCGTCGCATTAATTTCGACCACGCTAAGACGCCTCGGGCAGGTGCGGCGTTAAATACCACCACGCCAACTTCGCTTTCTGTCATGAATAATTTCAAATTTAAATGAATGTTAATTATGATGAGTTTTTAAGTTCACTTTGATATTTCAGAGATTGATGTTAAGGTATAAAAATTATTCCCACTTTATTAATATTTAAATTTTATTTCCACGACAGGTTTTATTTCCAGAACTGGCCTTACTTTGTAATTCCGTGGTTTACCACAAATCCTATTAATTAAATAATTTTATTAAATATTTTCAAAATCAGCGAGTCGTATTTATTCAAATGAGTATGAAAATTCTTGTAAACACATGCGTAATTTATGCGATTACATGATAATTTACGTACGTAACGTCAATGAGGAGGTTACATGCCGTCTTAATAATTAATGAGTGCGATCTCGCAACCAGGATTACATATAAAATGCCTTGCTGAAGGGTTTCTAAGAATTCCAAGACTCTTCGCGATGATTACCTACTTATCTTTGAGTATCTATAAATTAACTGAAACGTAGACAAACATGGAGCATCTTTAATTAACACTCGCATTTCAGATTAACAACGTTCACGTTAATATTATCAGAATGTTTCAGCCGGATGAATCCAATAAGCATGAATAATTAATTGTAGTATGTTAATATGTCAATACAGTCTCGATCTAATACGATCCGTGATACGTGCAATTAAATAAGGTTTAGTATTAGTGTAACATTAGATTAGTGTTTTTTTATGGCGAAGGAAATCAGAAGTATATTCTTTTGGGTGCAAATGTTTTTCTCAAGTTTCAGTATGTTACGTATGCGAGGGCAACAGTAGCCCATTAGTAGCGGCGACGACTTACAAGTTGTAGGTCGTAGAATCGAACCCAGACAGATGCTTTACTTTGAGTAAATTATTTCATCACTACTGCTCTCAAAACTGTTAAGGAAAACACAGTGAAGAAACCGGCATGTCCTAGAACCAAAAATTCAAAGACATGTTCCATCTACCAACCCGCACTGGGCCCGCGTGGTGGATTACGGCCCACTCCCTCTCACCGAGAGGAGGCTTATGTCCCAGCAGTGGCAACATTATACGCTGATTATGCTATGTTTCGTATGCTAAGAAACACACCATAATAAGTTTCAATATTTACCATAATCGCTACTCATTAATAATAATAATAGTTTATTTATAAAAAGGGGGATACATTTACAATGAATGACTTAACAATTAAAATAAAATAGGGCACAGTTGTTAATTTTATTAGGTACTTCTTGAAACTAAATCAGTTATATTTCATGTTAACTTACAAGTGTCCGGTTGCTAATTCAAATTATTAACAAAATTAGTTGCAAAAGGGTCTCTCCTTCTACACATTTACGTACGAGTATATTTTAAAAGGTTTAACTTGTTTCAACTTTGTACTTACTTAATTATGATTACAGGGCCAGGCGAGATAAATTAAAACTGTGGGTGCTACCGCAGCGAGGCGTGACCACGGCTACCTAACTTATAATAAAATAAAATTATTTTACTCTCTCGTGGATGAGAATTCCGTAGGTACAGTTTTAACAAGAGTTATAAAAAATATACAAGGATCATATATCTTTTGCCAAAATTTAATCAAATTTATGAACTCACTCTCTAAACTCTGTAAATTTATTTATTGAACTTTAATTCTCATTGTATATTAACTGATCTTTTTTAGATCTGTTTAGTACCTAATACTTACTGACTAATCCTAAAAGTACTTATAAGAAAAGATTTTCGTAAGTATTTATGTCTGATCTTAATATTCCGATGCATTTTCATAATTTATACAGAATCGTATATACCTTCGTACCGGATTTAATCAATGACCGAACTGAGTCAGAAACTACTTTTATTTTACATTTCAGTATTCACTGAGCACATATTGATATCTTAATATCAATTTGCAGGTCGCTGAACTTTCCAAAAAACTTCTATTGTTGAATGTTTGAAGTAACAACTTTGTTCGCTATTCGAATTTACATATGTTCTTAGGTATGTTGAATGTTAATATTCCTAACTCAAATAATTATCTTGGAATCATCGTCATCTCAACTTATCATAAGCTGACTGAATCTGCTCACCGTCGAGTTTATCTTTTTCTGTTTCGTCAATTTCAATCTGTATAGTATTTACAGAAATTTTACTATTTTCTTCAAAGCTCTGCAAATATTACAGAAATAGCTCGTCTCTAATTTGTTCGTAGTTGAACCATTTTACAATAGGTAAGAAAGGTGTATAACACTTTTTATATCTTTCTTATCTCGCGTTGCTGCATTCTAGTTTTCCCCGATGAATTTATGTGACCACTTGTCATCAGGTAGTGCCCCTTTTACCATTCTTCTATATAATAAAACGCATTTTTTTCCTTCCACATTACTTCAATATCGAGAAAATCTTTTAGCTTTCTGATCAGAAAAGTCTATTGGTTAATGCTTTCTAAGAAAAGGTTTTTTGTGGCTGCTGGCTGTTTCTCTAGAGAATTGAATGTACTCAGGTAAGAGTGATTGATGTCTTTATCTTGACATTCGCAAAGCGAGCGAGACATTTCAAATCACGGCCATTTTACGGCACGCACCTACTATAAACAATCCTACACCGTTTTTCTTAGGTTACTAAACAAATAAATATTCATATTCATATTCATATATTTATTTGCATTCCATAATGTTGTAGAGGTGTTACAATGGCTTAAAGCTAAGGTACAATTATGGACCCTGTAGGGCACAGCAAAAGGTATAAAATTTAATCTTATAATAAATTTAGGACACAAATTAACAATAACAATGATTTCAAAGTAATATATAAGTCAATGAACAATAAGCAATTTTAAAATTATGTTAGTAAAATTAAATAAGTAATATATCTTTTTATTTTATTGGTTAGCCTATTAAAATTTGAGTTACATAATAATTATTTGGTAATTAAACATTTAACTATATATTAATCTATGCATGCATGAATGTATCTATACGACTAACTGTGTGTGGTGTCTGCTTGTGTTCAACAGATTTTTTCGTCCTGCATATATTCGTTTATGGTGTAGTATGCTTTTTTAATTAATATTTGCTTGAGCTTATTTATAAATGTCGTATCGCTTGTTTCATTCTTTATTTCATCTGGTAGCTTATTAAATATTTTTATGGACATTACGTAGGGGCTATTGGAATGTAGTTTCATGCGCGAGGAGGGTAACATTAACATATTTTTATATCTGACAGATCGGTCGGTATGTTTATCGCCGCGGGTTGTGAAAAAGTTCATGTATTTTCTGACAAATTTGCATATTTCTAGGATATAGATAGATGGTAAAGTGAGTATTTTAAGTTTTATAAAAAAGGGTTTACAGCTGTCAGTTTGTTCTATGTTGACTATGATCCGAGTTAACTTTTTCTGGAGAATGAAAAGCGTAGGAGCATCTGTGCTATTTCCCCACATTATAATGCCATAGCTGAGCCATGCATGAGCGTAGGCGTAGTATGTAGCAAGTGCAGTTCGCGAATCGGTAGTTTTTTTGACTTCTCGAAGTGCATAGGTGAATTTTGCGAGTTTTGATCGTATTTTATTTATATGGGGCTTCCACGAAATGTGTGTGTCTATTGTTAGTCCTAATAACGTAAAGTCGTTAACTACTTCAATTTTTGTGCCGTTTGTTGCGAAATTCACTGGTAATGGAGATTTTTGCTGAGGGTAGAAAGTCATTAGTTTAGTTTTTTTATAATTAATCTCAAGGTTGTGCTCATCCATCCATTTCTTTGTTTTATTGAATATCATGTTTAGTTGTTCGTCAATGTTAATATTATTGTGGCATGTAGTTAGCAGAGATATATCGTCTGCGAATAGTACACATGGTTCTTTCATGATTTTGGGAAGGTCATTGATGTAGATGATGAATAGGAGACATCCAATAACGCTGCCTTGGGGGATTGATGCATTTATTATCTTCTTATCGGACCTTATTTGATTTATTTGGTTTTGATCGTAGTTAAAATGTTCTATTTCTACATATTGCTCTCTATTTTTTAAGTAGGACGCAAACCATTTATGTGTAGTTCCACGAATTCCTATTCCGTATAGTTTGTCTAACAAGATTTTAAACTGTACTTTGTCATATGCCTTGGTCATATCTAGGAGTATGCCAACTGCATATTTTTTATCATTTATAATATCAATAACTTCCTGCATATATTTATAGACAGCTAGGGTGGTTGATCGATGTTTACGAAACCCATTTTGACCTTCGTCGAAGATTTGATATCTTTCGCAAAAACTGTACACCCGGTCACACATAGCCTTTTCGAAAATTTTTGAAGCCGTAGGTAGAAGAGCTATAGGCCGGTAATTATTGGGGTCGCTTTTCGAGTTTTTCTTATATAATGGTTTTATAATAGCTTTTTTTAGTTGATCAGGAAAAATACCTTGATCAAAGGACTGATTTATCAAAACACAAAAAGGTAGAGCAAGTTCATCTGCACATTGTCTAATCAGAGATGGGGGTAGTTCATCTATACCATGACTTTTTTTGTTTTTTAGATTTTGTATGATTCTATGCGTTTCTCGACAGTCTAAAGGCCTAAGAAATAGAGTATTTTCTGAAGGGTTGAGTACTGGCTGGCCCTTGGCCTCACGGCCAGTCTCTTCGCCAATTGATGCAAAAAAGTTATTGAATTTATTTACTATTTGTTTAGGATCTGTGACTAAAGTATTATCAATTTGTAACTGTATATTATGTTTATCTGTAAGTATTTTTTTGTTAGTACGTTCGTTTACTATATTCCACATAGCTTTGACTTTGTTTTGAGACATTTTAATTTTTTTAATGTAATGTTGTTTTTTTGATGTTATCACCGACTGTTTTAGAATTTTTTCGTATTTTCTGTAGTATTTTTTGATAATGGGATTGTTAGACTTAATACTTAAAATTTTTAATAATCTTTTGTTTGTGCAAGAGATCTTTATACCTTTAGTTAACCAATATTTTCTATAATGTGCTTTTAATTTAGTTTTTATTTTTGGTATAGTTTTGTTTAGTATATTAGTTAATAAATTATTAAAAACATTGTAATTTTGATTTGCATCGTTAGTTTCTATAATGATATCGCTCCAATTAACTGACTTTAATGCACATTTGAAACGTTCAATGTTATTTTTATTATACAATCGTTTTTCAGTATACCAAATCCTTTGCTTCGGTCGTTGCGGTATTTTAAATTTTATAATTGTACCACAGTGATCCGAAAAACCTAGTTCTTCTACAGATGTATATAAATATATGTTTTTAAAGTTTGTAAATATTAAATCAAGACATGTTGACGTTGACTGTGTTATGTGTGTGGGATGTTTTATGTGTTGTGTATATTTGTGTTCGGACATAAGCTCTAAGAAAGTGCTAACTTTGGAGCTATTTTTCAGAATATCAATATTAAAGTCACCACCGATGACTGTGTTTAGTTTCTTGTATTTACTGTGTATGTACGCTAGTATTTGATTAAGTTGGTTATAAAATATATTTTCTTCTCTTCTGTTCCAGTACATTGTTACTAATAGCAAATTGTCGTTAGGTATTTCTATTGCACAAACCTCTAAAATATATTCAAGTGACATCTCGGTTATGTCGCATCTTTCTATGTAGTCTTTGTGTTCTTCTAGTAAGATGCAGACTCCGCCGCCTCCACGGTGTTCTCGACAGTAAGATGCTGCGACTCTGTAGCCGCTAAAGTCAATCATGCTTAACTTGTCTCTTGATAGCCATGTTTCAGTAATACATATAGCCTGATATGCCTGGTTTTCATAGACAAATGCTTCCATTATGTGTTGCTTATTAAATAGACTTTGGATGTTTTGAAATAAAATATTAAAAAGATGGTCTTGGTTTTCGAAATCTATTGCCTTCCCCGTTTTCTCGAAATGTATAGTCGTTATACGGTGCACACCGTCCATCCATATTGTTTAGCTCGTTTTCAGCTGTGGACGGAGGATGTGATATGGTTTCGTCTTTGTAACTTATGAGTTCTCCTTCAATATACAGTTTATTATTTCTGATTACAGCTTGCTGTCCTTTATTTCGTGCTACGAGCATTTTATCCCTCAAATGTTTTCTCTCATTCCTTGCTTCTTCGTTAAGGAATTCAGAAATGTGCAGCCCAGTTCCTCGGAAATATCGGCTATTTTTTAATATATATTTGGTAATTCTTTTACTCATAAGTTCGATTACCATTGGTCGATTTCGATTTTTATAATATTTTCCGATCCTATGGGTATCCTCAATGTAGCCTAATAGGTCTATTTCTAAGATATCCCAAAATATAGCTCTGATTCTTTCGTGTAAGTTTTCTTCAGGCTCTTTGTAGACTTCGGTAAGTCCATATAACACAATTTTCTTAACATTATTTTCAGGTATATGTTGTATTATAGGAGGGGTCTCAGAGTTTAGTATTTTTATTTCGTTTTGAAGTGCTTCAGTTTGCTTATTCAGTTTTTCTATTTGGACGTTAATTTTTTCTATATCAGTCTTTCGTTGCTCGTTTTGTAACAACAAAGCGCCTATGTCTTGTTTTATGTCCTCTTTTAATTTTAATATGGCTTTATTAATTTCTGTTTGAATAGTAGATCTTATTTCCAATATTATTGATGTATTATTTTCATTTAACTTTATGGATATCATTTCGCTCAGATTACGTAGTGTCAGTTCAGATTGATTGTCAATCTCTAAACTGGTTTTATTATGTAATGTATCGCCGAGTATACTTATGTCTTCAGAGCATACAGTCTCATTGAGATTGTTGTGTGTTTGTTTCTGACACTGAGCAATGTTAGGCTCTGGCGTTGTTTTTATTAAATTGGCGTCTATTTGTTGCGGTCTAGCGGGTGTGTTCATGTTATTATTTTTGGGTTTTTTGCACCTGCATTCTTGGCACTCCCAGGTTAACCTACACTCACTGTTCATGCGTAAATATTGTTCCTTTGGGACATTTGAACATTCAAGGTCATAGTATTTTTTACAGATCGAGCAAGTTAGGTATTGCCTAGTTGGGATTTTTTGATCACAGCCCGCACATTTCGTCATCTTGCAATTCAAATTTGCAGAATCAAAAATTCGGTGTTTATTGTAATGCTTCAGATATTAGATATAAACGGAACGTTTTCTAAGAAGTCCGCTACTCAGCACCAGATGGCGTTTGTGCAGCAGTTTATGTTAAGAATATTGCAATTCACAGTGCTAGGAGCTGGAACGCGCCCATCGGTTTTTTTGTAGGTGGTGGGTAGGTAGTGTTGTTATTGTTTTTAAATGTTAACGTTCACTTTGGATTTTTTTACTCACTTTACTATGATTTTAGCTCCGTTTCACAGATTTAATTATCTTTCTCGTTTTTAATATTAGTTCTCTAATAGCTTAAACAGTCACTTTATTGCGCATTTATGTTCTTTTTAAAAAAACACAGAGTCACCACTTAACTAGGTTTTTATTCTTCAGTGTTCTATCACTTCACTCAGTAAACGATATCACTTGACATTTAGATGGTTACTGATTGATTTTAATGTTTTGCAATGAATTACTTTGAGTTTTATAAATGATATTGTAAATTAGCTAGGAGAAGAACTTGTTCACTTTGCGTTTTTTTTTTTTTCCAAATCTTTTTTCAAATCTTTTTTAGATGTCCCTTTGAGAGTTGAAGTTCCATTTATTTATATTTATTATTAAATTAATCATTCTTATAATATTTTGCTTCATTTTTCATCTGAATAACAATTCAATAAAAATAACATACAAAGTTCACATTACCAACCGTCAAAATCGAATTTGTAACCGTAAACGACAGCTGCCTAGCGACGTTCGAACTTGGAACGAATCTCGCTTTTGATAAAGATATATAAGTAATGGAGTAGCGCAAGAGTCATGTCTCGGTGATTCTTCTCCGAAATTACTGCCAGTTGTCAAACGCATTCGCAAGCTCTATGTTCTAAGACGCGTGTTCGCGATACCTATTATTTTATCACGTACCAATGTCATATTTTCTGTACACATTCCTTCTATGTGAATTTTATTACTTCATCACTTTGTCATGCATTCTCTTTTATGGCCAAAGTATTTTTGAGGCGCGGCTTTTGGTCGTAAAACTGAAGGATTACATAATGATGGTCAACTTATAGTCACATCACATCTTATATAATTAATTAATATTGGATTGGCATTGACATTTTTTGCTTGCACACATTTTTTGTGACTAACTGTCCGTACGACCGAAAATTTAGTCAATTAATTGAGTATTCTAAAATGCCCATGAATTATATTATTTTTGGATATAAATTTATTTTTATTTAGAATCTTAGTCAGTTTTATTTATATTTAAACAAAACAGGTTTAGGATATATTGCAATGTATTCAATTACTGTATTCAAACTTACAACAATTACTGGTATATAATTGGTTTCAGCTACAACAAATTTAAATAGAACAATTCACACGTGCAGTGTAGTTAGGTTTTGCTATCTTCAAAGCTTTCATGTGAATATTTTTCGGTGGAAACAAAAGGCTCTATTCAAAAGTCTATCGTGTTTTCGCCCACAACAGATTCGTGGATCTGTCAGCAGCGCCTAACCGCAGACTACAACGGATTGGCCGGCGCCCGAGCTGCTCCCATTTCATACACGTCGCTTTTTATTCAAATATCGTTTTGCTACACATTTTTCAGTACTTTTTGTCTAAAAGAAAAAACAAAATATTTTTTCAAACAAAAACTATAAATAAAAGTTCTAGTCTGGTGACGCTGTAAAGGCCATGAGTGTGCAACAGCAATCCTCCGCTCAAAAAATAAAAGTTTCGTGTATTTTAACGCGAAACAATGGAATGCATAAATCGAACATCTTCTCACATGACGGACCACTCCATTCGTGTTTTTATTGAATATGATAGATAGGCAGCCATTGTTGTTCTGTCGGCATTTATTAAATATTCTAATACATTTCATAAATACTTAAATGACTTTAGCAAAAAGACATTTTCCTATAACAGCCATTTTGTATAAAGAAAAACGATCCAATAAAACGCATATTACCTCGTCGCATTATAAAAGAAAATTTGAAAAGTAGGGGTGTCTGCACAAACGGATGGTATTACAATTCGGTGCCATTTGCTCTCGCGTCGGCTCTTGTGTTCAGATACGTGCTTGTGTGTGGAAACTTTTTAGGAGACTATAAAGAAAATTCTTTCCCTTGAATTTACGATTTCCCTATCGCGCTTAAGCGGCAAATCATGGCGCATGGATGAAATATTATTGCTCGCTGGTTCTCGCACGTGTACTCAGCCGCTCTGTCGCTTGATGTATAAAATGTTGCCGGATTTTCACGTACTTACACTTCTGCAAACGAATTGAATAATTTCATTAGTGTTAAGGATTGATTAAAAAGGTGATTAATAGGTAATTATCATTTTTGCTAGTTTCTAGGCGCGTTAGGCTGAGTTATTGATTAATCCTTAATTAGTCAATAATTACTAGGCCCTGCGTTGTCGCTATTCAGTGTGATTTTTTCATTACTTTTGTTATTGTATACTTACCTCTGATTTTACATTTATTTATAAGAAGGTGTACTAAAAACAAAAGCACACTGACGACGGAACACCGTATCACTTCCGCTGTGTGATCCTTAGTCCTGCTAGATTAGCTTTTTCTTCAACGTAATATCTCAAGGAGATAGATGCTAATATGGATAGACAAAGACGTTCACGAATACATCATACAACACAGGGCAAGTGTAAATAATGTAACTAGAATTTTCTTTATTATCAAGCTACTGCATAACATGAGCGGTGTAATATTGCTCTGAAAAGTTATGGGGGTAAATAATCCCATATATCATTGTATCATTTGTAATTTTTGCTAATTTTGTATAGTCGACCACGTTATTGTTTTATCACCCTATAGATGAATGTCACTTGCATGTTATAAAACGACAACGTCCATTTGTCTTCGTGACAGTTAGAAAGTTTTAACCTTAGATTTTAATGGGAAACGTTTCCAAAAGTGCGTAAAGGAAATACGAGGTCGATTGTTACTGTTCTTGTTATTGTTCATATCTGATACAGTATTTTTATCACACGAAGCGACGCGCGAATCACTTGTGGTAACCAATTGTACAAATACGTGCGTCACGACGAGTAGCGTCAGCACATAACACACACACACACTTCCAATTACACCATTGACGGTACCGAGGGCTCTTGCACACACACATTCACGGCGTATTTGTACACTTGGTAACCACAAGTAAAGTGCGCGCCACTTTGTGAGATAAAAATACTATACAAGCGCAGAGTGACACAATATAATCCAATGGAAGTGCTTTATTAATTTTTACCACGGACTTTAGTGATATATTTGTCTTAGAAACTTGACCAGTTCCTAGCTAAATTATTGCTCTATTCTCTTTCACAGATAGTTAACTGACCGATTCCAATTAATAGATAGTAGGTATTTCTCTCGATATCTATTGATACTTCAACACAAGCGGAGTTCGTTATACATAAATACTGCAGTTTGCTAAAAATTAAATAATTGTACTTGTATATTGAAAAGACTATGAAGGTTCTCGTAAGGCTAGAGCCTTATACACATCATAGACATTAGTTGATTTTGATAAAACCACTTCTGCACCTGCTAAGGCGGTGGCCTTAGCAGGTGCAGCAGTGCAGTGCAGTGCAGTGCAGTCCCTTAACGGTTGATCCCGACCGTGACACCTCACGGTCGGGATCAACCGTTAAGGGGTTGCCAATTAGACTACGAAGCTACAATTATGAAAAAGCATACTAATCTGCTGCCTTTTTACAGTGAGAATTTTTCTATTTTAGTACAGACGCAGGTACAAAACTAAATATCTTTGGTGCCAGCTTTAAGTATAGGTATATAATATGTCGTTGCCAACTAGTTTAATCAACCTTTCAGTTAACTACCTAACATTTAGGTTGCTAGTTGAACGGCGCCGTTTAGTTCAAAGTCAAATCATTTATTTCAAATAGGCACATTAAAGGCACTTTTGAACGTCAAAACTTACAGTAAAATTGAATTGATTCTAGTCGCCCCTTCCAAAAGGTAGTTTTCGTATGGAGAAGAATGGGCAAGAAACTCCACCGTTACTCTTTTCAAAAGTTTTACAAGGTTTTGTATACATAATATAATTATATGTGAAGACGATGCACCTAGAATGAAAGAAGTTAAAAGGCTTTATCAGCTTGTTGGCGGCAATATATATACCATCATCATCACCGCATCCTTACCCATCATAAGTTTCTGCTTTATTACACTTATAATCTACGCGAAAAATAACGTAACAAACCGACAGACATAGCCGCAAAACTAAGTCTCAGTGTTGCTAACAAAAATTTGCAAGTTCAAATGAATACAAAGACTTTACCGTAGTAATTTAGAAAGTATTATAACACCTCAATGATTAATCAACAATAACAAAATCCGATATTACCCTTTTAATAATTACAGCATCGTTACTTAGCCGTCAAATTATTCATCAATATCGGACGCCTCATTTTCAACAAAGGGCGAGAACACGAGAACACAAAGGGCGAGGGAGAGAACACGAAAATTCATCAAAACTTTATTGAGGCTGAAACAATACATCAAGGCGCTAAAACATCGTAATAGCCCAAAGATTGATTGTTCAGGGTTGCAGGCATTATCGGCGCTGGCATTATACTGCGACCGCCGCGGTCTTGCCCGTCGCTCACTCCGCCTAGCACGGCTATTTACCTAAGCAAACAATAGCCTCTATTCTACCGGCCGTCATATCAATACTAATCTAATTACTGAATCTGTTAAATATACAGCCTGGGGATTATGTTGCTTCGATGTTTTGTTCGGGCTGCTCGTTATTTGTAGCATCTTGCTTAAATTTTGATACACTGTTTGATTTCTATTTTGTAGACATATTGTAATACGTTACGTATTCGATATATTAAGTCTTTGTATTTCTTTTTATCTAAGTTTATCCAAAGCTTCTCTGTTATCACTTTTAGCGATAAGCAATCAAAAGTAACATAGGCAACTTTCAAAGTTTCTAATTCTTGGTAAAGCATTTTATCTGTCTCAATGCAGGCAATGTTTACAAACTTACCCGTCTACCACTCATGACACAACGGCAGTGTTTAGAAAGACTTGAAACTAAAGATCGCAACGAGAGGGTAAATATTGACAGCCTACGATTCCCTACAAATAGAAAAACAACATACATCTTCACGATCTACGATAGAACTTCCTTTTAGGTCCACTTGTACGTTAATTGATCTTAGCATAAATTACAGTAGATACACATTGCAAGCCTCAAGTCTCAAGAGGATGTGCTACATACAGCATTTCGATATTGGAAAACAACATGGCCGTCTTCAGTCTTCAAGCATGCAATAAGTACATACTTGGTTACAAAATTGAACTGGAGTTAGTTACAGACAATTCAGAATAAGTGCGTATCGAAAAAACCCATCATTAAAATACTTGTCTATTTTTAATTTTATTTTAATGGTGAATACTTGTCTCGACTGAATTCGATTAAAGAAAAAGAAGATAGAAACTTTGTTGTTCAAAATGATCGAGTTTCTTTTCAACTTTCCTTTCTATATATATTGATTATCTTACTTGGAATGATTCACATTTTTTCAAACCTAAATGTACAAGTTTCATTTCGTGATCACAAAATAAAAAGTTTTCAGACCACTCTCGCTGATTCTTTGCGCGATAAATCTCTATTCTTGTACGATTAATTCTGCACTTTATCATTGTGCTCGCATCTAACTAGAAGGTTCTGTATTATGAACGTTTAAACTTTTATGTGCCATCAATATTTTATACTATCACAAGCAATGCTCGCTTTAGCTCCGTATACGAGTATTCAAATAGATATTCAAGAGAGATAAATCACGCTTATTCGTTCAGTTTAAATACATTAAAGTGAGAACTTGAAAATAAATGTTTGTACACAAAACGAAAGTGTTTAAACGGTACACTTGAGATTAGAAACAGCAAATCAAAGCAATCAAGCGTTTTGTTTCCCCATCGAGGCGAGTACGGAGCAATCCGGCGAGCGACCGGGCGGGCGCCGACGACCGGGCCGGGCCGGCTCCGTCAGTACGCGTGGCACGTCGCCGAACCCTATCGTAGGCTTCATACTGGCCGGCGACATCTGCACATTTTCGACGTTATCGACTAGAGGACACATTTTTATAGGAACAAATTTAATCTAAGCAGAAGGGATCAGTCTCGGGAGTGCCCTGCTCGCACGTGTCCCCACGACGTGTGCACGGGCTAACGATTTTTCAGAACGTTATTATGTGTCCGATAAAAGACTTTATCTAGAAACTGCCTTTGGCGTCAGTCCCTTTTTTGTTTGCATATCATATTTATTTAACGCACTACGTGTACCTGTTTGGCCGGTTCACGTAGGCGAGTTTATGTAAATATTGGTCAAATATTGGCCCTGCGATCATCGTGCCAATAAAAGCAGCGAGTTTGTTTCCTACTTACCACACGTAACGTGTTTACAAGCAAATTCAAATATATATGCCATTAAAAGTAATTTTATTCAACGTTCAAGAGGCGGAATTCGGCTCTCATATGGAACAGGTATGCAATACGTGAATGGAAAATGTTGATTGTGTTGGATTTTAACAATATACTTAAAATACATATGTACATACGTGGGTACCTAAGTAACATACTTAATAATTAGACTGCACCTACCTAATATCCTAACTTACATTTAAATCAACTCTTTGACAGTTAAAAACAACCCACAAAGTCAAGTACTAGCCGACCTGCTCGATCTACTTAACAAACAAGTTTAAACTAAAACAATAGGTTAAACAATGTAACAGCGGCAAGAGGTCATTAAGTTTTTGTAACTCTTCCCCTGGGGCTCAACAAGGATGTAGGGTCGTGCAAAGAAAATTTTCTTAGAAAAACAATAAATTTTGTGTGAGCAACGCTCGAGTGAGTTTCGGTGTCGGCTGAGCGAGAGCACGCTCGCCATAATATATTGAATTTGAAACGAACAAACTTTTACGTTCTCTCCGCCGCGTGTAAAAAGATTTTCTCAAAATGTTTACAATGCAATAATTTTTATTCGACATCAAAGAACAGCACCGTTTAATACCAAAAACGGCGAAACAACAGATAACTGCGCTGGAAATTATCTTTTGGCGCTCCAGTAGAAGCTCACAATTATTTAAGTAGGCTGATTACGTATTCAGGATACCACGCAGGCTTACATTAAAAACATTTTTATTTTTCATAGAACTACAACAAAAATAACGCAGGAAGACAGCTGCCAACCTATCCGTAAATATATTGAATATTTTCATACCCCTGCTAAGAAGAAATAAAATAAATGTCTTACTTACTTATTAAGCGAATACAAAATGCTAAAACCGCATTAATAATTCTTTCATTTCAGTAACAGGAAAATCTCATTTAGGTACACCCAAATCCCAAAGATAAGAGTTTTGACGAATCGTTATCTCTCAAAACAGTTATTGATCGGTAGGAAACACTTTGTATCACGCCGTTTTACTTGAGGTTAAACTACCAAAAATATTTGTGAAAAGGTGTGAGCTCTTCTGGCTTAATCCTCGACGATTTGCCAAGACGGAAAAAAAGGGTTTGTGGGCTTAGACGCCACGGATCCCCCATATAACCCGCCTTTGCTCACGCTTATCACCCCTAACTCTATTTATTTTCCTTAAATAAGTAGTAATACCTACTAGCTGGAAATATCCATATCGACAGGTTATTAACGCAATATGTCAGCGATTCGAGACTAACAAATATGTTTCAATATGCCTATAGCCTTTTTGCTAAAAGGTGTGTTTGATTTAATTTTCCGCAATGTATCTAATACAGTGTGGCAGGGGAGCATCGACGCACAACCTGTTAAGAGGAAATGCGGTCGGAGAGACTTTTGAAAAATCCTAAATAAAAAGTCGTAATTCGGGGTTTGGCTCTCTCCTATTTCATCCTCCAATATTGGATCAAAAAGATATTTCATAAACTGAATAAGAAGATATATACTGTGTCCTATGTTTTTCTTTTTTCATTAATAGTTGTCAAATTTGTACACTAGGCCTCTGTTGGCAGCGCGGCTGCGGTTTAAATCGGCATTTTTTGAAGGTTCTAGTGCTTAAAAAAGAATGTATTATCAAAAAGGAAAACATAGGGACATATAAGTAGTTAATATTTATTATTCTGTAAAAAATCATTGCTCTATTGTCATTAAACAAAAAGAAAACAGGCGAGAGCGTTTCTATGGAGAAAAAACCACCGGCACTACCTCTTAAGTACCATGGATTCAGTACATGATTCTGAACCCGTGGAAATTTTTCGTCGGCAATAAAAAAATAAATAGCTGTTCAGTACATTTTGACCACTTAAGAATCGCAGATTTTTTTTGATAACCGGTTTTAAGTTTCTACGCTAGGGGTTCTACAATTATCTGCTGAATTCATAGTTACAGTTTACGCGTCAATGTCTGCCACCCTGTATAGTCATAAAAAAACACAAATATATCTAGATGAGGATATCAAAATTCTCAGAAAATATTTGACGATTATTAAAGTTGAACGACTCGAGCCCCAGATTTTGGTGTCGTAGGTATTGTAAAAGAGAATACTACGAGTATTCTCTTTTACAATACCTACGACGATTAATGTGGTCAAAATTGAAGGAAAGCTGAAATATACGAGTATGTACCTATCTTTTAGTAATATAGGTGCCCAGCTTTTAGTTCTCGTGTAACTTTTGTATCTATTTATTTACTAGCTGACCCAATGAACTTCGTACCGCCTTAGATTATGAACTGTTTTTTTTTTCGTGAATTTTACCATGTTGTAGTAGATAGTTATTCTGCTTTTCGAGGTTGAGGCAAATCCAACAAATCAAATATAAAAATCGGTCCAGCCGTTCTTGAGTTATAATTGGTGTAACTAACCCGACTTTGTTTTATTTATATAAATTTGGAGACACCAAACAGCAGTGTAATAAGTAAACATAGCTTAGAACTGACGAATAATAGAGGTAACAAATACTTATGCAGCAATAGTAGCCGCTAACAAGCCTGCTGAGTCACAAAAATCGCAGGTAAAACGAGCGGGAAAACAAAAAGAGGGTAAACGGAGCCGGTCAAAACCCAATAAGGTTTTGAAAAGGCAGAATCCAGAGAAAGACACGTGCGACAAGGATGGTTTCATCAAGGTGGAGATGAAGAAGAAGCCTCCTGGAGCCTCCTTGTCGGAACCAATGTGGCACCGCGCACCGCGTTGGCAGGACCCAACATGCTGCTGCGTCCAGCAATCCCGACGACGCAGCTGTACGTGTCCAGTCCAGACTGTACCACTCCACGAAGGTTGAGGAGATCGTGGAGTACATGCGTGTCAAGACCAACTGGATTTTGAGGGTCGAGAAATTGGATTCGCGTCACAACACGAACTTCAAGTTGTTCATGGTGCGTGTTCCGACACATCATCTTGAGAAGTTCCTCAAGGTAAGAGTTCTAGCTGAAGGGTGTTGCGTACCGCCGGTTTCGTGGCCGGCTACATGACACTAGACATTGCAGCGAAACACGACGCAGACACTTCGCGTGCTTAGTTTTTTAGTGTAATTATAATGTTGTATGTATTTATAAGTTATATTATTATTGTAGGTATTGTATGTGTTTTATATGGGCCTTGATGCCTGAAATAAATGGACAATAATAAATACACTACTCACAACGTTATCCACATATTATTATGGTAAACGTACCAATACTCGTCGGGTTTTGAAATTCACCGACTTTGAAGAGCTGCTGCGTGAAAAGTATTTCAATTAGAATGAAACATTTTGCATGAAGAAATATAAAAATTATATGCTGTATTCTATATTTTTTTAACTTTTAAATTTTTTTGTGGTAATAAATACTTATTTAAGCAAATGTGAAAAAAGGGCGACTTGTACTAGTACTCGTCATATTTGTACTATTACTCTTCAACAATACCCAGTAATCGTCAATTTTTGATGCTAATATGAACTCTCGCTCTTAGCGATAAGACCGCCCATTAATAAAATAAGATATCAGAATCATAGAATCAGTTATTATCAAAACAATTTTTGACGTGAAAACGTCGTTTCACTCTGTGATTAATTCAGTATTTCTGATCGGCAATAACCTGTAACATTTCAACCGTTAATAACTAAAAGAATTTGAATGCTGGGATAATAATTGAATATTTAAAAGATAGGTCATAATTGTACCAATTTCGAAGTAGGATATAATTTTAATTTGACGTCACATCGCAAGTGCAGGCGCATGCTCCCGACCCTCCTTTTTCACTAAACGTCGAAATTTCAAGTCGAAAAAACATGTTTAGCTACTACTGTGATTCTGGTGCCATTGTCAAGAGTTGACAAAACTCTACTAGGACCTAAAGAGAAACAACAAAATATTGGCCGTATCAAAAATGCATTTGAAGTTGAAAATTGCAAAACAATTTCAAATGTTGTTTTTCATACCGGACGTAAATCTGGCCAGAATTACAAAAAAATCTCAAACTTTTTAACCTTGCTGATGCAAGCTTAAAATGATTGAGATTTTTTTTTAGCGAATGCAATGAGCCTCAAAAGACTAGTGCCTAATAAATAAAATAGCTCCGGCAGCAACAGAAAACGAAAGAAATAAATCTGCTTAGAACTGAAATATATCACATAAGGTGAAAGGTTGCTTTGTAAGGAATGCAATGAGCCTACTAAGTCTAGTGTCAAGCAAATACAATGATTAAGGCAGTATTGGAAACTGTAAGATTTTTATTTTACAGAAGCCTATAAAGTTTAAAAGATTTCGCCTCATAGCGACTGTAAATCTGTTCGAAATTATAAAAAAAGCCTACCATAAAAAGTTTTAAATCATATAAAACACAATAAACCTAAAAAATCTACTTATGAGCGAATTCAAATGCTAGGGTTATAACCCTTGCATTTGAATTCGCTCATAAGTTTTAATTATACCTAAAACTAAAAAAGTCATCGACAATCGTCATTTTATTAATCGGCGGCGTCATCGTGCAAGTATGCGTGAAGATTACGAGAACATTAGGAAATTTCAACAGCAGAAGACGTAAGAAGAAACCTCTATATAGGTGAGTATTTGACTGTAACATCCGCACTCGGTCTGAGTGAGTTACTTTTGTAAAACTAGCATCAATTAGCCAGGGATATGTATAGCTCATATTATACCTTTCTCAGTAAGGCAATTTAGGTTAAAACAGAATACTTTTTACGAGCGAGCCGAGCGAGTGGAGCGCGCTTACAATACAGGGAGCAAAGCGAGCTCTTCTTAGACAGGAATACGCAGAACGCGCTTAATCGCACGGTGAGCACGCTTTTTCAGAAGATGAGATCGCTTCGCTTGCTAGTTTTAACATCTTCTTAAACCAGCAAGCGAAGCGAGCCCATCTTCGACACGAGTGAGCCAAACGTACTTACACAAGAGAAGAGTGAGCAAAACGAGCTCTATCACAAGTGAAGCGCGAGCACAGTTTCGTGCCGAGCTAGCGAAGCGAGCCCAATGACGCGACAACTGAGCAGAGCGCGTTTACTCAAGCGTGCGCAATGAGTGAGCGAACCAAAAACAGTTTAAGAGAAACCCAGTTTAATCGTTAAATGTAGCCCAAACATTTAACGATATGTTTGTACAAGAGAGTTAACAACTATGTAACGGTCCCGATAATAGTTATTCGCATTTTGTAGCATTAAACACAAAACTATTTACAATATGACGAGGTTAGAGGCATGACTCAGTAATCGTCACAATAGTACTTAAAATTACGAGTTTTGGGTCAAGTAAAAAAAATACTTTTATGATAAAAGTGTTCCAAACTTCAAGTTATATCATTAGCGGAGAATGGGTAAGACCGTACCCATACAGTTAATTGTAGCAATATGTAATATGTTTATTTTTGTTGTCCTCATGGAGTAGTTTAATTGATCCTAAGACACCATGTCTGAATTCACATGTAGAAAAAGATAACTATGTCATGTGAGTAAATTAAATTGATTTAATAAAGGGACATATTTAACGCATCCTCTCAAAACTTATTGACGACTTCTGGGTCACTGACGATTACACCCGCGTTTACCTTAGTCCATTCAAACACTTCCTAAGTTTTATAAAGGTTGATCTTTTGGATTTAAATAATTGAAGGTTTTTTTTCAGCGTGGGTAGCCCTAGACCTACCTATCGGATTTTTTTAAAGTTTTCCGATTTTAATCAGAGAAATGAAGGGAAAATCCAAGTCATTTGCTCGTTCAATTTATTTCACACATCGTTAATATCGTGATTGATTTCGACGCCGGCCCTAACGATACATGAAATATTCGCACTCATTAAATCACGTGCCGCGCAGTGGAGTGCTCGCGAGGGCTCTCATCCAATCACGCCTCGATAAATATATGATGTCGGCCGCACGTATTAATACAATGTAAATTGTTACAATATTTTGTACACCAAAATCATAGTCTAAACAAGCAACGTTAACGTTACTAACTTTCAAATCAAGATCTACTAGCTTAACTCCTGAAAAAAAGACATTATTTATTAATCTCGGCAAACGAAGTTTGTTTGTATCTATAAAGTCATAAATTGTTCGATATGGAATCTTTTTTGTAAAATGCTAATTTATAACGATATCTGCCGTGAGCTCAAGGGCAATATAGCTTCTAAAACGATTTTTATAATACCTACCTACTTTTATCGTGAAGCAGTGCTCGAGTCTCAGAACTCAAATTTACAATTCAATAGAAACTGCACAAGGCTTTGCATGCCAATACGTCCATTTGGGGCACATGCGATCGACTTCCCATTTGAAAGATGAATGAAATCATTCAAATGTGAAATTTCGATCATTCAAATACCGCATGTTTATGTTTGTGTTATAATAAAATATTATTGTTCCATTTCGGAAATATATCTTGTTTCAGCTCGACGCTGAGTAAGGTTGTGTTGTTTCAACTTGGCTTCCTGAAAAAAAATGTGAAATCATCAAATTTCTATAATCAATTCGATTGCAGGGACACTGGAAGGCAATTGCCATGAGACCATTATTCAATCGAAACGATATATCTCGTCCGTTCCGAACTGGAGCGTAGCGATAGCTGGCTCCGCAAAAGTTGGCACGGGTGGCAGCCGAGACCACTGCCAATTTCCATTAGCCCATCATCCAAAACGAAAAAATGCATAGACGATCATTTTTTTCATTCAATTAAAATTGGCTATCCACCAAAACGGTTAGATTTTTTCAGGGGTGAGGTCACTACGACGACGTAGCCATAAGTTTTACACTTCGTAGCACTACAGGTTGTTACGACTTAAAAGTTTAATTCCATTTTTTTTAACAAATGATTGAATTGATTTGTATTTTCAATCTTATTCATCATTTTAATCTTTTTTTTTGTCAAAATCAAACTGAATATTATCGACAGCACGTACCTATACACTTTGCTGTTCATTACCGAGTCATATTCGCCGCCAACATTGAAAATCCATAAGCTTTCAATATCGCGAAGTTAACTCGGGTTTTGTTCCCAGTGGTTGCTCCATCTGAATATCAAAAATGTGAAAGCGGTCGTCAGTAACCGGGACACGTATATCGGGACCCTATCACTTCGCTCTTTACTTACTTGCTAGGCGCCATCTGCACATTCTCCACCTAATCCAGTAACAAATTTGATTATGTAACATTATAGCACACGAAGCTTTTTGTTCTCAGCTTTATATTGCACGTTTATTTCGATAACAACAAACGAAAATGTTCAGCTCAACAATATCTGCGTAGGGATCCTTACCATCAGTGTTTTATTTAGCAAAGTGCTTTAAAAGGGTGGTTTGAGAGATACTTGTTGACATGCTACCATTTTCATCAGACTGAAATATGAATTTGTTTATAGACATGTAGGAGAAAAACATAAACCAAATATAATACATGAGTAAACCTAAATAATTATTGACATCGAGTAAAAGCTATCAATATTAAGCAAAGTTGATTTTGGAGCGGCGCGGGCGCGAGGACACATGGGATTTAACGACTCATAAAAAAATCATATTCATCAATCACGTCTGTTCCAAACAAAGTTTGTTAGGGTATGTGCTGACGTGCCGAGTACTTTCAATTTATGAAATAATTATGAATCGTTTTTTATCTTGTTTAGAATAAAGGCAGATTTTGACAGTGTCTGTTGGAAGAATTGGATGTGATACTCAAGAAGATTGGCGCAGCGGAGGGTGCCTTAATGGCCTCTTGACGGCATCTCACCCAGTACTCCAGGTCACTTCGTTACTCGGATTGTACAAGCCGTTATGTGTACTATGAATAATCTTAAAGGAAACTTCGAGTTTTGAGCAGAGTGCAAACTATAATTGGAATCACGTCTTCGTGATGCATAGGCGGCTTCATCACGTGCCACTATCTAATAAGGTATGTGAGCATATCAGAGCCATCCAGACCTGAATGCACACACTTGAATACTCTGCTCCTATTTGGACGAAGGCGATAACATAATACAACTGTTTACAACCCTGCTTCATAAATCTTACACATTAAAGGTACTGCTATCAAACAGAAAAAGCAAATATTTGTAACAATAGCCAATTTGAATATATTATAATTATGAGACTCTCCAAGGATATCAAGTCATATACATATATACGTAATAATACCAGCCAGACGTCGTTATTTCAGCAGATTTTTCAAAGAAATTGATAAGATTAATCAAACCCTCGTTCGAAGTTTTGGAACTTGTTTGATTAATTTTATCAGTCAGGCACAATTAAAAATGAGATTCACTTATAATAATATTGGATTTTGGATGATCTTCTCCTAATTATATTTAATTATTAGATCTTTCTTTGTTTATTCACCATTGAAGAAAGAAGGCGTACGATTAGCTTTTCTTCAACAATAAATAACAAACGAAGACACAACAGAATTATAAAGTTATGTAAACGTGAAAGTTTATTGCTTTCGTTTATGACTTGATTATTTTTCTTGTTATTATTCACATTAACTATCTCAGATTACGAGAATGTGCCGTCTATACTCTTTGAGAGTGTTTGTGAGGCTGTACGTGACGCAGATGCCTTTTATGTGGCAATGCGTCTATTGATGCAAATACGTTCTTCGATGCCCCCACTGGGAACACAGTTTGTTCGATACTCCCTTACTCTGATACATTGCATGAACAGTAAAGCTTCCGTAAAATGCTTGACATATTTTTGTTAAGCGTTTTTACAATGTTTGTACTTGATCTATTGCCAGAGATTTTCCCTTTCAGGTAAAACAATATTTTAACAAATAAGGAAATGTTCACCTGTGATAAAATATAAGTTTACATTGATTTTACAGAAAGGTTTCCAGCAACATTTAGTCCTTTATTCAAATTAAATCTTCTGTAGACCAGTAAAATTCAATATAATTAAACATTGATTGCGTACAGAAACGGCCGAAGATAACATTACGCTTCACACAAGTACAATGGAATATTACTGAATTCCTCAAAGTTATTGTAATTTAATCATAGATCGTATGTAAAGTTTACTCATGGATATTAAACATAAATTTAGGCGACTTGCAACTTGACCCGTGTCCCGCCCGCGCCTGTGCCTACACGCAACAACATCAACCACTCTGTTTTATCGTTCCCATACACTTGTTTGTAGAGTCCTTAGAGATTGAATTATGTGTTGAACAACCACCAGGCTCATTTAATTTGGGATATGTGTTATCACTTCTGGAAATTGTTAAACAAGTTCGTTAGATGTTTCAGGACGTAGGTTTTGAGCAGCATTAAAAAGTTTGAAAAGGTCCACTTAGCTACTTATCTTTTCGTTGTTTTAGGGTTTGCAATGACATGCAATTGCATGTCATATAAAGTAAAATATTGTTTTACCAGCTATTGCCATGGCAATAACTGGTAAAACAATATTTTACTTGTGTGTTAATTGTGGGGTAATTGCGTAACACACTAACAGTAGTAATGAATTTTATTTTGACAGTTCAACAACATTCATTGCGTTATTTATGTTGTTGACTAGATACATTTTTCGAGTAGGTATATATAAAGCAATGGATTAGCAATACCCTTCAAAATTATTCAGATTCGGATTAATAGTGCGTCAAGCAATTAGGGTGCTGGTTTCTACAAATCCATTTGGCATAAGTAAGTATCGTTTGGATTAACTTCAGTGCATGATATTAATATTCTCAATATTGATCAGAGTTTAATATTGCATAATTACAACATTAATACGTTATCGCTAGACAATCATTTCGTACGTAATTTGGCACTAATAATATCGGTGCGCGTTAAGATACTTACAGCATTAGTTAGTCCTTGTGACCTTAAAGTTTATTGCCAATTTAGAACCACTATCAGATTATTAATTTCAAATATTATCGAATTTAATACTCAGTTATATTACGATCTAGATGAAATATAATTATGAAGAGTTTGTATAAACCTCCCTGGTAGTAAACAATAAGCAGGCATATCGAGGTTGTGTCAGAATATTAATTTCATAGGCGTCTATAAAGAAACGTAATATTTAGTTGAATTACTTTCCAAGATATTAAGCTGGAGCGATCCTTTATTTTATGTACAAGATGCGGTTTTTCTTTCGACGATACAAATTGCTCGGTACTTCGAAGGAATTTGTTCTTCAAGTATAATTAAAATTTAACTAGATATTTTTTCCAACATGGATAAACTTTATTGTAATTATATTTTGTAAAGAAAACGAGCAAATGCTCGGTAAATACCTACTGCTGAGAATAGTTGTATGTATATGACACGATGTATGTATTTGAGAATGTGGCATAAAATGTGATACAGTATTTTTGGCGTGAACCTAGATACATTTATTTTTAAAAGTGTATCATGTTTCACGTTAACTGCCAGTTACAATTCTGCAAGTTACTGTTATTAACCAATACGAAAAATGCATTTACAACCTTTTTCGTGAATGTGGACGCTTTAAAAATGGGGTCAATACACGCTGATAGGTCTCATTTCATTTTAGTTTCATGAAATATATCGGCAAAAGAGTAAATATCGAGTAACGATTGACGCAGTTATATTAATTAAAATGCGCGTAATATAACTTTAAATTCTATAATATTCGTTTTTAATTGCATTACAAAATATTTAATGGTTTTACTGGACTGCTCCAGACGGAGGGTAATGTTTTATTCCCATAGGTACAGACGCCAGCACATCAAGCTACTACAATCTGTCAAATTTCTTAAATAGATTTTCAAGTTTATCGCTAAAACATAAGGCTCAAAGTTGATTGGGAAAAATTGACAGTTTCGGGTAGCTTGATATGCTGGCGTCTGTACTCTACAGCATAATCAGCTTATAATGTTCCCACTGCCGGAACACAGGCCTCCTCTCTGTATGAGGGAGTGGGCTATAATCTACCACATGGGCCTAGTGCGGATTGGTAGATGTCACACGTCTTCGATTGTTTGGTTCTAGGACATGCCGGTTTCCTCACGATGTTTTCCTTCACAGTTGTGAGAGCAGTGGTGATGAAGTTATTTACTCAAAGTGCCTCCCTGGTTTCGAACCCACGATCTACGAGTCGAAAGTCTAGATTCTACTGTTCTAGATTCTCTATCAAAACCTAAAGTCATCAGTTCATCGAAACCAACGAGAATGGAAACCTTTGAAAGTACCTTTAGTGAGTGGTATTTATATAGGTAGGTACCTATACCTTTATTGAAACTACAACTACCTACATTTGTATGTAGGTATGTATGTTGGTACATTCGTTAACAAAGAGAGGCCTGAGTTTCTTACGGAACTCAAATTACTCATTAATGGCGACGCGGTGAAGAAAGCGGAGGAACGTTAAAATATTCAAGGAATTTAAATATACGTATCGCGTTTTACAATAATCCCTCCCTATGTAGAAACTTACAACCAGGGTAGTCATTGTCACTATTGTTATTTAGGATTCAGAAACTATTTATTTATTTATATTTTATTTGTGGACTATTTTTTATTGTATGAAAATGAGGAGAAGGGGAATCGTTGTACATACCTAATACCTACTTGTATTATGCTTAATAAGCCTAAAATGTTCCCACTACTGGGATACAGGCCTCCGCTTTTCGAGAAGGAGTTGACTGTAATCTACCAGGCGGACCCAGTGCGGGATGGTAGATGTCACGTTTTCGAATTTTTGGTTCTCGAACATGCCGGTTTCCTAACGATGTTTTCTTTCACCGTTTTGAGAGCAGTGGTGATGAAATTATTTAAACAAAGTAAAGCGTCTGCCTGGGTTCGAACCCATGATCTAAAACTCGTAAGTCGGGGTCGTTACCACTGGGCCACGGCCATGTTTATTTCTGTCGTGACCACAAAAAATGGTAGAAAATAATATCAACAATAATTACTTCCAAGCAAAGCTACAAGAGACATTATTTCAGATTATTGTACATTACGTCAGATAGCACGCCTGAGATCTAAAATACATTTCCCCATTTTGCACTGTCCAAAACTGCAACAACAGTAATTTATCAAGGAAGTTTCGTTATACGAATGATAATAACTTCATTCCTTTATAACAAGTGTATGTTGTAACAAAATATGAAGGGTATCTGCGGTATAGTGTTTTGATCAGATGCTTCAAACTTTTAATAAGGCGATTCTCGCTTATGTCGAATGCGCTTACTCGAATTAAACTCAGTCTTGTTTGTTCGGTCAAGAAAAAGGTTGTATTTTTATCTCTGTTAAAGTCTGAGTACCTATTTGGTAGCCTTTCATGCTATGGCGTGATTTTGTATGGTTTTTGTAAACGCGTCTGATCATTTTTAGAGAAATATGGACCTGAACTGTTAAATTTATTGCCGTTTATATGTTGCAGATGGATTGTGGAATCCGCTGTTTTACATTACCGCTAACCGTAAAACAGCTAGTTCAGCTGTTTTATATAACGGTGCTGTTTTATAAAAGTTCTTAGTTATTCAGTTGGATTGTCATTGCGTTACTTTAAAAAAAACTGCTGCCCACGTTTAGACGTAATGCAGAATTACTTATCTGCAGTCACAATATGCGTTTGTTGTGATTTCTAATGCCGAATCAGTTGCAGTAACTTCATTAGGGCCCCCTGACTAATTAAGCACTAACTACGACCAACCGCTCGCGAGCCGAGCGAGCGAAACGAGCGATGTCACGGCAGCGGCCGGCGAGCGCTACTTCCAAGTTGGTCGCAGTTACTTGGCTATTTAGTAGTTTTAGGACTGACTTTCATAAAACTCTGAAAACTTTATATTAAAATTGTTCTTAAAATCACTATTTTCACTTGAGTTAGGGTTATTATCAGTCACAATACTTGTATTTTTATTTCTGTCTCGGACGCCATTATTGTTGTTATGACACACGGAGCTACGACCGTCAAAATGTAGATTTAAAATCTACTATTTAACGTTTCATTTCACGTTGGTTTACATAATCTGTAATCGTTGACCCACTGCATTGATAAATGAAAAAATTTTTATGCAATTCTGCGTGTTAAAGTTCAGTCATTATGGAAAATCGCTAAAAGTCATTCAGCTGTTTCACATACCTAATGGATCTGTATTATAGAACGGCTAGCGGTTATTTAAAACAGCGGATTCGACGACCCATTTGCGACATATTTACGGGCTCGCGGCATCGACGCGCAAATTGTTATCATTAATTTAGCAGATGATTCTTGCGTAGAAATTAGAAAATCTTTTGTTTCTTAGAAAAGTGCAATACTTACGCGGACAAAATGTAAGGATCAGATTTTTTTTTTTCAAATAACCGATTCATAATTTTAATGGCCCGGTCAGAATTATGTGGCCACCCTGTATATTGAACAAAGCTTTTCCAAAAGATGCATTTGTGACAATTATCCTTATGCACTTAGATTGTAGTGTTTTCAAGTAGTAGGTAGTTTGACTATTCGGTATTATGACGCTTTGCTATTTTGACGCTTAGCTATTATGACGGATTGCTAATTTCATGAATTTGACCGATTACAAATTTGACCATACACGACAAAACGGGTCTATGTACTTGCAGGTGTAGTAATGTAGCTATCGAGAACATATTGTTGCACTGTTGGTTGCAATCTATCTATCTATTCAGTAATCCGGCTTAGCTTTTAAAGTAAACTTAGTGAAAACAAAACATCACGGCTCTATTTCCCAAAGGGTGAGGGAAATGCGGCTGTGTACCCATAGTACAGACGCGAGCACATCAAGCTACCCGAAACTCAAATTTTCCCAATGAACCTTCAACCTTATACTTTAGCGATAAAGTTGAAAATCTATTAAAGAATTTTGACAGATTGGGCGTCTTTACATCCACATTTCGCCAGTTATGTTAAAGTCTCATGTAATAGGGGCCGAGCCTATTGCCATCACTCGGGCACAAATCAAAAGTCACGGCTGTTTTTGTAAATTCCTAATGGAAAAAACCCAATACACCACCACCACCACCACTTTTCCCGACGTAATCCTTGCGCCCACTAAACCAACGAGGCAAACTATGATTTAAACTAATGTGTAAAAATGTTCGGCTCCCCTGGCCAACATTTAATAAATAAGAGCCCAGAAGGCTAATTCTGAAACGTTCAAAATCTAGTCGCAGTCTCATCTCGGCGACAAATGTCAAAACCTTGCCAAAAATGTAAGGAAATTAGAGGTGTTTTTTTGAGACTGAGGTCAGACTGTAAGCGTTCTCAGAACTACGAGAATTGCCCCTATGAACTGTGCACATCGCGCCGTCACCTTCCCCAAAATGTTTATCGCTTACCATGCACGCAGGTACATAATAATTAGACCATCATTGCGTTCCAGCGTCCCGGTTTTCGTGTACACAAAAGTTGCGATTCAATGTAAATTGCCCAGTCAATGGGCGCCCGCATCTCAATGGCCCATAAACAACACGACCGTGAATACAAATCGAATATTAGAGCATTGCTTGCACGCATGCCACGCAACATTATCAGTTTGTGGCATACGATATGAGCGATTATTGCGAGCACATGCGACGCGGCTTGTGTACCTTGGCACCGGTACACGCCGCGTCGTCTGCACCAACACTAAACGTTAATTACGTATTTGACACACATGAGATACGTTTAAACGGATTGGTACGTGAATTAACACCTAATTCAGATCTAAATACGATTTACTTGATTTTATCGGCAGGTAATGGATGTTGGCAATACTTTGTGTGTTTGAATTGGAGCAGGAAATTTTATTGTGGATGTTACTTTACCTAAATATAGTTAGGTATATTGAATGGTTACCCAAACGCCTTTTGATTAATTTTTCAATTTCAAGTCATTAAGTTATCGATTTACCGACATTGCCATCGAATATGGTTCACGCTGGCAGCCTTTTGGGCACTTATCTCATTGACAGCGATGCGGACGAATTTTTTGATGCCTAATGAGCTTCTTCCTTTTTTCTTTTTTTTTATTATATACTTGTATATGGTATATATATTTTAGTGTTATCTTGTATATTGTAATTAAGGCTTTTTTAGTGGTGTTGTCGTTGTGAATACATAAGAATACATTTACCGACCCATAGAGATAGTTAATGCAATTGGGCATTAAGTAATTTAAAAAAAAAAGATTACTAGTTATTATTTTGCATGTTTACGCTCTACCCCTGAAAAATCGAGTCAAAATTTTATTATGTACAGTTTTATTAGACGATACATTAAACAGAAAATGCCGTATGAAAACAATAAGATCAACGAAACAATACATTGTAACCAAAGTCGATTTCTGAAAACTTAGTAAACGCATTATTTTTCCAAAGAATGGGGTCCTGGTTGCAGTTATTAAAAGCCTGGAAGCACATCGCAAAGCTTACATTATTTTTTTACTAGCAGTGCCCCGCGGTTTTACTCGCATAAGTGTCGATCCCGTTCGAAAGACATGTGGAGCCATCTATAATCATAATAACGTTATTGTTGTTTTCCTCGGGAACAGCACTCTTTTCGGGATGAAAGGTACCCTATGTCCGTTTCTGTTCACCTGACAACGTATATGCAAAATTTCAGAATGATCGGTTCAGTGGATTAGGCGTGAAAAAGTAACAAACAAACAAACTTACTTTCGCATTTATAATACTATATATAATACTAGCTTTTGCCCGCGACTACGTCCGCGTGAAATTTGTACCTACTTTCCTCTAAAAATTTCGAAAATGTACTTATGTTTATGATCTTATTTATCATTTATTTAGATAAATAAGTATTCGGGTCAATTTTTAAGTTTATAGATCGAAGGGTTTTTGTATTTTTCGAATAAACTGTATCCCCGCTTTTTACCCCTACAGGGGTGGAATTTTGATAAATCGTTTGGGATGTGTTTATAACTTGACTCAAGGACCCATAAGCATTTTCGAGTTAATGGAAGCAAGTAGTAAAATCCAACCCTTAAACTTTTTTTATTACCCTTTTCCACCTTGGTTGGAGTCGATTTTTGAAAAACCCTAAAGCACACTTTTTTATTTTTAACCGACTTCAAAAAAAGGAGGAGGTTCTCAGTTCGTCGGAATGTTTTTTTTTATGTATGTTCCCGATTACTCGAAGACGGCTAGACCGATTTAAAAAAAAATGTTTTTATTGAAATTTTTGCAGGTATCCTCTTATATCTGTAATAGTGAAGGGTAGTCTAGGGACTCTTCTACTAAATAATAGTCCTACCGACCATATTTCGGCCATAGAGGCTAATCCCAACGGAGTCAAGCCTTTGGCGTGAGAGATATTATAGTGCACAAGTGTGTGCGCAGACGCAGGTGTACTCCCTCTTCCCTCACTCTCATAGCCCGATGGGATGGCACGCAATTCAAGACAACCAGAAAAGATCAGCTGCAGAACCATTAAAAAAAGAAAAGAAAAGCAGCGTCAGGCAGCATGCCGTGAGGCACACACTATTGTAGTAAAATATTAATTTCACTTTTTTATTTTGTTATTTGTATTTTGTTTTTTCTCGAACTGTGTCCAAAAAAACGTTATTTCTTCTTTCTTTCTTTCTGGACCGAAGGCTTAACGGGCTTTCCGAGCCACGGGAGTATCACATCTACTAAATACAAAGTAACGGAAGTCAACACTGATGTCTTCAGGAAAATTATTCTTTTGCTGCATGATTTCACGCTAGAAACCCTACTGTCTTAATTAATGCCCAGACATAATTATTATTCCCTTAAAGCCGAACTCAAGCACAAAAGAACAAAAAGTTAAGTGTCTGACTAAACTTTTTGTTCATTTATGTCTTTCACTCGAAGTGAAAAGTCTCAACACAACATGAATCAAAAGTGTAAAATAAATTCATGAGTGAACCCATCTACGATGTAGGATTTCAGCATTCCACCATTTTTCACTTACGCTCCGTACGATCGAAAATTGAAATGAGCAAATGAATGTTCATTTCTATGTTATGTCAGTATTATGTGAATGGGGATTGAAACAAAAATAAATATTCACTTGAGTAAACCATTCACTAGAGTGAAAAGTCTGATATCAACTTTATTAGGAATTTGTAAGCAATCCAGTCCTAAATTAAAGGTTACACGTAGAATCTTGTTGATGTTAACCAACACCCACTCGAAGATAAAACATTACAATTAAATACAGCTTATAATTATGATTCGAAAACAACGTGTTTTATACAATAAATATTATTTTAATCGAGGTATACGGAAAGCAGGCACAGGTAGCACATCATATTACGTCGGCGAGTGAAAGCAGATGGCGGGATTTCATTACAATATCTCAGCGAGGCGGAAAGGGAATCGCAGCCGGGACTTGTAATGTTCCATAGATTATACAAGGCGTATGGATATCTGCTCTTTAGATTTGTTAATGTGGACTCCTCTGAAGGTTTCATATGATCTCTTTATTCTGTTAGATTCAGAACTGCGATGTTTTTCGACGTAGATTTCGACTATCGTAACTGTGCTGGGTTTGTGTGTATAATAATTGAAATATAAAGGATAAAATATGTTTTGTATACATATATGCTGGCGGTTGAAATTATCATTTTTGTCAACATTAAAGTGTAGCGGACGAGAGAATGCGTTCTTGACACCTGCCAGTTTCGTACGACGAATACGTGCTTTGCGAATTTGAGCTCTATTAGCTACTTGAATTGTCGCACTGACAAGACGCCAGGAACCTGTTTCCTGGAAATCATGCATTTTATCTTAAATGTAAGAAAAACAGTAAGTAGGTGCCTCCCTACTTATAGTTTTTTCGTATCGGCTAAGAACGCCATAAGAAAGCACCAGTCTGATCTGAATTGATTTAAAAAAAAATCTAGCCCTCCTGAAAGTTGGAGATAGAAAGTGTCAACTAAGCCTCTCGAGTAACATAAAGTCACCCCGTACTAGTTGCTACGAGGAAGTACTCAAAGCAAGAAAGTAGGTAATACGACCAGTACATATGTAGGTACCTATATATATTATGTACTGGACGTGTCCTCGCTCTTTTGGTAAAGCGATGCCTATTCAGCGGCCGGAAACTGCCAGGATGAAAATAATGATGTTATCTAATAATATAATAGAGCAATCCTACACAAGCACGTTTCATATCTCAATGTTCGTTTACTGTCGTCTCTCTCGGAGCAATATTTTTTGTCATCGAACTTTATGACTGCAGAGATAAGTAGGACTCTCCTAATTAATTTCCGTCAACTTTTTTGTTCAATCAATCTAATTAATAAGATTAATATCGCGCTTGTAAGTAATAAGCTTTGGGTAGATTCACGTGCCTTCATCTCTATCCTTTGTAGTGTAAATGTTCTTTGAACAGACAGATTTTTCGTAATTATAACGTCAGAGCTTTCAGATTGTCACGCTTTTCAACTTGCGTTTATTTCTTGAGCTCACATTTCTTAATTAGCATTAATTTAGGTGCACGAAATTTTACCTCTCAAGCACAAACAAAGCCGCTTGTCTGTCTTTATTATTAAGTTTAAATTATAGTCATTAACTAACGAGAAAACAAGCGGAGCCTCTCAATTTGCTTAAGATTTTAAAGATAAGGTTTTCAGTTGCCAAAAACTTTTGTTAAAATTCAACTTAGAATAAATTAACTCTGTTATTTTCTAAATGATAAGAGAAATAAAAAAATATGTATTTATTTACTCTGTTGTGTATCTATATATTTAGTTTATGTTCTCGTTTCATACGGTAATAACTTGATCAATAAATGTTTTTTAAAAATACTATCCTCCTTCTGGTTTAATGATTTTTGTCATTAATACTTAATTAATGTTTTGTGTGTTTGACTTAACTTTATTACTATTTTACTAAAGTAATAATGAATTATACTCTATAAATATCTGATACCAAATACAAACGTGTATACTGTATAGCGACATAATTTTATGCTTTTCACTAACCCAGAAAGTACACGTATGTTCGTTGTGGAAAGCAAATTAATTATCACATTGAAACATTAATTAATTATTAGCAAAACCAACAACATTGATCCTTCTACACGAGTTTACCGTGCGAGCCTAACTGCCACAAAATTTGCCTTAGCGAGCTGTTTAAATTGAAATTATTAGCACCTAGACGAAAATGAACCGTCGAGCAGTTTTTGCCAGTCTCACATTTGCACATTAGCATTTCCAACGACGGGGTATATGAGGGGAGCGATTCCCGCCAAGCCGTCGGCGCCCACAAACGTACGGCAATACTGCCTCTTTTATTTATGTAAACGTTGAAATGTAAATTAATTTCTCCGTTTATGAAATGAGACTTTTTGACGGTCTCTCATACAAATTACTGTGAGATGCAACGTGCCGATTTGACAGAAAACGTCTGAGCTTGTATGTAAACTCACGTTTAATTCCCAAAACAAATTAAACAGTTTATGAACTGCACGTATTTATTGTATGCGGAATTTTTGGATGCTTAATAAACAGAAGAGCTAACATGAAGGTGATATGATATGTTGCAAACCATGGCGGTATATCGCAAAGTTTTTAATGTACGTACATAAGTATGTACGTAGGCAAGTGCCTAACTGCTAGCAAAAGCGAAAAGATCGTGTAAAGCGAAACAAAACGCTTTTGGTTTATCTTACAAACGTATAAGTATAGCATTATCAGCCTATAATGTTCCCACTGCTGGGACACAGGCCTCCTCTCTGTGAGAAGGACTGGACCGTAATCCACCACGCGGGCCCATTGCGGGTTGGTAGATGTCACATGTCTTAATTTTTTTTTTCTAGGACATGCCGGTTTCTTTACGATGCTTTTCTTCACCGTTTTGATGCTCTTATGTGCTCTATCACACACAACTATATTAAAAGAAACTGTGTTCTTGAACAGCGACACATCTTGAAATAGAAGACTTTATAGAAAATAAGTCAAAGCAACGATTACCGATTTCATTCAGACTAGATCTAGCCCGCAGCTTCGCCCGCGTTGATGTCGGAAAATATCTCACAGGAACGTATTATCGGAATTTAAAGTACCCTAAAAAAATTTTTTTGTAAGTTAAATTTTTTTGTGAGATTTTAAACTCCTAGTTCAGGTATAAGGGAACGCAGGGCGATGGCCGTTTGAGGTAATATGCTGATCCGCAGATTTGCAAGTTGTAGGTCGCATTTTCGGAGCATACTGCCAGTCTTTTTACACGTGCAGCCTGTGGGTCAGGTATACGCTGAGGGCATACAACGCCCTGCGTGTCCACTATAACAATGTATTCAGGATGCTGTTGAGTCTACCACGCTTTTGTAGCGCTTCTGGGATGTTCACCGAGGCCAGGGTTGATGGTTTTCATGCCATTATACGGAAACGGTGCGCTTCTATTCTCGGTTGAATACGTGCTATCTCCCACAGCAACCTGAAAGATGCACCTATCACACAATACTTTATGTGATAGGTGGGACAGCCCCATATTGGCTTATTGGATACCTACGACTGCACACGTAGGTGTCAGTGAGGTTTTTACTAACATTAGACTAAGACTTTTACTAACAACATATGGATCTTGTAATTTGATCTAAAATAAAATATTCATTATTTATAAACAAACCCCCATATTAAGTTAGTCATTGAAGTGGCTCGGAGCATCCTTGTCACTTTCCTTATGTATTTATTCTTCGCCATATGTTTCTTGAAGCTTTTACACTCCACCGTCGCATATCAGCTCAAATATCCCAGTGCGCTTTCATTACTTATACAAGGCGTCTGGCGGTCCGACCAGAGTAAACGCTAAAGTTCAGGAAAAAATAACCATTTAAAGATTGTGTATACTTACATAGGTTTACATAACATGAAACATAAGCATTATCAACCTGTAATGTTCCCACTGCTGGGACACTGGCCTCCTCACAGAAGTGAGAGGGAGTGGGCCGTAATCCACCATGCGGGCCACTGTGCCCGCATGGTGGATTACGCACTGGCGTGTTGGTGGATAAAACCTGAAACATATCATAGAAAATCACATCATAAGAAAAGATAAAAAATCCATGTATGTATCCATTTTTATTTGGTGAATGCATATATGTCATGGAGTCAGATAATATAATATAATATTTTATAGAAACTCTGTTTAAAATGTTTTCTATTAAATAAAATATAATATCCTTAAAAAATGAATCGAGTGACATGAAACGACCACCCTCGAACTTTGCTAATATGTGCCCAACCTCTGTCATCTGGTGAAATAATGGTGCTAATATTTGAAAACTTTCCCGAGGTAGGCCCATTCTAATACCGTAAAGAATTTTGCTTACAGTAATAACCACAAAGTCTTCTGAGTTCGTATGTCATGATTCCTTTCCGAGGCTTTCTTTTGTCTTATATTTGAAATGTTTCTACAAAGATGGTAGGCAGATATAATTACGTCTACTATAAAGATTTTAATTTCCTAAAGTCTCAAAGAGAGGAGGTAATTATATGTCTTTGAAGTTCTTTTGATAATAAATTAGTGTAGTAGGTTCGCGGAAGGCTTTTAATAAAATAATAAAAGTTAAATCGTGCCGTACATTGCGTTGAAAATTTGTTTACAAACGAATGAAAATAAAACAAGAAACATGCGAATGTGAGAGCGAACGCTGCGGAAAAGTTGATTGGTTGATTATACGAAAAGTTGAATATAAAATGTTTGGCGTGTCACAGGAATCGGCAAAGGGTAATAAAGTCGGGTTTCGCCGGTGGTGTTAATAAGTGAGATCATTTTTTATCAGGCTTCCGAGTGAGGTTTCGCAAAGCCAAAACAATAAATCACCGGGGCGGCGGCTTGCGGCTTATTATTTCTGGCTATACACCGGTGGTCTTTTCTGCTAACTAACCAGCGCTCAGCGGAATTATATTTTTTCTTCGCCTCGCAGGCACACACGTCGAGACCCACTCACCAGTTATTAATTAACTCCACCGGATGTGGACCCTCCGTGACATATTATATCAAAAAATAATTACCTACAGCCGCTGTTCGAATCGCTCCATGAGTTTCCTAATTAAATCGGTAGACTAATTCGGTAGGTAATTTGTTGAGCTCAATATTGATTTGAGTATCTAATATTATAAATTTGCGCGGTCGCACTTTACTTGAGCTGAGTCAGTTACCCGATAATGAAAACCGTAGCAACGTTATTTTGTAGACAAATGTGTTGTAGCTTCGACTTTAGTGTCGAAATTGCGTTGGTTTTCAGTTTCAAAATTATTTTTGAGGCATATTAGCTTTTACAAACATAAAAATATTTGGTAGTGCTCCATTCGCTCAAATAATTCAGGGCATAATGTGACACTAACACAATAATCCATATCTATATCTATCTAAGATAAAGAGTTTGTTTGTTTGAACGCGCTAATCTCTGGAACTACCAGTCGGATTTGAAAAAATATATTTGCATTTGATATCCTAATTCTTGAGGAAGGCGCGGGCGGGTGATGCGATGCGACGAGGTGGGTCAGGGGGTACCAAATAAAATGTGCAAATTGTATCATTTTTGTGTTTTTGTATACAGCTACAGATTAATAGTTTCGTTGAGATCGATTCTTCAGATAGTTGGGACTGAGACGAACAAAACCAATATATTTTCCGACACTTGAGCTCTCAGGTAATTGTGGCAGAAAGTTTTCGAACGTGCGCGCAATATTGATGAGCACCGCCACAGTTCGTGGCTCGAGCTCTGGCTTACAGCGCCTACGGAGCACCCTGTAACTCTTGCTTTTTAAAACATCACTCACTGAATCCACCACTCCGCCTGCCATAAAGCTTAATTAGTTCATATGAGCGAAACGTGTTATATTACCTAGCTAATTAACTCATATGTTCTAGCGCGAAAATAGTAAGCTCAAAGCATTATAACGACTTCACGCTGCAGTTTTATTTTACGCAAAAATTACGAAAAGTATTAATAACGATCCCGTTCGAAAATGTTTTTAAACTTCCAAGACCTGTTTAATTACACAAATTGAATTATAAATGAAGCACCTTAAACATTTTGTTTAATTAAATGGCTCCACGTAATATCAAAAAGGTTTGAGTGCGCTAAAGTTATTTCAAATCAATGACGCGGTTACTTCTAAATAACTAATTAGTATCAGTGTATACTGTATTGTAGACGTAGACTGAGTAATATTTTATAATTATTATGTCTAACATAGATAAAATAATAGATCAATATTTTAGATTGCCTCAAAATGATCAATTGATTGTTCAGTAAGCTTTGTTGTACGAAATGAGCAAATACTTTCTGATATTTCAAAACTTTTCTTATCTTTTAGTTCAAATTACGGCAACAGAAAAAGCATCCTTCTGTGATATTTCATGAAAATTGATGATACATTCGAGTAGAGACAAGTCTCCGACCCAAAGAAAGGTAAATGATGAACACGACCAGAACACACTGTGAAGTTTCTTTGTTGTGGAGACCTAAAAGGTAAAGGATAGGAGCTAGAGATATTAATAATTCGGTCGTGTTACGTCGTGTGTGTAAATCAGTTAGCGATTTACTGCTTTATTTTGTCTTGTATTACAAAATGTCTTGAATCCACTCTGGTACGTTATTGTGTGGCGATATGTATAAGGGTGTGCGTAATTTTTTTGGCAGTTGCGATCAAAACAACGTGTAGGTAGAAACCACAACGGTAAAATTTATTATGGGCTCGATTCGAAGGGTCGGAGGATTTTATTATTCTGCATACAATTTCATTTTCCTATCACAAATTATTCGAACAGCAACGGTTAAGGTTTTGCATAACGTGCAAAAATTGTTCTCGACGTATTTACGTATGTTTTTTAGTGTATATGAGTAATTCTATCCGAATGTTGGTGTCGAATGAAAAAATAACAATTTAAAAAAATATATTTTATTTGAGAGAAATGTACCTATATGGAATGAAAAGTCACGGTTGATATTGTCTTCGCTTGAGCTATCCGGCCGGATTTGCACCTGCGTGCATACACCTCTGTGTAAACTTTTTTTTTGTAGTTACAGTTTTCGTTGTCCAAAACTTTCTTCATACTAAAAAAATGTAACTTCAGATTTTGCCTTAACAAGTGATTGAATACGTGTGCAAGAATACGTCTATTACATTCTTCTGGGGGACTATCAGCCGCATGCGAGGGTCTTCCGGCTCAATTTCCTCCACTTTACGCATCCTCTGTGGGGTCTGTTCGCTCTCGTGGTGGGAGCACAGCAAACCAACGTTCGTGGGTCGCCCGAGGGTCCTGCTTGCGACAAACTAGGTCAAGGCGTCTATTTCCGATGCTCTAAACGTTTCTACTGTACTGTGATCGTTTGAAGATATGTATAATTTAAAACGTGTATAAGTAATCGTTACAGGTAGTGTTTCATTAAAATTTAAATGATCGTGAGAAAAATGTTATTTAGTGATTTTATACATTCGTTAGGTACTTTATTATAAAAGGCAATCGTGAAAACTTCACAATTAATAATTATAAAGCTCCTTGCTTCTAGAAAAACACTCTGTTGGTCGAAATATTTAAGCTTCAGTTCTGCAGAAAATTGTGCCAAAAAACGCTAAATTGTGTTACGAGGTGATTTAACCACATCCTCGGAATAAAAATGTGTGTTTCAAGTTTACGACAACCCTTTCTTTATCTTGTTACAATAGGTGCCGATTCAACCGTGGATTAGGAAGGATAGCGGTAACGCGGATAAAAACCTAACTATGCGAATTACAATTTATTTGTGTAAATAGAATAATCTTGAACTCTTTGTGGGAGTAGAATATGTTTAGTTTATGGAAAGGTAGCACCTATTACGCACATCAAATGTACCGTACGTTAATTTGTTTTGCTAATGAAGTTGCTAAGTATTTACATTGGCCTATATCCTCCGAGTTAAACACCACTTCAGTGGAACGAAATTATTTTCTTCAGCCTAAACGTTACCTGTGCTGAAAATAGGGTATTTACTATTAATTATTCTTAATGTCGGTCGATCTTTAGAATCCTTTGTAATTCAGTGTTTCTCGGGGCGATACGTTTAGACGGGGTTTTTGTGAAATTGTTTGTAGAGTGCGGGATAAAGTGTAAAAATCTATACATATAATAAAATTGTAGAAAAGTGATGTCTGTACAATAGAAATATATAAAAAAAAAGTAGCAGGAGTTGTTATTATATCCATGCCGAACCCGAAATTGTAATTACATTTTTTTGTGTCTGTTTGTCTGTTTGTCTGTGTGTTTGTGCACGCTAATATCAGAAACGGCTTATTCGATTCAGATGCGGTTTTCACTAATATATAGTAGTAAGCTTCACTTAACATTTAGTGTTTATTTCACGTCAATCGGTTCTTAAATAAAAAAGTTATGTCAATTTAAAGAATCACGGCGAACATTTGTTAAGGTATTCTATCAGAGTACGTACACGACACGCCTCGAGCCTGCGCGTCCGTGGCTATATAAAGCGCGCTGAGAGCCACGCCGCTGCCCGCCCCACCGACGCTTTTTTTTTTTAATTTGGGAAATCATCAAATGACCCCTCCCGCTCTGGGTGGAGCGGAAGGGAGTGTCAGACTCTTACTGACTAAAACCCACCCGTGTTCCTTCCTTAGCCCTTTATGTTCGGGGCCAGCGGTAACCCTTTCGGACAATCCCGCTGCCCCGGCAGGCTTCGGCCCTGACGGGCCCCTCCGAATGATGCTGACATCTCTTTGAGGCGCGCGTGGAACACGTACGCGCCGTCCGGCACGGGCCTGGTCCTGATCGGAGGGTAAGCTACCCATTTCTCACTGCCCGCAGGCCCGCGCCTACGGTGGCCGGGAGTCGTCGCGCGGCTCCCGACGCCCGGAGCATCTCCCGCGGCGGCTGGGACGGGAGGCTCTCTACCTCAGCCGTCTCGCCGCCTCCTTCGCTAGCATGACTGCTTCGCAGAAGGAGGCGACTGCCCCCCACTCCCTCTCGCCCCGGACCATGGCTTGAAACAGGCCCGGACGCGAGAGGTCGCCGCCGCTGCCAATCACCTCAACGAGGACATGGCGGTGCTCCGCCCAAGCGGGGCAGACCTCCACCGTATGCTCCACCGTGTCCTCTGGGCGATCCTGGCAATGGTAACACCCGGGCGTTTCCTCCCGCCTGATTATGTGCAGGAACCTCCAAAAACTTCTGTGTCCGGTGAGGACCTGCGTCAGGCCGTAGGTGAGGGCGCCATGACGCCTCTCTAGCCACTCCTCAAAGAGGGGTCTTACCGCCGCTATCGTGGCGTGCCCTCCCCACCGACCCTTGCTCGAAGTAGTGCCAGCCCACGCCGCAGCTGAGCCTGTAGATTTAAATTCCCGACTGTGACCTCTGAGTTTGTTTCGGCCTTTCTTCTCAGAGTAGTCAATTAGGAAAAGCCGACCCCATCGTTCTTAAATAATCAAAAATCGATCCAGCCTATCTCAACTTGCTGCCCTCTCCCCAGCGACGCCCTAAGCCGAGGTTCGTACCCCACAGGGGGTGCCCTTAGCGTGTAGTCACTTAGTATACTTAGTTAATTTAAGCCCCTGGCTGGAGGCTTTGAGTTCTCTCAAGGCAGCCACAGGATAGTCCGGTTAAGTAGTCATGACCTCTCAAGGTCAACTACGAGATGCCATAGTTAAAAAAAAAAAACACGCCGCTGCCATAAGGATTCAGTTATTCGTAGCGAACGCACGTACAACGACCAAGCAGCAACAATAAACGCTGAAATTTTGAGCTATGTTCCGGGGGATTATGTTTAGAATTTTTAGAATCCCTCAATGCTCCTGGACTACCAGCACATAAAATAAAATTAAAAGTAGGCGTTCCCATAATGCTTCTTAGAAATTTAAGCCCCCAAAAACTTTGCAATGGCACCAGGTTAAAAGTGACCAATTTACAACGAAATCTGATAGAAGCAGAGATTTTAACAGGATGTGGAAATGGGTGAAAGTGTTTTCATTCCTCGGATTCCTCTCATTCCAAACAATTTACCATTTAGTTTTAAACGAGTCCAGTTTCCAGTCAGCCTATGTTTTGCTATGACAATTAATAAAGCCCAAGGTCAGACGCTGAAAGTTGTGGGTGTAGATCTAAGTATCAGCTGTTTCTCGCACGGTCAGTTGTATGTGGCTCTGTCACGGCCCACGGGTTAGCAATCCTAGGAGCCTGTATGCTTTCATGCCCGATGGCCATACGTCAAATATCGTATACAGAGAAGCATTACTGTAAAGTAAATTTTTAGCTACCCAAACGACGGTATATGTAATTCAAAATATGCTGCCCGAAAAGTCACTATTACACGCGGACGAAGTCGCGGGCACAGCTAGTTTTGAATATATTTTGTCTGTCTATTTTAATAGAGCCTAGGTCTGTGAAGTCAATCTTTGAAAAGTTCGCAACAAACTTTGTCAATAACTGACAGAAATAGCCTATTTCATTCATAACACAAAACAGTACCAATAGTTTCTCAAAATACTATCAACCTTTACAGTGTGACTCAATGGTAAATGCCCCGACCTACGAGTTTGCCACTGAAAAAAATAATTCCTTACACATGCACATTAAACACATTTTCACTGTCCATTCCAAGGTTGCCTGGAAGAGATCGCAAAAAGCGATAAGGCCACCCATTATATATTTTGTAGTGTTTGATGTACATTTCTCATGTTATGTATTTTTGTGGTGTACAATAAAGTATATATAAATAAATTAATTAAAGCGATTTCATTATGACTTACTGACTTTATACAGTAAGAAGAAATGTTTGTAAAACAGTAAAAGACAAAATAGTATCTTTTAATGATTGAACTTAATTACTATTTACTGAAAAAAAAACCAACAAAAATAAGGAAAACCACCATTACTGTAATGTAAGTAAATTTTAATGGTTTGAACGATATCACCAGATGAATGAAATAGTTAATTTTGTGGGGAACACTCAAATATTCCAAAAATTTTATTCCAAATTTCGATGTTCCGATTTTCAATAGTCCGAATTTCATTATACCTAAGAATTATAATGTCTAATAATAAAAATCACGAAATTTATTTTACCGAAAGTCATAAATGCGATTTGTTTTTTTCCGATTTTCATATGTTCGAAGAATCAAATGCTCGATGACTTCTCGGTCCGAAAAACGACATCGATTTTTAATACTACGAATTATTACCGAATTATCTTTTCTTCTTTCGCTATATACTTAGGCACGTTACCGACAGTACCGTTACCGCACCCGAACTCAACGTACGCAATAGGCGACGTAGGATGCAAGAGCGAATGGCACCCCGAGGTTAGGTTTGGTTAGGTTACTTGGCGAAAGTACTCGCGTCGCTGTACCGGTGGCGCGAGGAAGCGCGGGCGCGAGGCGAAAGGCTGATGCAGCGCTATATGGAGCTGCGTCGGTCTCAGCTTCGCGAGGTCCTGGTGGCGAAATGGCGGGACAGGCTCTCACGCCCTACCGCCGGCCTCGGCACCATCGAGGCGGTCCGGCCGGTACTCAAGCGCTGGCTCGGGAGGAGGCATAGTCGCAAGCGAAGGGCACCCCGAGTTTAGGTTTGGTTAGGTCACTTAAAACCCTTTACATAGAAATAGACAGAAACTTTGTGCGTCGAAATTCCGTATTCTACTCGTATATTTGTCTTGCTATTCAGTTTTACAAGGCGTTTTATTTCGGAATTCTAATTAATCGGAATTCGTATTTTTGATGATTCGAATTATCATTAATTCGGACTTTTTGTTATTCGATCTATTGAAACTCGGTATTTTGAGAATAGTAATTATAAACGTTAGGAATATTGAAATTTCGGAATTATAAAAATAGGATGCATGATAAATCGGAGTTGTTATATTAAGAATTTTGAACCATTCGGAATTATGAAAATCGGTATTTTGAAATTCGTATTTGGGATAAAGTTTTTCGTATTTATGTAGTGTACCCAATTTCGTGACCTTTTAGGTAGGTACTTATAACGTTAAAGTTTACTGTCATGACGGTGACATTTTGCCTCAAGCTTTAACTGTTTTCGGTTCAGTAAAAAATACTGTTTTGAACGTTAGGCTCGAAAGGAACTGTTTAAAGCAGTTCTGATTAATGTTTTTCATTTTTATTTACTGCTTATTTTTTTCAGTGTAGATCGTGAGATCGAACACAGGCATGGCAGGCTCTTTATTTTGTGTATGTAATTTCACCACCACTGCTCTCAAAACGGTGAAGGAAAACATAGTGGGCAAACCGGCATGTCCTAGAGCCAAAAATTTTGAGACATATGATATCTACCACTGGGCCCGCGTGTTGGATTAAAGCCCACTCCCTCTAGAAGAAAGAAGGCCTGTGTCCCAACAGTGGGAGCATAATAGGCTGATCATGCTTATAGATAATCAGCCTATAATGATAGATTACCTAGGAATATTACTTTTGTTTAGAAATCAGATTAATAAAAAATAATATATAAGAACGTGCAAAGTAGGTATGTATAGATTTGTACACTAAGTAATTTGAAACAAAAGTTGTTCGTGTCGACGTCTCCGCACATTACAAATGTCTCGTAATGTTGTTACCTAAATGAAATTAAACATTTATTACAAAACTTTCTTGGGAACAACTTTATAGCGAGAGCGATAACGTATGTTCGTATTTTTACTTCCTTGTTTGAATATGATGTAAGCCTTGAGTTTGTGTGAAACAATACGCAGTCGTACAGATCGAGCGTAGATCCTCACTCTAAGTAACACCACGATAAGCATTATTGTATGATGATCACACTTCGCGACGTGTAAGTATGTTGTATGAGATTTTTTATTTATTTGTATATAATATCCTATATAATCCTATATATTATATAGGATGAAATTCAATAGGTGCATCAAATTAAACGTGTTATAAAGAAAATTTTGAGCATGTCATTAAGGAAAGGGTTGCATAATTGTATATACCTGCGCGTAGGCAAGCGATTTGGCAACGTCGCGCGTCATACTGCTGACATTGAATCCATTTTTATTTTACAAAAGAGAGCTGTTAGAGCCATTTATAATCTACGTCGCCGCGAGTCTCTTAGGGAACTATTTAAAAAGGTTAATATCATGACGGTACCTTACCAATTCATTTATGAAAATATTATGTATGTTAGAAAAAATCAACATCTTTTTAATAAAATAAGTGATAGACATAATTTTAATACTAGAAATAAAGATAAATTAGATCAACCTTTTTCAGATTATCTTTAGATAATCTGTAAAAGATGTATGTACTTTAGTACATATACATCTTTTATGGGGTACTGTGTTAAATGCTACAACAAAATACCTTGTGACATATTGCAATTAAATGAAAGGAAATTTAAAACTCATATTAAAAGTACACTATGTAAACAAGGATATTACAAATTAGAGGATTATATCCAAGATGCTTGGAAACATGCTGGTGTATGGAGTAGGCTCCATAGAACAATCTAGAGTCTGGACAAAATCAAACTGGTTCCTAATTTAATTTATATTTTTTTTTAATTTTATGACATTGATTTTTACAATCTGTGACTACAGTAACTCAAACACTTGTTAAAGTTCTAGGAAAATAATCTACTTTGCAATATTTGTAAATATGTGAGCACCATGTATCTATCACATAATTGATTTACCTGGCATTGCTTCATTTTTAATTATTTTTACTTTTTGTGGTAGACTAATTTTATTCTAGGTGCATCGTCTTCACATATAATTATATTATGTATACAAAACCTTGTAAATCATTTTAAAAACCTTGTAAATTATTTTAAAAGAGTAACGGTGGAGTTTATTGCCCATTCTTCTCCATACGAACACTACCTTCCTTTTGGAAGGGGCGACTAGAATCAATTCAATTTTACTGTAAGTTTTGACGTTCAAAAGTGCCTTTAATGTGCCTATTTGAAATAAATGATTTGACTTGACTTTGAAAATAATAAATTTCAAGATGGCGCAAGTTTTCAATTTCATCTTGTATATACATGTAGTCTAGCCCACACATTCTTGGAAAGCCATCGAGGGGTCCTAACCGTAACTGAACAAAAGCAAAAAATAAAACTCATTTATGCACAATGCTTTAATTATTACTTTACACGACCCTTTTTGTTAGCTTGCAGAGAAGAAACATTTCATTTAAAACTTTTATTAACGTGAAGTCCAACAAGTTCCGCATTAACACGTGACCAAAAGATTTTGAAATAAAAATTATACAGCGTTTTTTGAGGAAACAATCTTAACGCGTCATATGTTTCGCGCTCACCTTTCCTTAAGGAATAATTTAGCCTAAATACAAGTTGTTTTCGGCAGACAATGGGGAGCACGTTTTGGATCAAACATCGCCCGGGGGCACCACAAATCATGATGCAAAAACCTGTTGTAGGTAATTCCGAGCGATCTTCCCGATACTCAAGATAGGCGAGCTTACAAATTGCTTTCGACCTTAAACGGCCATATTTTATCTGCTTATTTATTGCCAATATCTCCATTGATATGTATTACGGTTCATCAATTTTGTTCCATTACTCTTCCTGTCAGGCGTAGTACATTAGACGTGATAAGTCGTCACTTCGGGTTAGTGCTGCAGCAGGCCCAAGGAATATAAATGTCAGTTGAAGAGATGTAAGTATGAGAAGTTGAGTTGACATGTGTTCGAGTTTGCACGGAGCTTTTTAAAGTGTTACCTATATTGAAAAAAATTTAGTGCCTTGGTAAATATATAAAATGACATTCAGAATTAAAGCAATCTTGGCATTGGATCCATAGGTCCGTACGAAAAATATGCGCTTTGACGTGGAATTGCGGACACTAGCCCATAGATAGTACCTAGATCCATAGGTAGGCAGAATAACACTTTTCTTATATTCAGTTATTTTTCAGGACAAACACTCAAGTTCTTGTTCTAGGCTTTTAGTCGGCATAAATATCAAGGCACAAGAATTCCTTTATTATTTAAAAGCAAACGAGAACGCAAATGTTTACAGCAAATAAAGCTGCTTACACACGAGACATTATGGCAGAAGCTTAAGCGTTTTATCTCGGGATTAGTATACATCCTACCTAATTTACGTGACTTCGTGTTACATGATGAGACCTTGTTTGTAGGATCAGGTGTGAAGAAATTTTAAGCATGGAAAAGAATAATTATTCGTCGTTATAGTCGTTAGTTACGTTACCTCTTATGTAATGTACCCATTATTTTTTTGTGAACTTTTACCCAACCCTACCGTAAAGGAAGGTTGACACTTTTATAAGTATGTAAAGAGCTAGAAAGCATCATGAAATTAACACAAAGAGTCATTAATTAACGGGGTGCGTTTTTACAGCTCTGTGAAATAGGAACTTTTAATAACAGTACTTTTAATTAGGCATATTGTAAAATGTCTTTGCGTACCACTGACGAACTTTACGGGCTTAGTAAGATCGATTTCGAGGCAAAGTTCTGTACAGTACTAATAAGTGAAGGTTGATGAATAATTAAGGAGAAGTAGTATCTGGGGGCCTAAAAAGGCCACTTTGGCAGAATCATAAAGGATAACATTATGAATCATAATGGACAGTTAACTGTTATGTTACTCGTATCAAATCCCATTGATGAAGGATTTTTCAGTAATTTTTCTTGTCTGTGCTAAAATACCAATCAATCCGATCCAAATCCAATCCCAATCTCTTTGATTATACCTACGTAGTGCAGTGAAAAAAAGAAAATCACGGACTGTCTTCGTCATATTATGATTCATAATGTTATCCTCTCATGATTCTGCCGAAGTGGCCTTTTAAGGCCCCCCTGTCACCTTGACGGGACACGTTTCTTCGGAAAATAAATTGATTTTAATATTAATTATAGAATGGATGATAATTATTCATTTTTAATGAAGTATCGTTCCTTATTAAAAAACTTTCACCTGTATTTTGTAAAACGTGGTTTTCAGTTGAATTTTTTTGCTGGAAGTTTGCTGTAAACTCAAACTCAAAGCATTGATTTCAAATAAACCCATCACAGGGTCGGTCAGTCAGAAAGATGAAGCTAGTTGCCAATTCCAAAGCGTAGTGGGTACCTATGGAGAAGAACGCTCAAGAAGCTCCACGGACACTCTTCAAATCAAAATAATATGGTTTCAAAATATTAGTCACTTCTTTCGTGTTCAAATTATGCATGTGAGAACGATGCAGAACGTTGAAAGTGTCAATAATGAAATGATAAAAAAACCAATTCAAATATTAAATGAAAATAAGTCATGGCGGCTAAGAGATCCCGGTCTCTATGTTCTATGTTATGGGTTTGGTTTCCGCATTTAGTCCTTCCAGTGGACCATTGTGCGTGGGCCATGGCGGCCGTGGTTATTCCAACCAGTTCACCTCCCTCCAGAAGTTGATTAGGTCCCTTGGCCTGTTGAGAACATCCCGAGGGTTTCTGACCTAATCTGGGTGACGCCTGTGCACTCAAAGAGCACATGCGCAACGGTTTCATCAGCCTCCATGCAAGCCTTTACGAGGGCCTGTCCGTTATGCCTATTGTGTGGAGGTGTTTGTTTAGCGAGCGGTGTCCGTGATGGTCGCCGTCACCAGGCCCAGGCCTTTCCTGTCCAGGCGTAGTAAACGTCTGGTTAGCTTGCCAACTAATGATGACCCGTCCATATTGACTGCACCTGTTCACGAACATGACGCATGGTATGTTATTTAACCAACTTATATTCATAGTTTGCAAGTTTACATAAAAGTTATCGGTCAATACAAGAGGTTACACAAAACTCATCATACTATCCTATTATTATGTAATTTTTTCGGTTTCTGAGACTACGAATTATTTATATCCACAACGGTGTTACCTACTTAAAAAAACAAGGTAAGAGCATATTTGTACGTGTTCACGGTATTGGCGTTTAGGGACGTTACACACGTCAGTTGCACGATAATGGTCATGTATGGAGATACACCGTCGAGACCGCCCATCTGTCCTCGCTGTGCCAGTTATGCGGCTGTATTAGTTCCATTTTCGCTCCTTTTAGTATTTGTGTGTGACAGGGCTATGTTTATGATTTCGATATTTTGAAATTGGCTAACCATTACATTGGTGTAAGTGGTGTAAGTCTAAGTGCGGCATAACAAGTGAATAAAACAAATATAGGTAGGTTATAGTGTTGGACATTTTAGCAGAAACAAAACAGTTTGTAACGATTATAAGCGATTTATACTAACATACACACGCACTACACACACACACACACTACACACACACACACACTACACACACACACACACTACTTTTTTTTCTTGTTTTCGCTAGAAAACAAATAACAAGCCAGTTACAATCATATGTTACGTTTAGAAATCAGAATAGGTACATTCTAACAGTGTACGTAGGTACCTATATTATATCTAGCTAAATACGTGTTATTACTTTTACTTGGTAAAAGTCGTGTCATTATGAGCTGTGAGGAACTAAGTTTTCCGGAAAGAGGGCTTTTAACAGAAGTAAACAACATTTTTTAACTCCGAACTGTTTTACTTTTTTGTGCTGATACCATTATTTTGTGACTTTTGAATTTACAACTGGTAGAAAACGTAGCGTTAAAAATTGCAGCTCGCGATGACTTCGCTTTTTAGTTTTTGTTCAAATTGCAATTAGTGAAGAGTTTGCGAATCCTCAGCGTTGTGTCAGAGATTGATGACAATGGAAATTTTATACATCGTTAGTCAGGAGGGCGTTAGGTGAGCACGCTGTTTTTTCAGTAATCCTATCCGTGTAGGCACCTACAATTATTTGTCAGGCTGGCAAGGTTAATGCTGGGTAACCACCCTCGTTTATGTCGATATTTATAATGGCACACCTCCCGTTTTTCCAGACTTTGTTAACGCCCCGATCACTTGCAGGCATTACCGGTTGCCTCCGTGTCATATTGATCCATTGTTAATCGGCAACTATTAAACCCATGAATTTTGTTACCGCAACAATAAATAGCGATACCATAATGATACCCGAAAATATTTATTTATTCACGCGATGGGCTGTTACAATCAATTTTTATACGGAGGATGGGTATTATTGAGCTGGATTGCGGACCCGGGCTCATTCGTTTGTGTTTATCAGTAGGGAAACCGATAACTCTCATTCCGCTCGGTGTGACGCAATGCAGAGATTAAAGGCTTACACTCGTAGTGCCGTGGCTGTGGATATGGAACCGGCTAGATCCAATATGAGCCCACTCTGACGTGCATCCGACAGCCGCGTCAATATCGAAGGGGTTTTCTGACGTTAGAATACTAACGTAGTTTTCGTTTCGATTTTGCAATGTTTTGACATACTTACTATGTTTCGGTCGTAGTTAATCCTTGATTAAATTGTTTTGTTTTGTGAAATAATGTGGATTGAAGCAACAAATCTTTTCATTGTAGAATGAAAACAGATGCGTAAATCTTGGCCGGTTGACCGGCTGACATGCTGTTACAGGCAGTTAATCCGGTGATGGGGGTCGCAGGCCGGCTCAGCCAACGTACGGCACCGTCTACTTTGCGAGGATATGCGTTAAATCGTCGCGTCATGCCACGCTCAGCTTTACACGTTTTTGTTCGCCGAACATCGTATGGAGATCTTTTAAATTCCCCGCATTCACATGTTAACAAGGATTTTCTTGTCCGGCCAGATTTATCTGCATTATAAGGACATATTGATTGCTTCGTATTCTTAAAAAGTATATTTTTAACTCACAAATTGTTGTGTTTGAATAAATATGAACTCTTCTATTTGGTCGTATCGATGATTCCCTTTTATTAATTTTATATAAGCTTTGACTAAAATTCGCTTCTTTGACAGCGTTAGCGTTGGCATCCCAAAGGTCTTCCATAGTGCAGATGTTTTTGTACAAGAGTTGAAGCATCGTTTGTTATGTGGCTCCACAGTCGCACTGTGGCTCTTCGGAGTACAATCACCTGACTAAGTTGTACCTGCAGCGACCCACATGACTTCTTAGTCGTTAAAAGATTTTCAGGTGGGCCATGGTAGTTGGTGGCCCGCTGGGAGCTTTGAACGCAAATAAGCTCTAGTTTTGTAAAACCAACAAAAATACGCAATTTTATTAGGTATATACAGTGTTAAGTTAAAGATTAAGAAAATAGGCAATAAAATAAAATCCTGATGCTCCCACGAGTTGTCTCCTAATTACTCATTATTTCGCGATAAACAAAGGGAATAAAATATTTGTTGGGCAATAGACGATACGACGATAATAATGAGAACAATTTATCGTTCGGCGGTCAGTGGGCGAGCCCGACACCTACCTGTTTATTTTATCAGTACAAACACCCGTAAATTTATTGGCCCTGATATTGTCACAGTTCACAAATCCGTATAATGAGTTGAATCTGCCATCGGCTGATACGCAGATTAAATGCGATGTCACAAAGAAGCACAAACAGATTAATTGTTAATTATTTTAATTAATTTCGATTTCATTTCAAATGGTAGAAATTATTTACGCTGTGCAGTTCGCTGTGCAAGCAATATCATCACATCACACTAATTTTACAAAGGCGAAAGTTTGTGAGTGTGGGTGTGTGTGTGTTTATATGTTTGTTACTTCTTTACGCTCAAACGGTGGACCAATATTATGATAAAATTTTGTATGGAGGTAGCGGACACCCTGCATCAACATATAGGCTACGTTTTATCCCGATATTCCCACGGGATCGACATTTACGCGGGTGAAACCGCGGGGCGCAGCTAGTAAATTATATCCAAAAGCTGTCAAGTAAAGTGAAGTTTCTAATATTTTTCCAAGAATTCTTCATCCAATTATTTTATTAGTTGTGTTTCCTATTTGCTCAGGAAGTGAATTCAATTTGGTTTTTCCTACTACGTTTCAACTTACCAAAAATAAGGGAAATCTTAAAGTAAATTAATGGTGAAAAGCACATAGAGAACGAACTGAAGCGTTTCAAACGTTTCGGTAAGTGCACGAACAATCTTTTAATTTAGTTAATTGCTAGTCACTGTGAAGTGGTTGAAGTTGTTCTTGAGAGATCACGAACGTCTTTATCCAATTTATTTAACGATGGAGTCGCTCTCATTAGAGTCGTAGTGGACGCTCCGAGGTCCGTCTGGAACGCTTGTTGGCTACCTTTAATGCTCCAGCTGTTCGTTAGTATTCGACAAGTACGTCCTGCCATACAGGATGTAAAAAGACTCAACGTCAAGCATTAAAATACCTAAGTACCTAACATTGAGCAAAAATAATTGCTGGAAAACTTATTTTATTCGTAGCATGAAAATAAGCTTAACAAGCCGAAGATGGTAAAAAAAAAGTAAAAATATTAGTCCCATGGGTTCCCAACTTCCCAGGTATGGTCGATTGGACAAGTTATCATCACAATGACAGGAAGCATTTATTATTTATTTATTTATATATACTTTATTGTACACCAGAAAATACATAACGCAAAAAACCTTTAACACTACAAAACATACAATGGGCCGATTTATAGCTTTCTTCGATCTCTTCCAGGCAACCTTCGAATGGACAGTGATTGCGTAGACATAATATTGTGACTCTTGGGTTAATGAAAGGTCTTTTTACACCCGTTATACAGAAGATATTCATGGAATTCAGTAACACAGCCTCAGTGCAATGTCTACCAGCTGTAAACATCTACTTACGCTTAACGGTGGTAGTAAACTTGTCGGCAGATTGTCGCCGTCTTAGCGAGTTGAGGGCGAGATTTAGAGTATGTGCGGTTTGGCTGGAGTTGGTTTAGATTAAATTATAATTTCTATTGATGCCACTTAGGATATTGGTTTTACATTTGTTTGGTTACAGCTGCTTCAAGTTCAAATAAGTTCGGTTTTTCCGCTTTTGCTAATAGAAACATTTTAGTAAACAATGAGGCCTATCTGGTTTTAAGAAAGTTTATTGCAATAGTTTAAAATATAGGTATTTTTACCTAACCCTTTTCGAAATATAGGTATTTTTACCTAACAATTTTCGAAATATAGGTATTTTATCTAACCCATTTTAGGGTAGGACCGGGCAGAAATGATTGAGGCAGTAGAAAAATCTTTCTCTACTTAAGGTCTGCTTCAACTTTTCTGTCTATAATATATCGGTGTTATGATGACCTAGGAAGAATAAAGTTGAGTTGCTAGTAGTGTATTTATTTATTAGAAAATAAAAGGTTAACATCGAATTACCTGCTTAATATGAAACTCCTTGAAGAAGTCATGTGTCTCGAGGGCCTAAGATTCGTGGTAGTTCAAGAGCGTCCTTTTATTTTGATGGTTGAGGTCTAATTTCGAATAGCGTGGGTAAATAACATACCTAAAAATTATAAATACCTACTTATATTTTTTATATCTTGTGATTCCTCTCTATATTTCTGACACTCCCTATTACAAACAATTGTTTTACGATTATATTATATTATAATAATTTTCATGTCCTTGTTTTTGTTTTACGTTTCAAAACAATATGTAATAAATAAATTTACAATACAGTATCGACCTTGAAATTTCAAATTGTTTAAAGCTCCCAAGGACACCACGAGACAGGTGCGACCTAGCGTGGAGTCCACAAGTTAAAATATTAAAACTATGTGTCCCTTGTAACAACAATTTTAAGAGTAGTATATTTGTACAGACGCCAGCACATCAAGCTACCCGAAACTGTATTTATGTACTCATTTTAAAGTACTAAAACTAAAAGGATGATTAAACACTAAACAATAGTGCACAAAACTAGACTTTAATAATACGAAAGAGACAAATAAATCTTACATTAATCTAAGTATCTATTGGTTTTTGCTACGTGTTTTAGAACAACAAGAGTCACGAGAAATATTACAAGAATAAAGTTATATCTCAACGAATATCTCGTGTCGCCGCGTGTTCGTGACAATGTGATATAGACAATGCTTTGGAAAAGGGTGATGCCTCGTTCGGACCAACCGAGAGCCGAACGCGGCGAGCACTGGTTCACTTTTGGTAGTAGATTTTTGGTTCTGCCTTAAAAGTGTTACTGGAATATAATGTCCGTTACAATGTAAACGAGCCTCAATAGACAATGCGTTGGAAAAGGGTAAGGCTACACCGTCCTCCTCACGTCCCTGAAATATGATTTCGATAAGTCGGGCGCTATTGGACAGGGTTTCTCTTTTTATAAAATAGTTGTATTTTACACGTGCTTTAGTCGCGTTATTTATGTCGGCCACTCTGACTTTGTACTCGGGACTCGGGAGCACGATACGCCGATTTATTTAAACGGTTTTAAAAGTACCTCGTATATTTAGGTTTTTCAAAGTTTATGCTTATTGAAAATCTTTCCGATAGTTACTACTTATAACATCACAGACTTATCGAGCATTAAGCTTGAGTGTGCTATTTGATCCTCCAAAAGAGATAGAAGAAGATTTTCTGTGTGGGCTTTTACCTTAAATTATAGCTGACCTATGGTTATTTTTGTAGATTATAAAAAGCTACATACGCTATAAGAGTAGAAAGAAACAATAGATGAACTTTCTGAAAGATGATATAGTTAAGATGGGGGTGACTACGAAATGACGATTAATAGAGAAGTATGGAAAACTCCAAATAAATTGGGATAAAGGCAAGAGAATTATAATGGTTATAAAAAGACTAGCGGCGTCCCGCGGTTTCACCCGCATACGTGTCGGTCCCGTGGGAATGTCGGGATAAAAGTATCCTATATCCTTCCCCGGCATGCAATCTATCTCTCTGCCAAATTTTATCGAAATCCGTTTAGTAGTTTAGGCTTGAAAAGGTAACAGACCGACAGACAGAGTTACTTTCGAATTTATAATATGAGTAAGGATAAAGATAGCTAGAAATAGATGTTTTATAGTAGATCGCACTCTGCACATTGACAATTACTTATATCTCTAATCAATAAGAACATGATTAATATCGAGCCCAACAATAATAAAGAGGCCCGAATACTTTACTGCGAGAGAGAAAAGAATGATATCGAGGGAACGTCATTACAGCAGAAGGAATAACGTTATTAATCACTCGATATGATGCCGGGAAAAATAATATCGTCACATGCTCTCGACACCGTGAGATTAACACGTCTATCCGCGGTGTTTCCGATCTTGTGCGCTAGCAAAAACAAGGTTGCGTAATGTTAGAGCGGCTATCAGGAAATACAGGACCAATAAATGGCTGCTAAGTTTGTATGGAAGATAGCCGTATAAACTTAGCGGCTATTTATTTGTCCTGTTTAGTTGGGCGATGTTTAGTCTATTGATTTTGTGCTTTTCTTTTGTTTTTGTATATTGTGGGTGTTTTATAATCATATTAACAGTGATTAACAATTTTTAGGCCGTGTGAGTTAGTATAATTTATGTCCGTAGGAAATCAAACCCCCGACCTACGGTCGCTGCAGCACAAGTGTCAATCTTTTAGCAGTTTGCGCAAAATCAATGCAGTGAACTTTAAAATTCAATGAAAAATATATGGCTGATGAGATAAGTGAATGATAGATTTTCTCATGATTTGCATACAGATACTTTTTAAAGTAAGAAATAAATGAACGATCGAATAATATTGTTGAGCTCGTCGTCTCCAGTTTCTTTCAAATAAATAAGCAAAGAGACTTTTTAAATATCCACTCAGTACTTAGGTAAAGAAGAATACATTGTTATTAGTTTACATATAGAAGATCTTTATAAGTGTCTCAATAAATTCTTACCTAAAAGAAAATAATAAACTACAAACGCTTTTAAAGAATGTGTTGATATTATAACAAACACTAAGTGCAAATTGTTGTGCAACAAAACCTGAAAATAAAAACCGTAGTACTCTACAAGACGCTGTTGATTAAACACAGAATCAGTAAAGTCTCGAAGATTAAGAAAACAATCGAGGAGTCGCTAGTCGGGCTCTGTCATAGTTATTGAAAACTTTCCAGATAAGGTTACCAATTAGCTGCGGTGATGTCTAGTCAAAGAACACATTTAAATGAAACAATGTAATAGAAGCTGCTCTAACGCCCCCGGGACTTGATAAAAGTAGTTGGAGTAGACTTCATACTGCTGTGAATATTTATGAAGGTTCGGATATTGTAACTGGGTGGAAGTTCGCCGCAGCCTTCCATGCAGCGGGTCGCGTTCCTCTATTGTATAGGTATTCCAGCTAAAAGTGGTAAAATACGACGAGTTGCCTCAACAACTTTGGACTTGCATATTTATGAGTGTACTTTCAAAGACTTGAGTGATGAGGAAATAAAAGTAAATAGCCGGTGCAGTGTTGTTTGTAACTTGGAGAAAGGAACAAGATGAAATGAACGTTGGTTTTGTTTGAATCAGAAAACATTCAATCGTTGAATTGGTTTGCCTGCAGGAAATATAACTTGTGTAAATAAATATATTTTGAAATCCAATAGATAGGGAGGCGCACAGAAAGGCGAGATTTCGTTTCCGAAATCGGCTTCATATATTTTAAAGCTCCAGTTACGGGATTGGACGGTTACATGATTCTCATACAGCCATCAATGTTAGAAGGAATACAATTTTCTGTAGCGAAACATAGAGCTCTCCGATCACAGCCCACAACTGTTTTTAAGGTCTTCGACGATCAAATAACCTGCTACTTTATAGATTCATGAAAATGTTTTGTTAGGGCTTATTGCTACATAATAATGCTTACACCACAATAGTTAAACACGCATTATACATATATTAAGAAATGATTTAACTAGAACTCACATTTATTTACTAATAGATGTGAGGTAATTCAAATCTAAAGGAGCTTTGGGGAAATTTCCTCAGAGACATTTATTCAATTCGAATGTAAATGATTAATGCCTTTTTTAACCGACTTCAAAAAGGTTCTCGATTCGATTGTTAAAAAAAAAATTACGCGATATCTCCGGCAATTGTGGATCGATTTCAAAAAAAATTTAATGGACGTATTTTTTCCACTTAGTTAATATTGATGATGTTATAATAACTTCCTGTCACTGATATTTACATAGCCAGTAGTGTTATCCGAATTCATGTGGGGTCGGTACAACTACAAAAAATAAAAATACAACCTTTTTTTACAAAATAAAACATCCGAGCGTCAAAAAAACACTACAAAGTGATGAATAACTGTAATTTCGGAAAAAAAAACGGCTATGCGGAACTAACGACATCGACTTCCGAAATTATTATTTCACAACAACAGAATTCACTTCCAAAAAAACTTTTTTTTGGAAGTCAGCTCTGTTGTTGTTCTTTGTAAAAAAGATTTTATTAATATTTGGCTCTTTTCTTTACAAGCTTCAATTCATTGTATCGATAGAAGGAGATCAATAAAACCGAGTACCTCGTTAGTCTAGGTACTGTTATTGACAAGTTTCGCTTACAAAATATTTCATCCAAAGCAAGTACCTATTTTAGAGACATAAGCAAGCACAAGCGAAGATTTGTCACAAAAATGAATTCGACACAGGGATAGATCCGTCGCAATAATTAGGAGGCAGGAGTCGGAAAACGTAATACGTTCTCGTATATCATTATAGTTGACCCTTACGCTCTTATACACGAGGTTGATAAGGTCAACTTTAACAACGCCTGAAATACGTAGGCAGTGGGATAGAGAATTCCGATCATTACTTGTAATCCCAAGGCGACGATTTGTTTTGGCAATTTACCGGGGCTAGGTTTCTTTACGAAATCACTTAGACAAATTACTAATCAGTCAAGACAAAAAGTGGGGCAGCAGGGAAGTGAAAAAGTTGGGACTTACGACGGAATAAATAATTAGAGAAATCCATACTAATATTATAAATTCGAAAGTAACTCTGTCTGTTTGTCTGTATGTTACCTTTTCATGCTTAAACCACTATACGGATTTCGATAAAATTTGGCAGAGAGATAGATTACATCCCGGGGAAGCACAAAGAATCGTTTTTATCGACATACCTCGTGGGCGAAGCCGCGGGCGGAAGCTAGTTATAGATATATGTATAAAAAACCATTTATTTAGTGCACATAAAAGACATAGCATACACACAAAAGCACAATTAAATCATAACAAATTACATGAATATATAAAAATAAGAAATTAAAATATACTTAAATAAATTAAGTGACACTATACTATTCACTATAAATTCTCATTTTATGACTACAGTACACCAAATCAAATCTCAGGACGCCATTTTTGTTTAAAAAATAAGACAAGTAAACAAAAACACACTATACGTTACACCCATAGATATCTGCAAAACTCACAAACTTCCACGATCCACAAAATTGTTGTTATAACTGTATTAACAGAATAGCTACGTCCACAATGTTAACCAACTGACTCAGACACTGCCTCAATAGCCTATTGATCGGTATCTAAGCCGAACTATCCTGACGCGATCGTTTAGAGGTTTAACGTTTCGAACCTGCCAACTACCATATATCATAAATATGAAACTCTTGTTGGATGTGCAATAAGACAGATGTGATTAATACAAGTCGATGTTGTATTACGATATCGCTCTTCGATCACAGGATTGTGGAGTTGCTTGTTGCTTTCTGCACTTTAATGAGTTCATTGTACAACTGATGCACGGAGGTTGTATGTTTTGTATTGTGTCTCGCCTTTAGTTTTTATCTCTTGATATACTTATAGGTACTTTCTAACTGTTTTTTAAAGTCAAAGCATTTATTTATCAAAAGACACTTTTGAATGTCAAAATTTACAATAAAATAGAATATTTTTGCCCCTTTCAAAAGGTAGTTTTTGTATGGAGAAGAATGGGCAAGAAACCACTAGCCACCTTACTCTTTTAACATTTTAGAATATTTTGAAGCAATAATTCGAAATACTTAAATTTTTCGTGAGAATAAATAACTATTTCAGTTTTTACAGGCTGTCTTGTTTTTGTTAACAATACAACTTAAGCATTTGAACCAGAATAATTACTTAGTGCAAAAAAAAATGTAAGGAAGATGAAAAACTCGGCGACTGTTTCAAAAGAAAATATCGTCTATCAAACGTTTTTGTTTTATTAGAATATTCCATTCGCTGTTTATTTTTAGGCTTTATTCATAATACCTACTGTTTTCTATACACTACACACACACACTCACTACACTTCACACCACTTTTTATGAAGCTGTCTGGAGGATCTTCGCACGTTTAATTTAACTAGGCAAGATTTAATCACTTCAATATACTGACCACCCTTCAACACACTTATGAGAACGATTTTCTTAAAAAGACATCAAAGCAATGAATATTCAATAATTATTGTTAGTTCAATAAAAACTTACTTTAAACTTCTAGCAAAGTATTCTGAAAATAAAATTAAATTGGCATCAATTTGAAAAAAATCCTTAAATGCCTCAAGATTAATAATTTAACAATTAGGTATATAAGAGTTTAGTCTTAAATAAAGCTTAGTTAACGTTGGTTTTTTAATGATCTGGCTTAATAGTTATTATATTAACACAAAATGCTGCCGAAAATGTTTAAGTCTGATCACATCATCTGATAGTGGCCTAGGGGCGTGTTACATCTTGTGCGGTCTAGTTTGTAGAACAGGTTAATTACACAGTGCGTAAAGTTTACAAAGGAATTTGGTCAAGACTATATATACCTACCGGTGTTGAACTTGTGTATTGTGCAATTATCTGTTGTACGTTCTGATGATAAAAATCAACGTGAGTGTTCACTGAGTTAGCTCCTGCTTGCTTGCATACTGTCTATCTGGGATGTGTCCATTTTTAGGGTTTCGTAACCTCAAAAAATACCCTTATAGCATCTCTTCGTTGTCCGTCTGTCAGTCTGTCAAGACCCTTTTTCTCAGGAACGCGTGGAAGTATGGAGTTGAAATTAATACCAAATACGTAAGTCTACGGTCCCAACGTTTTCAACGACGCGCACACAAATCGTCATTCAAAGATCATTGTTTATTTTTATTTTATGACATTTTTTAGAGCTAAAACAGAAACTTTGAAGTAACAGAACATGTTATACCTACATAATTTAAAAAGTCTTCTTTGAAGACTAGAATTATTTATTAGAAATGTTTGAGTTGGCGATCTTGAAGACATTATAGCTCATAATTTGCAAAATAGACTGTTTCCTTATCTCCGAGGTACCTTTATTTGTGTTTAATAAAGTTATGGGATCAATAGTTTCCCGAAAAATTAGTCTTTAGCGACACTGCAACAGACAACTCTGTAGAGTTGGCTTCGAAAATGGAATTGTGTGAAGAAAAACTTCGAAACCAAATAGCACTTGGTCGGTATTTAAATAATTTAGGGTGGTAGGGACATCGACGCGCAACCTGGTACTATGGATTCAATACATGATTCAGTACGCCCCTGCCCGTTGAAATATTTCGTCGGTTAAAAAAAAATTATGTTCCATACATTTTGACCGCGTAGGTATTGCACTTATCTAATAAAACAGCTGATTATTTTTTGGGTAACCGACAAAAAATTTCGACGAGCCAGAATCATGTGCTAAAGCTTTGCGCTTCGATGTCCCGGCCACTTTGTACGAGATGACATATATGCCAAAATTCTCCTGTCCTGTCTTTATCTTGTCTTTTTCTTCAATAGTTTATATGATCCATCATCCCAGACATCACTTTCCGTCCAAACTTAGGGGCTGATTATGTGTGATGATGAGTATTGTTAACCCACAAACTCGAATGAAAACATTTAAAAATACCTCTACAATGCAATGAAATTCACTGCAAAGTTAATAAAAAGACGAACATTTTCTAATATTCTTCCCACTCAATTGAGATAAAAAGCATCTAGTTTAAATTTTCTCCTCTAAGATTTCTAAGCGAAGTTACGCTGCCGTCCTGCGCAGCTCCATTAAGACGTGATTGAATAACAGATTGCTACTTTGTGCTGTATACCTTACTTTGAAATCTTTTCATCACATACTGGATGGGCAGTAAAGGCGTCTAATCACCGCTGCACACAGATTCTGAAGATAGCACGTACACTATCTGAGGGCATCGACCTCGTTCCAGTAATGACAAGATCGTTTGACTACCTTCCAAATTCACGACGCGTGCGTTACTCTGAAACTTTTTACGATTATTACTACGATTTTTGATCCCCTCTCGTCGACGGGGCCACCTTAGACTTTCGACCCTCTAACATTTATTAACCGCTAAATGATAATGGTTGATCGTGATCAAGAATTTATTCAGTGTCTGCTCTTATTAGGCAAATCTCGAGTCTATACACGCAGCGTGTAGAACAAACTCTCTGTTTGTTGACGTCAAAATAACCCCATTGTTTGAATAACAGAGATCGTGTCCCGGTGTTGTGTGTAAATATTATACATATAGATGGTATGATGTTTCCGCAATACAATTTGAATGTTAGATCATATAAAAAATAATTATTTCTGTTTTTTTGCATTAGATTCTTATAAGCTTACCATGTGTTTTTACTTTTAAATAATAAGCATATATATATATATATAGCTTGTATGCTAATAAGCATAAAGGCTACATCACAGTACAAGAAGCAATGAAAACCGAGAACAACAAATCGTGAGACCGGCCAGTGATTTGCTACGACCGCGTAGCTGATGTATCAGCAACTGCTACGCCGTAGCTCCCGCGTAGCACTGTATTTTCTACGAGTTTCCACTGCGCTGTAAAGCAGAGTCGTGTTAAATAATTGCCATAAACTTAAATAAAATGCAAATTATACTTCAGAAATCAAGTCGTCAAGAAAAATCTCTCGCAAAACACTTCTCCACAAATTCGGTGATATAAGAAAGCATATCACTTGATCTAGTTTCCCTCCTCACAATATAAAAAGTTAACTCGAAAGTTTCTCCGGGAAGTTATCTGCACTAGATTCGATATAATACGAAATCGAGAGAATAGTGAAGTTTGTCGTGGAAAGTTAAACAGTGGTACTTTGTCGCTTGTTCGCGCCGCGACGAGGACCGCAGAACCACAATCATTCACCAAGTTCAATATAATGACGTCACTGATACATTTTTATTGTCTTATGCGATTTGTTTATCGTAGGTATGCGAGATATATTTTTGTTTCAAAATAAAATGTATAATTTATGTAGGTATATTTAGAAACGCTTCCCAACAACAAAGATTACTCTTTTTGTGAGGCGTTAAGAATCATTTCCAACGATCGGCCCTGGATCGCTTGTAGCTAACGGCTGCCATGATCTCTATCACTTTGACCATCCATCTGATCAGGGGTTGTTCAATGGGCCGCTTTGTAGTTCCTGGTCGCCTGAAATAAAATAAGATAAAAACAGTATACGACTTCTTTTTTTGAGTTCTATAATTGTAAGTACAATCGATGTATAACTTTCTTAACAGCTGAACTCTGGACAGTTTAATAATAGATAGTTTGACGGCACGGTTGGCGCAGTGATTAAGCGATTGACTGCTGCGCTGCGTGTCGCCGGTTCGATTCCCGCACGGAACAAATATTTGTATCACCTACAAGTAGTTGTTCCGAGTCTGGCTGTTTGTGTATGTGAGTTTAAATGTTTGTAAACGCACCCACAATACAGGAGAAATTCCTAAAGTGGGGCAAAAAAAAAATAAGTCTTGTAAGCCCAGAAAACATATAATTAAACCAGTTCACAATGATTTCAACAAAGTCAGCATCTATTCAAGTTTTTCTAAATATAGATGATAAGATAAGACAATCGGATCTATAATCTGTATACACATAATAAAATAGTAACGAAGACAAAACAGAACATTTAAATTAAAAAAAAAAAAAAAAAATAGCTGCGAGCTGTGGGAACGAGTAAAAGCATAATCAGCCTATAATGTTCCCACTGCTGGGACACAGGCCTCCTCTCGCTGAGAGGGAGTGGGCCGTAATCCACGGCTCGGGCCCAGTGCATGTTGGAAGATGTCACATGTCTTTGAATTTTTGGTTCTAGGACACGCACGACGTTTTCCTTCACCGTTTTGAGAGCACAAAGTAACACATTTACACGAAGTAAAGTGCCTATCTGGATTCGAACCAGCAACTCGGTAAGTCACGGCTGTTAGAAAACATAGTTTTTAGAATTTTTGTCCGTTTGTCTGGATTGGCGCAAAACAGATTTTGGATGAGCACACAGTTAGTTTATGACCTGGATTAACACATAGGGTCCTATTAATTCCGGTAGTACGTTCTCATGGGATATTTTCCGACATCCACGTGGGCGAATCCGCGGACAACAGCATGTATTTAATAATATCTCCTGAAGCTTACTGTATCCGCTATCTTTCGACCCACGCAGCTTATGAATATCTCAAAACGGTACCAGTCTAAAAATAAAAAGTTTAACTTGAATATGAAGCGTTTAATTTTGACACATTGTCAAAGAAAACACAAACCATACAATAGCTTTATAAAAATGTGCGTGTATAAACTAATTTGACAGAATTTGTAATAAAATTTACATAATGCGAGAAAAGACCACCCCACAAGAAAACACAAACGACGAGAATTTTATTTTCATGCTCACATTTGCGCAATTTGTATACAGAATGTAAATTAGAAAGCGCCTTATTTCAGCCAACGGCGTCAGGTTATTTGGCTCAGTGTCGCGCTCCCGCTTGACGAATAAAAAAATAAAGATACAATGAATACAACTCTTTAGTCACATTCGTTACCTTTCAAATTTTCTCTTTAGTGAAATGTTATGACGAATTTTAATATAAAAGACTTTTCTCGTTAGTCTGAGACGGTTATTTCTCCGACACCCTTTATTTTCAGTTTGCATTGCATTGCCTTAATGGTCGCTTTTTATTAAATTTTTTGTCTGTAAATGTGCAAAAAGGACATTTTAGAATACCTACTGGGTTTTAGACACAGTGTCGAACACTTTAGACTGACGTAAAAAAGAAAATGCATACATGATTGATTCGATTCATTAAACTATCGCAATGTGATTTGTAGCATTGTGATCACAACGTTTGCTTTGTTCATTGCTATACGTTTTAAACATTCCAACGTTTAAATGTTTTATTCCGATTAACGATGTGCAATCAACGAATGATACGTTCAATAATATTGTTACAGCAACCACACAAATAACTATGATTGTTTCGATATTTGACCAGTGAGTACATTCACTGAAAATGTGAGGCATGTGAAACATTTTTTGCCGTAGATAGGTGGATTCACAGCTAGGCGATATCAGTCGTTACGTACAGTTAAAATGGGATACAGTCAGCGACATTGTATTGAATGTACAAAATCGAATCCGTGTTCCCAGTGGGGTGAATGGAAAAAATGTTTTGTTGCTAACGCCGCGCCGCGTCGCGCTGTCCACTGAAAGATTTACAGCCCTCCATTACTGGTTCATGTAGCCGCTCCGCCCTGGCCGGGAACACTTGCGATTTAGATTAAATTGTCTGTCGGATATTGTTTAACTAAATGTTTTGAGCGGTTAGTTCCGCGCCTCCTCGCACATGTCCCCACACTAGTTAATCATTAACTGGCGCTAGAGGACATCTGGGAGCTAAGTTGGAGCGTATATCGAGGTTTATTTATATACTATGTGATGATGGAGCTAACTTAGTATATGAATGTGCTAATAAATTACGTAAAAGCGACAGGCAGAATACTAAAAGAGCTGGGACTTGCGGTCTTTTGCAGATATCTTCAGTTAGTGGTCTAATTATAAGATATTTTAAAGGATCAAAATGATCAGATTAATAAAAAATCTCTGAAACGTTATTACTTTGCTTTGTTATGAAACTAATTTGTATAAATTAAGATAATTACAAAATTTATTTGGAACACGTCTTTTAATCGAAAATTCAACATAATTACGGAAATAAACTATGTTACAAGTAATTACACACGCACGCTAATTAAATTGAGATTTAACAAAAATAATTTGCGGTAGCTCGAACAATATGAATGCAACATACCTACCTCACGGTGCTGACGCAATAATGCCGCCGATGGAAAACAATTTCATTTGATTAAACATTCAGTTAACATAACAATATAATTATTGTTCTTATATCATTCATTATAATTGTAATTACTTTTTTGACAAGACAAAACTGAAAAATATTTACGATATCAAACAGCCTGTGATCCAGTTTATCAAATTCCCAACTACATTGATTCGATAAAAGTATAAATAGCACGTGTGCCCTAACATATACAATCAGAGCTTGCAGCAGTGCAAGGTGACAGATTGCAAGTTTCTCGCTTACGATCGCCTGAGGACCCATTCCCGCCAGTAAACTCTTTTATTACAATTTTCGGGGTGGACAACCAGATGCTACATTTTATATAATAACGATATATTCCCAGTTGACTTACAAACCTTTAGTAGTTTTATTATAATGTTATAAATTCTAAAAATACTTTTTGATCTATGAAATTTACATAAGGCTCCCTTTACAATCTTTGGTCAAGCCCATGAAAGCAAATAGGTCCTGTTACGATTGTACAACAAGAATATATTTTAGATCGTTTTATATCGAACGGGAAAACTAAAATTGAACGGGACAAATAAGACGCCAACGTCTCAACAATATGATGGATAGTAAACAAGAAATGCACTGAACAAAAATATACTTGGCCAACTTCGTTTTATACGAGGAACGCTGAGAAATATAACCTAAAATATGAAAACTGGCAGCACTTGAATGTTGGTTAAAAATAACTCAAACGCGAAGGTGTCCAGTACTTTTAGATTTTTCCCGGGTCAGATATGAAGAGAATGAATAAAGAATTGTACCAAGGGACCTTTTAAACCGAGCATGACGTCATAAAAATGTTTTAGAATTTTCCGCATCCTTTTATAGGATTTGCTTTTGATTTATAAGTTTGATCGGTATAGATTGCCATTTATTTTTAAAATGATCTATTTAAAGCAACAAAATGTTTAGTCTTTTATCTAAGTATTGAGTCTATTAATATTAATTTATGTCTTGTTAGTAACGGAGCTTTGTTCTCAAAATCGTGTACCAACATGGCGTATGTAAGCCACGTATCTAAATACATAATACATTTACGTAGGTACCATTACCCAAAACATTACATTGAATCCCGAATGTCTTAAATGTTACATAGCGTGTACTCAATTTCATTATGAAAAAAAGGAGTTCGGATTGTGTAGGCTACTCACGCGGCCTCCTCGTTTGTGAAGGTAACAATGTTGAATGGGAAAGAGTTAAAAGGCTGGCGGGCCTGCCACCGACACTACAGTCGCAAGTGGTCGCTACCGTTTACAGCCAATTGTGACCACCGAGCTGCCATGTACCGCACCTTCCACGACTATTATAGCTTTTGTTTTTAATACTTGATGCGGTTTGTTTAGATTTTATTGAACATCTTGTACGATGTTATTTGGAGCTTGAGTTAATCTCAAGGCGCTGAATTTTGTGTGCGGTCATTGACACTGTATTGGTACTCTTTTAGGTTTTGTAGTATTAGATATAACATAACTACCTTGTACCCTGTATTGTAGTTTTCGATTTAATATAACCATTGTTGTTATCTATTCTGTAACTATACCCGATACATTAAAACTTATGTTTGTTAACAATACCTAATAGGTATCTACGTAATATTAGATACTCCTTGAGTTGAACCTTAGTAAGTACTTACCTGCTACCTCCGTCCATACCCACAAAATACTTTTTGGTTTAACGTAGGTATATATATTTTATTTTACATATTATTTATTTATTATTATTTACAGTTCAAAAAATTTAGGCAATGCCGACTAAATATAATTATGTATATGTAGGTATGTATTATAAAACAACTTTGTGTTTTATTTAAATACCTAGTTTTCAGAAACATTTATAAATAATTTCCGTTATATTGATTGTTAAAAATAGTTGAACAACAATTTATAGGCCCAATAAATACCTTTGAAAGCAAGTGATGAAATATAGGCCAAATGTCAATTTATTCATTCAGCGTTCGTCGACGGAAGATAAACACAAATGGAAATGGTCGCAACTAAATCGGACCCAGGTATACACGGGCACAAACAATTGGAGCTTATGGAAATCAGGGTCCGTAGTATTTTACCGGATTAAATATAGTAGCAATTAGTGCCGTCCCGGCAACCTCCAGCAGGCCTGTTATTTATCGCGAGGTCTAAGACTTAATTAAAACATCTTACTTTGAGCTACTCGGAACTATACGTATCCCTTTGATAGCGAATTAAATTAGGTCAAACTTGCATCACGGCGCGCTGTGTCTGTAATTATTAAGTACAGTTTGTTCTAATTAATTATTCCGGGAAGTACCTACGAGCTATAAACAGCCCGGACACGGTCGCTGTGGGTAGGTATGCTATGCGATGAAAATTTAATCAATCACGCGTATCGGCATAATTAAATTAAATACTTATTGTGTATGTCTGTGTGGTGTGCATAATTTATATATTGTGATATTGAAATTAAATTAAAAATCCAACAAAGAAACTTAACCGAACCAGTCATCTAGAAGCAAAAAACAGCAGAAAATTAAAAGAATTACTGTAAACCAATTCAGCCTTAAAAAGTAGGAAAAGAAAACTTTAAACTGGCTGAATCAAAATTAAAAGTCAAGAGCAACAGACATTAGCATTACTTTAATCACTATCGGGGGACGTCAGATCTTCGCGGCGTCTGAATGTGCACTGACTACGTGGGCCCGCTCGGAATGGAGATTGGAATTAAAACTCGGCTTATTAAGACTACCCTCCGGATTAGAGCAAGTTTTCATTGAACCACGCGCCATTCAGCTCGCGTTAAACGAATTTTACGTTTGATGGTACGGTTATTGTTTGTGCTTTATCAATGAAATAGTTTGTTTGAATGAAGAATTTCTTTTAAATTTTTTCTTTGTGATGTCATCATCATCTGCCTAGCCTTTTCCCAACTATGTTGGGATCGGCTTCCAGTCTAACCGGATGCAGCTGAATACAAGTATTTTACATGGAGCGACTGCCTATCTGACCTCCACAACCCAGTTACTGGGTAATACGATAACCCTTGGTAAGACTGGTTATCAGACTTTCGGGCTTCTGACTATCCGTAACGACTGTCAAATATCCACGAATGACAGCCGGGCCCAATACTTTCCGAGGCACGGCTGTCTCAGTATGTAAAGACGGTCTCCCATCCATAGACCAACCGCGGCAAGCATAACTTAACCTGATCGATCGACCTGTGCGGCTGTTTTTATTTAGCCACGCGGCTGTCTTTATATTTATGATGTATTATATTTATTCAAATGGTTTCGTTTTACAAACAATGATTGATAGAGCCAAGTTAAGCTAATAAGATTTTAAATTGAATCGTTCTGATATTTCTGTTGTCCATAAATTTGCTTATTTTAAATGAAACAATTCTGTATTTTAATGAAAATATTGTTCACGTAACCTCAAACGATACCTACATCATTAAACGGTGATGTGATACATTACAGTTGTTAATTTTAAAATGTTAATTAGAAACATCAAAGCGGTTTAACGCAAACAGAACCGCAAGTCATGGCAGTCTCACCCTATTGAATAAATATAAAGGTTTAAGCTTTTAAATTATTACTTTTCAAGCAAACTTTATCAGCGGTTTATTATCATAATTGGTCCTCTTTGCGCATTGCATTATAATCGTTTTATAATATCCTTTGGAGGATATTTTGTAGCTACTTTTTTGCTGGAAACATTTTTAAAAGCTTTATAAGCCTTTACAGCCTTTCGAAATGTTATGACACTATTAGCTTTATTTACGCTATTTTAGGGTTCAGTGACTTTGAGCGTTGCCTTAAAAGGATCACTTTTGTATCCATTCGTTCTGTCTATCACAAGTAGGGTTGCCAACCCTGCTGTATAATATAGTATCCTGATAATATTAGAGGCCTAAATACTATAAGGCGAAACTTCAAAAACACACACTTCGCAATACAAAACAGCTTTCAAAAGTTACTATAGAAAACTTCGTGACGTAAACAAGCTAGAGCACGAAATTTCAGCGTTTACGATGTACGGCATTTCATACAGACTTTCAAGCCCTTGTTTTTCGAAATGAATGAAACGATTTTATGAAACTTTATACGCATTTTTTATACGCTTTTTTTTACGCATTTTTTTTTAGTTCAAAACAAAATGGCGATATGATCGCAACAGGGCCAGCACTCATAAAATCTCAATTAATGGTATTTTTTTAACTTTAATTTAGAGTGTAATAATAATAATAGACATAAGACATTGAAAAAAACCTATGAATAAATATAAAGACTGTCATACTGAACTTCGAGTCCAAAATAAAGGTTCAAAAGAAGTAAAAAATATGCATTTATTTTTTCGGCGTCTATATTCTTACAGGCTTTGAAAATACTATATTTGATACCTATAAAAAAAATTGGCAACCCTAATGACAAACAATATATAATTGATAATGTTATTGATAGAAGAATATACCTAGGTACAAACGTACATGTGTACTGCGTACACGATCAATTTTAATAAACCACCGCTTTGCCTTCTAATGAATTATAGTTCGGTAATTATTGCTACTACGCAATTTGGTCGATCGTCAGTCGGAGCCCTAGCTAAGCATCTACGTACACACAGCTACGTATATCATATGAGTAACATATAGGACACCTGTTTGAGACATATCACTTTACAGTCGGCCAATTTCATATTGGTAATGGATACTAATGGATGAGAATGCCCCGGGTCACAAAAGAAAGAAGGGAACTTACTTACTTAGTAAAATGCATACTCGAGGAATTTCTCGATTCATACTTGTTCCATTTTATATTAAAGTTTGAAAAACATCTCTTTTAGAAAATCAAGATAATTTCAAATACATCAAATGATGACATTGTTTACAATTCATGTGTTTTGTCGCTTGTTACAATAGCAACGGACGAATATAGGATATAGGTACCTAAGTACTTACAACGGTACTTAATACAATCCTGAGTGTGAGTGTGTTTGTATGTTTGTGACTTCTTCACGCACAAACGATTGGAACAATTTTGATAAAATTTGGTATGGAGGCAGCTGACACCCTGGATTAACACATACATTTTATCCCGAAATTCCCACGGGATCAACACTTATGCTGGTGAAACTGCCTGGCGCAGCTAGTATTATAAATGCAAAAGTGTGTTTGTTTGTTTGTTACGCGTTCACGCTAAAACGGCTAAACGGATTTGGATGAAATTTGGCACACGGATAGACCATGATCTTGGTAAAGACATAGGCTGTTTTTCATGCCGGATCGCAGACGAAGTCAAGGGCAAAAGCTAGTCTAATATGATTTTGCTGCTATTCAAAATTAATATTGTAATCAACCTTTATTTACACATAACATCACGGCTGTATTTCTCGAAGGGTTAGGCAGGGGTGCACCTATAGTACCTACTACAGGTGCACCCCTGCCTAACCTGCCAAACCCGGTGAAATGTGGGTGTACCTACCCCCACATTTCACCAGTTATATTTAAGTCCTTCTATTTATCTTATTAACCAAACAGGGATTCAATTTCACCAGTAAGTTCAAAATATATTCTAAAAGTTCCAACGCAATATGAATTCATTGCTTAAGTACAACTTTTTACCACGCAACATCGTCACAAGTCGATCAAAGCGAACGCAAAAACCCTTATAAAGGTAAAACAAACAAACAATCATACCTACATACCTGCAAAGGCTGTTGTTAATGATGATGAGAGTTAATGAAGCTTGTCAAGTTAGAAAAATTAAGGTAATTCGTAGCCAGCAAATCCCGACCCTTTATTAAAAAAAAAAAAAACAAAGTACAAGCGCAAGCCGGTCGGTAACCTTCGAGTCGTATAAATACGACAACATAATTGTACTATGCAAGCGCAAATTTGTTAATTGTGGCAGTAACACAACGTTACTGGCACGTGACTGTAATACGTTCAAAACAAAAGTGCCTACTTTGTACCATTATAATTTACGACGAATCCCGGTGTTGTTTGCAGCCAGCTGATATCAGCTAATTGTTGTAAGAGCTTGTTGCGAACGAAATATTAATTATCTTAAGTATTGTTGAGTGCAAATGGTTAGATGTTAACCAGATATCGTATAATCTTTAAGGTTTATGTGTTCTCCTTGGGTGTTTGACTCTTTATGAAATTAATAATTATAATATGACCTTTGTAGAGTTCATTAAAAGTTGAGTTTATTACTGGTAGGTAAAGACAAGATCTGTCATGAGTCAGCCTCTGGTGGCATTTACCCATAACACCTACGTCATAATTTTGCACCCGCGGTTGTTCGTGTATAACTACGATTTATTGATTAACATAGGCAGAAAAAACAACATATTACCTGCCTAAAATAAATTTCACAAAAAAAAGTGTGCAAATTCACAAGAATTGCCCTACCCTCATCAGAAACTAAAAAATGTTACTCTTTATAAGATCAGTTTTTCTTATTCGAAACAGTAATTGAAATAAATGTGCTTAGGTGTTTAATGTAAAGGAATAAAAACTGTTTTTCTGAGAAGAAAGTAACAATGTCGACCTGGCATTCAGCCAAAGCTAAATTAGATAATGGAGTTTGCGTGCAAAAATATAGGAAACCGAGAACAAAGACAAATGGGGTCGACTCTGACTCTGAAATGGTGAAATAAAATAACACGGGGAAGATTGAGGTTGGCCTCTGAGCGGCGCAACTCATGTCGTCACGTGCTTCAAACGTGGTTACACTCAACGAAACCGATATTACACCTAAATGGAATAAGTTCCTTTTTAACAAGCTTTTGTGCTCTCGCGGAACTTGTGAAAAAATGCACCAACTTGCGGGAGTTAGGAAACTTCGTCGAGTTTATTTTGAAGACTCCCCCGTGCCGCACTTGAGAGTAATGTGGCAGTGTTGCATTTTATAAAATATAGTGCCGTGATGCAACCCTCCCATGAATTTCAAATTCGCAACTCTAAACATAAGATGACATAGAAAGTGTTTTGTTACATAAACACGTTTTCATTTCATTGTTAAATAAAAACGTTTATATTTCTTTGTTAAATAAATACGTTTTCTTTCTTATTTAAATAAACTCGTTTTTGGTTCCTTGTTCAGAAAACACGTTTTTATTTGTAAGCAACAATAGGTTACAAAAAACTTCTCGTTAGTGGACCAACTTTGTTAGAACCAAGAATGTGAAATTCATAAGTATATAAAATTGCGCAACACTCTCTAAGGATTCCTGAAGAAACTTGTTTTGCAATAATTTATTCCTTTCAATCTCGGTATGGTATTGTTATAATTTGTGAGTTTCATTCTGACTGGGTTATAAGATTTTATACATGCAGGGATAAAACCGACCGGACTAAATAATAACGTCGTGATGCTGGCAACGATGATTTATTATATCGCTTTCCTCGACCGCCCGAATGAACCACATGAAAAATGATCTCGGTTATTGCTAGCAGCAACTCTGCAGTTGACGCTTTGTTTAAGCACAAATGACTCCCACTATGAAGTTGTTATTTCGTCCGACTTATGTTTTTACCAGATTGTGAACGAAGCCGTCCTGCCTGCCGCGTCGTCGCCCTCAGCTTTCGCCTCACTATGATAAATTGTCTCACACAAAATCTCGCTGTCTTAGGTTCATTTTTGTCTTCTAAACGTACATGATTACAATACACTACATAAATATTTGGTTCTCTTTCCGATTATTTCGTAAGCCAGTTTGAAAAGATCTCATTACAAATGCTCTACTTGCATAATTATTATGAGGTAGTCAATGTGCAATGCAGCTTTAAAGCTTTGTATTAAGGAATTAAATTCTCGCACAACACGGACTGTTAAATTTTTCAGGTTTTTTTTGACAACCATTACCTTCTTTTCCTGCTAACAAAATAGGTATCAACGCGGCAAGCCACATTAAAACATTAGCACGTCAAAGAAACAACACTAGGTAAGACCTAAATCAACTTTTTGCGTCCTACTTAACACTGCCATTTACATAAAACTTTCAACAATGGATCATAGTATACATGCAGTATTTATTTAAAGTTAATCAGCTCTGGAGTTGAAAACTCTGCTTTTTTGCGGCGAGACCTTTTAATTGTCAGTTCGCTTTAAGCGGAGAGTGCGAAACGGTTGTGATAAGGGTTTCTTTTCTCGTCGGTGCCGGAAATTAATTGTCACCGAACGGAAAATAGGGCGAAAGTCCAATTAATTATTAGTCACTTCATTTATTTAACCCGCCTGCGCGGAGCTTCTTTCTGATATTAATGTCTAAGTGCCAGACTAATCTTAAGTCGCCCTTTAAAAATAAGGGCTCAGAGTTTTTTGCACGACCACTTTCCGTAAAAGCTTTTGTAGAAATATGTGTATTAATGAACGGCACACCCGCATTAAAAAAAAACCCTTTTAGTGTTGGTAATTTAGGTTTTTAGCGCATCATTCGATCGTTATCAGATTCGTGGAAACTCATTTCCAAAGCGTAATAAATGTAGTTGTTGTGATTCGTTCATTTTCGTATGCCTTAAATATTTTATTTAGATCCCAAAAAATAACAATATCGATCAACAATATCAATAAAATTCACCACTACTCCCAATTACATGAAATCTTTTTAAATAAAAAGGACATAAAAACTTTTGTGTCTAAACAAAAGTTTCATCTAAAATTGGCAAAAGTTTGAATGAAGTGACTTAGGTAACTCGCGGCGTTTCGCGCCGACAGCTGCGGTGATCCCACCGCCTCCCTAATGTAACGAAATAAAAAATAATATTTATTTATACGTAGATACCCAAAGAACAACGTGACATGAAAAAAGTTAGTTTACAATCAATGCTGCAGGAGTTTCCAATGACTTTTGTTAAAGTAAATATCGACTTTGTGACGGCTGCTTTGAGTGGTTTGAACAATCACAGTGACCATGCATAAATTGTGTGTGTAGCATACTCAGCATTTCTCTCGACGAAATATGAGTTTTATACGTACATATGTTAGAATTGGGCACAATCATGCAAAGCCGAAAAAGGTTCGTAATGTTGTCATAATAAACGCATCGATAACAAAAATTCTTCTATAAATTCAGGTTCAGTTTTACTTCAGCCTGAACTATGAAATTTTGTCTAGGTCAAAAGGTAACCATATTATTTATTAGAAAAGGGTGAGGGTCAGTTGTACAAATGTGATTTTATGACGTCATACTGCGACCACTAATCCGCCCACAACGTGCTAATTGCGACAATAATGTCCCCTGGACAATATTAACGTTCATTTCATTATATTCACCTTTTTTTCCACAATTTAGATGAGGTTCCACAAGAGCCACGAGAGGCTATGAAAGGGTGGTCTCACGAAAAATAAGTGAGTTCATGAGCTACTTAGGTCAGACACTGCGTCTTGGAAGAAGCATAGAATTCGCTGGTTTTAAGAATAGACGTAAGAATCACATCAAGATTGCTCTTAGAGCAAAACTCTTGGATGAAGAAGTTCGTTATTACAGTCTATGGGGAAGTTCCTATGTATTGTTGGACGTCTTCCAACTGATTTGGATGCCTAAAGTATGTATCTTTCTCACACTGGAATGCCTGCATAATCTTAGTGTAAAATCAATTCATTTAGCAAACAATTTAGCCCAGAATTTTGATTAGTCTCAAGAATCACTGCGTCAGATTCACGCGCTCCAAATTTCACGATCTGGTAGTAAAAGCAAAATGACAATTGCAATGCGAATGGAAGTCGACAGATAAGACGGTTTATTTGTTTCCATTTGGTTTCTAATATTTACACGAATGCACGAACTCGACCGCGACGTCGAGTCTGCGAAGTTAGCAAACAAATGACATTAGCATTGCCTTAATCGACACCGCGGGAGCTATACGGACAGGCTACACTCAGTGTGTCGGGCTCACTCCACGAGCAATTTTCTTGTTTTGACAATTCCACACAATTTGAATACTGCCATCAGTATTCAGTACCAGCGCCAGTGATTATTTAAATTTTGTACCTCAACGCAAACAGAAAGCTAATCTCTTTTGTTTGACAATTAATTTGGCAACTCGTTTTGTTACGTAATACAGAACCTTATTATAATCCTGAAATGACAAGCACCTCCTTGATTGTTAAAGAAAGAAAGGCAAACAATGTTATAAAATAAAACAGTGAAAATTTGAATGAATGGGATCCGTTTTGACTTGAAAGCATAACATTGTTAAAAATAAACTTTTATTTTCTGAGGTTTCTTTTCTCTTTTTGGTTTTACTGTTCAGAAATGAACGTGTAATCGTATATGTTTCAATTTATTTCAACTAACGGAAGACACAATTCTTGATATTTTATATTACAATTTCGCTTTGGAGATTGTTTTAAATGAAGGCAATGAGACCACCAGCACTACGGCACACGCTGCATGCGCGCCCCAGTTTATTGGAGTAAAGGAAACATTTATTACATGTTAAGAGCCCCTTTATGTCTATACCGTTGCCAAGGACCTAATCGAGTATAAATGTACGCGAAATGAGAGTACCGACCGAACTCGCGTAACCCCGGTAACGGACCTTTTAAACTGGTGCATATAGGCCTTTCGAGCTACACTTAAATGAATAAAACATATTTATGTATGGGAGAGAAAACCTTCAGTCTCAATGTTCAGAAACAGCAATATCGATGAATTTTATATTTAGTGACTTTAGTGTCTTCTTCCAATACTTTGGGGAAATTCTTCCCCTTCGGAGGTACTCCTCAGCCGTCGGGGCACCATTATTGGATTCTGGCATCTGCGCATATAAACTTTGTTTACGAATGAAAAGTTAGAACTGATTTAAATCCTCCCCTGTTCTATTGTTTTTTTCTGGTTCTAAAAGCCTTTTGTGTCCTTTTTTTTGAGTTTTCGTCTTGCTTAGTTCCTTTGTAAGAATAAAGTATAAATGCGATGTTATATGGCAATACGTATTGTTTTTATTATAAATTAGGCTATTAACAGCAGCGATGCTGTTAATACCCTAAGTAATACTGTTGAGTAACAATTGCTATATTTTAAAATAAATTACGGTACCTAACCTTTAAATATTACAAAATTAATAACACGAATAAACCATTAAGTCAACGGACCTATCAAATATTAAGAGCATCAGCAATCAAACTTGAAGGGAGGAAATAATGTTTATGTAAATTAAAACATAAATTATTATGTATTGGCGAGTGCCTTAGTTAGGAGCTTAGTGACGGCCGTCTGGGCTTTAGCGTAGACTATAAATAAGGTTCCACTGTCCAAATATCCAGCCACGAACTAATTGCCACAACTTAATCCACTAAAATAAAATGGGTAGGAGTTAAACAACTCACGTTGGTAGTACCTGCAAGTGATTTAAATATACGGGTTCCTGGGTCTTTAGTTCATTGAAATCTCAGTGGTGGACCGGGATTTATTAGCTCTAGTTAATGAAAACCAATGTTACGGCTTAGACATAATTATGCAAATATAGAAATTAACTTTTTTCGGTTTTTACTTAGTTACTAAAGGATATCACAAAATTATTGCAGATGGAGTTTTAAACATACCATACGTTTGAGAAAATCAAAAACTATTTATTTACCTAGACATGTAGCCTATCTGTTTTCAGTTATGAAAAACAAGTTTTATTCTTCTTTATAATGTTCCTGACAGATTTCTTACATCACCATTCTATTTGTCTTTCCAACTCATTCAGATTATCCATACCTCACTTACAGAAACAAATAAACCATTACATTACAATGGATATCTCTATTCGTAGTAAGTCGCCCGATATTTTAGATTCGCAGCAGGAAAATCGGGCCCCCTGTGGTTCGGCAGACACGGCCGGGGCCCCAGGCAGTGGCCGATTCCGCCACGCCACCATGGCTATAAATACGGGGCGCGGGGCCAGCTCAGATTAATCATGGATACCACCTGCGTCTGCCCGCTTCACCTGAGAGGCCAAAGCAAAAACATTATGTTAGATTAGTGACGTCACTATACTAATATTCTTGTGTTTGTTTGTGGCTTCGTGGTGAAATGTAATGTCAGTGGCGGGTTTTGGGTGTGAAAGTTACCTAGTCGCTGCAGTCTTTATCTAGCTGATTCTATTAGGTTTTTTATGGTTATCTGTCGTCATTAGAAAAGTAAGTAATGTTCCCTATCTTGACGACGAGAACCCTCTCGTCGTCAAGAAAGGGAACGTTACTTACTTTTCTAATTATTAATAGTGCAACAGGCTGGTTTGACATCACTGCCTAATGCACGCTAGCCCGACGCCCAAATCTTTGGGTTATTGTCCCTTATATCTTAAGGAAAATAAACATATACCTACGTAGAAAGCATAATAAAAAATTCCGATCTACTGTAATTAAACGTTCCTTGTCGGTATGAATCATAAAAGACATCTATGATTCTTGGTCTATCATTTTTAACATAATGGTATCGGCTAGGTCACCTTTATACTAAATATTATATGCCTGAGGTGGTGCCTAGGAACCAAAAGCAATAACATTGAACATGCCTGGGAATAGAACGCGATATCTGCGTGTCGCTGTTTAAAAACGCGCCTAAATTGCATACACATATTATGACAATTACTTATGAATCTTGCTGATTACCACAAAACTATCAGATATATTGTATTCATCATTAATAGCGAATAGCGAACATCTGTCACGATTTTTGAATTCATGCAAAACGTCAAACCGCTGATATCCTTTTTTTTTCGTCTCATAGTTTATTATTTTATCATTTTTGCTATATGATGTGATATAAAAGAACAAAGAGTATTTAGGTAATACACGTTTATTGAAAAAATATATAATGTCGTAGATGCATAATGGATGACTATTTTAGGACCTGGAGAAAATTGCGTAGTATAGAGAAGAGAGGAGACACAGCCTTTAAAGAAAATAAACATTTTTATTCATAAAAATGTTTCTTTTCATATAAAGTGATGTATCAATAAAACTACGAATTTGCTACTTACTTTTTAAAATAAAAGAATACAAACAAACGGTAAATTTGAAAATTCAAATCATTTAATCTACTCTATGCGCGGACAGTAGGTAAGCGTCTAAACGCGGATACAGACATTGCGAGGCATGCGCAGCGCACTGCGCTCATCGCATCGCATTGTTGTCTATATCTTTGAATTTTCTATAAAATGAATTACTGTAAAAATAAAAACATATCAGTCCAATGAAAACCAATAAATACATTAAATTACATTCTAAATAGTCTGATTAAAGTTGTATTTGTAACAACCAAACAAGTTGTTAGTGAACCTCCAGGGCACTCTAATGAAAACCCTCATCTTTATCGTCCCTGGAGATTAATCGCTTTGTGGTGTGTTTACGAATCATATTGTAATAACAGGGGAAAAGTTTCCTTGTATTTTCTTTTGGCTTAGTTAACAATTAAACCTATTAGAGCAAATATCACTTTAGGGACCTTCTTGCTGCTGCTAAGAAGCGTTGCTGTTAATCTGTTTCAAGAACAAGTGAACCGGTGTAATTAGAAAAGAAAAAGAAAAAAAAATTACGACGCATATTAAAATAAACATAAAATACAAAGTAACCAAAAGCCGCGTCCGCGTAATCGGCGAATAAAAAAAAAAAAAAAAGGGAAATTCAAAAGGTAAAAAAAAGTTCTTGGCATATTCCACTATTCCCCCTGGCAGAAACCACCTCAGGGGGAAATGTGGACCCTAATGTAAAAAGAATCCAGAAAGTCCCCTTTTCATTTTTGATTATTCCACTTTTCCCCCTTATTTTTAGTTTTAATTTCTACACTCTTTAAGTAAAATACAAAAAATAGTGATTGGACAATATAATATTTATACCTAATCAGTCTGTTTATTCACAGAATTTTGTTAATAAAATGTGATGAAGAGTAAAAACAATCACAAACAAGCAGCGAATCGGTTGATTTTAGTAAAAATAATACATAATCCAGTTTAAACAAAGTACCTACCTAGAAAAGTGAAATTATTTAGCAAAGTTTCAAGGTCCCTGAAAGTTTCCCTTAATAGCATCACTTACTTAAAATAAATATAAAACAACTAGCAACGTCCCGCGGTTTCACCCGCACAAGTGTCGATTCCGTGGGAATATCGGGATAAAAGTATACTATGTGTTAATCCTGGTTATAAACTACGCTTGCCGATACGCGGTTTCCACTCCAGGACTCGGTGCTCCACCGGCCATCGGTCCTTCGACAGGCATGGCCAGCCCACTGCCACTTCAGTTTGCTTACTCTGCAAGTTATGTCGGTAACTCCGGTTCTTTTACGGATAATTTCATTTCTGATTTTATCTCCTTCAAAGAGACGTATGTCATGATGTGCAGGACGTACTGGTTGAAGACCTTTTTTTTCTGGATGGGATATCATCAAATGACTCCTCCCGCTCTGGGTGGAGCGGAGGGGAGTGTCAGACTCTTACTGACTAAAACCCATCTATGTTCCTTCCTTAACCTTTTATGTTCCAGGCCAACGGTAAGCCTTTCGGACAATCTCGCTGACTCGGCAGGCTTCGGCCCTGACGGGCCCCTTCATTTGATGCTGACATCTCTTTGAGGCGCGCGTGGAACACGTACGCGCCGTCCGGCATGGGCCTGGTCCTGATCGGACGGTAAGCTATCCATTACTCTCCGCCCGCAGGCCCGCGCCTACGGTGACCGGGAGTCGTCGCGCGGCTCCCGATGCCCGAAGCGTCTCCCGCGGCGGCTGGGATAGGAGGCTCTTTCTCTCAGCCGTCCCGCCGCCTCCTTCGCTAGCATGACTGCTTCGCAGAAGGAGGCGACTGCCCCACACTCCCTCTTGCCCCGAACCATGGCTTGAACCAGGCCCGGACTGCTTGAAGACCTTAGTCTTCAAAAACTGCGGGATAGGTGACGCTGGCAAGCAATCGTCAATAATCGGTTTTATGTTTTTCCTGAACAGTTGAGTTTTTGCGATTGCCATTGTATTCTCCGGGAACGGTGATATGAGGCATTGCAGCTTTGTCTTTGAGAAGATAACGCAACTTTTACGCCTCTACTATTGCAGATATTGCCATGATTGGAGGTAACCACATTCCATCAGATCAGATAACGTTTAATTGCCACAGAATAACCTCAAAAATGTTTCCTTATATAATATCTAAGTTTTAAATTGTATATATAATTTGAAAAGGTACAAACAACGACAAGTTATTTTGACACTTATTGTAGGGAGTGTAGGTTCTAAGTCATATAGCAAAATACTACTGTAATGTTTTTGTTTACGGCCCTACTAATTAAAAACATTTTTCCTAGCCTTGTTCCCTTTTCTTTTTTGCACGAGATTCTTTTCTCTGTTTAAGAAGAGGCTATTGCTCTGGAGTTTTATAATTATAGGTGGATATTTTATTTCATAGCATTATAAATGCATTCAAATAAATTGTTTCAAAGTCTGAAATGGTATAAAGTTTCATTTCATTTCCATTTCCTTAAGTTTGCTACGGATCTCTACATAATATGGTTCAATAAACTGAGTTGCTACGCAATTTTTTTTTAATGGAGTTGATATAATTTGGTGTTTATTAAGTTCCTAATAATGACAGTTTGACATAATTAATGATGATTTAAGTAGTATAACTAGAAGCTAATTTACGTTTTGTCTATCGCGTGTTGGAATGTTTCGTGAACGTGGTTTGATACGTAGTGACATCTATAGGTAATAACAGGGGGAAATTCCTTGATTTTCGAACTAAGTGTTATTTTATTATTCCTCTATAAATATTTACTTCTTCGGTTTTATTTGGATTGTACTAACTCATATAACGAAAGTGTACATAAGGTCAAGCCTATTTATTCTACTGCGAGGAAAATGGTTACTACGTTCATTAAGAAGCAAAAACAGTATAAGGAAACAAAATGAACTTAATCGTCTTTTTATTGAATCCACATGGAGAGTTTCAGCAAGACTAATGTTATTACGGCACTGTATCTTACAGCATGCAGTATGTGGGTAGGCTGTATGTTAGAAAGAACATACAATTTTAAAGCGGTCGATTTAGCAGCCGGAAAATTTGCGGAGTCACGCTCACAGACCGCAAAAGAATTGAAAAGCTATGAGAACGGAACGGGAGAGCAATACGGTACGGAGAGGAAGAACAGATACGTAACAGGTAGGTATTGGTTAAGAAATAATAAGAATATTGATAGTAGGTAATGAAAATGGAAGACTCTTGGAAATCCAGAATATTTACTGTGGTGAAGTAGGTATCCATTGAACTGATTTTAATAAGTTTTTGTCTGAGGGATTCGTTTACTTTTAACTATTGAAAGATTTACGTAACTTTATAATAAAGATCACTAAATTATAATATATATCACCCTATTCAAACATAGATAGCGCTATCGCTTTTCGAGAAGTTACTAAGAGAAGTTTCCCACAAAATAAGATCCCAAAATCAGGAAAAGCTAACAACAAAAACCAAGTAGGAATCTATAAAGAAACCACAGGAAAACCTCATTACCTTCCGCCGTAGTTACGCAGATTGAATCACGTTAGCAAATAAGTTTACAAGAAAAACATAGGGATGCAAAAAGAAAAATCTCATAGCAGGCATCCGGGTATCCCCTAAAGATTCGTCGCTGGCAAGTTTCCGATCGATGTGCACTTACGTTCGTATAAATAAATAGGTTGGGGCATCCCTGGCTCCTCAGTGGGGCAATTAATCACGCTGACCACCTGCTCCAGTACTCTTATATCACGGGGACAATGCCGTGTGCTGTGGAACTGTGTGCTGCAATTAGAGGCAGCATAGTGTGCTTCAGTTAGTGGTAAGGGTGTATTAAATTAGGTATAATCTTTTTAAGACTTGACAAAACATCGATATTTCGTTACTATAATATATAAGTATGTATTATATTAAAAAACCTTCGCGAATAAATTCTCTAAGTCATGGTGAAAACAGCATAAAAATAGTTTTACGTATAGTATCTAAAGTATATTTTTCTTAAAAATAAGGTTCGCGAGAGATTTTACATGTTTGAAAAGTGTAGTGTAAATTATATACCATTTCCTTATTTAGTTTTAAGCTGCATTTCTGCGGTTCTGACGCGAAATGCGATATTTTTTATGCATTTTGGTAAGCCATTTTTTGCTAGTGTCATGCGTTTGCGTCTTTCGGTCTAAAGGCGTTAAAATTTTGGTATTACCTTTAAGCATAATTAATGTTTCTTTTAGTGTTATTTTCCTTCGATGGATAGTTTAGTTGCCATTTGAAATTTTATCTGGGGGCCTAAAAAGGCCACTTTGGCAGAATCATATAAGGATAAATTTATGAATCATAATATGGCGAAGATAGTCCGTGTTTTTCTTTTTTTCGCTGCACTACGTAGGTATAATCAAAAAGATTGGGAATGGATTTGGATTGGATAGATTGGTATTTTAGCACAGACAAAAAATACAAAAAAAAATCAGAAAAAGCCTTCACCAATGGGATTTGATAAGATTAACTTAACAGTTAACTGTCTATATTATAATTCATAATGTTATCCTTTTATGATTCTGCCAAAGTGGCCTTTTTAGTATCCAATATCGATACGTTTTCATTACCTATATTCTTGCAACATGTTTATACTTACTTCACTCTTCGGGAATACCTGTAGAACTTCTAAATAATAACTATAAAAATATCTAATGTGAACCAACATTATGAGCTCAACTTCCCTGAACATTTTGCAAGAAACAACAGGAACACAATACTGCCTGTAGCTACAAATATCAAGATTTACATTTGCTTCGAGAATAAGAAGCAGAGTCCGTACATACATAAGTTATACACGCTTTGTGTCCATCTGCATTTCTGCAGTGGCAGCGCAGACGCTCGTAAATAATCCTTTGGACCTGAAAAACGTTTCACTGAATCCAATAAAATACGTATCCGCAGAGACTACGCCGCAGCGAGCTCGTTACCACGCCTAGACGATTTATTGAGATTTGAAGGCTGAAATATTGTAGGTGTTCCATTTTAAACTCTTTTATGAAATACAACTATTCAATCCGGCTTAGAATTCAATTTTACGCTGTACCTATAGGGAAATGGAAGAGGAGAGGAGTTTAAATAAAACACAGTATTTTATTCGATTTTTCAGTACCTAATGTTTCTTATTTCAAGAATACAATACAATGTCATCCACAAAGAACCCTGCAAATCAATAATAATGAAGAATTCTGTTATCAGAAGTTGTATTTATCATTTATTTGGCAGAATTGGTTCTTAACTGTGTATTTTCTTTCCTAAAAGTGTTTTCTTTGAACGAGAAAATTCAATTATTATCAGTGCTGTCCAATTAATTTCCGGCGGCGCCGGAACTGATAGTGTCGAGTAAATTATAAATTATCGAAGCAATAATTTTATACTGTACCCATTTCATTCTAATTACCAAAACGTCCATTAAAATATAGTTACGTAATGTAGGTACATAACGTTAAAGACATCATTAGAGGAACCTGCCTAAAACCTCCAACGTCACCAATAATATCAAAACTTTCAGGTCACGCGATAAAAGAAAATTGCACTTTTTCTTTTTCGAATGACAGTGAGGACGAGTTGGTCTAATTTGACAGCTTAACGACCACCGAACCACTGTTAGCTTGAAAATGGAGCGAAAGGTTCACGTGAATGTGTTTCCATCGGGCTCTTTGAAAAAACGTTATTTCAGAGCTTATTTACATTAGTATCGAAGCGCCAGTTACCTGCCACATAATTACACACGGCGCCGTACAAAGCGAGAGAGCTAAAATATATTCTGGTTAATCTTCATTATGAATGTGAAATCCGTTCATGGCCTGAGGCCGCCACTCGCGTTTCATGTGACATGGGACACAATGTAGTAAAGATAAGGTGTCCCCTTCCAAGCCACTGAGTCTATTGTCGATCTCTTACGCAGCTTGGCATGTTAAAAGGACCGCCCGATAGCTCGACCGTTACGGAGCACCCATTTTTATATGAAGATATAAATTATAACATAACTATCAGATAATTATTTTCCCCGCTCTCCTCAAAGCCCCAAAAGATATGACATATCACGCCAATCTGTAGAAGGTTCACGGTACGAGTAACACGTGTGTTGGAAATGAAAATTTTCGAAGCAATAAAAATGATAAGTGAAATAAAAATTAGACGGCATAGTTCTTCTTTAGTGAAAATGGCTTCCTTTAGATAGAGAAAACGTATAATGGAATGCAATAACTCTTGACCGGGTGTGCGAAGAAATAACACTGTGTCATATTTCACAACCCTCCAACATTTTTATAAAAGCGGACCATCTGCTTTTGACCCCTCATTCTTTTTGTTTCTCGAATTATTTCTGTATAAGTAAAATATTAGGTATCAGCGGATATAAGTTTTCTGGTGCACGTTCCAAGCCAATTCGTATTGCTACGGCTTTTTTGTTTATTATTTGTGTTCTAAACATCATGTAGCATCTACTAAGTAAAATGTTTGTATCATTCTATACTTTTTGCCGACAATTATTATTGAAATAAGGTTTACCTACATATTTTTTTAATTATAAAATAAATCGTGATGGCGGAAAGAGCTAGACACCTTCTTAAAGGATTGGCTCACAATCACAATAGACCAGGAAAAATGGAAAGAGGGAAGTATTATAACTTATAACAAATAAATAAACAATAATGTAGGAAGAAAATCGGTTGATAGTTTTAGCAAACGGGCATTTAATTTATTGTGTCTAAAGAAAACTTTGTAGGTACCTACGTATTTTCTTGGTTCAACAAAGAGTTTTTAAAGCGAGGTACACGTAGCGTTTCCACAAACCTGTTTTGAGTAAGAGATTTACTTGAATCTTGTACGTTAGCCGACCTCCCCCGCACGAACATCCGCCACAATCTGCATAGGTACGGGAGGTACACTTGTGTCCGTCCAGCGCTCGCTTTGTCACTGCTATTGAGTTAGCGAGGCACCCGTTCAACCGTCATTCTAGTTATTTTCATTTCAAATCTTTGAATTGAATGATCAGTAACGTACAATTTACGACACCAAATAAAAGTCCAATATTTCCCAATTTTAGCAACCTTCGATTTATTTACAATACCACTTTATATTTTCCAATGTCACCAGATAAAAGGAAATTGAACAATATTTTTTTTACTATTTAACGAAAGCACAAATGTTGAGTTTTTATATATTTTCAACACTGAATAGTTTTATGTCATACAGAAAAGAAAATCTAAGGGGCGAGCGTTCCTCGTGTCCATAAAAAACTTCTGTGGAGTGAACGTGTAAGGAATACTCGTAAGCGTCACAGGAACCGGGGTGACTGCGGTCATTCCGCTAAACGAAGATCAGAATCGCAAGCTGTTAGCATAGAGATTGCGATCGAATGAATGCCGCCCCAAGTATTCCATCCCGAAATCGAGGGGCTCGGAATATTGCGGCCGCCCGATACAGCCCTTTTTGACTCTACTAACATTCCGCCGCGGTACTAAGCCGCCCTTTGATTTTCTTTATATCTTAAAATACTTTCAAATTTTACGAATTTACATACGCATTTTCCTTGACGGCAATTTATGGCCACTAAAATGTCTACATATTAGCATTTTGCGATGATAAAGTGGCCGGGCATCAATCCATTGAGGCTCCACAAAAGAAATGACACAATTTTACTGGAAAAAATATGACCAGTGAAATATTTGAAGCCATCGATTGTTTTGTGTACTGAGAAAAACTTTCTTTGTAATTTGATCGATAGCCTTTTGTCCATTAGGGACCTTTTAAAAGTTGTCGTTTGATTTCATTGTGCACTTCAACAATAATCACAAAGTTCTTTGTTCGAGGAACTTTCGGTTTTGAAGAAAAAATAAATAGCCATTAATCATGCAAATGTTTTGTTTCCAGATTTATTTTATTTATCAAACAAAGGGTGAAACTTAAAGACGCGGACTTTCTTGAACATCGTAGCTTATGTATCGTGACTTGAAATTTGACTATTAATAAATTGGCTTTGGTAGAGGGTGCTCGTGTTTTTCTCGTGTATTTTTATGGCGATCAAAATCAGATCGTAGATATTGGTGCGGGGTGGCGCGATCGCGAGGCGGGCTTGCAGAAGGTGCCAATATATTTCCTGACGGTTGAACGGTCAGGTAATTGTGGCTGAAACTTATCTCAAGAGGCGGACGTGAGCGGAATACCAAATGGTTTTCAGGTCTTGCAAATTATAAACGCTGTCCTCAATGTTTAGCTCCAACGGTATCTATACATACACCAAGTGAGTCGACTAAATGAATCCCGCATAATTTATTTGAGACTCGCAAAGGGCTGATTTGTTTCTGTTATTTTATTTTGAGCTCACGGGTGGAATGCTTATCACTCTTCTTAAATTTCAAGTAAGGACAGTGTAAATGAGGGAAAATATTATTATAAATGTCATCTATGCCTACCTATACAACGTGCCGCTACAATGTATAGCAAATGTAGTATACAATGTATGTATACTAGTACCTATATATGTATAGCAGGAATTCCAATTGCATGACAATCAAAATCTTTAATAATTTACCCCCACGCATCAATGTTGCCCACGAATAAATTCAGAAAAACAATATTTGACTGGCTTTTAGACAACTGTTTCTATTCAGTTAATGAATTTTCAAATTATAAATTTTGACATTAAATTTTATCAGTACTTACTTTGTGTATGTATGTATAGGTACCTATTGACTTATACTGTTTTTTTTTTACATTTTTTCATTCTTAAATAATAAATGAAATTGTGTTTATAACACTTGACATTGTATAAAAATTGCCAATTTTCATCTGAACTAATTTATAATTATATTAATGAGAATAATTCTTCTTCTTTTCTTAGCGTTTCGATGACTAATATTACTATGATTATATTGTTGCGGCCTAGAACTTAGCCACTTTGACTATGTAAGTTAATTTTAATATTTCTACACCGGCAATGGTAGTGTAGGTATGTAAAACTGTTTAACATGAAGATCTTTATGTACCATATACTCAGGAATAAATAAATCTAATCTAATCTAATGGTGACATTGATTTAATAAATTTAGCGACCAGTAATCATAAAAATTATAACAAGATAAAATAATTCGTAATTTGAAAGCTTACTGGCTCTCTCTGTTTCCTTCAATTAGCCTACTCTTTGCACGTTATTGGTTTAAATTTGATTGCTGCAATTTTATGATCCGTAACTCTGGCAAATGACCACTGCGATACAGTTCCATGATGCTATTCTAGTAAATTGTAAATAAAGAATAACGTTTGATTATATTAAAATATCTTCATAAAACGAAAACGCGAAACTGTATTATATGTGTGTTAAGTTAATGTCGCTATTAAAGTGGCACGGTGTATTTGAAACGATACGTGTCCAAGTGTCCAACCAGATAAAACATACTAGATTAACTGGGCATTGTTAGCTGCAGAACAAAGTGCCAGCAAGCATCAGTATCAACTCAACTTATTGCAATCCACTGCTGGACATAAGCTTCTCCCAGGCTGCGCCACAACACCCTGTCCTTGGCCTTCCGCATCCAGTCCGTCCCAGCCACTTTCTTTAGGTCGTCCGTCCATCTAGCTGGAGGGCGTCCCACACGACGCTTGCCGATACGCGGTCTTCACTCAAGGACTCGTCTGCTCCACCGGCCATCAATCCTTTGACAAACATGGCCATGGCCAGCCCACTGCCACTTCAGTTTGCTAACTCTGCAAGCCATGTCGCTAACTCGGGTTCTTTTCCGGACAATTTCATTAAAGCATCAGTATCGTCAGGAAAAATAATAAAGAAGGCAATCATCCCTACTCATTATTCAACTACGGCAGAGCTCAAAGCATTAATACTTTGTGATAAAGAAAGTGTAGCAACAGCTCAAATGAAAGAAACTCGTGAATTACTATCTAAATCATAAAAACAACTTTAATATAAGAAAAAAACAACTAAATTATGGCGTCCTACAGTCGTCTAAAGAATTTCTTTTACAGTCAGCTTGGCAGGTGATATTTTTATTTTCTTAACAAGTCACCGACTGCCAGTCGTGTATCAAAGGTTGAAACTGTTGCCTGAATCTCACTGACGTAGACTTTGTTCAAGTTATTTACTTTAGAGCGCGCTCATTAGCTAAATGACTGTGCTTTATTGAAAGAGTAATCAAAAGTGGAATTGAACGAACTACGGAACGTTGCAGCTCTTGATTTGGAAGCGACTTGTAGTCGAAAATGTGCTTCTGCCCTAAAATACAACACGGGATATTTATTTACATGTCATACGTATTTAGGTAAGTGTTTGCCTAACTGGTCTAGTGGTTGCAAGCGCTACTGCTGAACATGAAGTCCGGGGTTCGAACCCAGATCGAGCAAAGTGTGTTTTTGTGTTTTTTTTTTTTGCATCGGGTATTTAAAGTAGCAGCCATGAGTCTGGATTTGTGCCCGGTTGATAGCAATAGGCTCGCCCCGTATTGCATGGGACTTAAACAGAACTGGTGAAATGTGGGTGTAGGTACTATAGGTAGGGGAGACCAGGGATGAAAGTAACGCGGGTTGAAAGTAACAAATGACCTTACGAGTGAACGAATCGACTTGTATAATCCTGTCCGCCATGTTAGTGTAGCTATTTCACCTCCCCTTCCGCCTCAGTGGCGTCTGGACGGCTGCGACGACCGGTTGTGTGTGTAATTCGTAGGTGCCAGAAATTTACGTCAAAAGTAAGTTTTTGATGTTTTTATTATTCTTGTGTATTTCTTTTATTAAATGTATATGTTTTAGTCTTGATCGCTAATATTGTTGGTTGATTATCTATCTACAATATTTCATTATCAAAAGTTGAAGTTCTTGATCGGTATTCTCAGTAAAAAAATATATTTGTCAGATTGTGGGAATTTTGGAATAAGGGGTAAAAGTAACATGTCGTTACTTTCATCCCTTATAACATCTGATACTTTTCGTATCAATTTTGTGTAATTATAGTGTTTAATTTGTGAATAATATTTGCTATATTTATTTCAGAATGCCTAACGTACACAAGAGAACCACCGATAGAGGCTTAGCCACCCCAGAGATGTTAGAACTAACGGCTGAAGAAGTTCTAAAACTGTCAAATGTTCCTGTATTTTGTAGCGTGTACCAGTAGGAAAGTTATGTTTGTTTAAGCCGTTGTCTTATTAATTATTATATCATGTTTATTGTTTATTGTTTATTGGATTAAGTAGTTTAAGCACTTAAGTGTTTTGTTTTGTCCAAGAGAAAGACAATTTTTATGTTTATATCTACTATGCAGAGATTTTTATTATTTAAAGTGAAAAAGAGGTTTGATTTGTTTACCAAGTTTTACAAAAAATTGTTCTTAAATTTAAATAAGGCCTGCTAATAAATAAATGTTTCATAAATCACGTTTATTTCCTATGTTACAACCATCCCTCTTGCTTGTTACATCTATCCCTGCGGTAGGGATGAATGTAACAAACCTCCGACTCTTAAATAATTTGGTTTTAATCGAAAACCACAATCTTTTTAACAAAACTTTTTACGTCAAATTATGAAGTAAGGATATGTCCGCCTTCAAGAATTGTATTATTTTACCTAACTAAAAACACACCAAAGATATGGACTCAAAACTGAAAATTGTTACGTTCATCCCTGGTCTCCCCTACTACCTAACCCGGAGAAACAAGGCGTGATATTATGATGAGGTTCATACAAATTCCTAAAGGCTCCTTCAAACAGGCGCAATACGACACGCGGCACAAAGGCACCGCAAGTCGCGCAACCAGCGGTGCCCAAACATAAAGTTTATCAACGTTTGCAATAATATTTACTACTTTGATTGAAAAGTAAACGTATTTTTTTTTAAATACGTTAAAAAAATAAGTATATAAATATTAATATCAATATTTATATTAATATAAATATTTTTTATCTTATTTTTAAGATAAAAAATATTTATGGAAATATAAAACATAATTCCCAAGCAATAAGGTTGAAAAAACTATGTTGCAATATAAGACCACAATATTATTTTGTTGTCTTATTTATCCGGCCGTTTCTGATGCTGTCATCGAAGATCTAGTACTATTGATGATCAAAGCCTTTAAGTGAAAGAGAAGAAAAGGAACAGATCTGTCCAAGACATTGACCGTACGGTAGGTCTGCCTACATACATACTTCACTTGCATTAACCTGCAAAGAACACAAACACGACGATAACTTTCATTGCCCAAGTTCATTAATGGACTGGCCACGGCGCCAGCGCATGTAGGTATATCCAAACTAATAAGGTAACAACTGATATAACAGTCGGAAAGCAGCTTTATTGCTTAAATAATGCCTTTTGATATAAAGTACTTTAAAGCTTCCCAAAGCGCCATTCAGAAGTTTTTACGATTTGTAAACTAAACTACGTCCCATATTCGAGAAACAGTACATAAAATATTAATTAAACTTTTAATGCGTGAAAATATGTTCTGGGTATTTTAATGAAAGAAATAAAGTTGTGTAGAAATAAATTTAATATTAATGTTAAACCAATGCATTAATCCATACTAATACTAATAATATTATAAATTCGAAAGTAACTCTGTCTGTCTGTCTGTATGTTACCTTTTCACGCCTAAACCACTGAACACAAAACCACTGAACAAAAACAAATCCGTTTGAAAAACTTTATTTAAATACAACATGATCCAGATATAATTCGGTTGTAATGCAGGAGGGCGCGGAGGGACGCAGTGGAAACAAAACCGATATACGGTTATTCCCTGACAGCTGAGCTCTTAGGTGATTGTGGCGGAAACTTTTATCGGATGTCGAACGTGAGCGAAATAGCGATTCCCGCGAGTTCACCTGTTTACACCGACAACATGTGCCCTCTAGAAGAGATAAGGCCAAGTGACGTACAAGGAAATGTGCACACCTATTTGTAAGACCTTTTGAAAGAACGATTAAGTGAGATTTTTTTGTGAGATTCGATTTTCAGATAGTTTTTCTTTGGCATGATTGTTTTATTTTCGGCTAATAATAATAGGTACTTGCATGAATAATTTTCTTTCTAGCTGTACGTTTTAGTTTGTAAATTGCTTATGGATTTTGCATTAAAAACCTGTAAGTACTATTTTTCCTCACTACTACTACTGCTGCTTACTGCTACTAGTACTGTACTGTGTTGTTGTTTGGTGTTTGTGTTTTTGAGTCCCATCCTGAAAAAAAAAGTACCTACTGTTTTGAAAAAAATCTTGCTGATTTTTTTTAATGAAAAATCATTATTTTTCTGGTTTTATAACTTGTATTTTCCTTCCAGCGTCTATGTTTCTGCTGTAGCTTTTAGCTTCCCACACCCAAACATGTCAGTTTACTATCAATAACGCGTCATTTTATCCCATAAACTGTATAAGCCTTATGAACTATAAAGCTGAACAATTGAATTATTATTTCAGCATCAAGTGCTACAGAGATAGCGCGGAATATAATAAACAATTGTGTTATAACAGTTGCGTATTATTTGCATAATCCATTTTATTCTGGGAGTTTTGCCAACTCACAAACATTAACTTCAAGTAACTCAATGCATAAAGCGAATAAATTAATGATTTTGCATTCATAACAAATTAAGTCTTTACGCCTATTAATAATGCTTCGAATAATATGATGCTCTATTTTTACAGCAGATAGGTACGTAAATATCTAAAGCACTTATGGGACGTGGTGGCATAATGCAATAAAACATCGATATCATTCTTCGAATCGCATATCACGATACATGCATGCTTGTTATACGCTTGCAGTGCCTTTGTAGACCTTCTACTAAAACATGGTAAAATCTTTTCTGGAAATATTCTATTCTCGAATAATTTTGTTTGTGAGCAGTGGTGACCCAGTGGTAACGGCCGCGACTCACGAGTTATAGGTCGTAGTGTTGAACCCTGACAGGCGCTTTACTTTGTTTAAATTATTCCATCACCGCTGGTCTCAAAACAGTAAAGGAAAACATCGTGAGAAAACCGGCATGTCCTAGAACCAAAAAATCGAAGATGACATCTACCACATGTGACATCTACCAACCCGCACTGTGCCCGCGTGGTGGATTACGGCCCACTCCCTCTCACCGAAAGATGGCCCATGTACCAGCAGTGGGAATTTTATAGGCTGATTATACTAATTATGGTCGTTTGATACGTTATTACGGCTTATCTACCGAAAATATGAAGAATAAAGGCTCCTTGAATAATCGCGCGCGACACAAAGGCACCGCTCGTTGCGCGACTTGCGGTGCCTTTATGTCGCACGCGATTTTATCGCGTGTCGCGCCTGTTTGAAGGAGCCTTAACATAGAATTCATTCCAATAAAAAATACCAACATGTGGATGCTGGAGCCAGGCAATTAAATGAATGTTTTCAGGAGTTGATTTGCCGTTATTTTTCATGGGTAGCTAGCAGTGCACACCTGAAAATCAATCTCATAAATAAGTTTTAAAGCTAAACAAAAGAGTTAACACTATTAAAAAGATCTAAATCCAATGGGAATATGAATTTTACAAAATATATAAACTTCACTTTTGCCCCTTGGCAAGCAGTGCTTGTCGGTATAAACAGTATGATAAATATTTCAGGAGGATTGGGATTGCGTTTAAAATAAGCTGACCATTTTAGAAATAAATATTTGACTTATCTCTATTAATGCACTTCTATGTTGTCAACAGTTAAAACCACTCGTAGGTCACCTATTCTATTTACAAACGGATACAGTAGTGTTCGAAGAATATTTAAATACCAAAATCCTCCTTCATTTGGGCAACTGCACCTCTCTTTATGACCTGTCATGGATGTTAATAAATCAATGAAGTCCTAAATTCTCTTCATCATCAACATCATCTGCCTAGCCTTTTCCCAACTATGTTGGGGTCGGCTTCCAGTCTAACCGGATGCAGCTGAACACCAGTATTTTAATCCTTAATTCTCTTCATTTTATTCTATGGTATCGAAATACATGAATCGAAAACAAAATACAACATCTACTTTGTCAAAAATCTTTCTACGAAAATTTATCCACATTTTCGTATTTTATACTTATAGCTTGAAGCGAGCAAAAGAGAATAGTATTTCCCGAGATCCCAAGTATTACGGCTCGGTGAGATGTACGGCCCATGCACAGTGCAGCTTGGGGTAACTCGAGTGAGACGTAGGTGAGGGCGGGTGTTCTCTTTCGATCGCGGGAGCTCAAGATATCTGTAATGGCCACTCGAGCTATCTGCTCAACCGTTATTCTCAACAAATCTTCCATATTGCGGCCAACCGGAGCTCAATCAATACTGTGCAACGCGCGTATAGTTTGTTTTCTATTTTGAATTTGTTTACCTCCCGGCTTCAGTCACGACGTGTTTTGGTGTGTTGCAGTTTTGAACTGAATACCAATATTTTCGTACTTAAAGTCTTTCGTTGTTTATGAAGTTTATTGCTAGTTTCGTGCAGATCTTTTCATTTTCCGTTCACGTTGCGATAGGATTATTAGATTTATTTTATACCTATTTACTATAAAACTTATCTCCGTTCGATGCAATTACATAAATGTCTGATAAGTCAAATGTGGAAACCGTAGTTCGTAGAGCAAGACTTTATCCAGCGTTAATAAGTTTTTGTACTTTCTCATTGGAGCACTGAACAAGTGAAATTAAGATAATGTTCTAATGGGCCGCATAAAGGAAAGTTATAATATCCAGAAGCACATTCGTTGCTATGGAGGTGGCCTGCTTTGTTTCCGACTTCAAAAAACTTTTCCCTGTTACATTGTTCACTTGTCGAGAATTGCTACTACACTTTATGGATTGGTACCCATTTGTTTTCTGTTTGCACTTACGTACGAGTATATACACGGACAAAAAACATTTTGTTGATTAGTTAAAAATAATTCTTTAATGGAATTATTTGGATTGAAAACTGTTTTTTTTAGTTACTATTGGGTAGAAGGTGTTGTTTACGACGGTACCTGGATTAAGTGAAGCCGTTAGAGGAGTGACGGAGGGAGCTGTGGCGGCAAAGAGGAGGCGGCGAGGTGAATAATTGCTGTAATCAGTGCCAAGCCAACTAAGCGATGATCAAACCGACACGGAGCAAAGTTGCCGATTGCTTGTTCTTATATAATTTTTCGTTGCATTCTGTTTATTGTTTTAAGATTTTTAAATCAGAACTAAAACAAACAAGGTCGTGAAGGAAAGGAAGGTAATAATATACTTTTTATTGATTGCTATTCTAACGTTTATATGTTATTTTTATTTAGTTTTGTTTTAATAAAACGAAAAATAATTATGATTATAAATATAGCTTATCATGTTCGATAATATTTTGAACTGTCCCGGGACAAATTCGCGATATTGTAACGATAAACCCAATTTGTTGGCACTATAACGTTAATAGGAAGTAACTCTCGCTCAAGTCGTGTTCTGTTTATTTAGTGGATCACAAAACCGGCAATCGTGTTTTGATAGCAACTAATTAACCGATTATGCACACATTACTCAAGTAAACATGTTCTATAATATTATTTAGACCTAAATAAATAGCATTAATCGAGTCAAAAATTTTTGAAACCCGATTAAGTAAATTAATTAATATCGATGAACAAAATGATCGATGAGGTACACATGGGTATCAAAGTGGAGTTCGATTCTGTTTACCAGTGAAGGACCATGTGTACCAAATAAATTACGGCAAAGTAAACGTTATAGAAATTTAGTTACACGTTCGCAATAGTCCCTTAATTTATTACAATGAAAACTTTAAAATTCTGAAGTACCTGCAACCTGAAGGTAGGTGTTGAACAAAGCTAATCAAAAGATAAGGCACATACATCATGTAGTGAAGTTAGATGCGGGTGTAGGAGTCAGGCCGTTTTTATGGTCCAAGTTGCCGGCACAATGCCTTGGAATGTGCGAAGTAAACACTTAACTGCAGGTTTACTTGTCGTAATGCAGTGCAAGTTTCACCGCGCGCTCGACCACGGGACCACGGCACAACTATGCCCTGCAAAGTTTTATGGTTGCAGTTTTAATGTGGACTAAGCTCCGGTGACTTCACTGAGGGGCCGCTCTTCTCGCTACGTTTCGGACATCAAATTTCAACTTAATTTTTTCGCTCCAACTTTGTGGAATAACAGTTTCCAGAGGAAATTGTGCTATATACGCTAATGAGAAGACCGCTACGCTCAGTTTTCCTTTGACAACTCTACAATTTGGAACAACGGCTTCTATTAAATAAAATTCACTTGACAAATAGTGATGCTAGAAGTTCACTTGTTAGTGCGCTAATAAATCGGCCAAACAAGTCGTAATGTAGTCATTAATAATAACTTCAGGTATATAATCTTAGTTGGCATGTTTCAGCCACATAGTTCTGCGTTTGTTTTTGTTACCTAAAAGAGAAAATTTCTCCTTTTTATTTTTTTTAAACTCGCTTAAATAAGAATAATATTACGATTACGGCATTTAATAGCGCAGAAAAGAATTAAAGCGGCTCTTTAAGATGATTTTAAAGTAGCCTAAAATAAATAGCGAATGTTCACGTAACGGTCGGTGAGTCAGGAAAGTTGGAAAGTAAATGGTATTAGCATCGTCTAATCACTACCTGGGGAGCTCTCCGTCTAGCGCTGTGAACCGGGTACCGACGTTTCTGAGCCGTTCCCGTACACTTGCTTGCCCGTTCTGGGAGCCTTCTTGAATGCAAATAAGCATTAGGAACGCCTTTACAACATTGAGACGCTCTTTATTGGGCCTGTTCGAGCATATAAACCGGCGGTTCCGCAAACATTCTGCTCCACGCACTTCCCTTTTAAACACGCCCGCGACACTCACGAACCCAGGTAGACGCCTCCAATGTTCCTAATTAAAAATTTTACTTAAAAAAGAGTAATGAAGATGAACTCCACCGAAACAAAATCTTATCAGAGCTCGAGGACAAAAATCAAGAAATGCAAATTCAACGGGAAAGGCGAACTTTAGTGGAGCTGTAAATGTAATTAGATTTTCAAGTTTACAAAGACAAGAGCGCTCAGGTTGGTAGATTTATTGCTGGCTGACCCACCTCCCCGTGGAGAACGATAAATGAGACGCCGCGAGGTAGCGATACTAATTATCCTATAGGTAGACGTGTTACACCGTCCACGTTCTCTCTAAATCTTGTTAGCGGTCGGAGGTGCAATTCTGATAAATGCAATTGCTGCGATAATTTACAACGGGTCCCACAACGCTGAACTTAATTATACCTAACGCATCACTTCTTGTACTTTAATGCTACTGTTACTTAAATTATAGTTTTTATTCAGATACAAAAAGTGCTTACTTATGGCAGATATAAAAATAAGAGTCAAGAAGTTTATGACGTATGTATCCACCATAAAAGTGTTAAGTGAAGTTAATACTTTTTTATATGTTTTGGTACTTGGGTGGTCTTGTTTGGTTTTCTTTTCATGTTTAGTTATTGACACTATTAGTTTTTCATGTCCTCATTTTTGACGGTCTTTATACATTGCATAGATTAAGTAACCTCATACTTATGTAACATAAATCTTTTTGCTAGGTGTTATTATTTTAAAACTCCAGGGAGAAAATACACGTATAGATCCTAGGTTAAAAACAGCTAATTTTACTAATTATAAGATGTGAAATGTTAAGATTAACAGTTTAAGTTAATTGAGGGACTTTAGTAAACCAATTCTACTCTTTGTTTTTTAGTTTTGAAACACCTAATACTTTACCGGATAATTAAATTAAAAACCGGTAAGTACAGCGACGCTAGTTGCTTGCTCGCCAATGTATATATAATTAAGTTTCCATTACATGACTTGCTAGTTGCGAAACAATAATACGAAACTTTCAATTCGATTTCGCTTCTTTGTCCTACAGTTTCTAGTCACGATTTACTGTAGGTACCTAGCTCATACATCGTGAAAATACTTTGAAAAGGTTTCGGAATACCTACAGTTAAGAAAACGGTGAATTCTAAAGGGGGCGTAGATAGCCGACATTTCAAATAAATGTCCCTGAAAATAAATGTTTGTCGCTCCTCCTGCACATAACCCCATCAACTCAGATGTAGAATTAGCTTAGGGATTTGAAAACTTTTTTACTAACATTCCCCTTAAAACTACTGACGCTTTAAATTCATTCCCCACGCTTTCTGCTGCCTTACTTAAAAATAATGTAAAGGCATGCTCTTTGGTTTCAGCATACAAACCCCCAGGCTGAAAGATTTTAAAGATCTTAACATTAAATCAACAGAAGATCTCTGGGGAATGTCTGTAAAAGTATGTAGATCTTTCATCGAAACCATTGCGCCCTATTTAGTTTTCATATTCAACACCAGTAGTGACCAAGGAATCTTTCCGGATCTTATGAAACAATGTAAAGTAGTACCATTGTTCAAATCTGGTGATAGTAAAGAACCCAACAATTATAGACCTTTGTCAATTCTGCCAGTTCTCAGTAAGGTGTTTGAAAAGTTGATGCTCAATTAAATGTTACGTCATTTTAATAAAAATTTCATCTTTCATGAACACCAGTACGGTTTCACCAAAGGGCGTTGCACTACTGACTGTTACCATAATAAAGAACATTTTTAACGCCTGAAGCACAAGATGCCATTGGAATCTTTTGCGAACTCTTTAAGGCGTTCGATTGCGTAAACCATAAGACACTTCTGATGAAACTGGAGCACTATGGATTTAGAAAAACAGCACTTGATTTGCTAAGATCACACCTGAAAGACAGAAAGGTTAAAGTTCAAGTAAACGGCGTAAACTCATTAGGGTCTGAAATGACAATGGGCGCTCCTCAAGGTTCGATATTGGGTCCAATCCTCTTTTTAGTTTACATTAATGATTTGCCCCAATTACTTCAAAATCAACCGAAGATTGTGTTATTTGCAGATGACACATCATTGATCTTTAAAATAGACCGACGGTCACAAAATCTTGACGACGTGAATAACTCTATTCTTCAGGTCCAAGATTGGTTTAAGGTAAATAATTTAGTACTTTTTTCAGATTATCTAAAATATGTACTTTAGATAATCTTTCTATCTTTTATGGGGTACTGTGTTAAACAACAGCTACAACAAAATACCTTGTGACATATTGCAATTAAATGAAAGAAAACTCATATTAAAAGTAAATAAGGATATTACAAATTAGAGGATTATATCCAAGATAAGAATACTTGGAAACATGCTAGTCCTTTTTTTTTTTTTTCACGGGGAGAAATGCTCATGCATACTACACTACCACGGGGAGATAGTGCAGTTATGTGGGACTCTAACCCACTAAAACTCCACGGTGTCCTCCTCTGCCGCTTACGGCGGGAACACGGGCACGCGTTAGCACTCATCCGTGAACCCGCCGCGGCCGTCCGTTACCGGACCCTCCTCTGGGGAGTACTCCCCATCACCGGCGCACCAGAACACATAGCACGCCGTGACCACCCCAGGGACCAAACCAGCACATGGGCGCCAGACGACCCCGTGTCTGGACACCCTTGGTCCCCCTGTGACGGGACAGAACATTGGCCCCGCCGCCTGCCAATTTTCGGCTGCAGAGGATAGGGAGAGCGGCCAACGCAATACCGGCACTCCTCTTCCCCTGCAGCCCCACCGCGTCCGCCATCTTACGGTGGCGACCCCGTCAAGGCCGCGGAAGGTAGGGAGAGCGGCGCACCGTAATACCGGCACTCCTCTCCCGCCGCGGCCTTCAACCCTCAGCCGCGACGCCCCCGTTACGACATCGCGGCCCGCCTCAGTTGCGATGCCGCTCAAGCGGCACCGCAACCTACTTTTGGCCGCTACGTCATCGGCTTGGTAGCAAAAGCCCTGACGAGCGGCCCCTCCTCGGGTTCCTCTTAGCTTCACCGTGGGGCTCAAAACCACGGCTACTGAGCGGGGGGCTCAACAATGCGGGAACCCACCGGGGGGGGGGAACCCACCGGGGGGGAAACATGCTAGTCCTGCTCCATGGGGCAATCTAGAGTCTAGATAAAATTAAACTGGTTCCTAATTGAATTTATATTTTTTTAAATTTTATGACATTGATTTTTACAATCTGTGACTACAGCAACTCACACACTTGTTAAAATTCTAAGAAAATCATCTACTTTTACAATATTTGTAAATATGTGAGCACCATGTATCTATCACATAAGTGATTTACCTGTCATTGCTTCATTTTTAATTATTTTTACTTTTTGTGGTAGACTAATTTTATACTAGGTGCATCGTCTTCATATAATTCAATTCATATAATTATTATTATGTATACAAAACCTTGTAAAACATTTTAAAAGAGTAACGGTGGAGTCTCTTGCCCATTATTCTCCATACGAACACTACCTTTTGGTAGGGGCGACTAGAATCAATTCAATTTTACTGTAAGTTTTGACGTTAAAAAGTGCCTTTAATGTGCCTATTTGAAATAAATAATTTGACTTTGACTTTCCTTTCCTTCCTTTCCTTTGACTTTTTTGAAGTCAGTTAAAAATAGGACATTTTCCAAATACATTTCGATGCAAATGTCCGACAAAAATCGGTAAACATCGTCATGTACGAGTCTATGGTAAATCGGACACCGACTCACGACTGTAATTGACAGTAGGCAGCATTTGACAGATACAAATCAATGACCAATTTAAAGTGGTCGTCTGCTTATGGGGGCTACACACTTGTTCGTGTCGACATGATTCGGCACAGCAGGACGGCAAAATCAATCGTTATTGTTCGGCTAAAGCCGCTCGTCTTAGCTCGAATTGAGCCGAGCCGATCCAAACATGATACAGCGAGGGTAAATGACAGACTTTGTCTATGGGCAAGAGCCTAATGAAAGCCGAATACATGTAGTGACTAGCTTGAACTCGCGGCATCGCCCGCGTGGATGTCGGAGATAATTCTACAGGAACTAAACCTACCGAGACAAAAAGTAGCCTTTTTTTCAGGATGGGAAGTCATCAAATGACCCCTCCCGCTCTGGGTGGAGCGGAAAGGAGTGTCAGACTCGTGAGGAGTGACTGACTAAAACCCACCCGTGTTCCTTCCTTAGCCCTCTATGTTCCGGACCAGCGGTAACCCTTTTTGCGACAATCCCGCTGACCCGACAGGCTTCGGCCCTGACGGGCCCCTTCGAATGATGCTGACAGCTCTTTGAGGCGCGCGTGGAACACGTACGCGCCGTCCGGCACGGGCCTGGTCCTGATCGGACGGTGAGCTACCCATTACTTTCCGCCCGCAGGCCCATCCATGCCTACGGTGGCCGGGAGTCGTCGCGCGGCTCCCGACGCCCGGAGCGTCTCCCGTGGCGGCTGGGACGGGAGGCTCTCTCCCTCAGCCGTCTCACCGCCTCCTTCGCTAGACAAAAAGTAGCCTTCGTTATTTCTTAAAACATCAGCTATCTGCCAGTGAAAAAATCGGTCCAGTCATTTCGTAGATTAGCTGGAAGGAACAGACAGACAGACAAAACATTTAAAAATACATATTTTTTTGTTATACGTACCGTATAAACTTTTATAATCATGCTTTTAGTAAAAAGCTGTTATTTTGATATTACAAATAGACAATTGAATTTTATTTATTTGTATAGAATAGTCTATATTGTATAGTCTGTTTCCAGCAATCTATACATCTATATGTATAGATTGCTTCGGAGACTCAGCTTTGTTGTCCAACAAATACCTACTGCCGAATCGAATAAGTGTGTAGCGCCCTTATGGCCCAAAGGATCCGGTAAATGTTAAATATGAACCTGTACCGAGTCAGGCTTGCGGTTGGAAGGAATTACACTTGAATAATTGCCGCAATCACTCGATGGTGACTGACAAACGTACGGCCTTAAACTTGGAGGGAAATCTTTGGTTTGGACCGAAATGTTGGCGAGTGGGAGTTGATTTTCATATATATTTAAATTTTCTTTATTTTAGATGTTAGGAAAATGAGTTTTACAACAATACCAAAGTAGATTAAGTCCTAGAAATCTAGACCTAATTTGGGACTAAGTATAATTTTATTTTGGGAAAATTGTTTACATTTTCTTGTCGCAAAAAGCTGGATGAAAGCTGCTGCTGGATGAAGAAGCTGAATGAAAATGTCAATCCTCTTCCACGACTTGAGCGTAAAACTTTTTTACTGTGGTTTTGATATTTATAAGCAAAATATAGTAGCGTGCCACATTTTGGTGACCGTAGGTATCTATTGATTGCGAATGATAGGTTACTAGTTCATCACGCCCGAGTACCACAATAATCTGAGGGAGCCGCGCTACGTCCGCTACGCGTAGCGTCTGTTTATGGCCCTGTTGTATTCTTGAAGGTGATTTTTTCTCGGATCAGTCGCGTTACAGTCGTTCTACCTAAAAGTACACTCGACGCTAGAAGAGCTTATTAGAAAAATGACACACAGACCAAATTAACATTTTGTAAAGCATGGTGCTAGGCGAGCAGTCTTATCAGGAGATAGGTACTTTTTGTCACCTGCACACAGACACGCACATTTTTATAGGTGTCTGTATTGTATGTATGTTTATCGACGAATTTCTCTGAAACTATTTATCGGATTGTGAACAAAACTATTGTGTCTTGGGATCTGCATTTTAGTTTTTGTGCCAACGAATTCAGAAATTCAGATAATTTCTTTTTGGAGTCGATTTTATGTTTTTTATTTTGTAATTTTTAGTACTTAGGTCTGCTCGCCTAGTACCATGCTTCACAAAATATTAATTTGATCTGTGTGATTTTTTTCTAATCACAGGCACTTTTGACGTTGAGTGTAGTTTTAGGTAGAACAGCTGTAACGCGACTGATCCGAGAAAAAATCACCTTCGAAAATACAATAGGGCCATGAACGGCCGCTACGCGTATAGCGGACGTAACGCTACTTCGTCAATAACTACGAATTACCTCATTCATAGAGTTGACTGCGCTACTTGCGCACAATGATAAACAACACAAACTTAATGTTTCTGTTTACAACAATGTTCCATTTACACTCAATGAATTAACGTAACATAAATAATTAATGTTTTGTTAGTTTTAGCGCATTCAATTTATATTTCACTTTTGTGATCGATTTGTGGTTAACTGGAAAATTGCTATTTAAAATTATTATTTGCTCATTTCAGCGATATTTGGCTCCCCAATTTGTTCAATTCATTAAATATTAATACAAACATAACGCCTGTTAGGCGTGGGTTGTTAATGGTTTTTGCTAGGTATATCCCTCTTTAGATTTTTGATTAAATGTTGGTAAAATTATTTTGATGAAATACGCGAATAAATTTTATTCTAGCACATGAAAAAGTCAGACTGTTGCGAAAATCTTTGTATGCAAATAGTAGAATAAGAGGTCAGACATCTTACACAAGTTGTTCGTGTTTATAAAACGCACCGCGACGTCGGTGACGCCAAGTCCGGGGCGACAACCGCCGCCTCGGACTGGAAGAGGGTCATATATTTTTTTAGAGTATACTGTATAGTGAGACGGACTAAACGGTAATAAATAATGATTTGGTGCAAAGGAACGTTTCAGTAAATCTAATAAAATACGTATCCGCAGAGACTGCACCGCACCTACCTCGTTACCACATCTAGACAATTTATTAGGATTTACGAGGTACCCCTGAGTTTGGATGATCGTTCTAAATGTTCTATAAACGGACAAAACGCTCCAGCACTTTTCATTCACGGCGAATATGAAATAGGAAATCAATTCCAAAAATGAGCAACGGAATACATTCAATAAATGTCGTAAACGCTCACTTCCTCTCCCTCTTTTAAACGTTTTCCGCTAGTTGCTCGACTTCATGATTTAAAGTTTCATAAGCCACAAACTTGGACCCAAAACGTGACCTTTAATTTTCACCTCCAATTTTCCTTCATATAAAATTAGTCTCTCTTTGTGATCATAAAATCGAAGAAATCTTAGCGTCATCATTGCGCAACACAACATAGCTACTGTAATTTATTTTATTTTTTATCTAAAATATTCTTCAAAACAATTTTGAGTTGAAATTGAAATTATCGGAGACGAACACGGCGTATGCGATTTCCAATTATCGATGTGCGCCGACTGTTCGTACAGTATTGCAACTCCGTATGACGAGAAATATTTCGCTCAGGTTTCATACGAGAACATATGAGTACACCGAACGAGGAAACGTTCGTCCGTGTATGTACTGCACGTGTCGGGCTCTAATCTCCCGTTATTTGAAACTCAAGAAATTTCACTAACGGAATGAGAAAAGTTTCTCCTTCGATTATTTATGATTCAGCACAGAATATCAATTTGATTGAAAGAAAAGAAACATAACTTTTGAAGTTGACAAAACTTTGCGCTTATGTATTCTAGAAGCAGTTATTTTAGTTGTCTCATCATCATCATCATCAGCCTATAATGTTCCCACTGCTGGGACACAGGCCTCCTCTCAGTGAGAGGGAGTGGGCCGTAATCCACCACGCGGGCCCAGTGCGGGTTGGTAGATGTCACATGTCTTCGAATTTTTGGTTCTAGGACATGCCGGTTTCCTCACGATGTTTTCCTTCACCGTTTTGTGACCAGTGGTGATGAAATAATTTACACAAAGTAAAGCGCCTGTCTGGGTTCGAACCTACGACCTACAACTCGTAAGTCGCGGACGTTACCACTTGGCCACCACTGCTTTAGTTGTCTATAAGTGATATAACAGAACAAGTAGGTATAGCTACCCAAAAGTTTGGTGTGCAAGTTTTGCCCAAGTTTGCTGAACAGAATTATGAATAAGTATTCACAAACGCCCCGGGATTCCTCACGTGCGGAAACTCTTATAATAGCGCGTTAAGTGTTGGTTAATATTATGTATATAGTTGTTTTTGGATACTAAAGAATCTTAATATCGCGCACATAATTCTTCTTTTAAAAAGATGCATATTAGAATAAGTTTTAATAAGTTTTTATCTCTATACTCTGACTAAAGAACTCTTCTTCGCACGACATTATTTATTACTTATATCAGGCTGCTGAGCACTTGTTTCCTCTACAGTCGTAAGGCAATATTGATATAATTACCCTTTTTTTCAAACGGATCAATGAAAATCCTGATGGCACACAAGAAAAATCTTGCTTCGACATCTGCTTGATAACAACAGAGGCAAGCATTTTCTTCATCTAAAATCGTTAGAAGCAAGTTGCAAACTCAGCACAACATGTTTTTACGATTCTAGACACCAAGACACTTGTCATCGGTTATTAAAAAAAGTCTGCTGTTTCATACAAAAGTGCAATACCTACACGGTCAAAATGTTTGACACAGCTGATTTTCGAATTCGCGGCAGCCATGTCGACATCGTAAATACCACCAATATTCTCACCTTCGTCCTAAAACACAACATCTTCGTTAGATTCAAGAAGCTACGTTTAGCTATAAGTATTAAAAGGGCTGGTAGTTTAACAAGCTGCACGGCAGTAAGTTTCTCGTCCATCGCGTTAAGAGCATCGGTTACGTTAAGTAATTCAGTCGCCCAGCTGATAGTGTAAGTTACACCAGTAAGTCACTTGGACTGACTTACCGCACTATTTGCGTTTCGAGAGTCCTGATTTCCATAGACTTAAAGAAGATTTTGGTCTCGTAGATATATAAGAGAGTTCTTTTTATTCAAGCTTCGTTTTTGTGAATATGTAAAATACCTAAGATGCAGAAATGATCAAATAGTAAAAGCCGTAACCCTTGTAAAAACGCTACCGATCCCCTTTATGGCAAAACAAACAATAATAAATCAAAATGTATTATATCACAACGGAGAGACACAATATCACGCAATTATGAACATTTCAAATTCGGTGTTTGATCACGAAACGTGTACCTAATGAGTTGTAAAATTGCAACAGTATACCGAACACCAAACACCGGAATCACGATGAAAATCATAGGTATAATATTTACAATCACGCTGTGCCCTGCAAACAGATAAATTGAGTACAAAATAGTCCACAGCAAAGCGGATACAGTTCTCGCATGAAACAAACAGTCGAGGTTTATGTAAATTGGGCTCCTTTGTACTTTGCTGGATTAAAATATAGTGGGAATTAGTTCCGTGTCAGATATCCGACCAGCGGCCAACTCGGCCCACTTGATTTTATTGCGCGCTACTTTATTTGAAGCGTTTCCGCCATTACTTTGAATGAAGAAGGTGCAATTAAACTATATGGTGATGAACATTCCATGATATCGAGCGCTTCATGGGCTGCATGGCTGTTATTAATGGTAGCGCATCGCTGATGGTTGAAATATTATTTTGACTATCGAGAAAAAATACACTTGATTTTTTCTCGTTTACTTAATTTAAGTAGTACCTACTGGAAACTGGAAAAGGAGTTCTTTCGGGCAAATATATGCATACCTTCGTGGAATTTCTTGCCGGCTCTTGTCCATAGGAAACGACCAATTGGAACCGTAGGTACACCTAGCTTCTGACTTTTCATAAGTGCCCATGTAGGTTTATGTGAAATAAAATATTTTGATTTTGATTCTTCCATTTCTGCATATACAGGTTTGTGGAACATGAGCGCCGGTAAAATTATGAAACTTTTAAACCTTGTCCTAATAATTTGATGGTTGCGGTGCAATGACCGCCCTAGAAAATTGTTGCCTACGAGACGATCATCATCATGTATGATGATCGTCTCGTAGGCAACAATTCATGTCAGATATCACATTCAGCTACGTAGGATACTATACAAAATAAAACATTATGGGTAGACTGGCATTATAAGTCTGAATAACTAAACCTAAAGCTAACACGCCTTTGTCTACTGCCTAAGATTTACAGCACCGGCGGTAACAGGTTCAGAATAATTTTCGATCCGAGCGCCTATATCATAAACATGGAAACTTATATTCAACCCCGCTCTTATTTCTCAGTCTAATGATGTTGAATGATGCGACAAACCCTGCATATTCAAGATAGACCAGGCCATCATTTAAAAAAAATGGTTTTCCTTTCATACCCCCTTCGCATAAAGGTTCCCCTTCGTTATTCAAAGAGACTTTTAGTGTTGGTCGCCGTCGAGTCAATGTTATTGAAATTGTGGCGACTGGCTGAATTATCTCCCTACTTCAGTTTCTTTCTATATTGTATTCTTTGGTTCTGGCTTGAAATGGAAACGATTTTTCTTTAATTTATGGGTTATCTTTTTTAAAAACATTATTCCCACATAAATCTGTTTCGATTCCGCACAACTCATCTATGTAATAAGACTAGTAATAATAATAATAACATAACTAGTAATAAGACTGAAGAGTTTGTTTGTATGTTTGAACGCGTTAATCTCTGGAACTTCCAGTTGGATTTCAAACAATATTTTTGTATTGAATAGCTCAATTCTTGGGGAAGGCTAGTGGAGTAGGTTATATATCATCACGCTAGGACTCCTAGGGGCCGAGTAAAAAGAACAAAAGTAAGAAAGAACGCTAAACGAAGACGAAGTAATAGCGCGGGCAGGCGATGCGATGCGATGCGACGAGTGGGTTGGGGTAAAAGAAATTCCACACGGACGAAGTCGCGGGCAGAAGCTAGTTTAAAAATTAAAGCAGGAAGATATTTAAGAAAAGTTTTTTTTTTAATGGATTTTCTCTTGATTCTAGTCCAGGTCAGAGGTGACAGAGACAAAGTCGACGATGGAGTGAGCTTACCCAGAAGAAGCCTGTTCACTCTTATTTTGAAGAGATTCGGGTTGTATGCGCTCGGAAACACAGACGCAGGTAGAGAGTTCCACTCTTTTGCTGTGCGCATTATAAAGGACATTTGAAAACGCTTAGTGCGAATTGGTTGAATAGCAACTAGGCAGGGATGATAACTTGCAGTGCGTCTGGATGTCAGAAGGTAGAAGGAGGCCGGTGGAATGAGGTCGTGGAGTTCTTGAGCACACTCACCGAAGTACAATCTGTAGAAGACCGACAAGCAGGCAACCTTACGGCGATGAGCCAAGCTGTGAAGCTTGGCATCCACCAATTCTACGTCACCAATGAGCCTCTTAGCTCTGCATTCCACCGAGTCAAGCGCGGCAAGTTGGTATTTCAGGTATTCAGTTTGTCAGGTATTCTGTCCATGCGCAAGTGTTGAAGGTTAAATGACTATCAAATCCTTTGTCTGCACTTCCTGTACTGTAAACAGTTGCTACAATATTGCTCAATCACGTCGTAAATAGCTAAACGGGTTTGCATACATTCTATCAGGTACGAGTAGACTGTAGGTACAGTATTAGCATAAATATGTTATAGGTACAGGAACATTCAGAACTTTACTAAATTACGCAGTAGAAGCAACTATCTCATTTACTTCAAGATGATGATCAAGAAATATATTTATTTGACATTATCGCAGAATATCTGTATATTCTATGATAATGTCAAATAAAGATATTCTGTGATAATGTCAAATAAAGATGACTTAAAACAACTTCTTTTTTATAACCGGCGAATTTTTAAGCTAGAATGGTGTGCTGAATGTTTCAGATTGCGCGACTATTTCCGTGCTACCCTGTATTTTAATTTACAGGACATTTCGATCCAGACCAAATCACGTGGTCTTAAGATATTTTAGGTTACACCTTATATCACTTTTCCTTAGTCACGTTATCGTCTTAACCCCTTATCGTCAATAATTAAAAGCTTAAAACTAATTATTTACACAGTTCCGTGGTAGGTAATTATGCTATGCAGCTATCGGGAGCGTCGCTGACGGCTTAAAGCACTGTCCGTTGCATTAATAAAAGCGATTGCAGCTCGAAATCCGCTTAACCACGTTGGTTTAACTGACTATTTTGTGCGAAACCCATCAATTGGTACTTGATGTCAAGTTGAATTTAAAAAACTATACAAATATTCTCTGATTTGATATTGGTTCTGTTTATTTTTTGGATTATTTTTTAATTACTTGTGTACACACATATAATCAGACAAGAAGAAAGGATCAGTCAAATACGTGCATAAGGTATTGCTTATTTCTATTGAGTTAAGTTTTGTTGTCGTTATGCTGTTTGCTGTTATTTCATCGAATAGCGTAATCTAGTTCTTTCTTGGCCTAACAAAAATGAGAGCTTTTTAACAGACTTAAAAAAAGTAGGAGGTTCTTCATTTGGTTGAATATAATATAATTAGATATTTTCTGTTTGTTACCTCAGAACTCCGTTATTTATAAGCCGATTTGCATAAATCTTTCTTATTTGTAAGGATATACTTTCAGATTAGTCTTAAAGAAATTTGATCAAAATCGGTTCAGTAGTTTGGTTTTTAAATCAAAATTACTGGTGAAAATTCAAGTAAACGAAATTGCGTCATTTGCTTTCCTATGACTTTTCAGTGGTGGCTTAGTGGAGTTGTCATGGGATGCATTGTAGTTATAAGTGCTGTACTGTGCTGTGTATCTTTACATAATTAACCGTCTTCAAAAAGGGGGAGGTTTTCAATTCGACTGTATATTTTTGTATGTACATTTATGTTACGCGATGTCTCCGGCAATAGGGTATGCCTCAGGGGTGGTCCCATATAAAGAAGACTGGTCAAAATTGACCCAAAATTTTCAAAACGCCAGGCGCTAAAGAAATGTATCTCAGTTTTGAATTATTATAAGTAAAAAATAACTGCATCTTTTTTTATTTAAATTTCGATGGCTATCATGTAAATATTGATATTTCTTTTTTTAAGGGTACCTATTCAATTTTTTTTCGTTTAAAGTTGCAAATAAATACCTACATAGATCTTTAGATTTAGCTATTGCTATTATTCACTAGAATAAATATGATATTGCTACACATTTTAGATCAGGAAAACAAATACTTATATTTGTTTGTGTGATTATTTTTTATCAGTATTACTGAATCACTACATTTTTAATATTTTGCTTAGCAATATTCAATGACAGCTACGATAATAGAAGATAGAATAGAGGCTGTATTTATCAGTTTCACAAATAATATACAGTTGCCAATTCTATACTTTTTCTAATGAAATAAATACATTTGTAATATTTTTCCTGACAAAATATGTATAGCAATATTACAATGAAAGACACGATTTTGGGTAAGAGTGACTACCAATTATTTAATATACTAAAAATATACTAAAATGTGAGATAACTTTTTTCCGTCGGGCCTGGGAAAGTTTTGTATGGGCCGTACATCGTCTTCTTTTTTTATTAACTTTGCTTGGGTAGTTTTTGAGTTAGCTTCAATAATACGTATTTTTGCCACTTAGTTTATGTTGATGATGTTATAATAACTTCCTGTCACTGATATTTACATAGCAAGTAGTGTTATACGAATTTGTAAGTAATAAATAATAATAAGTTCAACTTAAAAGTGATAAATAACGAAAATGCGTACCCAACGACACCGACTTCCGAAAATATAGTTATTTTCAATTAGTAGTGTATTTTTTTTTAAAAAGCTTTTCAAGGGAGCATTCGCTTTACTTTTGCAGCGTGAATCAGATTGGTGTGGTCATTTTTAAGGTGTGGTGGTACAGACCATCAAACTGAACAACTTTCTCCATAGGACTTCGCTTGGGGCTTCTATTTCGTAATCGCGAAAAAATAATCAGCTGTCAATATATTTGGGTCGAGTAGGCATTGAAGTTTTGAATAAGGTTGGCAGCTGATTATTTTTTGCGATGACGATTTTGGTCCTATGGATAAAGTTGTGCAGTTTAATGGTCTGTACTACACCGATAAATATGACTGCATATTTCTTGTACAGGCTGTATGTGAACATAGGTAGGTAGTTGTGTGTCTTAAAATTAGGAAAACCCATCTCTAATGACGTATCACTCTATCATATTCAATGACTGGATAAATAAATATGATCCAGGCTAAACTCATCAATATCCGTTTCTGTTACGTCTTAGTTGGATATCGAGCAGCTTGTCTTTATGATTGATCTATCTAGTTGTATATATATGTGGATACAAAAGGTATATAATTACGGTATTAACCTTAATAGGTACTTAGTACTAAAGGAAAATATTGAAAAGAACTGAAGATAATTACTATACTAGGCTTATAGATTCAATAAACTATGTGGGCACTTATAGCATAGTAGTTTACCCCCAGGAAATATAAAACGAAAGTAAAAGATGATGATCAAAACCGGCAGTTTCAGAAAAAATGTGTAAGAGTTGCAAAAAGAACAAAGGCTTTCCGAAACTACCAACAAAAGTTCCTAATCCAAGGAAACAGTGGCTTACTTGTATAATAATAATAACATGAGTGCATTCATACGTATAACAATACTTATGAATGAACAATCCATTAGTTTCCGACTGCTGGCAAGCGACAATGTCGGGCTTTTTTCGAAATATATTTTCTCAATACGAGTGTTCTCTTTAAAGATACTTTTTTGTGTTGTCATGATGGTTTATTATTTCATTAATTGAAGTGGTGGCGGTTGCAACCGCTGCTGCCGGCTTGGCTTTTGTCCTCGTAAAAATATAAGACAAAACTTGAAAACCGATTGGATTAATTCTGCGACAGATTTCAATGTGAATTTCCATTTCATTGGATTTATGAGCTGGTATCGACAGTAGTGGGATTTGTATAACAAAGCTTCATTATGTCGCTGAATGTTTTAATTTAACGGAATAGGTATTAGTGTAATGTTTTAGTGAACGTCAAGATCAATATGGTTCCAATATTTTATAAGCGCAATCAAAATTGATTTAGGGTTCAAAAGATAAAACTTTTAAGATTTTTCTAAAAGAAAAACGTTTAGGCGCGTAAAATATTGGTACATTTGATGTTATGAGCGAAGTTCGTGGACGGAGCGAGTATCAAAACGATTTTCCTTATAAAGAAATTTGTTAGTGTTGTTAACATAACGGTGTTAAAATAATTTAAGGAGTCAATAAAGTTTAACAGCCGACGTTATTGACTCTTTCCGAAGTTAATGCGATCCCGGGGCGCCGATCGCAGCTCGCTCCGTAATAATCTCATCGACATTGTCTACGGGTATGGCTATTTTTAATAGGTTCCGCTAAATAACCAACCCACCAAATTATAAAGCGATTTATTTAATTTCAAAAGTAACTTACTTTGCCATTGTTTTAACCAGAGTGGTAACTACAAAATTTTCTTTTAATATTATGATAGAACGGGCTTTGTAGGTCCGTGGCTTACCTACTTTTCCGCCATTTTGTTTTTTTATTAAATGGCGGCCACGAATGAGTTCTATATAAATCGATAGTTGACATCAATGTAAACAGAAAACATGGAAAAAACGCGACAGCCATTTTGAAAAAAAAAAAAACAAAATGGCGCGGCAGTAGGTATGCCAGGCTCCATATAAAAAAATAAAATTTGTTTAATTCAGACTAGGTAGTGTCCATATTTTGTTAGTAACAAATTAGATATCTTAGGACTAAGGTTAGTAGCAATGTAGGTAGGTAGGTATAACTTGGTTGACAATAAAAATTGAATTAAGAACAAATTAAACAAATTATTAAATATTTTTACAAATATTATTGTAAAATATTGTATATTGTTATTTTTATTATTATTTCCACTTGAATGTAATTTGGATAATTTTAATGTTTTAAATATGGATCTCATACATAAAATCTTCAATCCCGTTTACAAATCATGAAACTGCTGAAAATAGCGGATATGAATATTAAGGAAGTGAATACCTGGCGTGATACCAAAACACTAGTGGTACTTCAAAGAGGTAATGTCTGGCCAGCAATAATGGAATCGATCTGTAACAAAATCATCAATGTTACTTAAGGTTTTTCTTCAAATGTCGAACTAAACCCATCGCCCATTGTGTCACCCTTTGTAAAATTTCTACATTTAAGTCTGTAAATAATTTGGTGTAGGTACATAATAAAGAGTATTATATTCTATTCCAACACAGATCTTAACTAAATCAATACCAAATCCATACTCATAGTGTCCACAATGTTTCAAAGAGCTCGGGGCCTCAAAAGGCCACTTCTTCTACATAGGTACCTAACGCTTTGGAATGGGCAACAAGCTTCATATTTTCTGACTGACCGACTTCTTGACATTTCAAAACAGCCTGTAAATGGTTTAAGTGAAATAAATACTTTGAGTTTGAGTTTTGGTAGAATCATAAAAGGATAACACTAAGAATCATAATACAGCGAAGACAGTCCGTGTGCTTCTTTTTTTTTCGTTGCACTATACGTAGATATAATCAAATAAAAGAGATTGAGATTGGATTGATTGGTATTTTAGCACAAATAAAAAAGTAACTGAAAATCCTTCACCAATGGGATTTGATACGATTAACTTAACAGTTAACTGTCAATTATGATTCATAATGTTATCCTTTTATGATTCTGCCAAAGTAGCCTTTTATTCCAGTCTCCACAGAATGTGTCGTCTAAATGGAGCGGCAGTAATTTTAGTCATGAGGTCAAAACAAATAGTATCCTAGAGTCTCAATAAATAGCGCATTTAAATCAAGGTACTGGAGACTGGCCAAGTGAACGGACCGACGGACGCGGACCTCCTTCGTTATGTTTTCTGCATTTGTCCACTTTACTCGCTTTCACGAACAAACAAGCTCACTTTGTGATCGGAATGCTAACGTTTTAAATTCAATCAATTCTGGAATTCGTATCACTTCTAAGGTTTATTGGGAAATCACTAAATTGGGTTTTCACAGTAAGTATTTTTTTGGTCTGACAGTGAGGATTTTTGTATACTTAGGTACCTACTTACATACTTTTACCCGTTTTAGTTATTGTGTACATACTTAATTTAGATGTAAAATAATGTTACGTAAACAAAAGTCTGAAAACTAGTCTTACCAAGAGGTGTCGTATTACCAAGTAACTGAGTTGTTCAGGTCAGATACGCAGTCACTTAAAAAAATACAGCATAGTTGGGAAAAGGCTAAGCAGATGATAATAATGTTAGGTATGTAAACAGTGAAAACAACTAACATTCCATTTCTTTTCCTCAGAGTAAGTAATTGTTAAGTTAAAAGTAACTACAAGGCCAACTTGAAATTGTAATTAAAGTAAGAGACTAATAGTTCACCTTTGGAAACTTAAATTAATTAATTCTTGTACTTGCGTTTTTTATGTTTACTTTGTACTAAAACACACTAATTTGAAAATGTAGGCAAAAGAAAGTAAGTAATTACTTCGGCACTCAAGTGCTGAATTCATTTTGAACCGAAAGGACTTGCAAATAGAGTCCACATATAAAATAGATGACGGTATTCAGTAAAACATTTTTCAGACGGAAATGGAGGAATATGTGCTTTATGAAGGCGGAATGCCAAAGTTGAACTTACAATACCTTTACAAAAAACCTTTTACAATAAGTCAGTAACAACCAAAACCAAGAAGTTATTTATAATTCGATTTTCAAGTTCGTTCGGAAATTCTGTGGTTTTCGTTCGCGGTCACTCTCGTCAGCCGGTCGAAAAGTAAAGTAAAGTAGTGGCCAAAGTTCCATTTTATCTGTATTTTTTTTAAAAGCTCCCTTAACAGTTTCTTCTTATCCAACGTACGGAATTTAGGCATATTATATGCTAATGCATAAAGGCCAAAAACCTTTTCAAAGATCAGTGCTGTTCATTTTTAGGATCCTGTACCTCATACGGAACATTATAAGATCACTCCATTGTACGTCTGTTCTTCAGTAAAGACCCTTTTTCTCAGGAACGCGTGGAGTTATCAAGATGAAATTAATATCAAATACTCAGGGCTGCAATCCCTTGAAGCAGTGAAAAAATGAAACTTGTCAACGCAATCAAAAGATACGGGCGTTGTTCCGAAATCAAAATCATGAAATTTGGCAAGAAGCAATGTCATGGCTACATGACATTGCTTCTTGCCAAATTTCATGATTATACGGTTTTCGGATTTTTTCCTTTACCTGTGCTAACAAGTAAAGGAAAAAATCCGATAACCGTAAATTTGTAGTTTAATTACAAAAAATAATTTTCTTTGTCATTACAAATTTATTTGCAGTTGTTAAACTAACCGCGACCTATGTCGATGGGGACAATAGTTTACGCACTGCAAAGTTAAGTTTGTCCCTCAATCCAGTTAATCTTTTCGTTAGGGCAATATGCAGTGCTTTCATAGTTTATGAACATCAATAATGTTACCTAATTATTTTGCATGTAGCTGTACCATTACCTCACTGCTTACACTGTTATACGTACTTTTTATTATATAAGTACAAAGATTTGTCTCTAAATCAATGCATTAGTAGGTAGATGAACATTTTCGTCGTTTTGGGGGAAATTTAGAACATAGTCTGAAAAACCGGGAAAAATGTTCGAGACACGATTCCCGTGATAAACTATTTACATACCTACAAAGGACGATGGGACTTAACGTCCCCAAAATGGGAATTTAGTCAACAGACTTGAGACTTAAGTATCTCATTTAAAAGCTTACTGATAGTGCAAAATATGTATGATTATTAAAAAATTGGTGAAAATCGTATTGGTTTTTACTTAAGGTAGGTACTTCATATTGCTTCATATTTTCCATGGAATAACATATTCACGTTTGTATACCCTGTAGGTGTAGGTAGAAATTATGTACCTATCTAAGATCTATAATATATAACTTAGTCAACAGAAATTGAGTCATATGTCATTTAAAAGGTCTTGGATCATTCTTTACTATGGCGATAACCGTCAAAAGTTTGAAAAGAAAAGAAGTACAAACACAAATGTAGTAGGTACAAAATATATTTGATCATAAAAAATAAGTAAAAATCGTATGTAGGTAAAATGAATAGAATAAATTACATCGCGAAATATAACATAAATTGCGAAATGTGAATGTTCCACACACTTCTACCTACTCCTTCGTGGAATATAGGCGTGATGTTTTGTTGTTTTGTATTCCTTATTATATCAGTTGGCAATAAGTATTAATTTACCGATTAATAATGATTTCCAATTAAGATAATAAAAGAGATCTCTATCTCTTTTATTGTGACAAAAAAAAAGAAAACAGGTTCATCCATATTTTCGTTAGATAAATGAAACTGAAAGATGATTTTTTTTCAAGAAACCCCATATATTTAGGACGTTTTGTAGCCCGTAGCAAAAAATATAAGACAAAAATAAAGTCTGATGGTTCAAAAAAAAACGGGGACGGGGTCTATAGTACTTTGGCCATCGTCCTTTGTACGGAAACCTCGGTGCGCGAGTCCGTTTCGCACTTGACCGGTTTTTTTAATAACACAAAACGTCTTCTTCGGCAAAAGTGTTTTCACGTTTTTTTTAAATAGCGAGAGTTGGCAGACATTTATTGGCAATGCGTACATAAATGACGGTTAGTTATGGGGCTGTTGTCCTACATGGCTCAATGGCTCATGGCTGTTTAGATCCCCGACTTCTGACGCAATCGCATGGTGCCTCCCCGTCTGGCTTCGTTTTATGAAGGCCTAAGACCCGTATCTATAAGTAGGAACAAAATTAGTGTTAGGGGAATTACTATAATAAAACTGTGGATAGAAGAAACAATTTATAGCGCTTGTATTTCTCAATCTTAGTTGAGCCCTGATTGTGGTTATTTTCTTTGGATTAGGTACTAACTTTGTCCTTATTTTTTATGTCGGGCTTCTATTGTTTGTCGATCTAAAAAAACATATTATCCTACCAAAGAAAAATTTCTCTAAAAACGACTTTTAAACTATCCCTTTTTCACAAATCTTGTAGATACGACTACAAATCTCAGCGAAATAGAATGGAAACACTCTTGTGTATTTTTATGCCTTTCTATGACACATTAGAAACTACCCATTTATCTGTCTTGAAACTAAATTCACCCCTTGAAGCCCCTCTTCCAAACTGTCATATATCAATGACTAAAAAGATTGCATTACACGTCATTGTGGGGAAGCTCGCATTTTTTCGCACTAAATCCAAACAACACAGAACACGCAGTTAGTGTCCGTGACGAGCGTGAATGAATGGCGTCACATTTTTCTTGCTAACTCCGCGTCGCCTCCGCAATAAAACATTCATGAATTCAGAATGTTACTACTCAGTACCCATTGCGTGGATGGGGCGTTGATTCCTCCCAAATTTGCAAAGGAACAGTATCGTAGAGCGCCGATTTGTATCCAAACGCTTATTTCCATCCCTTTGTATCAACATACGTTTCTTCTCCGTCGTATTATCTCCTCAAGATTATATGATTCCATTATGATAATTCTGTCACCGACACAGTAAAGTAATCCTAAATTAAATATCTGCCCTAGAAAAACAAAATAGCGCGGTCATGGCACTCCTAGATAATGAACATGAATTATTGATAACACGAGCGCTATGTCGTGCGTATCCAAACAATTCATGAATCCAAACTGCTCGCAATAAGACGAGTAAAGAATAAAGCCAATTGTAGAGCGAGCCAATAAAAGAAATAAGTTCAAAAATGGATGCATAGCTGTGTGATTCCAACATCTATGGCAGGATTGCTCCGCCGCCGGCGGAAGTGCGGCGAACTATGTGAGGCGCGGGGACGGAATGCGGACAATTTCACAAAAGCCCACCGAGTGAGAGGTCCGCCGTGATAACCGTGAAAGCTAATAAATTTGTATGCGGGGGAGGTGACGAAACAAAAACGCTTATTATATTTATAGCGCTGCATATTTTACGAGAACCAGACATTATTTTAAGTTTTATTTTTGGGAATTGACTTCTTTTTCAGTATGGGCTGGCTACTTCTGATAATGGAACAATGAATCTAAGGCCCGTATTACACAACCTCATTGAAGGCTCCAGCATTACTTAAAACTTGTTTAAAGCCATTTGATTGGATACGTCCCTTATTGCCTTAAATAAATGAATAATCATTTTTTTTTTATATTTTGGAACAAGAAATCCATAATGTTAGTTAATGCCGAGTGTACAATGATTAAATGACTAGCTTAGAAATGTCTAACATATAAAAGGTTTGGGGAGCGTCTTACGATTCCAAAGAAGATTAGTGATCTAAAACAATCGGATAAAGATATATTTTGTTTATCTCTACACAAGTTCGAGGACCAAAAAAATGCGCTCCAAGTTGTTATCTAAGCGTTTTCAGCGCAAACATGTTTAGACGTCAGATTTATGTTTTCTGATCCATCTGCCGTGCCGTCTCGCATAATATTGCGGACGGACTTGGAAAATAATAAAGGCGGGAGATAAGGTTTTCGTCTGTTCCAAGGGAAACGGTGGAATTGAGTTGGGACAATTTTATTTTTCATTTTCCTTAAGCCAAAGAATATGAATGAATTATTTGTGCTTGACTGATGTTAAGTTCATGCAGTGCCATTTATTTTAAATTCAATATTCTTATCTTGCAGGTAAGTTTCTAAGTTATTATTTTATAAAGAATTTATTTTTTTAGAATGTTTTAAATCGTTTTTGACACACACAGTTAATGTTACAAACTAGTATTCGGATATATAAAGAGTTACACGCTGTGCCTCCGTAGGTAGGTATGTACCTATAATTAAAAATAGTTTATTATGTTTCTTCTCTCAGTCTTTTCGGTAAATAGTTCACCTAATGACGGCGCGGGCTCAGACTGTGGAATCCAAGTAAACTTGAGTGTGAAAATAAACACATAATAGCATATTAAGTGTTTGAGGTCCTGCACTAATTAGATGTATTAAGTAAGTGTAGACACTTGAGAAAACTTCGAAAGCATATTAGTGGTCCAATAGATATTAATATATTTTTATCACACCTGCTCTGAAAATATGTACATACTAATTATACCAATTAGAGGGAAGAAACGCCTTTATCCCGCCCTTCAAATCCTTTCATCCCAAGGTATGGAAGTTTGTATGAAAATCCTTCCGACCCAAGGGTGGGAAGTATGTATGAAATTCCATTACATACCCGGTTTTTCTTTTTTTTTAATTTGTCAGCAGTCATACTGCCAAGAGACTTTAACTGTCTACTAATTAAATTTCAAGTAAATTGTTACTGGCCACATACAGTTTTTTTTTACCAGTTACCAACCTCCTTGGTGCATACCAGCTTCATCATCGCTTCAGCCTCAGCCGAGTACAAGCGCGACACTAATGCCCTTACCAGTGGTTCCTCGTAGCTCATCACCGCAGCCTTCTTCAAGCCTTCAACTAACTCAAGATGTAAACATGTCTCAAAATATCAAAATACCCGGACAAAATGTAACATCTTATAATAGCTGCACTTTTAATAATTGTACTTTTAACTAAATATAAACATTTCTATGCATTTATGTCCATAATTTTCCTCGTAGGTGTAATAAAAAGCACTATACATTCCTCAGGATAAAGTACAGTTCCATAAGTCATAAGTCATTTATTCATTTGTTAACATAGGTAGGTACAAATTACAGATGTTATGAAAAACAAAATATACAAGTTCCATACCTCCAATGGTTTGCGCCCCTCGCAAGCTCGTGGCGCAAATGCCATAATCTCGGTATGGAACTGTCACTTTCTTCCCTCTGAAGTAATGTACTATTATAATGATGGTTGATGGAATCCAGTTTTAAATAGTCTCGAAAATAAATAGCAAGACTATGTAATGTGTTTTCATTTTAAATTGAAGAATTGAGAATTGAATTGGATAGATATAATTATACGAATCATGCAACAGAAACTCAATCAGAATATATTTTTACTCACATGATTCCTTTTTTTTATTCGATACCTATACTGACATAAAGTTGACTGTCATTCATTTCAAAGCCACGTGACAGGGGGTAGTCGTGCTCTCTTTATGCTTGTTTCCGACTTCCACGTTCATAAAATTCGTTTCACATTTCGAAATCCGAAAATGATAAAAAAAAATAATTCATGCAGTGACGCTCTAACGGCTTACTCGAGCGTTAGATAGGTTTTTAACACATCAATGCTGTGCTAACATAAAGCAAAAAGTCATATATTTTCACTACAATACAATGTATAAAATATTGTTTATATTCCAACAAAATTGCGATGGGGATTAAAACCAAACATCGATAATAAAACAAGATGTAGGCAGAGCGAAATAATAAAAATAGGGTTTTAGCGTAGCAAGTTTCTTCGGGCAGCCGAGCGGCGAGAGGAACCAATTTCTGAGCCGATGCGGAGCGTTTTGTTGGAAATAGCTTTCCTTCAATCTGCATTTCTTGCTGATTTACCAACTTTCATGGAGAACGGAACTTTCCGCGAGATACCTAGGAGAAAGTTCGGCGCAGTCGACACATTAAATTAATATTAAACGCGTCTGCCTACATCAAAACATGTCCAACTCTGTGTGTATATTTAAATATTCCCAAATTAGAGACTGCAATTTCAGTTTTGTGTTTGAAATGTTTGAATATAGCGATTCTTTATGCAGCTACTGCTTGGAAATAAACTTCTACAATCTTACTTGAATATTCTATCCTTCACAACATTGTAATGTACTACCAGTAACAAGCAATTTTCACGATTGCTATATAGATGAGACCAGGGCTTGAAATACAGTATACCTGTACTAGACGTAGTACCTGTACTTTTGGTATTTCTAATCACTATTGGTATTGTACCGGTACCAAATACATATTTCCATAAGTTAGAGTGAAAAAACGGATATAGTAAGTAAAAAGGATAGCTAACAGGAAATGCGGTCGGAGAGACTTTTTGAAAAAGCCTAAGTAAAAAGTCATAATTCGAGGTTTAGCTCTCGCATATTTTCTCCTCTGGAAGAATTTGAAAGATATTTCATAAACAGAATAAGAAGGATATATTCCTACTGTGTCCCTATGTTTTCCTTTTTGATCATACATTATTTTTATAAGCACTAGAACCTTCAAAAAATGACAATCTAAGCCGCTGTCAACAGAGGCCTAGTGTACAAATTTGACAACTATTAATGAAAAAAGAAAAATAAATATTGATGGCTTTCCCCTCAATACACTCGGGACTGATACCGTCATTAGGGTCTGGGGTGCAGGGGTCTTAGGGCGCACTGCCTGTCCATAACTTACAGCAGTAAACCTCAGCCTTCCCCTACGGAAGCTAATAGTCTCACTATATTATTAAAATTGTCTTTAGTAAGTGAGACTTCTTCTGTTTCGGTAGTTTTTCGCAATATTTAACTTTTCTCAGCTTTTATTTTTTTCCTAGCTTCCTATTTTTATCTAGTCCTATAGGAAAACATGATACTAACAAATATACCTATGTATAATTTTTCTCCCTTTGTCTCTGGGTAAGTGCGGACAATATAATCGCCGACAAGCCAAAACTAGTAGGCCCACCAAAACAAATAACCAATAACCGATACATGGGGAAGAATAATAAAGAAAAGGAGAAAATATAGGACGTGAAGATTAACAAAGTTCTAAATAACTAAGTTTGCTTATGGGACGTCATAATAAACGGGTACGGACACGTCCAAGCCGCGCCGTACACTCGTAAAGTCCCCAGTTCGATTACATACACGAGCGGGTCGCAGTGAATTAACTACAAACGGACCCGGGATCACGTGACCAGAATATTTTCAAAAAATCCTTTGCCCACTCTCCTCTGTCAGTAGGAAAGCTTGATGAATAAATATTTATATAGGTGCCTATACCTAAAAATACTCAGCAAATTCTGTCCGTAGCCGTATAAATTGAAAAATATATGCACGAATTGGTCAATTATTTTGATGTGCGGTGTTAATGATAGCCGCATAATTATTTAAACTATCAAACAATTTAAAGCTTAATTGCTAAATGGCGTAGAATAAATATTTTGTTGCATTTGAATTGTTGCAATATTCCACTGATTATAAATTTGAGGTTCACCTCTAATAAGGCCGTAATAGTACCTACTAAGAATCCTGAAGTGTATGTAATTGGAACCACTTGGTAGTATAAACTGCAGTAAATTTCTCATATGACGAACATTTCTGGGAAATCATTATAACCCTGCGAACTAACATAAGTTATTCAATCTAATTACTTAGTTACTCCTACTTACATAGTTTTCAAGTCACCTCAATTTAAGAACCCCTGAAAGTTCGACGAGTAATTTAAACTACCTATGAATCCTATTATAAGTAGGTATATCTTGGATTAAAAGCATCAATTTTAATATGGAAGTAATTGTATAACCACTTCCCATGGTAAATCAGCTAATGGAGTGAACGTGACACGAATCCGTCGTGAGCCCACAGAAAAACCTGATAAGTATGAAAATTAAGTTTTTGCGGACGAAATTATTTTTAGTTGGTGATCAACAGGTATCAATCTTAACTTCTCTTTATCGGCAGTTTCTTTAAATTGTCGTAATGAGAACAAGCTTACCTTTTCAGAATCTTCGCGGTTTAAATTCTCAGCAAAAATACTTTAACTCCATTAACTGTTTTAATATGTTTCACAATTGCGCGATTTTTTTTTTGTAGCAGATAAACAAACCAGTCCATTCTTTATGGTCTAACTAGCTACGCCCCACGGTTTCACCCGCATAAGTTTTAATCACGAGGTAATATAGGGATAAAATATATTCTATGTCCTTTCCCGGGACTCAAACTCTCTCTATACTAAATTTCTTCTAAATCGGTTCAGCGGTTTAGGGGTGAAGAGGTAGGTAACAGACAGAGAGACAGACACACTTTCGCATTTATAATATTAAGTATGTATGATTACCCCCTACATACAAACTTACAAATAAACAAACAAATTTTACCTGTGCATGATAATAGTATGTGTGTACATTTATAAAAATGGAATCATCGATACGCCGAAGAAGAAGAAGCAAACAAAAAAGGAGAAACGGAACCCTTATAAGATCACTTCATTGTCGGTCTGTCCGTCAGTCAAGACCCCTTTTCTCAGGAACGCGTAAAGTTATCAAGTTGAAATTAATATCAAATACTCAGGGTTGCAATCCCTTGAAGCAGTAAAAAAATAAAACTTCTAAGTCAACGCAATCAAAAGATACGGGCGTTTATGTTCCGAAATCAAAACCTATATGGTACTTCCCGTTGATCTAGAATCATCAAAATTGGCAAGAAGCAATGTCACGTAGCACAAGTAAAGGAAAAAATCCGAAAACCGTAAATTTGTAGTTACATTACAAAAAAATAATTAAAATAACTTACATGCCTACAAATTTACACGGAGCCCTCGGTTCGCGAGTCCGACTCGCACTTGACCGGTTTTTTTTTTAATTTGGAATTACGTAAACGAACATGTGCTATTTCCTAGAAATACAGAATTTTGTTTAAAACGACATACGTACCTGGCGATAAATATTGTACATCGACCTTTGGAAAGAGTAGGGATGCCCAAAAAAGACTGTTGTATCGATATATCGCATCGTAACCGTATCGAATGCACTTGTATCGATACGCGATATTATCGTATCCCTTTGTATCGATATATCGCATCGTAACCGTATCGCTTTGGTATATCGATTGGGTAGGTTATTTCGTAGGTAAATATTATTATAAACCTAAATATATCTTAAACATTAAAGAAAGATATACCTTTTTTTAATTTTTACAATATATTGTAAGTTATAAAAGAAAAGTATTTATAGTATGTATGAAAGGTTAGTGTAGTACATAAATAACTCTAAGTAATCCCGACCTCTGCTTATTACGAATAACAATATTATGTCTAAAGGTAGGTAGGTTAAACAAAAAGAAATACATTTTGATCAGTCATAGTTTGATACGATACGTTAATGCGATTTTTTTTTTGGAATACGATATATCGAGGCGCATCGTATGGCCAAAATATCGTATTAAATATCGATATATCGTATAGCACTGTATCGATATTTCGATATATCGCATCGTATTGGGCATCCCTAGGAAAGAGACAATCGACTAATTTCGGCTTCGTAGAGCGTTATCTCTGTCGCACGAAATACAAACAGTCCGGTATCTATTAGGAGCTGTGAAAACAATTATGATTTGCTTCTTTTGATAATTATTTTTATTCTTTGTATAAAATGAAAAAAAAGGTAAAGGTCGATGTGCAATATTTATCGCCGGGTGAATGAAATGCACTTACAGTGCATTTCATTCCTGGTGGAAGTGTCTGAACTGCTATGATTTGGTTATACTTTGTGCCGCATTGCAAATCCCTTGACAACGAATCGTGTTTCCCTTGAAGCTGGCTTGATCGTGAGATCAAAGGGCAAACCTGTAAAAATACCTACAGTTCTTTTACTGAACGTCTATTTTTCAGCGGTTATAGTTTCGAGAATAAGTTTCGTAATATGTTCTTTATTTATGACTAGCTGCGGCCCCACGGTTTCACCCGCATAAGCCTCCATCCCGTGGGAATATCGGGATATAAAGTATTCCTAATCTAGGTCATGGTCTACTTATTTCATCCAACTCCGTTCAGCAGTTTTAGCGTGAAAGCGTAACAAACAAACGTACAAAAATCTAAATTTGATTTTTGTGTTTGTGAGAGAAAATATTTTTAATCTATTCTCTTTATACTTTTTATACTTTACATCTGCTGAAAAGGTGACCCGGCAAGTTGTTGATAGTACCTTACCTAAATCAAACTTATCGAAACGACAACAGCGCAAAATTTGTATAATTAGTAGTAACAAAACTAATAAAATAATACCTATAGCACAGACTACATTTCCGAATCATAACATATGTCATTTCATCTATACAAATTGTGGAGTTCTTCAGTTGATCAATAATCTGGAACAAAAATTGACAAACTATACAATGAATGACTACTGTTTGATTTTGATAGGCGAAGAGGACTTTAGGAAAACAGACAATTATACTCAGCTTCGTCCTCGAGATTAGCATAAACACAATGTAGTAACACGTACGGTGTTGCCTTTGCGCACTGAAAGTAAAAAGCCCTATACCCAAAACTAAAAAAAAAAGCGTTTATTTTGAACATATTTAGGTGAGGGTAGACGATAACGCCTTTGCTCGATACCCCCTTCTATTGCTCATTCACAGTTCAGTGCTCTGCCGGAGCGCACATAATTTTTAAAATAATTATTATATAGTGTTGTTAAAGTGTAAAAAGTGTCATGGGGAAAAGAAAAATTAAACATGATTACGACTATATTACAAAAAAATTAAAGAAATGGGAGAAGAAACTTCAACGTGAGACATTAAGATCGACGTCGAATATCAGAGGTTAGTCAAGTGTCATTACTCATATTATTACGTAAATTCGTTATAATAATAACGTGCATAATCACACCAACGTTTTAACGTTGTCATAAGTCGTTGCGGTTAACTTTTGGGGTTAACACTTCGGACTCATATCGAAAACGTTATTTAAGTAACTTCTTTTGTTTTATATCACGTCTAAGGCTAATATTGCGATCAGTTTTAAGAACTGTTACCTTGTTAGTATACGTGAAACTATACGGATGATGCGGGCAGTCTTTGGGATTGTCACTTCACCGTCGATACTAAGCCGCACGCGGTACATATCTATGTATATAGATACATCGGCCCACCTGCGTGCGCTTATCTTATTGTTTTAAATTAATATCCATTAGTCCGGTTCATTTGAATAAAAATGAAGACTGATCTTCTTAAATAACATAAGAAAACCTGCACATTACAGAGGATACACCCTCTCCTCGATGTCGATACTACGACGAAGAACCCGTTGAGGAAGTCCTGGAATCGGAACCAGAATATAATGATGAGCCATACATGAGCGCAGGGGATCCAATTCCTTCCATCAGTGCCTTGGAACCAGTTCCATCAACTAGCGCCGCAGAACCAATTCCATCCACAAGTACATCACAGCCACAGGTCCCTTCCTTGGAGACTGAAGTCCTTATTGCAACTGACACACCTCCAAGCATCGAGCTGGACTCGAAAATTTTAGAAATATTTGGAGAGGATCCGTCGGTGGAAAAGATCTACGGCAAAGAAATTCAGACTGACTTAGCTATTCGGCTACAGCATGTGGCTACTAAAGGCTTGTCCAGCGAACTTCGTAAGGAGTTGTTAGAAAAATACTTACCTCCTAGTAATTGCAAGATAATTGACTCGCCGGAACTTAATTTAGAAATAAAAGCAGCCATATCAGAAGTTGTCTTAAAGAGAGATAAGGGTATTGAGTTGAAACAAAAACAGTTAGGTTGTGCCATTTCATGCTTAAGTAATGCTATTACTCTTATGATTGCTAAAGAGGACAAGGATACTGAATTAATACAAATGATGATGGATACCGTACGCCTTCTTTGTGACAACCAACACTCTGACTCAACACTCCGCCGGAACTTTATTTTACACAATTTAAAAAAGGAGATGAAAGAACAATTACAAAAAACAATAATTGACAAACACCTTTTCGGATCAGATTTAGCTGAAACATTAAAAATTGCAAAGACAATTACAAAAACAGGAGCAGAATTAAAATCAACCATATCTCGGCCACCTATCAACAAAACGAAGACAGCGCCGCCGCCTCCGCCTCAATCGACGTTCCAACAACGGAACAATTTAAACTGGCGGGCTCCTCCCCCGAGTCGCAGGCAAACGGGGACTCAGAGGACGAGGGAGCCTGCACAGAGAAATCAGCCCGCGAGCACCTCGCGCGGGTCATATCGAGGTCGGCAGCAGACAACGCCTGCAGCACGGGCGAGCTACCGAAGTCGACGCTAGATGTTACCGGGGTAAGCAATTATGCTGGTAGACTGGCACTATTTTATGACACCTGGTCGGAACTAACTTCTGATCCGACTGTTCTATCATGGATTTCTGGATATAAAATACCGTTTTCAGCTCGTGTTATACAGTATACTATCCCCAGTAAAAGAATCCACTCAACATCAGAAAATCAAAATTTCAAAAAATGTATTGAGGAATTGATATGCACTGGTGCTATCTCTCATTGCAAACCTTGCGAAGGGCAGTTTCTATCAAGTATATTCTTGATACCTAAGACGAACGGTAAACATAGATTCATACTTAACTTAAAAAATCTTAATCAATTTATAGAAACACAACATTTTAAGCTCGAAGATTTACGCACAGCAATTAAACTTGTGTCGGAAAATAATTTTATGGGAACGGTAGATTTAAAGGACGCATATTTTTTAGTAAAAATTCACGACGATTATAAAAAATACCTTAGATTCGAATTTGACAATGTTTTGTATGAATTTAATGTGTTACCGTTCGGCCTAAACACGGCACCTTTTGTATTCACAAAGATAATGAAACCGGTTGTCGGGCTGCTCCGATCCTGCGGTTATGTGTCTAGTATATATTTGGATGATTTATTGCTAATTGGTAATTCTTACGATGATTGTTTAGAAAACATGGCGATAACTCTACAACTATTGACAGTTTTAGGGTTCATTATAAATAAAGATAAATGTAACCTATCGCCTACGACATCATGTAAATACCTTGGTTACATAATTGATACTAAAAAATTTCAAATCAGCTTACCTATAGAAAAATCTAATAAAATAAAAAATAAATTACTTACCTTTCGAAAAATGTCACGTTGTAAAATAAGAGATTTTGCAAGTCTAGTGGGTTTATTATGTTCTGCATGCCCTGCCGTCGAATACGGATGGCTATACACAAAAGAATTTGAAAGAACCAAATTTTTAAACTTAAGAAATGACCCTTTTAACTATGATAAGTATATGAACATACCGTCATACTTATTGTCAGATATTGATTGGTGGCTTAACGCATTAGATAACCCCATTAGTAAAATTAAATATGATGAATACTGCTTAGAAATTTTTAGTGATGCTTCAACTACGGGGTGGGGTGCGGCGTGTGGAAAAGAGACAGCAAGTGGGGCATGGACAATTGAAGAACGATCACATCATATCAATTATTTAGAAATCGTTGCTGCCTTTTTTGGTTTAAAAGTTTTTGCTGTAACAATGAAAAGTTGTCAAATACTACTTCGTATTGACAACACCACAGCCATATCCTATATAAATCGGATGGGAGGCATACAATATCCACATCTAACACGCATAACTAAAGATCTATGGGAATGGTGTCAGTCTAGGAATATTATTGTGTATGCATCATACATACGTTCGGCAGATAATATAATAGCCGACGCGGAATCACGTAGAATTCATCCAGATGTTGAGTGGGAATTGAGCGACTCAGTTTTTTACAATATAACAAACAAGTTTGGTTTTCCTGATGTAGACATTTTTGCAAGTCGTGTTAACAAAAAATGTCGTAACTATATATCCTGGTTCAGAGATCCTGACGCTATGGCCATAAATGCATTTACCCTATCATGGTCACAAATATACTTTTACGCATTCCCTCCTTTTTCAATGGTCTTAAAAACGCTACGAAAAATAGTTAAAGACAAAGCTACTGGCATTGTAGTGGTCCCTTTATGGCCCACCCAACCTTGGTACCCTCTATTCAGGAAACTTCTTGTATCATCTGTTTTGTATTTTGATCCAAATAATCAAACAATCTTATCACCTTCCAGCAACAACAATGCACACCCTCGGTTTACCCTGGCTGCCGGTCTCTTGTCCGGGACTCGTTGCTGAGAAGAAATGTTCCATCACCTGCAATTGGCATAATGTTGGCTTCCCTCTCCGGTACATCGATAAAACAATACGATACCTGTCTCAAGAAATGGTATAATTTTTGTTTATCTAAGAATATCGACATTTTCGGGGCATCAATCAATGATGCGATTCTATTTCTGACAACATTGTTTGATTCTGGTGCTCAATATGGGACTTTAAACAGTTGTCGATCGGCTTTGGCCTTAATTCTAATTGAAAAAGTTAGCGATAGTGAAGTTGTAAGACGCTTCTTTAAAGGTATCTTCAGACTTCGACCACCCTTACCCAAGTATAACACAACTTGGGATACGTCTAAAGTCCTTAACATCTTGTCCTCTTGGTATCCTAACGATAAGTTGGGTTTGGATAAACTTTCACGTAAATTAGTCACTTTATTGTCATTGGTTACTGCACACCGCATGCAAACTTTAACAAAGATTTATACAAATAACATTCAAATTCATGCTGATAAGATCACAATTAAGATACCTGATATTATAAAAACATCAAAGATAGGAACCGTGCAACCAAATCTTATTTTACCATTTTTTCGCGAAAAACCTGAAATCTGTCCAGTGGTGACCCTTTTAGCTTATCTAGATTTGACTAGTTCACTTCGTGGTAATGTAAATAGCCTATTTATCGGTGTAAGAAAACCGCATAGATTAGTTTCGGCACAAACATTGAGTCGGTGGGTTAAGACTACACTCGGAGAGTGTGGTATAGATATATCTATTTTTACAGCTCACAGCACCCGACATGCTGCCACATCTAAAGCCCACAAATTAGGAATTAACTTAGAAACAATTAGAAAAACCGCGGGATGGAGCGGTTCGTCTCAGGTTTTTATGAAATTCTATAATAGAAATGTACAAATTACAGAAGAAGATGATTTATTTGCAAGATCAATATTAAACAATTAAGTAATTAAATATTATTAAGTTTCATGATAATTAGAGTACTTATTTATGTTATTGAGATCACTTTAGCCGAAAGACGTCCACGGCTGGACATAGGCTTTTATGTTAGTCAAGTTCATTTTAACTATTATTAAAATTCTATTATAAGCAGAATTATTAATTTGATGAATCACTGTCCTTAACAAATGTAATGTGTGTTTATTTTAAATAATCATCATTTTGTGATTTAAACTCATAGCTACCTACCTAATGATTAAATTTGATTGCCTTGTTGCACAAAAGTGTTTCATTGATATTTCAGTAGCTCTCAAATTCTACATTGTGTTTATGCTAATCTCGAGGACGAAGCTGAGTATAATTTATGATTAAACGAACTTACCTGTACGTGAAGTTCGATCATAATTATACGATGGCTTCGTCCGAAGAGATTAGCAACCCACCCTCCCTTATTTATTTATTCTCCAAAAAGAAATATCCCTTGACATTCCCTGAAATATCAAAAACAGAAATTGAGGATCTAGGCTCTGAACTAAATGAGCAATAGAAGGGGGTATCGAGCAAAGGCGTTATCGTCTACCCTCACCTAAATATGTTCAAAATAAACGCTTTTTTTTTTAGTTTTGGGTATAGGGCTTTTTACTTTCAGTGCGCAAAGGCAACACCGTACGTGTTACTACATTGTGTTTATGCTAATCTCTTCGGACGAAGCCATCGTATAATTATGATCGAACTTCACGTACAGGTAAGTTCGTTTAATCATAAATTATTTTGAATTAATTAATAGTATGAGGAACATATTAATGTCAATACAACATACGAACATTTTACTTTGTTTACCAACCTATAAATTTGATGGATTTTGTTCTATGTTCAATTCCAGAATAGAGACATTCAGTAATTTACTTTACCAAGATATTTGTTCTTACAACTATGCAATAATATTTGATTCTAATTTAAATTTGACGTATGATGACACAATGTTTTATAAACGACGAGGAATTCTCAACAACTATGGTATGAAGAATATTTTTGACAATCTGAAGTGCTATCTTGGCAATTTTACGGACCCGGACATTGAGGAACCATTTAAAGGAACTGTTACTGATTTAATAAAGGAACAGCTTTTTCGTTCCTAATATTGCGAATGAAAGGAAACCTAGTAGTAGGCTTGCAAACAATGACATCAATCAATATTCAGTAATTAATATCTTCCACCAAAATCTATGTGGCATTACCAATAAAAGGGATGATCTGGAAATATATGTAAGCGAAATTTCTAAGGAACTAAACTTCTTATGTATAACTGAACATTTTTTGAATGATATTCTAGCTAAACAATTTAATTTTACTAATTATAATATGGGGTCTTACAATGCTAGACTCAATAAGAAAAGAGGGGGTTCGATGATATTAACTCATGGAGATAGTAACGTAGATGAACTGCAGGTGTGTAAGCAATTATACAAAATTGATTGTTTTGAAGTGTGTGGAGTTAGAGAGATTGAAACCAATTTGTGTGTTATTTGTTGTTATCGAATACCCACAAACAATAGTTTTGACAACTTTATGAATGAGCTTGAAAAACTGTTGCAGCATTTCCTCAATAAACTGTGTATAATTTGTGGCGATTTTAACATTGACATATTGAAAGATGATCTGAAACATAATTCTTTTTTATCCTTATTAACTTGTTATAATTTTAGGTACTTGATAAATGATCCTACTTTTCGAAGAAATAAGTCCGAATCGTGTTTAGATAACTTTTTAACCAACCTACCAGACTGTCTTATAGAAGACACGTATATCGATCACAATGGCTTATCGGATGGACACGCTGGTATATTCTGTACTTTGCGTTTAGAAAAAGCTAAATTTAAGAAGCGATCAAGTTATGTAAGTATATGCAAAAGAAAATATAATGATGAAAACAAGAGTAACTACAGACAAAAGTTATCTGAGACTGACTGGAGCACAGGCATAAATACATTCATCACAAAATTCAAAGAAATTCATTCTTCCGTCTTTAAAAAGGGTAAGGTAAAAGTTAATATCAAAAAGAATAAATGTTCGAAATGGATAACAAGCGGAATAAGGATAGCTAGCAAAGTGAAACGTTTCCTTAACACTTTAGATAAGGCACAATGCGATAATTCAGTACTGGAGTATCGGAATAACTATATTCGAACGTTTAGAAAAGTGGTGAGCTGTGCAAAAAGAAATGATGTCAGAAAACAAATACAAATGGCATCAAATTCAAGTAAAAAGATATGGCAAATAGTAAATCGACAGCGCAACGCTACCAAAGACATGAATAATGAACCAATTATACTCAAGATAGATAACGCTGCAACCAATAATGCTTTAGAAGTGGCTAATATATTTTCCAAAAGGTTTGACAACACAGTCCACTTAGAGACTTGTGACAAGGAATTGGCAATGACATTCTTAACTGAAGGTATAAGTCGGGTAGAATTTAATATGAGTTTTGATGCAGTCACACCTATAGAAATTTTTAATATGGTTAATAAAATGATCAACAAGCCCTCTTCGGGTTATGACGAAATTCCCTTATCCATAATCAAAGATAACATAGACATATTAGCGACTCCACTAGCATCTCTTTTTAATGAATGCATCGAGGAAAGTCTGTTCCCCGATCAGTTTAAAATCGCACGAGTGCTTCCAGTTTTTAAAAAGGGTTCAAAGACAGACCCTGGCAACTACAGACCAATTTCTCTCTTGCCTATTTTATCAAAAATATTTGAAAAGGTAATGAAGGATAGGCTCATGAAACATTTAATGATGCACGGTATCTTAAATGAACAACAGTTTGGTTACCAAACATCATTAGGAACCACCGATGCTATTGAAGCGTTGGTAGACGAAGTTATTTGTAACTTGAATAATAAGCATAGAGTAGCTGGTATATTCCTAGACCTCAGTTCTGCCTTCGACACAGTAGACCACGGTATTCTCCTAGCTAAGTTAGAACATTATGGCATACGGGAAAATGCATTGAAGTTATTTGGCTCTTATCTGCATAACAGACGACAGTATGTAGAGATAAAATCGGTGGTAGATGGAGAAGAAAAAATTTATAGATCTAATCTAGTTACGGTATGCCGTGGTGTTCCTCAGGGATCCGTTCTTGGTCCAATCTTCTTTATTATATTTTTAAATGACTTAATAGAGTATATAAAAAAACGTGTAAAGGACACAAAACTAATAATCTTTGCTGACGACACAAATGCGATAGTTACTGCAGACGATATACTAGAATTAGAATCCAAGATCAATGCTCTCTTGGAAGCTTTTGAAAACTGGTTCAGCACAAATAACTTGAAACTTAATGTAAATAAAACAAAGTGTGTCTTATTTAAGTCCACGGTACGAAATAACGCTAAGATGGAGATTGTATCTTGTGGCAACAATGTCGAAATAGTTGATAGTGTCAAGTTCTTAGGTGTGCACATTGATGCACTGTTGAATTGGAAGGCTGAGACATTAGCTATAACGAAGTCTATTAGCTCGGCATGCTATGCGATTAGATCACTGAGGGAAGAATTAAGTTTACCTCAACTTAGAAGTGTGTACTTTGCCTTGGTGGAGTCCAGGCTAAGATACAGCATCAAGTTTTGGGGCAATAGCTACAAGTACAACATACAAATGGCATTCGTGATTCAGAAAAGAGCTTTAAGGACTATGCTCCGCATGAAACAGACGGAATCATGTAAAGACCATTTTATTAGATTAAAAATCTTGACAGTGCCATGCCTTTACATTTTAGTGTTGCTAACCAGCTTAGTTAAAAATTTGCACAAAACTGAGACTGATGAGCAAAGACAAACTAGAGCTAGCACACGTAGGAAAGATTTGCCCAACACTATTCAACCGAAATTAAAAATTGTCAAACATAGCCCAAGGTATCAGTCTGTAATTTTATACAACAAGTTGCCTATAGATTTCAAAACCATTTATAGTGTTAACCTATTTAAAAACAAACTGAGGACCTATTTGTTGGGGAAAGGCTACTACAGTATCAATGAATTCCTAGATGACGTATGACATTGTAACTCTTTATTGATTATATAACTTTGACATTTACTATTTATGATTATTGTACTTGAATTATTATTCTTAATTAACCTTTACTGTTTTATTGACTTTTCTAAATGTATTAATGAATTTTATTTTTGATTGCAATTGTATAATGATATTTTTTTAAGTTTTCAACACAATGTACCTATATTGTTATGAAATAAATTACTTATGACTTATGACTTACTTATGACTTATAATATTAGTTTAGATAAAATGTTCTTTGGGAGTTCAGCCGTCGTATTTTTGGTAACATCACTAAGGTCTGTAAGAAAACAACTTAATTTTTAAAATATTTTTAGCTGTCTCAAATTTAAACGTTTTAGAAACGTGACGGTAGAAAAGCACATAATCAACTAAAAAAAAAATATTTTTTGTAGTTTTACGTTTTACAAAGGTTTACGTTTGGTAATAAGTTGCCTTTGACTTTGATTGAGACAATAATACCAACTGAAATAAATAATTACAATGGAATTCGATATTACAATATGTGTTTAACTATTTCACATAAAAATCACTAGTACAATCACAATTTAAAGCCTGGAAATAGGCCTCGTCGCATTCGTGCTACAACAGTATTATTCTGAGAAAAATATTAAGAGAAATAATATAATTCATTGGAACAGCTTCATAAGCAAGGCTATTACGCTGCTCTATTACGCTGCTACAATGTCGCAGCCTGATAGATGTAATAAAGCTAGAACGCAATTGCCCTCAGATTAAGTGTTATATTCATAGTACAGCTTAGCGCAGTCACGTGTTATGAAATGCATAAATGTAGTTCTACCAACACGTAAATGCATGTAAGTGGTGGGGGGAACTGGCGCAGCGTGCAGTTACGATCAAGTAACAATGTTAAGTAACAAACGAACGAGCAATTATTTTAAACGCATCCATTGCAGTACAAAACAACGTTAAAGAGCTGACGCGGAGTGGTCGTAACAATCGTCGTTATCCTACATTTTGGGGTCGATAAACTGCGGCGACGCGATGGCGTCTCGCCGGCTAACCTCCGCACATTATATGATCAAAGCACACACTGAAAAGAAACACTAGGCTTACTCATAAATCCTCTTCTCTCAGCCTATTTATAGAAAATCGAACCACCAAGGTCATCGCACGGCGCCTTTACGAGGACAATCCGTCATTCCTTTCCGTGCAGCTTAAAGATAGTCTCACTTGCAAACTTTCGTAGGCAATTGCTGAAAAATATTAGCCGTAGCGAAGTTTTGAATTAATGATGACAAAGTATTGCAATAAACTTGGGACGTTAATGTTGTTAAGTCACTAATTAATGTGGATGTTCGCCGATACCTTAAGGACGTAAGTACGCTATAACTATGTTCTTGAGAAATTACTGTTATTGTCTGTTGACAATAACAGTAATTTACCTTTAGCACAGTCTTTCATTCAGTTTGGGTTTTGAAAGGATTTATTGTTTGTTTCTTATTTATTGCGAAATGGGCCAGCTCTAGACCTTGATCTAGCCTGGTGGAAGCTATGGATGAGGTCTATGATGGAACGAGCAAGCCCACCGTTTCCGATAAAATCACCTCCATCACAGAAAAATATACCAACGTGCATTATTACGTTGATAGCTATATTTTTAAGCGCTCCACCGGCTAAAGTTTTTATTGTTGTTGATCTTTTAGCCAAGGCCTCAAGCGACAGAGATGCATCATAAGATATGAAAAGAGAATCCCCATACATTTTTCCTGAAACTTTTCACCCCTCTGTTCAGTGTAGCTGCATAATAATATGAACGTATCCTACATACTATAAGTTTTACGAGGTAAGCATAGCCCGGAGCGGTCACGTACCCACCAAACCATGAAGAGACTGAAGTTTGAAAAAATCTACCGAGAAAGTGGGTAGGTAAGGGTATGTTTACCTACCAGCCAAAACCTTTTTCCGCGTCAGTGTTCTGGCGGAAAATGCACTTCATTTTTCATCGTAGACCGCTAGAAAATAACTTTTGATAATAATTATCAGCACTATAAATCCATGCCTCGTTTAGACAGGGCGCTTATTGTTCTTTTTTCGTAAAAACGTCACTGTCAGCCGAGATGGTATAATGCTGTCTTATGAATATATTAAAGGAGCGGGCACTTTCCTCCGACGTCCCTACGCTAGTTTATTATAGATCTATCCATCGCAACTTCAATTTAACTGTTCAATGCCTGCGTTAGTTGGCAAAAACGTAAACAGGATGAGTGTATGAAGCAAACAACAAAAGCTCCTGATAGGGCTAATTGCGTTACAAACTGAAAACTATGTTGAGTGTTGTGGTCGAACAAAATTGAAGTGAAGTTTTTAATGTAATATATTTTCAGGGTATATAATACATTTTCAGGGTATTAGACAGGTTACTAATTAAATAATTGGATCAGGAAGAGAAAGGAGTGGTAGATAGAGATATTGTTTAGGTATCATACCTTATTATTGCATAGAACTACGTAACGGACATAACACCACTTGCAAATGACAGATATATAATTATCCTCGGAATATATTGTGTGTCAAGAATTTCAAGACATCAAAATCAAAACTAGTACACAAAGAAAGATATAGATGGAATTATTGTCTAGTACAAGCAATCTAAACTCTGATTTTAATTAGCTAGACTAAAATGACAGCTGCGAATGAACTTTTTTTGTCAACATGACTTTACCTATTTAGTCATTTAGCTGTCATTTTGGTCGACGGTTTGTTTTGACGTTCGGAAATTGCGGATTCTCGGCCTAATTTGAATAAATGACTTTTGATTTGGTCTAGAAAATTAAAAATCAGAGTTGAAGACAAATTATTTCGAATTCACTTTTAAACATAACGAGTAGCTTTTCTTTACCTAGGTACAGACGCCAGCACATCAAGCTACCCGAATCTGTCAAATTTTCCCAATCAACATAGATAGATTCTGCGACCGATCGAACATAGACCCTTAGTCATCTCCTAAGACCATTGTTGCAGAGACCACTTAAGTACGTAAACCTATAGGTAAATGGTCATAGCTTGGTGATTCAATTTCAGTACAATGAATATCGGTTTCCCGACTAACCTACTTCTAGCTATTAAGCATAGTTTCAATCTGTTACTAGTTGCCGATACAATGTCCGATTGGAAATGTCGACACCAGCAGCAAAAAAGTGACTTGCAAAGTTGGAACTGGGAAAAATATCCTATTAACACTTTCCGTCGAGGTCCTGTATTAGGGAAAGACAGTAGAATTTTTCATACAAAATCACAATACTGTCACAACCGTACCAGCAATATCACGGAAAATGAAATCGTTTACATAAGGCGGTAGACGGCTACAACCGTATCCGTATAGAGCGTTGTGGATGAAATCCCTTTATGTTTGCGTATGGCACACATTGAGAGCACGTACACCACTTATTTTTTACAGTAAACCAACGTGATCTCAGACTTATTTGTTAAAGAATAAAGTCTATACAATTAGCAAATCAATTTTACACTGCGGTAGCCGTGTTTGACGTAAAGAAAGTACCAAATTATACGGCTGTCGCCGTACTGTCATTCCATGAACTTTTAAAATACGGTTACAGCCGTTACCGCGCCGGAAGGTGTTAAAATGATATAATAACTTACTTTTTTTTGGAACGTAGTTTCTTATCACGAGTTATATATACTCTACATACTTGGTGAACAAGAGCTAGACCGAAAAAACTTTACATTTTGACCGTCACGATCACGGATAGTCACGATACTTTTGCTATAGTACCTAGTTTTTATTGTTTAATTAGTTACTCTCACACATTGTAAATTTATTTAATTGTTCTTATACAGCGAAAGGAACTTCGTTCTAAGCGTGGTCCAACGACACCTCACTTTTTTTCAAATTATTTCTTTTAATAACGGCTAAAATATTCCAATCTTACTGAGAGTTATAATCTTCGAGCCGTTTGGGGTTGAAAAACTAAGGCTATGGGGTCTGAGTGCCCATTTGGTTTTTCAATACGTCAATAAGCGGTTCGAAAAAAAATTCAACCCATGGCCTATTTTTTAGCCAAAGAATTAGCATCGCCATACAACTTGGCAATGTTGCCAGCATTTTGGGTACATTTGTTGTAGACAGCGATGCATACGAATTTTTGTTTCCCTTTGATTCATAGCCCTCCTTTTTTATACAGGGTTAGTCTTCAAAGACCAGCCAAATTTAAGGATGTGGTACAGAACTGAACAACTTTCTTCATGGGACCAACATCGTAATCGCGAATAAAGATTCAGTCGTCTCATACGCTTAGGTTGAGTAGGTATTGAAGTTTTCTATGGGACAGTTGATAAATTTTTCGCGATTACGATATTGGTCCCATGAAGAAAGTTATTCAGTTTTATGGTCTATACACCCTTAAATTTGGCTAGTCTTTGAAAATAAACTTGTACACATGTACACAAATGATTATTTTAAATCAGTTAGCTAATATAAAGTAAATACCTATAAGTACAGACGCCAGCACATCAAGCTACCCGAAACTCTCATAATTTCCCAATCAACTTTGAACCTTACGCTTTAGCGATTAAGTTGAAAATCCATTAAAGAAATTTAACAGATTGTAGTAACTTGATTGATGTGCTGGCGTCTGTACATGGAAAGACTACCTATTCTAAGATGCAGCACCCATTACTTTTGAAGCATCTATATTTCTATTAACATCTTCAAAATACTTAATATAATAGCACCGCGTGTCCACGTTTTCTTACCGTAGTATTATAAGGAGGGTTATATTTTCTTATCCATGTAATATCATGCCACCTCTAAGGTGGAGTAAGGTGAAATTTGTTATACAATAATTTTAGCTTGTCAAGACTCTTCGACTTATTTATTATTTAGCTTTTAGTTTTATTTTCTGACTAGCTTTTGCCCGCGACTTCATCTGCGTGAAATTTCTTGAACCACCCCGTCGCATCGCATCGCCTTCCCGCGCTATTACCTCGTTTTCTCTGTTTGCTCGGCTCCTCCTGGCGTGATTTTTGTAATTAAATTCCAGAGATTGGCGTGATTAAAAAAACAAACAACAACAAACTCTTCAGCTTCGTTATTAGTAGAAAAGATACGATACCTACTGAAAATCAAGTTTATCCTTCATAAATTAACTTTATATTATGTATTATTATGTGTATAACGTTCTATGAACCCAGTTATTGAATCCTTTATATAAAGGCACATAGGTATTAATCTCATATAATTAACAATCAGTCAATTAAAACTGTTATTAGTGGTATTGATAATAGGCAACCATACTTGATTTGTTCATGGAAATTTCTAATTTCTGAGAGATCTAATATTAATTAGTAATTGAAACTAATCGAATAATGTACCTGTCATATGAATGTTTCTGTAGAGATTGAACTTTATCAAGAACGTTCTGTACAAAGAACGTTCGTTAACCTTTAATATTTGAAATCAGAATTGAAAATTGTATTACCTATTGCGTCAAATATTCTACGTTAATGTCGGCCCCAAAAGTATCTGTTAAAGGACAACGCCCAAAAATGTATGGGACTTGGTCCAAATTTGCCCCTCCAACTAAACCTATGTAGCTAAACAGTCTACTAAGTAGTAAACATTTTCCACTAGGGGCATTCAAAATATTATGTGAGTAAAAAAATATAATGGGAGTATAATTACTACTAGTACCTATTTTTTTTTACTATTGTGCACTATATTTTACTTTTATATTTTCATTGAGGAGTCCGTGGCTAAATAATAACAGCCGCACAGGTCGATCAATCAGGTTTAAGCTACGCTTGCAGCGGTTGTTCTGTGGATGGAGGCATGGAGGGGTCTCGGATGTAAAGATGGTCACCCCATCTTTACATCCGAGACCCCTCCATGCCTCGAAAATCACGTTAAGCCGTTGGTAACGGCTGTCATTCCTGGATCTTTGACAGTCGTTACGGCTAGTCAGAAGCCCGAAAGTCTGACAACCTGTCTTCCCAAGGGGTATCGTATTTCCCAGTCACAGGGTTGTGGAAGTCAGATAGGCAGTCGCTCCATGTACAATACTGGTATTCAGCTGCATCCGGTTAGACTGGAAGCCGACCCCAACATAGTTGGGAAAAGGCTAGGCAGATGAGATGATTATATATTATCATTAGTTTGTCTTTTTTGTGCACTTTTATTGAACTCTGTTGTATTTAAGTGGTTGAATCAACTAACTTTAAGAGCGCAGCCGGTTGCGCTTGATTCGTTCTTATGTGTGAAAGAGACAAAATCGTGTTATCGCCTACATACTAACCCCATGTCGTAAGGTGCTAGCGGTGATGTGGAATCTATCAGTTACTACATTGAATAGACCTATACCACTAATAAAAAACTTAAAAAATTAATCACATGAAAAAAATAGTGAGAATTTATTTTTATTTACAAGGCCTTAACTCCTTACCCTCATAATATATTTTATTCCTCTCTCAATTAAAGTTATTACATATTTCAGGAACTATTTGACAACATAGGTCTCATTAGTGGTGGAAATTTAGACCGCGAATGGGCATTGTCCTTTGTAAACAAACCCTGTTCAGGTTAAATTATTACGCAATCACTCACCAAAGGAGTAGTAATACATTCATCGGTATTTAGAAGGTTTCAACTTTATATCTCACCAGTTTTCCAACCTTGATTATTTGAATAAAATTGTCATAATTAATCATTGACGAAAATTGAGTAGGTATTTAAAATTAACTTCATTTTAAAAACCGGCCAAGTGCGAGTCGGACTCGCACACGAAGCATTCCGTACCACAAGGCATAAAACGCCGAGAAAAACGTTTATTTTATAGCCCTTTAAATTTTAACTTTATTTTATTTTTATTATTTGTTGTTATAGCGGCAACAGAACAACATCCTTTGGTAAAATTTTCAACTGTCTAGCTATCAAAGTTCATGAGATACAGCCTGGTGACAGACAGACAGACAGACGAACAGTAGAGTCATAGTAAAAGGGTCCCGTTTTCACCCTTTGGCGTACCCGAACCCTAAAAAAGAAGAACATCTCTGACGATTTAAAATTAGCAATTCGGGTTTTAGTATTCATAATTAGAATCAAATCAAAGCACTGAATTTGTAAGTGGAACTACAAATTAGCATCCAAAGGGACGTTTTCTGATCAATTTGTTTACATTTCCATAATATAGTTTTGGGACAGACCGCATGATATTCTGTTTGAATGCAGCAATAATCAAATACCGAAGTATACACTTGACTACACAGGCAGTGACCAAGGCCTACTATATAGTAGTAAGGTATAAAGGCTTGATGATCATCTGTCAGTTGATAGACCGTCAACAGTCAGTGGCAGGACTCAAAGCGAGTGAAGTGTGATTGACGTTTGTTGGTCGAACTATGTAGTACCTAGGTACGCACTAACCTACATCGAGTTTACCCATGTGCATACAAAATCCTCGTAATACAGTCAAAAAGAACACTCGTGTCAAACGTTTTCTAGTAAAAAGTAGTTTTATTTTACCACTCAATTTTAAAGTAGCCAGTATTTAGCTATACGAGGTCAGTGCAGAATAGCGAACTACAGTTTTTATTCCACCAACCAACTTCTACGTCAAAGCGTGTCAATATAGGATGCTCTTTTTTGTAGAATTTTGCGACCAAAACCAGCATTCAACTTGCGGCTTCTCTATTTGGGCCCATATGAACGCGAGCTGTACCAAACTTTAGAGTATCTGCATTCCCAGGCCAATATTCGGGGTTGATTTCCTGGAAGTAGAACTTTGTTTCTAATTAAGCAATTAGCCCATTTTTAGTTTTTGCACAACATTTGGCTCACGTTCCACTTTTGGTAAGAAAAATGCCTGTTTTTACGTAACAATTTTGCACAACACTCTTTCAAGTGACTAAATGGGGCTATATTTTATGTGGTTTCGGTATTACGAAATTCTACATTTAGTCGTTATTTTTGTAAGTATCGTTTGTTTTCAAAATTAGAAAAGAACAATTTTCGGGTGATTGTTTTGTTCTTTCATGATCAGCAGTGCGATTCTGTAAATATCTCACCGTGAAAACTTAGGTGAAGTGAGCGTGGAGTGAGCTGTCAAGTGTCAATTCCTAGCAAAAACAAACTCACTTCACTGAAGTTTTCACGGTGAGATTTTTACAGAATCGACCGGCTGTTGCGATACTTATCGATGATACGAGACTCGGAGCCTGCTGTCTGAAAAATTTATCCAATTTGATCATGACCTTATTTTATAATGGTACCTAATTTTAAAATCTGTATGTTGTGGTCCGATCGTAGAACTGGTCATATCGTGATCTGCCTGGCCATTTCATGATTTGGCCATATAACGACATCAAAATTCGGGCGGATCGACGAAAGCAACCTATTTGTCGATATTCCCAGCTGACCACCGGGCATATCGCAAAGTTCAGTTTGTATTTCACACCGATAGGTTAGAACTGTGAACAACCGCGACCGGGCCGAGTGAGCGAAGCGAGGGGTGTCGTGGCAGCGGCTGTCGAGCGCTACATCCAAGTTGGTCGCCTTTACTTGGCTATTTAGTATTTTTTGGACCCTAAAGTAGGAATTATTCGAGTAGGAATAGGTCGAATAGGAATTATTACCGGACTGCGTGGCAGCAAAGACAGGGTTATGTTTTTTACGCGTATCTGGGTCGGTCATGTTATTTCTGTTTTGTTTTGCGTAAGTTTATCAATACCTACTATTGATAAACTTACGCAAAACAAAACAGAGATAACTTTATAAAAACTAGCGGTATAAAAATCTTTCATAGCAAAACTTTTATACAAAAAAAAACAACCGACTTCAAAAAAAAAAAACACTACACAGTGAAAAATAACTTTAATCTCGGAAGTCGGTGTCGTTGGTTCTGCATTTTCTTTTTTGACACCGACTTCCAAAATTAAATTATTTTTCAGAGTTATTCCGGTCTCTGTGTAGTGTTTTTTTTGTAAAAAGGCTTTTTATTTCTCACCTTTTAGTTGTACCTACCTACCCCACACAAATTCATATAACACTACTTGCTATGTGAATATCAGTGACAGGAAGCTATTGAACAGATCTGCGTACCCCTTTAGAGGGTACAGGCGTGATGTTATGTTGTGTGATTGCGTAAACAATGCATACATATACATACGATAGCAGCAATCGCGGTAGTTTTTTGGCATTTATTGAAGAGTTCTGTTGTCTGTCTCCGAAACTCATCATCAGATCTTTACGAAATTTAAATGGGACCATTTCGGAATAAATCTCTTTCGAACAAAAAAATAATTTTGCAAATCCGTCTTCATATGAAGGAGTTATGCTCAAACATACATAAAAAATAATATAAACATCCTAATTGAGAATCTCCTCCTTTTTGAAGTCGGTTAAAAATATTGTAGAACGCTCTTTTGGTCTTGATAACCCCGATAATTTCGGAGTCTGCGATAAGCTCGGGGCGCAAAACAAGGGGATAGTTACACTTAAGAACAATTTTATTGCAATGCTGTGGTCTCGTGGCTGGAGTGTCTGGGATGTCGGGAGTGTCGCGAGTGTCGGGGCACTCCTCTAGAACATGATACGGCTATAACACTGCACATTCTGCCCACAGAGACCCGTTATTGTCATATTATACGGAATGTTTGCTGATTCAGATGTTTAGTAATGTGTGATTATGACTGTGTTTTTATAGATATGTCTTTCGGTGTGTATGTTCTGGGTCGTATGATAACAACTTAAGTGCATTTTGTGGAATGTAGAATATGGTGAAAGATATTCCACTCGATTGAGGATGTCCGGATTCCTCGTTCTTTTTATAACATAGTTCTTGAAGGTAATTTAAAAATACACTGTCGAAAAAAACAACTGCTATCATTATCTATTTCTGCAATATTGTTACAGCTACAATAGTAAGCCACGAAAACAAACATCAAGTTATTTCGTCCAATTGTTTTAACGGCTACGGTTCAAAGTTTGACAGCGAACATTGTTTTCTTATAACAAAATTCTTGCTGCAGATAGAACTCCAAGTTTATCTGTTACCGATTTAATTTGATGATTCACATCGGACTGAAATCCGCGCTGGGCTTGTTCTTTGGTTATTCGTCTTTTGTCTTTATTTTATTATGCTGTTACTCAGTCGTGGCGATAAAGGGTAGCGAGACGGCTTGTCTGCCTGTTCCCGGTTTCTCGCCCTTGTTTATCCGGCTGGGGGTAGTTAGCGCGGCGGAGTGGCGCCCCGCGGCAGTGCCTCCGTAGCCAACCCAGCGATGGGACGCTCCCCGGCCGCCCCACAGCTCGCTCCCACACGCGTACGATCCCAACAATACAGGTGAACAACACTATAAAAAAGGACAATCATCTAATGTGACTCGGACAAAATGACTCCTTTTATACATTTATATTGTGTTATATGGATAGAGTTATTGACTGGTTGCTGCACCACCACAGGTGAGTCGATAGTGCAATTAGCATTTTTATTGAGTTCGCCGGCAACTTGTCAAAAGTTTTGTGTGAAATACGAATTTTATTTTTGTGTTGCGGAAGTAATGGATTGACGGTTTACTAAAGTGTCTCCGACCAAGTCTTTTAAAAGTTTGCAGTTATCAAAAGTAACGTTAGGATTTAAATATAAAATTGCGCAGTAAGGGATCAGACCTGATAAAATACTAGCATCAAAAAAAAATATGATACTTTTTCTAGAGTGCTTTAATATTCTTATAGCTAGTAAAAATTTAACTTTTGATATTTACATTGGGTTAGTGAATACCATCAAATTATAAGTTTACTTTCTCATAGAGTAAAATATGTGGTTGTTAATAATGTAAAGTATTTTTTTTTTCTTCGCTGGGATACATCTGAATATTATCATAAGTATTTTCCTGTTTGTGTTGTTTCTTGCCTGTTTGGGTCTGTAATGCAATGTTCTTTGGATAAAGTAAGTGGCTAGCGGAGTTTCATTCAACGATAATGTTATTTTTTTATTATTTATGATACCACATAGTAAAGACGCATATTATTCTGTCATAGTTTACCTATTTGAAAGTCAATCCCCCCAAAAACTATATACATTTGATAAAACCTTGACTAAAAAATTAAAGTGATAATCATTGGCTTATCTAATACAGATTATTACGTGATTAAAACTAATATTTTAAATACAAGACATGCGTTTTTTAATAATTATTCAATAAAACCATTAACGCCTTAAAGCGAGGTAATATGTTTCGATAAAAGTGTTTATTATTTATTAATTTAGGCCACTCAGAGTATTCATTACTGATAGACTTCTGTTATTAGCCGTGATACGTAATTAAAACCATTTATTATTCATTGTAACCCAGATTATTAGGCTTCAGTACAAAAGTTGAACAAGCAAAATACATTGTTCCGCGAAAACAAACTACTCCACAAAATAGGTTATTGAAAAGTTTCATAGAGCACCTATTTCACAACAAAATGAAATATTGCTAAGTAACTTAGTTTTCAAATAACAATATATGAAGTGGAAATGTGGTATGAAAATAAAGAAATAGTTTCAAAGAATTACACGTTTCAACGATCCTTATCTCAAAGACTTACATGGGACCCTGACTATCGATTTCTAAGCAATCATAAAAATACAACTAAATCGTCCCTTTCCGAGTATCCGCGATTGCTAAGCTCCTTCAAGTAGATCTGTTCGGAGGGTCGCAAGACGTTGTTGCCATAACATACGAGTAATTCGGTTAACAAGGGGGAAGGATCACAAAAATAATGTACCGGGGGCAGTGACGGTGACGCATCGCCGGATATCCGTGGACATCTTACGAGGAACGTGACTTTATCGATATTTTTTTTATCGATATAAATACGTTGACTAATGTCCGACGTCACTAGTTATCGTGGATCGTGCGAAGCTTGCTTTTTTCGCCTCCCTAATAGGAGCATTTACTCACAAACGATGTTGACTAAATACACATAGGCACATGTGTGCACTCTCAAATAATTCGCATGCACCGTTTAAGCCCTAAAAGCTTTTTAAACAAATAAGCAGGCGGTTGGTTTTTCACTTGCGATAACGTGGAATGGAATTTTCACATAAAAGTGGAACAATTGCAAGAAAAATATACTGTATCGGTTAAATTCTTTATTTACTTTAATAAAACAGTAGGACACATAATTATTATACCTACGTAGCATAGATAACATAGTCGGTTGAAAAGAAATTGGTATGTAAGCAGATATCAACTCATATAACTACTATAAATAATCGTATTATTGTTTTGTTTTTTCAAGAATATGGACCAATATGAATGTATAAGTCCTTAGTACCTATTCATATACTAATTCTATACCTAGTAAAATAAAACTCGCCAATAAAAAGTACATATAAATAAAAATATTTATTACAGACCACATCTATCTATATAAATAAAAACTGGCTAAGTGCGAATCGGACTCGCACACGAAGGGTTCTGTACCACAAGGCAAAAACGCCGAAAAAAACACGTTTGTTATATGGGAGGCCCCCTTAAATATTTATTTTATTCTATTGTAAGTATTTGCTGTTTTAAAGCAGCAACAGAAATACATCATCTGTGAAAGTTTCAACTGTCTAACTATCACGGTTCATGAGATACAGCCTTGTGACAGATGGACAGACGGACAGTGCAGCCTTAGTAATAGGGTCCCGTTTTTACCCTTTGGGTGCGGAACCCTAAAAATCAATGTTTGTATGTTTGTCCTCTATGCGTTCCGAAACCATTGGTCAGATTGTGTGATGATACCTACTTTGGCTGTGTGTTCTGGAGACGCCCGTGAGGGTTCCTAATTATTAAAATATAAGAAGAAATAACAAAAAAAATCTGAGGCGGTACAAAGCTCGCCGTGTCCGGTGATCCATAAAAACACAATTAAAAAATAAATAATAAGTTAGTTAGATTTTTTATTATATAACGGAATATTTAAGTTAACAAGAAACATCATAAGCCGTAGGATGCTCCAGACAATAAATTCTTCCCAATCAAATTTTTCTCGTTCAGTAACTTGAGAATCTATTTTTGTTATTACAACTTTTATAACATAAAACTCAAACAAAAGCGTTGATCCTCTTCTGCTAGATGTTTCTTTTGCAAAAGCAAGTTATAAAACAAAGATTGAAAACGAAGTGAAGACAACTCCGGAACGTATCTAATAATAATTGTTATTCCGTAGAACATTCCTTTTATTGAATTGACGCGATTCAAAGTGACGACTGCGAAGTCTGGAAATTTTAAACATAAAAATGCGGTCAAACGGGAAAGGTCTACAAAATATTACGTGCGAGAAATACGTAAAAACAACCCTTAAAAAAACAAATATAAAACTTTTTCAAAACAGGACGGACGTAAAACAAACAACTTAATTCTTATGTACTTGAGCAACCTCTGCTTAAAAAAAAACTAAAGCATACCAGTAACTTACGAATTAAAAAAATAGCATTCGTCTTTCAAGCCATGTTTTAAAGAAATGGCTCATTTGGCTTCTCATTATATTTATTAAATAAAATTACAGAAACTCAAATTGCTCGTTTTCTAGCGTAACGTCATACAAAAAAACTTTTTCTAAATTGGTTTTAAGGTTGTGAAACTTTTTTCATAAATCAGTTCTCTGTAATAGCCCAGCGTATCTTTAAATTATCTTCATTTTCTTTACTTTTAGTGTTTACTTCTTAAAGATTTTTATTAGATTTATTGTATCTAATTAATAAATGCATTTTAGGTATTGAGTATGATTTTGTAGCATGAAGGTACTCGTAGGTCTACGGAGCCGTAGCAGGTGGGTCACGGCAATGTATTATAGATAGCATGTAAAATATACCTGTAAACATAGTTACAACTATCAGAGTTTGTATTAAGCTAGTAAAAGCTGAAACTAAAGCAATTAGTGTCTTGTTTTTAACTCATAAAAGCACTAGGGATATGTAAACGTAGCCTAGTTTATTCTCCAAATAGAAAAGTAAACATTTAGGCACGTCGTGATTTAAAAAGGCTTAAGTAGGACTTCGTTTCCCATCCCTCATCCACAGTTTTAAGTTATAAGTGTTTTAAATTCGAGCTAATTGCGTAACACACTATCAGTAGCAATGGATTTCGTTTGGACAGTCAATAACATTCATTGCGTTATTTACATTGTTGAGCAGACAAATTTTTCGAACATGTGAAGCAATGGATTAGCAATATACTTCAAAATTATTCAGATTGAGATAAAGTGTGTTATGCAATTGCAATTAGGGTGTAGGCAAAGTGTCATTGGCGTTTCCTGTTCCGTTTTTATTTTTGGACTAGTGTCTGGATTAGTGCCCGACAAAAATCGGGGGTTAAACACCTCTGCACAGGCAAAATATGGGCTGTATACCAACTGATTGTTGATTCCCGCTTCGAGAAAATAGACGTGACCTAGAAAAAAATAAATAAAATACGTTTATTTGCGGTAAACATGACGCATAAAAAGAACACAAATACAAAAAAAAATGTGGTGTGGCTGTGTCACGGACACGACCGTGTATTGTATGTGAATAAGTTTAGGTAACGGGGTTGATCCGCTCGGCCGCATCCATTATTTTACGTTCCCGACACTGCTTGACTCGGTCATATGGTGTTTTATTGGTACATTCGATTGCTCTTGAGAAGCCCTTTCCAACCGTATACGATCTTTATTTTGATTTGACTTTTTGACGCGTATAGGCCGATATTATATATGTTTGTGAGGACTTCACTTGGCGTAATGAATTCTTTGATCCTTTAGCTATCCAATGGTGTAAATAGATTTAGGATGGAGATGATAGATATGAAGCTGCAACATCAAACTATATCCCCCGGTTTTGTTATCATTGGTTTTTTGACTTGCCTATGGAAGCAATTTTAAAAAGGTATTCACGTCTAAAAAAGTTGAAGAAACCATACGTCACTTCTACGCAAAACGGCCATCGAAACTACGAATCAATCGCCATTTTACGCAGGAATAATCTAATTAAATTTCTTCTCAGTGCAATGGCCAAAGAATAAAAAAAGGAAGCAGCTTAAATTCATTCATAGTAGGCCACTAAACGTTTATTCCTAATGAACGCGTACCGCCACCTGCTACACGACGAGTACTTATTACTGCAGTGAACACGGATTCATTCAATAGAAACAGTTTTACTGGGTTACCTAAGTCCGTTCCAATGGGTACTGTAGTAGGTAATGTACTTATTGTACCTCATCCTATTCTGAAAGAAGCTGATATGGTAATGATGTGTATGTGTGATATGTGGTGTGTGTGTGTGTAAGTTTGGAGGAGCATGTGGCTAAGTCATAACAGCCGGAAGGGTCGATCGATCAGGTTAAGCTACGCTTGCCACGGTTGATGGGTACCATCTTTACCTACCAAGACCCGGTTGGTCCCGGCTGTCATTCGTAGATCTCTGACAGTCGTTACGGGTCGTCAGAAGCTCGGAAGTCTGACAACCCGTCTTACCAAGGGGTTGTGACCCAGTAACTGGGTGGTGGAGGTCAGATAGGTTGTCGCTCCAAGTAAAATACTGGTATGCAGCTGCATCTGGTTAGACTGGAAGCCGACCCCAACATAGATAGGAAAAGGCGAGGCAGATTGATTTTATTGATTGATGATAATATCGTATTCCAGACCTACACTTGGCTGATCATGGGAAAATATAAGATAGCCTGTAGACTGATTTTGCAGACTAATATGGATGAACACAGAAAAGGACAAAAAGAATAACGAGGGGAAATAGTCTCGCCTGTATGAGTGGCGCGCGGAGGCACTGCGCCTGGGGGAAACTCCGCTTCCGCGGCAAATCGCGGCAGAGCGGACGGACCTCCGGCGCGATCTCATGGCGGCATGGAAAGAACGACTGTCGCAACCCAGCGCGGAGCCAGAGACCTCTCGCGTCCGGCCCTGGTTCAAGCCATGGTCTGGAGCGAGAGAGAGTGGAATCAAATCAAATCATTTATTTGCTTAATACAGGTAGGTATAAACAGATGTTACAAATAAACATAAAGTACACTGTATCATTACCTAAGGCAGTCACCTCCTTCTATGAAGCAGTTATGCTAGTGAAGGAGGTGGCGGGATGGCTGAGGGAGAGAGCTCCCGTCCCAGCTGCCGCGGGAGATGCTCCGGTTGTCGGGAGCCGCGCGACGACTCCCGGCCACCGTAAGCGCGGGCCTGCGGGCGGAGGGTAATGGGTAGCTTACCGTCCGATCAAGACCAGGCCCGTGCCGGATGGCGCGTACTTGTTCCACGCGTGCCTCAAAGAGATGTCAGCATCAATTGAAGAGGCCCGCCAGGGCCGAAGCCTGCCGGGTCAGCGGGATTGTCAGAAAGGATTATCGCTGGCCCGGAACATAAAGGGCTAAGGAAGGAACACGGTGGGTTTTAGTCAGTAAGAGTCTGACACTCCCTTCTGCTCCACCCAGAGCGGGAGGGGTCATTTGATGATTTCCCATAAAAAAGGAGAAGCAGTCTCCTTTTTTTAATTAGGTAATTATAGGTAGTATAGTAGGTACGCTTATATGAAGCTGTTGTTGTAATGTATTATTTGTGATCTCATAAATAATTATTCTGAAGAAGTACATAATGTCAGAGAAATGGATATACATACATACTTAGGACACACTCAATAACCCAAATCAAGGATCAGAGTCACTCTCAAATAAATTAGTCATAATGTACATATGCTGTTAGTTCAAATATGAAAGGGGCGACTTCTGAATTCAATCCACTTATGGGTAAGTTGGAAATTGGGCTGAAAGCGGCGTGTTTACCCTCGGAATGACCCCGTGTCAACGAGGCTTGAGAAGTTGCGACCATCCCCACACTTGGATCTACGAAACTATATCCGTACATTGGCCGTGTTTAATTTATATGAAGGCCGGATTGTTACGATGAAGTTAGCCACAGTTTCGGCATCAAATATTTGGTTACGGTTAAATTAAACAGTGCGGTATTAACGCTATATTATGTTTTCAGTGGAGCGTCTATCAAACTTCAAGGAAATTATAAGTACAGTCGGTTATAAATAGCAATAAACTACCCACCTTTGCATAAATGGTTGAGATTTAGAATCAGATTCGATAAAATTTTATAATTCTTTTATATTTTATTTATTTGAGCAAAGTAAATAAAATATAGAAGAATTATAAAATTCTATCGATTCGTATTCTAAGAAATCTCAACCATTTATGCGAATGTGGGTTAACTAATTGCTATAACTGACTGTTGGTACTCATCAATAAATAATCTTAAAACTATAAAAGAAAAAAAATCATAAACATCAATCGTTCAATCAGTATCAGCAATCTAAACATAACCATCTCAACTGGAACTCTCCCTGCACTTACCAACACGCATTAACACTCCATAAAACATGAAACCAAATTAACGCATAAAAACATTTATGTGTAGGTAACACGTGTCAAGCACAACACTATAACATTATCGATATTGCCGCATCAACTGAGCTCACTCGACAGTCTCAATTATTCATCCCCCGTCGATAATGGAACAATCCTGTCGACGCTACGGAGTAGGCCTGTCAACGCTAGATGTAATGCCATATATACCTACTATTCATATTCACGAAATCCTGGTTTAATGGGCCATGGTTAATATACAGGAATAATTATCACAATTATTTTATTTTCATGAGTACCTATAATAATCTTCTGAAAACTCCACCAATGCATTCCATTAATTCCATTGTGTCTCTTCGTGAAAAGGAATTGTTGTCATAATTTCCACTGGATAAAGTATTTTTCTGAAAGTTTTGTGTATAAATTGTCAATCTGCGACTAAAACGGACCATAACGGTTTTAACAAGTTAAAAACTATGCAATGTGGACACGCTTCGTTTACGTAAAAGAGAAATGCCATTGTGTAGAATTCAATTGACACTCGACCCAAACAGAAATGCTGAAAAGTAGGTACACAAATCTATTTATAAATAACTAGCTTTTACCCGCGGCTTCGCCCACGTGAAGGCAATTATCCCACGGGAAAGTACAACTAGGATAAAAAAGGACCATATATGTCCTAACACAGGTCATGGTCTATCTGTGCGACAATTTTCATCAAAATCTTTTTAGCCGTTAAGGCGCAAAAAGGTAACAGACAGATAGACAGACAGACAAAGGAGTACGAACGAAGTTTATTAGTTTAATTTTACTTAAAAGCATAATGAAAAATAAATGTTGTGAGAATTATTCCTATTAAATAATAATTATAATTTATTTCAGATTTCTCCATATAAATTGTTAGTAACACGAAAATACTTAAGACCTAAAGTTAGTAAACAAATCAAATATAATAAAACATAGATTTTAGGACAATCCGACACCAGAACGCATGTATGCTACTTCACTGTGTGCAGCCGCATCTAGCGCTCAAGCATCGTAAAATCCCACTGTCCCCAATCTCAAGATGCTGTTGGAACTAGCTCGCACGCTAGTTAGAGTCGAGGTGCAACTTTTACGCATGATTGTCGCAAAGCTGTCGACGTTAGCCTCGGCAAACCCGAGCCACTGCAATACCGCGGCAGCCCCATCAGCATCCTGAACGCATTGTTATACTACACTCGCATGCCACTGTATGCCCTCTGCAAATAGTCAACCCACAGGCTGCACGTGTAAAAGGATTGACAGTATGCCTTAAAAAGCGTTATTTTTACTTGTGTTGTACAGCGTGAAAACCTGCGAGTCAGCATATTATATCGAACAGATAACGACCTGCGCTATCTCTCAATGTCAGTACTATCCATTAAATCGTCAGTGACCCAATGACCTAAATACTTAAATTTAGTAATCCTTTTTAAAGGGGTACCATTCAAGACTATTATCAGGTACATTTTCATAGTGTTTAGTACCTGATTTAAATATCATAAGCTCAGATTTAGTTGAGTTGTATTTTAGGGCATGAGTGTTCGTGTAAGTCTCACAAATCTTTATGAACTCCCCTCAACGCACAGATCGAGGGGCTCAGCAGCACCGTATCGTCAGTATAGCTTATATTTTTAATATAGACACTATCTATATGACAGCCGTACTTCTGAGCTCCTCGATCAGCTCGTTCACATAGATGTTAAATAGAAGAGGGGAGGAGAGTGCCCCTTGCCTCACTCCGCACTCCAGCTTGTACTCGTCCGAGAGAGTGCTAGCCCATCTCACCTGATTTTTCTGTGTACCATACCAATGCCTCAGTACAGAAGGGTACACTGGTATCCTGTAACTCATCCCATAGCTTGTCGTAAGAGCTTATGACAAGTCTAAAAAACAGTATAGTAGTGGACTGTCTGCTTGAGCGACAAAATAGCACTTCGGTTGAGAGACCGGAAGAAACAAAATAAAAGTTGAGTTACCGCATTTAAAATATTATGAGTGATAATTTTAAGCTTTCTATTGTCTGAGAAATAAAGTTTTGGCACAGAATCGGCAGGAAGTAAGTGATTATTATTAGAGGGGAAGCAGAGTGCTCTATTTATCATCGCGCCACAATTAGGGCTCTATAGCTAATGATGGCACTAACCATTAGTTAGTCAGCTTATTTCTTAAAGCTATTTAATTTGTACGAACAAAATTCGTGAATTCGTGATTCGTTCGTAATTCATTGTTATATTACAGCGAAAACACGATTATTCCTGTATCACAAAGGTGTTGAACAAACCATGATACAGGGTTATTTTAAACTGGCTAGGTAAACTCCGCAGACGCGATGCTTGTCGAAATCTAAACACGGTAAAATAAAAAGATTTATGTTTTTTTGTGAGGTCAACGACCGCTATTAGTTTTGTTACTTGAAGTATGAGTTGAGAAAATCTATTTTCTTACGTTTTAAGATGTGTAGATAACAATACCCATTACGGCTATGAAGTTTACACAAAAGAAAAAAGTAGGTTCACGAATCTTAAGTCCGTAACATTTACTAAGAGAAATGTCACTTGATTATCTCCAAAAGGCTTTGGGCGTACATATTTAAAAAGAACCCACAATTTTGAAATGTCTACGCTCCTATTCTCTCAAATAAGTACCTACTCCATACCTTAGGAATGTAAGTAAATGTCTACTGTTATAATGTCAAATGTAATAAACGATTCATTATTAAATCGTTTGGATTGAAGTATTGACATTGACATAATGTCAGAGTTAAATGTATTATTTAAATGAAAATGTCGAATAATGTGTTTGCGAACACATTATCATTTAACAGTAATAGAGTTCATGGAGCCCTATTATAGTAATTAATCATTTTAATTATTTGGGTTACAGCTTTTAGTAGTGGGCGTATATTGTTATGTCATGAGTACAGCAGTATATTGTTATGTCATGAGTACAGCACATACAGCGACATTGTTTTTATGATAAAAAATGACAATGAGATGAATAGAAAAAAGAAGGACCAAGGTTGATGTCTATAAACGTTAGTTAGCACATGCTTTGACTTAGACAATGTTCACGTCTCTATCTTGCACTTGCAGTTTGACAGTAGTGCGACGGTGACAGGAACAACGCTTTGTCAAAATACGCATGCTATGTAACGTTTATAGATCTGTATAATGGTATCTGAACATCTGTATCGGCTCATGGTCATCAGAGATCAGTGTCGTTGTATATAGTGTGGGATTATTGCCACAAGCAAGCTTATCAAACGGTTAATAGGAGGTCAATCACGGTATGGAAAATAGAACCTACTGTCTACTATCTATTACTGGTAAATTTTATGGCATCTAACTTAAAAATAAACACTATACATAACGTTTCATATTCCCAACATATAATAATTTAATCCAGCTTTTTTATTTAAAATGTCAGAGCAGATTTCCCGCCCAACTATTGTATAACGGGGTACTCGTAGAACGCAATTATTCCACCTAGTACCGATTTAACTGACACGTGTACAGTACATAGGTACAATTAAAAACTTTTATCCACCGTGCGACGTTAGACCAAATTACTACAAAATTGTAGCAATTTTGTCTCACGTATTATTAAATTATAATAATAAACTACCTATATACTTAAGCCAGAATCGGTCGGTAATTTGTTAAAGTTCTTGTGTCGGGATAAAAATAGGGTCGCAACTTCGATGGATAAATGTTAGAACCTTTTTTATATAATTTACGACTTGTCTAGAAGCTTTATCAAAGTCTTTTTGGTCTTGTCTAGTAGGATACATGGCTCGTGAGTGAAGCCCCGGGTTAATGTACCGCGTCGACTGAAACATTTTATTTCTTTAAACTGCACGAGCTTAAAATATAAGAACGTATGTTGGCACTTTATAAGGCATGACGATGGTGTTCCTGCTTGAAGATCTATTCTTGGTCTAATGACCGTATTAAATCCGTAGTTTGACAAATTAACATAAAATTATACCTTTGTCCGCAAAGGCACGGAATTAATGACAAAATAATTCCTTTTAAAAGTAAAAGTCCGCTTGTCCAAACAGTGAACACAGCCAATAGATATTTATAAAATGTATGGCATGCATTAATTTTGTACATATCGAATCAAAATTCGTATGAATACAAACAAAATGCATGTGAGCAGCAGTGGTCGTATATTCGAACCTAGATAGGCGCTTTACTTTGTATAAATTATTTCATCAGCACTGCTCTCAAATCGGTGAAGGAAAACATCGTGAGGAAACCGGCATGTCCTAGAACCAAAAATTCGAAGACATGTGACATCTACCAACCCGCATTGGGCCCGCGTGGTGTATTACGGCCCACTCCCTCTGACTGAGAGGAGGCCTGTGTCCCAGCAGTGCAAACATGATAGACTGATTATGCTAAAAACAAAATGTAGGTGATTCATATGAACATGTTTATAGTAAAATCATTTATATTTACTTTCTTTCGCCCTTGAGATTGAAGTTGCAATCAGAATATTACAACAATGTTCTAATTACAGGTCGGGAATTACCCACCGGGCAAAATGTAGTCTCTGTAGCACCTATTGAAGTTCCCGATGGTAAGTGTTTTATTTGTAAATAAGAAATACAGAATATTCTCGAGAAAACATAATTTTCTAGGGACTTTCAAAAGCTTTTCTTTTATCGAGTGAAAGCTGCGGCGTTTTGTACAATAGTAAAGACCTTTTAAGCAAATAAATAGGTTTTACAATTTTCCTGGATACTTACAGATAAAAAGGAATTGAACCCTTTTTTTGCGTTAGGAGAATTTATTTAATACTTCATTTAAGCTTCAAAAATCTTACTTACCTGTCTCGCTTTAAACATTTAAAATTAATACTATAGTATAAAAATTCGCGATACACAAAATCTAAGAATTCTGCTATATATTTTTAAATACATTCTGAACCTAGATCTACTGTGGTAGCCGTGTCAGAATTATGCCATCATTTGTGATCGTTTAAAAGTAAATGTACTAACTAGGTATACCTCGCACTTTCTTTTTTCTTTCAAGACTGAATAGAACGGAGAGTGGTTCATAATATTCTGTACATCAGTACCGCTCTAATGTAAGGCCGCGGCCTCACAAGTCGAGCGATGGCAATGCCAACGCTATGACGCACAATGTGACTAAATAAACCCCTTTTAACAATGCCATTATTTATTCCAAGTAAAAAACTATTATGACTGTAGCTCTGTAGCTGAAATGCGAAAACAAAATTGTTTTCTTCTACTCAGGATCAGTTGTTTTCTGATGAGACAAAAGGCATTATTAAGTTACTTCGTCGCAGATAGATTTACAATTTAAATGTCTTTGGTATTCTAACAACGAGGATTGCCCTCGCTTTACTCGGTGCATCAGTGTAGAACCAGCTTGAAAACCGTGTTTCCACCATCACAACTTTACTAAATTAATGCTCGTTACCTTAATCCATTCGCGGAGAAAATTAGTGGTCGAAAAATTTTAAAATATTTTTCATCCATTTTTAAAACGAAAATACGTACTTAGATGGGTAAAATGAGAACCATTAACTACTCCTTCTTATATTAAAGCTTGTTGGTTGATAGGGCTGAGCGGTACCTACGCCAAGCAATATGGTACTAAAACGCGCAAATAAAATCAAATGTTTGTTCAGTGGGTTGGAAGCCCCTGACCCCAGACTGCAAGTTATACGATAACCTTCCACCTTTACGATATCTCCTACCATGCGCAAAACTGATACACTCAAGGATTTTTTCTAGAACACTATAAACAAATGTAAATAGTCTTTTTGTACAACATACCAACAATCTGAAACGATCGTATTATTATTGGTTGACAAAATTATTAATTAAAAATCCATTTATTCACATATTTTGGGTTAGTTAAATGCTTCGTCGACTGTAGTAAGGGTATATCCATACCTACTTATCTAACTATATGTAGGTATGTATATCTACACAAGATTAATATTAAAGTTTATAAATGTAAGCGATAATACCGTGAGCTGGTCTCCAGGCGTGAACATGAACAACATTGGGGATTAGAAATGTAAGCCTGTTTGCTCATGTTTGACTGATCGGTGCTTAACGTGCCATGACGAAACCTATACCAGTATACCTATATCGGAAAGCTAGGTTTATATAACTAGGTTTGGCGTTTGACGCTACGTCTCATATAACGGTTAACATGATATCACTAGGATGTGGCCTGTATTGGTATTCTGAAACTAGATCCGTCTATCTGCCTTCTGTGCACACTTCTTTACCTGATTGATTGACTGACTGACAGACTACACAGAGACTAAACCACTGAAGAGATAAAAATGTTCAAGATAATATGTTTCTTAGAGAGCGTACGTTGTAGAGGTTTAGTAAGAAAGGATTATCTGAAGTCCACCCGTGACGGGTCAAATAGGGGCTTAATCTTTGTATGCTTTCAAGTCGCAGATAAAAGAAAACTAGTTGTTATATTAGGCGAAGTCTCGTAGATTATTATTCTTCAAATAATCTAATTTAAAACTTGATTAGGTACTCCACCTTTCTTGGTCTACAAAATCTATACAAATAAATAAAATTGAAGTGTCTGTTTGTAATGTCAAAGTAACAGTTTTAAAGGAAAGTTACTAGTAAAAGATTTTTTTTATTTTGTCTGTGTCAGTCTAGTTTAATTTTAGAAAAATAATTAGGTTAAAGATTTATCCGACATGCACGTGAACGAAGTCGCGGGCACAGCTAGTAAAAAATAAAACAAATACTTCCATTCAATGATATTTTAGTAAACAGATATGTTATGAGCGCGCAAATCGTGAAGACTAGAAAACGTCCTAATTGGGACGTATTGCCTTTAGTCTGTGTCACGCACGTCTACGAGTGACACGGTGCGCGCTGCTACGTAATTACCATCCAAAATGCCATCTTGTGTATTTAGAAAGTGTACCAATTATGATACCAAAGTTAATAAAACACAAGGGATCTCATAACACATGTAACTACACAATATACTTCGATTTATTAATATATTTCAATTATTTTCCTAATATTCTGATATTTGGAGGTTAGAAAAAAGAAAGAGATGGAAAATACATTTTTTGTCGTAAGAACGACAAGGATGCGTGCACTCCGGACATAGAATAAAAGTACAGATGCGAATATTAGGCAGTAAAGCCATCTTTACAGCAGAGTTCTAGTTTCCCTATTTAATAACTTTTCTTTATAATTTTGTTTGATATATTTAATTATAAATTAAACATGTCATATATAGCGAAAGAAAATATTAATAGCTTATCGTTACCATAATATGTCACAGATAGTGTTAAAATGAAGCTGCCATTGAGATCTGGCTTCAAGAATGGATCGCAATTGTTCATAAACAAAGAAATGGATCGTTTATATTAGGTACTTTACTGTGTGACAACAGCTACCTACCTTTTAATAGTGTTTATTCGTTGCATAGGCACAAATCCCGACTACAAATTCTGTACACGCGGTTTGTACTTTCTGCCTAGGTAATTTGTTAGTCTATGATGCCAACGTGCGGTGATTGGTAGCCCGAATAAGGTTTGTTTACATTCACGCGCAATTGACAACATCTAGCTGTCACTTTTTTTCTTATTGATTTTATCAAGCTATCCTTTTTACTTGTAGTGAAATGTAAAATGAATGAAAAGTGTGTATGTGTGCTGCCTCTCGGCGCGGAACACTTTTTTCTGTTGTTTTGTAAGTGTATAACATATCTGTTTACTAAAATATCATTGCTTCCATTACAAAAACGTTTCATTTGTGGTATTGAATGAATATCGTAATCGACTATTGTAAACGGAATTAAAGTGGTCCGTTATCCGCATTACCCTCAGATTTCATACGATCCATGTAATTGAAATAACTCGTGCAAAAAGCAAACTATTTAACAAAAAATAAAAGCATAAGCTCGAGAGTCTGTGAACCAGTAAACGTGTTAAAAATAAAAATTAAGGTGCTTTATCTGCTTTAAGACACTTGAAATTCTTTAAATACGTGACATGTATCCTAGCAAATAACATACTCGTACTTTATCTAAATCTAACGGTCCCTTTTGCGACCGCTAACTTTTTAGAGGTCGCTTTAGATTGATGTTTTTTTAGCATTGTGCTTCTTATACATTATTTTGTCGGTGAGAGAGCGATACAGCGACAAACCGCTATTTGTCGTTGGTGGCCCGGGCATAAATCACGCAACCCTACAGCTAGGGTTGCCATGTATTCGACCTATATGTAGTCCGGTATTTATGCTACTTATCTTGGCAAGCGGAGGAAGACAATGATATATGCTGTTGTTGAAACCGGTTGCGACAAATGAGCTTAATTACTCATTCAGCGCTTTTTTATTTACAGAGTGGGTATAATGAAAGTTACATTTTCCGACTCCACAAATGAATAATTAGGAATCATAGATATAAGAAAGTTTTATATTTCTATGGGGTTAGGTTAGGTTAGGTAGGTTGGTTTTGGAAGCTATAAGCTCTTTTAATATTTGCCGTAACCTATTTTGTACAATGAAATGTTTTATATTTTTTCACCGTATAATTATTTATTCTGAATTTTTTGCTGCCCCTTTATCGAAACGAAACCAAAAATGAGATAGGTAGTATAACGTTACCCTATCTTTCCGGAAATGTATAATATAGAAATCGAGACCCAGATCAAACAATTCCGATGACAAAATATCATAAAACTGTCCTATAATTTCATCAAACAGAGTTGGCTACCGGCCGGCGCGACGCGTTCGAACGGCGGCAGACACGCCGGCACCACTCGTCATATTTGTGACTCTTTTTATTTCTCCTAAAACTTTTATAACAAGTAAACATGTTTACAAGTCATTACCAAACTATTTATTGAACCATTCTTTTCAGAATCGATGTATCCGAGTTTCGCAGAGCCCATACCGAATGTCACGGTTACCGTTGGTCGGGACGCCCTGCTTGCGTGTGTCGTGGATAATCTAAGAGGATTCAAGGTAAATAAATAATAAGCCTTGATTCACCATTGATATAAGATTGTATGAATCTGAAATGTTTTCTTGATCGATGGGTGGAAGGTTCAACAGTCAGTCATTCTACACTATATAATTTTGTATAAAACAAAGTCGGGTTAGTTAACAACCCAACGTTAAGTAATTAATACATAACTCAAGAAAGGCTGGACCGATTTTTATAATCTTTGATTTGTTGGATTTTCGATTTGTCTCTGCCCCAAATAGCAGAATAAGAATTAAAACATGAGAAAATTCACTGAAAAAAATAAGATAATTTGTTTTTTCATACATTCCTTTTATATATTTCATACATTCTAATTTTGAGGTGAACTTCATACCGCCTCAAAATTAGTATCAGTTTTCAGGCATCAGGTTCAGGCATCTATCAGTTTTCATTAAATAACTAGCTGACTAGTTATTAAATGAAAACTGATAGATGCCCATGACGAGAAGAGAACTACAATACACGCAGTCATGGAAAATAAAGTAAAGATTGCGTTATGAATAGGTATATAGCGAAAATATGGGCAGAGTTTTCTTGGAAATAACATCAGAATCATTAACCCTATAATGTTTGTAGGTAGCATGGGTGCGCATGGACACACAGACAATCCTGAGCATCCACCACAACATAATAACTCAGAACGCTCGCATCAGTCTGTCGTACAACGACCACCGCTCGTGGTACCTGCACATCAAGAACGTGCAGGAGGTGGACCGCGGCTGGTACATGTGCCAGGTCAACACCGACCCCATGCGCTCCAGGAAGGGATACCTACAGGTTGTGGGTGAGTATACTATCTTCATCAGTCTGTCGTACAACGACTACCGCTCGTGGTACCTGCACATCTAGAACGTGCAGGAGGTGGACCGCGGCTGGTACATGTGCCAGGTCCCGACCCCATGCGCTCCAGGAAGGGATACAGGTTGTAGGTGAGTAAACTACGTCCATGAGTGTGTCGTACAGATGCCAGCACATCAAGCTACTACAATCTGTCAAATTTATTTAACAGATTTTCAACTTTATCGCTAGAGTGTAAGGTTCAAAGATGATTGGGAAAATTTGACAGTTTCGGGTAGCTTGATGTACTGGCGTCTGTACAACGACCACCGCTCGTGGCTTTATTGTACCTACTTATAAAGATTGAGTATTTGGTATCTAACCAAAATATGTAGAAAATACCGATAATTTGAAACCTGTATTAGGTTTCTTCCAACTTACGGCCTTTTGCAATAATATTAGATGTACCAAGATATTAGCCGACTTTGTTCACTAATTGACATACCTATTGACGAGAGCACAGAATAAATCTGTGACGTACCTACTCGTGTCAATGTCAGCTTTTGTTTGATCTAATTCTGCGATAAATTAATTAATAGAAAAGTTTACTACATGTATAATTATTTATTCAGTATGATGCAGTGTTTGTGACTGTTACTTTTACAAAGTTGAAATAAGTCCATCCGCTCCCATGAATATACAGCTAACATTCTTTAGAGTGGGTGCGACGTTGAATTCTTTCAAAATACATAAATTAAATAGATAACCGATATTTCTATAAAGAACTTGACATTTTCTTCCGGTTTTTCCAAATACTGTTCGGAATACGGGCATTTTTATCCCATAACTATAATTCTACATACTTAGTCCACAATTCATTTGTTTACTCAGTGCCACCATCAATCATCGATAACATGACATCAACGGATATGGTGGTTCGGGAGGGCTCTGACGTCACCCTGGTGTGTCGAGCGTCTGGCTACCCTGAACCTTATGTCATGTGGAGGCGAGAGGATGGACAAGACTTTAACTATAATGGAGAATCAGGTAAGCAAGATAACATTAAGGGGCTTACATGACCTAAAGCGCGGTCTGTGTCGGACTGCATAGAAAAGAAAGAGAAACGCGATGACACAACGCTTGTAATTTATTGCAAAATATGAAGCAATTATTTAATTTCAAAAAATCTATTGTTTGGACTTAAAAAATTGAAACACTAGTATTTTAGTATGTTGCTTGTAGAATAATCTGACAAATAATCCGAATAATTTTATGTATATTAGTATGGTTTTTATTGTAAAAAGAAAGTTTTGAGAGTTTTTTCTTTTTCAAACGCAAGTTTATATCCTGAAGAACATCATGTATTTTTCTGATTTTGTTTACTGAAGTCGATCATATGCTTTTATTGTTTCTAAAACTTGCGTTTTTTTTGTGTTTAGGTCCTGTAAGCCCCTTAAAACTTTTGATTAAAATTAAATGAGTATGCGATAAGGTACTTAAATGTGCCCTGGCGGCTGAGAGTAAGTATGTCATGCTCACTCTAATGTCTCGCTGGTGGTGCCGTGTGTGTTGGATCATTAAGTTCCCTACAAAATGGTTGAGCTGAATGGTGCTGGTCGTCATGTTCGTGAACGGGCGCCGTCAGTAGGGACTGGTCATCTCTTAGCTGCCACGACGTATTTTAATTTCTGAATTATTTTTATCTTCTTTTTTTTATTACGGACGCTTTTAACATGCACGTCCCTCTACATCGTTCTCACATGTATAATTTCAATATGAATGATGTAACAAATATTTTGTAACAATTTTATGATTTAAAAGAGTGCCCGTGGAGTTTCTTGCCCGTTCTTCTCCATAGGTAGGTACCTACCGCTTTGGGATGATCAACTATCTTCATCTTTCTAACTGATCAACTCTTTGACTATTCAAAAGTGCCTCTAATTATTTGAAATAAATGCTTTGAAATTGAAGTAGATCACAAAATTAAAATTTTTGATTATTTTACGTTTTTTGTTGCACATTGCTTCTCTGTGTTTGGTCGTATGATGATCAAAAGGTGATTCATTGCAGTGATTAAAACAAATAAACAAAGAAAGCGAGGGGGTCGAACAAAGTGCCTATGTTCGACGAAGATAGTGCATGAAGCCAAAGACCCGACTCCCACCTACCCACAGCCAGCAGTCGCGCACATTCCGCAGTAGTAGCAGAAGAGTCAAGTAAATTGTTCTGTACTACTCTGCAGAGCGGCTCATCTCACCGTCTCTGAGAAGATGGATTGTCGGGTGGATCTGTATTCGGGCAAGCGAGTCTCCAGACATCCATAGCCTAGGTGAAACACGGCACATCAGAATTAATCAGTACACACTGATTAATTCTGATCCTAGCCCCCACAGGCTAGGATTTTCCTGATTAATTTATCAGTGCCGTGGACGAATGTATGAAAGCCGGTAAACTAATACTAGAAATTTAGCGGAACATTAATTTAATTAAATAATAGTAAATTAACTTCAATTCCCAGATATCAAATACACCCTTTTCATAACAGTAGGACTCATTTAAAACTTTTAATTCGAATTTCCTATATACAGCTAGGTTAACCTTTCAGCTTTGTGGATCGTCTCCGTTGCCCAACGCTACACACGGAATTTCACTTTAACTTGAATTGAATTAAATGTACCTAGCAGGAAATAGTAATGGAACGCTTGAGGTTTTGTGTTTTCAACAAGAATGGTAATAACAAAGCTATAAGAAAATACAGAAACCTCAAATTAAGAGTAAATTGCCTTCAATTACCATAAACTTCCACAACATATGGAACGAAACTTTTCAAAGTGTCATTTGAAACACATTAAAACGGTGAAACATTTTAATTGTGGCTAGAATCCCTTGTTAATTTCCCTGTAGGCTGTTGTTAAATAAAAATTATTTCTGTAATTAAAATGTTTTTTTATAAAAAGCAATCTCGCGTTTTCTTTTCAACCATCAGAAAAACGCTGTAAAGCCCTTTCTCATAGCTGCGGCGGAAAACACTTACAGAGAGTGGACAGTTCTTTTTAGAAAGAAAATTGGAAATGAATTTCAAAACTGATAGTTCTGAACCTGATGTATATTTTATTCCGATTACATATTAATGTCACGAACACGACATAAATTTCGTCTAGTAGTCTTAGCATTTAAGCCCATTGAATCGTGTGACATTTATATCGTTAAACGTTCATTTATATCGTTAAATGTTCATTTTTGTTCGCAGTTAGCGTGGTGGATGGGGAGACGTTGACAATAACAAAGGTGTCTCGGCTACACATGGGTGCTTACCTGTGTATAGCATCTAATGGAGTGCCGCCATCGATTAGCAAACGGATCATGCTCATGGTTCAATGTGAGTATTACTTGCTCTCGTATGTGTAAAGACATCACTTGTAATTATAGCTGACGCTGCGTATGAGGAGCTGATACGGTTGGGAATTCAGTGAGGTGAATTGGTAAGTTTATACGTATTATGATAATATCGGTAATATATATAATAACTTAGAATATGATAGAACATAATTGAGAACACAATGACATGTCTTAGAAAAGTTTCAGATAATTTCTTGACCCACTTACTAGGTACTTTACATACATACATAATCAGCCTACAAAGTTCCCACTGCTGGGGCACAGGCTTCCACTCAGTGAGAAGGAATGGACCGTTACCCACCACGCGAGCCCATTGCGGGTACTTTATGTGGATTATGACAAAATGATGACAAGTAGGTACAATTTAAGTTATAAAAAAAAGGATATAGATTAGAGTCAAGAGCAAACCCATTTCGAATAAAAAAAAAGGAGAAAAATAAAAAAAAAGTGTAGTTATTTTTTTCAAAATTTAACCAGATTGTATGAATCCTATTGTTACATCTAGTGCTAGTCTACACCTGCGGACTCGCTAACGATACAAATTGACGTGCAAACGAGACTAGCCGGCATGGTTTGTCATTCGTGTTTTATTAGAGCCGTAATAGCTTGGCTGTCCGTAATAGTGTTTATCGATTGCCTACCTACCAGTTTGAATTGCTTCTCTTGTTTGACACGCTATGATTAGGGGCTCACAATAGATCAGATTTACATATGTTTGGTACCTACACACTGATGAAGTAATTAACCGTATTTGATTATTAGACGGAAATTTATTTTCATTAAAAATTCTACTCATTAATACTAATTATTTTGCTCTTCATGTAGTATGAGAGACCTCAAGTCGAAATTATTCGATTAATTATTTAGTTTTAATATTTTTTTGACTGGCTTTTAAATTGTCAATCTGAGAACTTTATGTCAGTTGGAATAATTAAATAATAAAAAAAGTTATTTGATTTCTGAAAATCCATAGGCTCTTAAGTCAGAAAACATTTTGTAATAAGACGGAAAAAGTTGCGTTACAAATGTAGACACAATAAAACACGTGAAAAGTTGTAAGGGGCAAATCTGGGGCCAGAAACATTGACGACAACTATTGACGCGTAGCCGACCCATTTACAAACTCTACAAGTTTTCCCTCTTTTTCGATATTTTCCGAGGCGGTTGTGAAATCAACACAAACTGAATCCTTACCCGATAAGTGTAGGCAGGTAAAGGCTCCTGCAAACAGGCGCGACACACGACGCGAATCGCGCGCGACACAAAGGCACCGCTCGTTGCGCGACTTGCCTTTGTGTCGCGCGTGATTTTATCGCGTGTCGCGCCTGTTTGTAGGAGCCTTAAATAAGATGGGATTTTATACATAGAAGTACCTATTATTTTTTTAATGTTGCCTATAATGACTACTTTACTCATATAGGTAACCAGATTTCCAAGAATCTCAGTCCAACGAATAGTGCTCAAGCTGCAGGTTTTGCGGGATTCAATTTATTTCTCCTGCTTGAGATATTTTATTAGTATTATTTTAAGTATTTCTTTGAAAATTGTCATAATACAGGATGTAAAAAGACCAAATTAAGTAACATTACAACAGCTGGAAAACAACTTTAAAACAAAATCTGTTTACCCCAACGCGCAGTGAAACGCACGCAAACTATTATGCATAATAAATTGGGTGCTTGCAACGGTACAGGGGTACTTATTTAAAGATCATAACATTTAAAACATGTTTTCGTGAAAAAGAAGAACGCACGCACACACTCGCATGTCGCATCTTGAATTTTAATTTGAACTCCAATTTTGTTATCAACGACCTCGAAAACCATACAAATTAATACGTCCAAAAAAAATATAATATTGAAGGTCACTTTCTAAACAGAAGGTTCGCGAGTGGGGACTCTGTCCGCTCACCACAAGTGACGCCAGATGGGAAGATGGTGGCACAGTGGTCACGTGCTGCCGTGCATAGCGAGGCTCAGGAGAGGCCCCTATACAATCTCCCAGGGATGTGCCTTACAGGCGTTACACAGAGGGGTTCCTATGTGCTGATAGTGATCACTGGGTTGGTTTTAGTGAGATAAAAATCCCACACTCCCCGACCTCCCCCAGGAGGTCGGGTGCCTTTTGAAGGTTTCCCCCGACAACAAAATAAAAGATATAAAAAAATCACAATGACGAGGAGTAGAAGTGACTCTCGGCTTTGTTAAGCGTCTTTTTACACCTGATCATAGTACCTACATAATATTTTGCCATAAGCGCGCACACTACATTATGGTACGCAATAAAAAATTGAGAATTGAATTGAGAACATCTGCAGCACCTTCGCTCTTACCCACGCCTTTTTTGGCCATGCTTTTCAATCTTCTAACACGCTATAATTCCAACAGTTCCGCCAATGCTGTCTATCCCCAACCAGCTGGAAGGCGCATACATTGGGCAGGACGTGACGCTGGAGTGCCACACAGAGGCGTATCCCTCCTCGATCAACTACTGGACCACGGACCGCGGGGACATGATTATTTCCGGTGAGGCTTGTTCAATATGCGTGCTCACTCAAATAGGCTCTGTTTGGGGAACAAACCTTATATCTGTTGTACAAGCAGGGGTTGAAACGACAAACATTTTTCAGGCTGATCTTGTCAAACTTGTAACTGCAGTGCGATTCTGTAACCATCTCACCGTGAAAACTTAGGTGTGAAGTGAGCGTGGAGTGAGCTGTCAATAGTGTCAATTCCTAGCAAAAACAGACTCCCATCACCTAAGTTTTCACGGTGATATTTTTACAGAATCAACCGGCTGTAGTCCAAGTCTAAACCATCGAGTCTGTTTTTGTGTGTTTTTAATACAAAACGGACAACTCAGGCTCAGTTTTAACGTCAATTTTTGTAATTCGAACTTTAACATTGTCGAAATGATGTTTCAAATTAAAAAATGTTTCGATGGTTTAAACCTGGCTCTAATGTAAACCTTGTTTTTAAATAAGGCCGTTAATGTTTTGAGTCGATGTGTCACGGTGATATATTGATTTGATAGAATGTTAAGCCACGTTCACGCAACTTATTTGACCAACAAAAATGGTACTTACTTCATACATTAAATATGTAAATCAAGGAAGGACAGTAACTTGTATTCAGTGTAATCCATAATTTAATACATGTAGGGTAGATTTCCAATTATGACAGCTTTAATTTTCAAATTAAAACAGTATCCAAAAGCTTTTCCATAAAGGCGTCGTAATATAAATAATGCAGGAACTAAATCACGAAAAGTGGTTCAAAACCTAATAAAGCTTCATATATTATACACGAGTGCTTCGTATATTTACTAGGTTTAGTTTCAATGAACTTTCAATAGCCTTGTATGAGCTCCACCAATGAACCACAGCCGCTAACTAAGCATTGGAATTCTAATATAGAACTCGGAGCACAACACAAATACGTACATTTATCATATTGGCATAAATAACATGCGTTCCCGTCAAGTAAGCCATCGTTCGATTGTATCATTGATTTATGACTTCATAATGAAAATAGTTTCCCTTGTATCGGAACAGGCGAACGAGGTGTACTCGAATACGTTCCGAATGTAGATACTTATTCATGCGCGAATAGAGAATACTTGGATAAATGAAATGCTTCACTATTTCCACTTCGGCTCAACAACTCGATTGATAAATAAGTCGAAAACAACTTCGAATCAAAAAATGTTTGCAATTTTCTTTTTGTTGCCGCATATCATACCAAAATGGTACCGTAGACGGCAACCGGTATTTTTGCATGAAACTGAGCATTTGTATTGACTCTGCAGTGGTTATTCGTCGAATATTAACTTTCTAGCGTTCTAGTTCGGAAGTGGAGCAACTTATCAAATAGGTTATTGGAGTTGATATCTTTGAAACTATTTTATGGATAGTTTATTGCAAAAGCTCGAGTTCCACGAAAATATAGATGATTTGGTTAGAATTTTCTTTCATTTTAGAGACAAACAAAACATCTATTTATAGCATGTTCATAAAAATTCTTTACTGCTTATTACGTAATACCGAATACAGGTTTTATATTTAAGTAGAATTGGAAATTATAGGAGGCAAGTACGAAGCATTTCCGATGGACAGTGGCTACAACAAGTTCATGATGCTGAAGATCAAGAACATCACCAAGGAAGACTTCGGCTTCTACAAATGTATCGCGAAGAACTCGTTGGGAGAAACAGACGGAATCATCAAACTCGATGGTAATTTTTTAACATTAGTAGATTGATTTAAAACGGCCCCGTCGGAGCGAGCGATTGAAAGCGCTGAAAGACTCGTAAAAACCAACAGCCTCTTTTACGATCTTTGGGAATTCGGAATTGTGGGAAAATCACACTAAACTGCCTGTCAATTATCTGTAAAGCTTTTTCTGGGTAACTTTGGATCAATACAAGTACATTGTTTATATTTTTTTCTTTGGAAAAATTAATTGACACGAGTGTTTATTGATCAAAGACATTTTGGAAATGATTGATACTAAATTATGAAAGATGAAAAATAATATCTAACCAAAAATATCAATCTATAGATAGCAGTGGTGGCCCAGTGGTAACGGTCGCGACTTACGAATCGTAGGTCGTGGGTTCGAACCCAAGCAGGCGCTTTACTTTGAGTAAATTATTTCATCACCACTGCTCTTAGAACGGTGAAGGAAAATATCGTGAAGAAACCGGCATGTCGAACCAAAAATTTTGAGGCATGTGACAAGTGGATTACGGCCTAGACCCTCTCACTGAGAGGAAGCCTGTGTCCCAACAATGGGAAAATTATAGGCTGATAATGCATAGATATAAGATTTATTAAATTTAATTTTCCTTTTAAAAAAGCCATTGTGTCTCGCGTGGACCCACGGCATACCGTGGGTCCACGTGAGACACAATGGCTTTTTTATTGTTTCCGTAATTACGGCATCCAACCGGTGGAGTACACCGACTATTTTTAGGATTATCTGTTGTCATAAATAAACTTTATTTTCCTACAGAAATACCAGCTCCACCATCCGCCTTCACAACAACACAGAAAACAGTGTTAGACAATCAAACTATTAAGAAGAAAGGTAACTTTCCCTTTACCTGTACTTTATAATCATCTCCGACTAAATTGGATTGTTTTCTAATATTAATATTCCAACAGGTTTGCCGCAAATTATCCAAAGTATTGACGCGATCAGTTCCAACTTCCAAGGTGAAATGTACGGCGAACAGCTAAGTGATTTCGGTAAATATTTTAACAATATTAATGACACTTGAGTAGATTTGTTACATAAATAATATGTCAAGTTCGTTTGTAGCGCCGCTTCTTCTTCCCAGCTAAAGGCTGCTACAAACAGGCGCGACACGCGATATGATCGCGCGCGACACAAAAGCACCACTCGTTGCGCGACTTGCGGTGCCTTTGTGTCGCCTGTTTGGAGGAGCCTTAACGCACAAGGAAGTGGTGAAGCGGTTTTGGGGACTGTCTTACTTATGTTATTTTTGATTGATCTCAACCTAGTTTGAATAAATGGCTTTTGATTTTGTCATAATTTCGAAACAGGCTCACGTAAATCAACGGGGCAATTGCGTAACACACTAACAATAGTAATGGCTTCCATTTTGACAGTTCAACAACATTCATTGCGTTATTTACGTTGCTGAGCAGACTAATTTTTCGAACATATGAAGCATTGGATTAAAAATATCCTTCAAAATTATTAAGATTCTGTTTGATCACTATCAATCAGATGTTACGCAATTAGGGTGCTGGTCGAACACTTCCCAAGTTACTCAAATTTTAGTACTTAATGAAAGCCTAGTTAGACTTTAAAGTAATAATTTAATACAGAAGTTATCCTTACGGTTTCAATCTAATATGAAACTATTTATTTGTATCTTAGTCCTTAATGAAAATTAAATTGAACCATTAATTTCCAACAGCTTATTGGAACGAAGTTATTTCACGCGGCTTGCGGTAGAAGTAAACTTGTAGAAATGTCACGTAACGAAGAAGTGTTAAGTATGGCCTCTCCATACGACTTTCTCTTCTCCCTGTCTGAATGAGACAGAGGGAGAGAGAGATATAGTTTTCGTGGTTTTCGACGGTGCTGAAGTCAATAAACAATCTGCCTAGCCTTATCCCAACTATGTTGGGGTTGGCTTCCAGTCTAACCGGATGCAGCTGAATATCTGTATTTTACATGGAGCGACTGCCTATCTGACCTCCACAACCCAGTTACTAGGTAATACGATACCCCTTGGTAAGACTGGTTGTCAGACTTTCGGCCTTCTGACAACCCGTAATGACTGTCAAAGATCTACAAATGACAGCCGGGACCAACGGCAAAAACGTACTTTCCGTGGCACGGAGGCGTCTCGGTATGTAAAGATGGTCACCCATCCACAGTCCGACCGCGGCAAGCGTAGCTTAACCTGAATAATCCACCTGTGAGGCTGTTATTATTTAGCCACGGGCCCCTCGGTGCTGAAAGGTGCTGAAGCCAATAGTGAGGTCAAAATTAAAATCAAGATGGTGTGGCTACAAACACTTTCAAATTTTTAATCGTGGGTGGCGTTTCTATGGTTTTCGACGATGCTTAAGCCAATAAGTGAGGACAATATATGAAAATCCAAGATGGCAACCATTTTATTGTACGAGAGCTTCATAAAACTTTTATCTATACTAGTTGACTCTGTATTAAAAACGCGTATTAAATTCATACTTTCTCTCTCTCTCTGTGTCTCTTTCTAATATATACGAGTGTGTGTGCGTGTTTCGCGTAAAGGAACTTCTTTCCTGACGGGGTCCTCCAAACGCACACGTTTTTATTTATTTCCACTAATAATATATGAGACGTTACGTAATAGCTTTTTATTATTCTTATTACATAAGGAGATTTAGAGTATCTAAATGAAAATTTTCATAAATAACGAAAAGCCGAAATCAACTTCGAGCAAAATAAAAGCGATTGCTATGAAAAAACAAATTTTATTTTGATAACATTACAACAAATCCTAATTGGTTCTAGGCTTACGTTCAAATTGAGCAAATGTTCAGGGGGCCTAAAAAGGCCACTTTGGCAGAATCATAAAAGGATAACATTATGAATCGTAATGGACAGTTAATTGTAGAGTTAATCGTATCAAATCCCATTGGTGAAGGATTTCAGTTATTTTTTTTTTGTCTGTGTTAAAATACCAATCAATCCAATCCAAATCCAATCCCAATCTCTTTGATTATACCTACGTAGTGCTGCGAAAAAAAGAAAAACACGGACTGTCTTCGCTATATTATGATTCATAAATGTCATCCTATTATGATTCTGCCAAAGTGACTTTTTAGGCCCCCTGATAAGTATTTGTGTTTCCCTTTTTCAGATGATGACCTAGAAAATTCAGCGAGTTTCAACAAAGTAAATTCTATGTTATGTTTCAAGTTAATTATTTGTCAAGTGATAAACATAGCGAGATATATTTTACATTCTTGATATTTGAAATATTGTGTTGAACTTTAATTTATTTGTTGCTAATTTTAATTTTTGTTAATAATTTCTTAAGCTGACCAGACAATAAATCATTCGCACTGTTAATAGGTATCTTAAGTTTATTGTAATCAACCAGGAATTAGTTATTGAAGACTTTGTAGTGTTTCGTGGATAAGCAATGTCCACTCTGTAACGTCATCTTATAACTTTTTATATTATTATGTTTTGTATAAATAATTATTTAGTATTTATACGACAAGTCTGTCAGTAAACGGTGTCAATTCCGTAAAGCGTCGACTGAATAAAATTATAAATATATTTTATAAATAATTACAATAGCAAAAAATAGAACTATCGGAATCGAAGTTGGCTGTAATTGATTTTTTGTTTTGTTATGCCCAATTACCCAAGAATATTTGTAAATTGATTTAGTCGTTGGCTTACTACATTGACTCCGTCACATTATTTTACAAAAATCGATCTTTTTAATATTAAGTCTATAAATGTCCTAGGTTCGCTTAGTTATTACGAAATATTTGTACACAAATTTTCTACTACATCGATTTTATAAAAAGCGCCTAGTGCTAGACTTTTTAGAGATAAACCTTTAACTGTCCAATACATTGAAAACTCGTATCTAAGTGTATGTTATTTCCAGTAAACGATTTAGTCGACGTATACACTAACGAATTATTAATACGTAAGCCTACTGTGCTTTGGTAGATAATAACTGGTCAATTTTCTTTTTTTCATATCGTAAGGCTTATTTTGATATTGTTTTTACTGTAACACTTGTATAGATTATTTGCCGTAATGTAAAATACAAATAGAGTCTATAGGGAAATAGGAAGTTTTTGTGATGATTTACGTAATGCTACAAAATGACAACTGCCAAATAAATGTGTAAAATATGAAAAATAAAAACGAAGCTTGAAATTTTGTTTTTTATTTTTTTTCCCGCAAACACATAAGCAAAAGAGTATTTCAGTTACAAAACCATCCGATGCTGGATATTATAAAACAAAGTTCGGAACTCCTGCATCTGTCTGTCTGTATGATCGGGCAAGTGAAAACTATGAAAATTCGAGGAAGGCTTCAGTGTAATAATTCAGCGCTTCCGAACTCACTGAATGGCGTGGCGGGCCGCTGCAATCCTAGAAATAGGAACTTTTGTTTGTTCAGGACTCGTATAAAAAGCGCTTATCCGATCAATCAACATCATTCGGCATCAGGGTTTAGTGTAACAGAGTAGGCCTAAAACTATAAGCTTTAGTTCCTGCAAAAAGGTTACCACGATTTAAGCTGAGAACATTCTAGAGATCCCAACCACGACAAGTGGTTCATGGTTCTCGAGTGCCATGGCAACCCGCAACGGGTCCTCAAACTTGTGATATAATAAACGTGTAGCGGTATCTTCTACAACGCCACATGCAAACAACGCGTCATACTGACGTCACGCAAATCCTGCATCGCGCAAGCAGAGTTTACCGCGCAACTAGCATAGATACAACGGCCCGACATGAATCAATGGGCAGTTGCCCGCCAGACACAATACCCGTCTGGTCGGAGGATCCTCCCTTTTCTATGGAGGTTGAGTGAACTTTACACCCTGTTCCTCATACCTCTATAAACGCGTACTTGGAATACATACAGGAAATTTTTTGACAGATTGATTGACTGATACATTGAATACATAAACAGAGGAATTTTATTGTCTGTATTGTCATCCCACCTGTCTTGAGTCGTGACTACCTTTTATAGCAAAGTCTGGAATTATTCACATTTTTATTTACCATTTTATTTTCAAACAACTTTTTCTACGGCTGGAATGCATGAAGAGTCACCGTACGGGCCGCGTATGACTAGCCATCACTATTAATATGTAACGTGGAACATTCTGGTACCTACACTGCCCTTTACAGTCCGGAACAATCGATACCTTTAGTAATTTACTGCATTCGAGTTTCCACTCGTGAATTTCCAATCGAATTGGACAATAACCTGCATCTCCGAAGTGTTGCACGATTGTTGGCGATTTCCTGCAGTTCCTTTGATTTGTTACGAAGAATAGGTTCGAGTCTCGTAAGATTGGACTACGGATTATGTCGATAGGATGGAAAATCCTGAACGTTAATCTCCACACTAACTTTATTAAGTTTGTAGATATGCATAAAGTGCATGGAATTTAATTTCACGAGTGGCGTTTCTTCCACCTCGAGGTAAAAACATTAGTCAGTCACCACTGACTAATGTTTTTACCTCGAGATAAACTGTTCTTTTACTTTTCCTGCCGATATGAGAGAAAAAGTAGATAAATGAGTTCCCGCAAAAACAGATGCCGACCAAAAGAGGTTATGGTTATTTTAAAAGCCAGCATACCTATTTAATTACTTACCCCTTACTAATAAACATTGTCGTCTGTACCTATAGTTGCATAATGCTTTGTCTTCTTCATTCTAAATTCAAATTACTGACGACTGAAAGAGATAAATCGATGTGTAACTTTCATCAGATGTAATACATTTATTAGTAAGGGGGTTTAAGGACAAACCTTGAAGTAATTACCTGAAAGAAAGTAACAGAACATAATCACACTCTAAATTGAAGATCATTTGAATTATGGTACAAGCTTGTGGATCAGGGAGTGGGATTAGTACTCAAACGTCACGTCATAGCTAGACTCAAAGAAAACAACGGACAAAGAGAACCAAAAATTAGACCTAAGGATACATACTCATACGTCCAACATGAGCTATGCAAGATAGTTTGCTGCTCTGCAACTGTAAACCAACGCGCTATCGCTTTGCGTCGTGCATCGTACACGGCCGGACATGCTGTGACGCATAAATCTTCCCACGACAACCACGTCCCTCGATATGTCGGAAAAAATCAAGACGCGTAGGACGACGTCGCACAACATGTCTGGCAACAAAAACGATAAAAAAGGTCGTGAAACAAGATATCCTGAGACGTTGGTCGACATCGCCCGATGTTTCAAGCGATTGCTGTCGCGTAAAGTTTGTCCAGTGAATACGAGGCTTTATCACTGACAATAGTGTCAGTGGGCTTAATAGGACAATTGTCAGACGCGATTGTTATTTACAAATATTTTCAATATTACAAATATCCCGGCCTTAATATCTTAATATATTTATGCAATGTTCAAAGGCAAATGTGGAATTTAAGACCTATGAAGGTATTCAGGCTGGGGAGGCCGTGCATCCCATGTTGTTTTACTATCATGGTCGGCTTATTCCTACCTAAGCAAAAATAAAACATTTATTTGGTAGTTTAATCAAGCATTAATATTATATTATTACATTCTAATCTTAGAAGAACTTCGTCGAATAACTGAGTAGCCGGCGCGGGCATCATGCTTGTCGTCGGCATCACCATACGATGCTCATCACACCATACTAGCAGCAACTGTAACCCATGACATTGCTTTAGACTCATTCACCTTGGCACACCTTGATGACGTACAAGTCTACGTGCTCTATATTTCACCACAAAACAAATAAAACTAGTAGATAAACTAGTTCACAAATATTTTCAACGACACTTCAAGATAACAGGCGTAAAGATATGACTATTGTGACATTTCTGATTTTAATGTTGCCATGAAAGCTTAATTCTATAAAAAATATAAACATAGTGGATTAGTGGATTCATTGAACTGTCATTTACAATATGTTATTACATACTTATTGACAAAAAACATGTTACAAATAGAAATAGGCACTGCCACCAAAACTTAGAATTATCTATACTCTTGTGTTTCAAGAGACTTGTGCTTGGGCTTCTCCAAAATGTCTTAGATTTGATGGAACAGAACTGAGTTATAACAGCAATAATTAACATCTTGTGCTGTTAATTATTGCTACTATACTATATAATACCCCTTTTACAAAAAAGAGGTAGGTAGTAAAAGTACCTTAATAGTTTAAACGATGAAACCACTACCACCAAAACCCTGTTAATTAGCATAATTATAGATATAAAATACCATATTTTGGTGAGTATGGTAGCTCCATTACATAGCTGTCGTCACAGTATCTGCGTTTAGATTTTGCAAATAATTACGATTTGATAGACAAATTTGTTTACCTATTCTTTTTTCTTTTTGCAGCTTAATAAAAAAAGCTGTAACATAAAAAGTAAAGCCCTGTAACTGTTTCATATAATGTACAGACGCTAGCACATCAAGCTACCCGAAACTGACAAATTTTCCCAATCTACTTTGAACCTTATGCTTTAGCGATAAAGTTGAAAATCTAGTAAATAGATTTGACAGATTGTAGTAGCTTGATGTGCTGGCGTCTATACATACTTTCATTCATGAGCGCTTCTAAAATTAAGCGACACCAAAATTGCCATTCTGCTTTGCAAATGACACCAAAAATTAAATTGGACCCAATGAGCTATGGGCTATTTTGGCCCACGGCAATGAGCTGTGGCCAAAACAGCCACTGGATATATAAAGACCGGGCTGGTAGACATCGCGTAACGAGATTGACAATTTGGTTTTGTCCAGCTCGCAAAGTGATTAACTAACGTGGACCGCATTCGTTTTGGACTGAAAGATGTAGATGCATATTTGCTCTGGTGTGGGTTGATACTAACTGACAGTAAAACCAATAACGTATAAAGTTTACAAACCAAATCAAAACAACAAGATAATTTAAAATAAAGCAGGCACTTAACAATGAAGTATCGTAACAAGCATTCAGGGAAAACACCATTCAATTTATTGTAACAAACACACAGGGAAAACACCATTCAATTTATCGAACAAGCACACAGGGAAAACACAATTCAATTATCCACTAGGTATCAAGTAAATTAATATAAATGGAGTTATTTAATTACTCATTAATGAGTGCATTAACATTATAATCATAAGGGAACATTCTAAGGACTGGTGTCCACCGTTATTAGTTCTTGGAAGTGATTAGCGTCAAGTATTTAACCATTGGGTGTTATTAGTTAGCCGTCTGTACTGACGGCGACTTGTCTATGTACTAACATAGACAAGTTAGTAGTACGGCACATAAGTTATGAGTTAATCTTTGTGAGGATTTATTACCCCATTGTGTTGACAAAACTACTTACGAACGGCAGTGAGCGTGAAAAATCTTTAGTATATTGATAGCAGTTCCTGTTGAGTTCAGTTCGATATAGTGCACACCCACTCTTACCATCCATATCTCAGCGATTTATTGTCAATATTAATTAAAAATAATTTTCATGTTATTGTATAAATAACGGATACTGTTCATTCACAATTCAATTACATTCATACATTCATACCAGAGGGTAAACCGTGATTTCAGTTTAGTGGAGTAAAAGTAGCTATTTGTTTTGTAAAAATGTTCAACAACGACAACTACGTGTTTGGTGATCAAAATGTGCAAGTTCCTGCACATTTGAATTTTGGAAAGTTTATTTTGGATCGTCTTAGGCTCAAAAACGATGAAGTAGCTTTGGTAAGTGACATCTTCTCCATTTAATAACTAACTACAGGCGTTGTTTTTGCTTAAGGCGAAAGCGTCAGGGTAGCCCGTCAATTTTTTTTTTTTATTTGCAAGTCAGTGTCAACATACAACCTGACACTGACCTGAAAATTGCAAAAAACTTAAGAAATTTTTTGATTTGATGGGCTACCTTAGCGCATTCCCCTTAAAAAAAATATTAGGTACAGTATCTCAGAACTATACAACACATTACATTACATTATATTAGTTTTAACTTTAAACACTAAACAATTTTGAGAGAAATAGTGTGAGTCCTATATTCTAAATTTAATTTATTTCAACCGTTTTTCAGTTTTGGTCGTGCACCCTACCGTGACAGGCGCGTATTATCGACAGCGTTAATTATTAACGAGTTATAATGACTGACGTTCTAAATTGCATTTCGTGTAACATTGTAATCGAGGAGATGTTGTCATATTATATCCAGAACAAAGTGTCGGTTATTGACGAAGTGACGCTGGTGCAAATTTGTACATCGGCATTCACCAGTGCGGAGATTAAAAAATCGAAATCACTTCTTTTCGATTTGATTCGTAGTGATTTGCGAAAAATTACTGGTAATTAAACCTTAAAAAAAAAACCGACTTACAAAAAAAAAACACTACAAATTTAAAAATAACTTTAATTTCGGAAGTCGGTGTCTTTGGTTCCGCATTTTCGTTTATTGACACCGACTTCCGAAATTGTTATTTTTCAATTTGTAGTGTTTTTTTGGAAGTCAGTTGTTTTTTTTTAAGTTTTTATTTTTCACTTTTTAGCTGTACCTACCCCACACATTTAAGTGATGACTCTCAGACTCAAACACCTGGATCATCAATAGGTTTAATGTTTAATTTGATTTGAGAGAGTTCAATTAATACACTGTACATGCCTACAAAATTTGAGAATTTTCATCGATTTTCATGAGGTCCCTTCATCAGATTCTGTCTTGGTGACAATGGGACCACTTCGAGAGCATACCCTTTCAATTTAAACCCTAATGTCAACTGCTCATCACATGTTACAAAATAGTGCTTTTCCCGATTCTGGGACGTTAATTCTAGGAGATGTCCTGGTAAGAACCAGGAGAACTCCTCAACAACCACTCACCATACGCATTGTGACGAGCAAAAATTTCTTAGCAACCCTATTAAAGTAACCAAAACGCAACTCGTGAAATATTTGTCATTGAGTAGTTCCGATGGGCATCTGTGGTCTTCATCATCAGCTCAACTTTACCAAATAATGATTTCCAAGAGCAAATGCTCAAGTTACTTCAAAAAATACCCAAATCGCTATAGGTTCGCCTATAAAATTTGAGAGTTTCCCTCGATTTCCATGGGATCCTCTCATCAGATTACAATTTGATGATAATGAGACTACCTCGAGAGTATAGCCTTTAAACAATAAAAGAATTTTTGGAATCGATCCAGCCGTCTTCGAGTAATCGATGAACATACATAAAAAAAACAAAGTCGAACATAATTATAACCTCCTCCTTTTTGAAGTCAGTTAAAAATAAAGGCAAGGAGGTAACGAGATCTAGCAGATATTATGAAATTGTTTAAAACTCATCCAGACGAACTTCAAGTGTTCGTAGCGCGACAACTGGAAAAGTTACCACCCATCACCTTTGACCACCATTGCACAAAGCTTCTGAAGGATCTCTTGAGAATGAAAACCTCAATTGAAGAAATAAAGTCGACGTATGCTACGCTGGATCATCTGAGTGCATTGAAAGCTGAAGTTAGTCAACTTAAGAACGATTCACTACCCCCTACATCCGTGTCTAAAATGAATACAAAGCGTGGTGCTTGGTTATTGGATAGTGGCCCTGTGGGATTATCCTATCTACATGATTGTCAAAACAATAGCGATTGTGACTCAAATAAAAATACACCCCAATATCGAGCAATTGAGCGGGTAGAAGGTAAAACAAACGAATGTGAGTCATGCATCGAACAACAGCCAGCGACAGCGGCGATACCGGGTGAAACCGGTTTGACAAGTTACTCGGTGGTGGCAAATACGTCGGCGGCGGCAGCGGTGACTTCTGCGCGCTCGATCCCTATTATAGAACAAGTAGCGGAACGTCAACTGACTGCCACTGATAACGCTAGCGACAATAACAGATGTTTAATGAGGCAGCCGTGTTTGGATGTATTGTGCATGAACGAAACAACATCGAACGTGGATACCGATGGTGAAGGGTGGCGCAAGGTTTCGTACCGTAGGAAGCCATCTAACTATCGTTACCTAGGAAAATCGGGCATAGCGAAAGATCAGAATTGTAATTTTAAAGCTGTTGACAAGAAAGTTCCTATATTTATAACGAATATCCACAGTGAAACGACAGAGGATGACATAATTAAATATGTTCGCAGTAAGACTCAGGAAACGGTATCCATCGAGAAAATAAGTATGGAGAAAGAAAAGCCACAAGGCATACAAATTCTTAGTCTTGGAATCGAAATTATCTTTGTACTTAGAAGAGAACATATGGCCTAAAGGTGTCATATTTAGACGTTTCATTTATTTTAAACGCCGAAATCTGAGCAGATTGTTATCTGCGCACGGTCAAAGTAAATATCATAATGAATAGATGCTATCTGCGATCAACTACAACTGCGATCTTCTATGCTGTACTAGCTTCGCCAGTTTCAAATGTACGTAAAAACGTGAAACGCTCCGTGTGCGATCTGATTGCTTTACAAGAAAAATGGTTGATGTTGATGCCGGGTGATATACCATATCTAAGCACGATCGACAGTGACTTCGGATGCGCAGGAACGTCTGCGGTCGACACGTCTGAAGGCATACTGCGCGGGAGGCCGTATGGCGGCGTCGCTCTGCTAGGGAGAACCAATGTTTTGCAGCAAGTGTCAGGGTTGCGGTGTGACATTGCTCGTATCTGTGCTATAAAGATAACGACAAGTGATTGACCGGTAATTGTGATGAGTATTTATATGCCTACGAATGCGGTGGACAACCTACCTGATTTTACGGATTGCCTAAGTACGGTGAGCGCAATTGTTGACGAATACGGTATTGAATCAGTTTTTTATGTTAGGTGATTACAATGCCGATTTATTTGAATTGATTTTTAATGAGCTTTTACATTTTTGTAGTGAACAGAGTTGGTCGTGTATAGATGTTGATTTCTTGGATACTGATTAGATAGATAAACCATTTATTTGGCGCACACAAAGAGACAGCACAACACACAAAGTACAATATTAGATGATAACCAAATTACCCACATGATTATAATATAAAAACAGTGTCGATAAGAAAACAAAATGAAAAACACATATCGAAATATAAGTGACACTGTGATAAATACCTACTTAAAATAAAATTAATTTAGGTAGTTACACCTTCATTAGCGAGGCACACGGGTAGTTGTTTATTAGTAGTAGTTAGCTTTAGTTGGTTATTAAATCTATTTAGATTGCTTGGTGTTATTTATCTAGTTTGTATCTGAATTTTTTGTAATAGTGTATTGGACTTGAACACAACGGTTTGACCGTTGTGATCAGAAGGGAGATAGTTTACTATGGCTTTATCTAAGTAGTCGCAGCAACAAACAACACTATCAATACATGTAGCAGAATTTATAGTTATGCGGGTTGGTTCTGAAAACACATTTGACAAATTGAAGGATTTAAAGACACTTAATAACCAACTGCTATTTGAACTATTCTCTAAGGTATTAATATTGACGTCACCACAGATAGCGAATTTTTAACAGTTCCAAGTTTTGCTAGAACATCTTCCATTACTGACTCAAATATGGAGTAGTTTTGATAATTTGAGGGTCTGTAAACGCACACTATAATATAATTTCAAACATAGTTTTTTCTAAATATATGTAGTTGAATTTCTAATTGTTTGGATAAAAACCTTAAATATTATTATGATACTAAGGAAAAATCCCAAATTTTTAATCTTATCTTTTTATAAGTATACTTATCTGAGTAATGCTAATCTAGTGAGACTTTTTACCTTATCTTAATTTTGTTAGCATGCGGATAATGTAGTGGGCTGCAATATTGTAAATACTACTTATGAGGCTACATTATTGTTATTTGTAAATATTGTATATTGTAGCTGTTTATTGTGCCATATTATTAAAATAAAAAATATCTTTACACTCTCCAGGAGCTAGGAGAAACACGTGAGAAACTAACATACAAGGAATTCACACAATATGCCGTCAATATGTCTGCCGCTTTGACAAAGTTGGGGGTGAGGCGGGGCGACATTGTTGCAGTGGGATCCGAAAAACGCAATGAATTCGTCCCGACGGTTCTTGCAATCGTGTTCACCGGTGCGACGTACACCCCCTATGATTTACAGAGCGGGAGAGGTGAAACAAAAATCTAACTTCCACCATATTGTTTAAACGCCTTATATATTTCATTTTATGTGAAACATAAAATTTTGAATAAATAGCATCAAGATAGCCCAGAGAGGGATGTCGGATGTCTCACATAATTCAGATTAATGGAAACCATTACAGCCTATATTTTATAAAATTCGATGAACCGTCTGTCTTCATTAATAATGCATAAACATACGAATAATCAATTAATGAAGCGTTTTTTATTTAATACCCATTTATTTTTTCAGCGGTATTAAAACACAAGATAAGCTTAACAAAACCGAAATACTTTATATGCTCCGATCTATTTTGGAGTACTTACAGCGACATACTGAAGAGCTTTGATTGCATAGAGAAGTTTATAACACTGGACGAGGGCACGGAATCAGTAATTCCCATCAGAACTTTGGTCACGGATGATGCTGACGTAAATAAGTTCGAACCGGTGCAAGTTCAGGGACAGAGTGACATCGCCTTCATTTTGTATTCCTCCGGCACTACGGGTATGCCAAAAGGCGTACAACTGACACATTTAAATTGCATCCTCAATAGTCTGCCTGATGAGTGAGTATTAATTACTTAACATGATAATTAACTTTTCTCGCCCAAAAGTTTTTTTTAATTGCTAAGCAGTATTAATTGCGCATTTGTTTTTCATACAAATATCAATACCCGGGTTATATTTTTCAGACATGTTGCTAATGAACACTGAATAATTTATGTGTAACATATAAAAATATATATCTAGGTACTAAATAAATAGGTAGGTACGCAAAATGAAAATAGTTTTTGTTTTAAAATCATTATTAGGAATGAGTACCTTTCAATTTCATATTGATTATTACAATAAAAACCAAAACTGAAAACAAATCCAATTTGTTCCGTTACATATGTAGGTACATAAGTACAGATCGGACATATTCCTGTACCGTAAGTGCGGTTTCATCACGTTTTCAAACACAAAATGTCACATGCAGAATCTCCCAGACATGTGACAACTACTTTTCCTTTTTTTTTCTGAATGCGGGCCCATTCAGACTCTTGACCTCGATCACGCCTGATGGAAAGCAATTGATGAGATCTATGACGGAACGAGCGTGCCAAAACCATTGTTTCATCATCCGCCTTCATTTTATGTTGAACTCATGAACTAAATAAAAAATTGACATGACATGACAAATATTTGATATAAAATATTTATCTATTTGCAATAAATATGTACATTCCATAATTGGACCCATATTAATCTAGCGTGTAAATAACATTTCAGCTTCAGCGACGAGTCCCTGAAAACAGCATTCGTTTTCGGAGAATGGTATCATAATTACGACACTTTCATGACGTACAAATTTCTATGTCTCGGCAGAAAAATTGTGTATGTCAATGAGGCGGAACCTATTTCGTTCCTAAATAGTGTTCGAGATTGTGATGTAAGTAAATGAAATATTTATATTATTTAGTAATTAATAGACTATTTGGATTGGGCGCTGAAGACATGAGTTACCTTGGGTAACCTGGAAGTCTTTAAGCAGACTCTAGGCCCAGGTTGGCCGAAGCAAGGAAAACCTGTTTAGGTGGAGATTCATAGACGACTTCGCCTTGGAGTGTAAATGTTGTGCTGTTCCACAAAAGATGGGACACTTAATATCGTGTACTGCGTGTCCTGTCAACTGCACGTTACAGGAACTGGTGGACGCTGGTGATGGCGACAAACAAGTAACCGAATTCTGGTCCGAGTCTATTTAGATTACTATCGACACGCTAAGAAGATGATGGAATATTTAATCTATATTTATTTCTTATTCTTCTTCTTCCAACCCTTAATCCCAGTTCTATCAGGGGTCGGGTCTTCTTGTACAGCGGCTCCAAGACGATCTGTCCTGGGTTGTCATAGGAGTTAGGTTCTATATTTATTTATTAATACGATATAAATATATACACTGGATAGACTTCTTGTAAATACTAAATTAACGAAAGAACTATCTGTTAAAATAATAATATGAATATTTAGGTAACTTAAATAACCCAACCAGTAAATATGAATTCTGATGTTCTTGAATTTCAGTCTTGTTATACCTAATTGTTTAGAATTGGCAACACACAATAAACAAGCGCATGGTGATAAACGATAGTTAATTCTCAGAAGTCCTATAATTATCATACTGTGGAATCTAGACAGTATTGTCACAGGTATTGTGTATTGTATTATCACTATCCATAATCGTTGTAATAGATACGTATGTAGATAAGCATCTATATGGGTTACAGTCATCAGTTTTCACATTGTATTTTTAGTCAATATCCCAGATTACTTTCACACACACAAATACACTCTTCATACCGTGCTCCCAAGGGAATAAACAGAAACTACGACGCAGTATACGGTACAATATTTACAAACTCGTTCGCTTCTTCCACATTCATGAATCTTTTCATAAATGCTCGCCAGCGCTGAATGCTACGCACCTGACCTTTTGAAGGCCAGCGTTATAAATGATGACCTGAAATGACAAACCGCTCTCAAAACAAGAACCGAGTTTTTCATAAAATGTTTTGATTGTGTGTGGATTTTTTGTGTTTTTTATTTGTGTGGCTTGATAGTGTTCGCGATGATGACGTGACGGCGGAATATATAATTTTTAAGTACCGTAGTTAGCTTTATTTAAGTATTCTGAGGAACAGACTCATGGATAAAATATCTTGTGCACCCCTAACGCAAAGTGCTTAGCGTTTAGCGATGTGTATGATGTCTACACTGCATGTGCGCTGTATCAAATCCAACGCTAGAAAAACTAAACATCTCTCTTAAAACTTATGAAAGAAGTTGAAAGAATGTAGACAAATTTTGTTGAACCAAATAAAACTTCCAAACATTTTTGCACGGCGTCGCAAAACATGCTGCTTTAAAAAAATGTCCACATGTTCTAGACTCATTAAAGATCTCTAAATATATCCTTCCTGTTTTTCCCGTAAGCAAAATGTTTAAAAGATATTTTATTTAGGTTGGTGCCCAACGGAAGTATGCCCGATACTTTCCCATCCCCACATCCTCTATAGTATCCTGTTTATGTGAACATCCGAGATTAAATCTTGTTTTCTTTATGTTATTTTGCAGGTTAACATCGCCTTTGTAGTGCCGTCTTTGGTTTGCTACTTATCAAAGGCGAATGAAGCAGAAAAATGTAATCTCGATTCACTTAAAATTATATACTCTCGATCATCGCCTCTTCATAACAGGACGATACAAAAGGTCAAAAGTAGGCGAGTATCGATTCATTTTATCGTCTCATTTAGGTTATCGATTTTCCGTTACGGTTTTTAAGCATACCTATTATACCCAAATCAAATGTATTTGTAGGTAATTGAGTTTCGTTTGATTTTATCCATTTTCCATATGCTTTTAATTTAGGAGCATTAAAAAGTTATTAAGTCTGTCTTGTTTACTGTTTAATTTCCACTGCTGGGACACAGGCCTCCTCTTGGTGAGAGGGAGTAGACCGTAATCCACGACAATGGCCCAGTGCGGGTTGGTAGATACGTCTTTGAATTTTTGGTTCTAGAACATACCGGTTTTCTCACGAAATTTTCCTTCACCGCTTTGACAGCAGTGACGATGAATAATTTACATAAGTAAAGCGCCGGATTGGGTTCGTACCGTAAGTCGCGGCCGTTACCACTGCTCTCCAGATAATTAGTTATCTACATATTTTAAATCGTAGTTATAATCAATAGCCATTTAGTAAGTGTTTTAATTAAGTGGTTTTGTTACATTTGTAGGTTTCCTAACCTTGTGAATATCTTACAAGGCTATGGAATGACTGAAGCAGGTGAGTTGACCTCTGAGAGCTGGGGCACAAAGGGACCCAAGTCTGGCAGTGTGGGCAAGGCTTCACCTGGAATTACTTTAAAGGTTTGTCATAAAAAAACACTGTATTATTGTCGACTATGATTAGAATTTTCCATAAATTTTTTTTTTGTTTGTCTATGCTGATTTGGGGGAGGCCTTTGCCCAGCAATGGGATGGCATAGGCTTCCATTTGTTACATGGTTTAATTTCCATTTCTTTATAAATGGTTCTATCGAAATCAAATTAGTATTATTCCAATTTTTTTTTGCGTGTCATTCTACCATTTTATTGAACATTATTGTATCTATAAATTTCGTAAGCTAGCTAATTTATAATTAAACAATGGCAAGAAAAGTAAGTCAAATAAATGTAGACCCGTCCTTACATATAGCTAAGAAAAACATCAGACAACATAGCACAGTTTAAGTAGGTAGATAACTTATATGCCTTCCGTGGATACATTCTCTATATAAAGTATGATATCCAATACTTTACACAGGTCGTGGATCCGGAAACCCGTAAAACTTTGGGTCCAAACCAACGTGGCGAAATATGTTTGAGAGGTCCAGTCCTCATGAAAGGTTACATCGGCATGCCGCCTTCAAATTACTTGGATGACGACGGCTTCTTCAAAACCGGAGATCTGGGTTATTATGATGAAGACGAGTACTTTTTTGTCGTTGAGAGACTAAAGGAGGTCATCGTGTATGATGGTTATAAAGTAAGTAAGATTACGTGATCATTTTTGGTAATATTGTAGTAAAATAGTCTAAAAATGATGATTTCATGTAGTACAGTTTCAATTCTAGCAAACGCATAATAAGCTCTCATAGTTTTGGGCCAACAAGATAAAAATACAGTCATGCCAGCGACACGAAAAAGATGAGCTCTTAAAAAAATATAAGAGTTTTCCTTACATAATTATTATTATTGTACTCTGAAAGTGTAAATGATCAGAAATAATACACGCTCTGACGCCTTACTTACCTTTGAAACTATTCCTACATTACAAAAAGAAAAGCATAACTAAGTCATTTCGAGAAAACATAGACATCACAAGCTGGACTCGGCAAAAAAACATAACATGGCTTATTCAAGCAATAAGACGACGTTTTTGTAGATAATAGTAGCTGGAACTAACACTGTCCATGAAATACGATCCACACCTTTTCATCTTGAGAAATCCTTTCTTCGTGGACTTATGAATAAGCCCCTTATTATCTACGCATTTCTAGATCCACAGTCTGCTTATTACAAATATATGAATTACTATGTTCTCATAAGCTTGTTCCTTTTATTGCGTCTATTTCTTTTGTTAGGTACGTCATTTTACTGAATCACTGTTAGATAAAGTCCTCCAGACCGTATTTCGGCCACGGCGACCAATCTCAACGCCTTCGGCGCGGGAGATATTGTAGTGCACAAGTGTGCGCGCAGACACAGGTCCACTCCCTCTTCCCTCACTCTCATAGTCCGATAGGACGGCAATCCGACACGAAAAAAAAAACACTAAAGCACTGATAGGTAGATACTCGCACCCATGTCTTTTTACATCATCATCTGCCTAGCCTTTTCCCAACTATGTTGGGGTCGGCTTCCAGTCTAACCGGATGCAGCTGAATACCAGTATTTTATATGGAGGAGCAACTGCCTATCTGACCTCCACAACCCGGTTACTGGGTAATACGATACCCATTGGTAAGACTGGTTGTCAGACTTTCGGGCTTCTGACTACCCATAACGGCAAAGATACACGAATGACAGCCGGGACCCATATCCTTTTACATCTCACATATTATTTTTCTGTTTTTTGTTTTTGCAATATCTGGGTGTTTTTATGTATTGTTGTATAGTCTCCATCTCCAAAATAATCAGAGTGGTGTCAAAATAATAATCTTCATAACCAAGCTCATTTTAAGACCCACTCAGTTAAACAAAAACTGAACTGTAACACCACTAACCTTTCCCTCGCGGCAGCAGCCTTGACTTTTCTATAATCTTGGATTTCCTAATAGGTGGCTCCACTGGAACTGGAAACCATTCTCCAACTTCACCCAGGAGTCAGGGAAGCTGGTGTGGTGGGGAAACCAGTACGTGTTTTTGGGGAAGAACCAACTGCCTTCGTTGTCAAGCAATCAGGCGTTGAAGTGTCTGAAAAGGAACTGGCTGATTACGTTGCTGCAGAGGTATGATTTTGAAACTAGCTCTATGAATATACATAATATATGCTCTATAAATATGATTTTGGAGGTAAATGTTGCACAAAAATCTTCTGAAAACAATTTCTTTCTTTGAGCATTTTTGTTAGAATGTTCCCGGGACCACTTTGATAAAAAAATTGTTGCATTGGTTTTATTTTTTCATGCCATAACGTTAGTGTATCTACCTCAATCCGGGAAACAGAATTCCTGGTTATTTAATGTAGGTTTCTTGTTTTTTTTGTGTAAATTGTGCACATTTTTTCAGCCCGTAACAGCTAGGATAGCATTTTTCTTACAATATGAACCTTATGTAGGTATGTTTTGAGCACTTTTTATTGAATTGCGTTTTTTCAGTGAACTACTAGATAATTTCACTTAATTAAAAAAAGAGAAGAAAGAAAGAGAAGCGTGATGACACAACGCTGGTAATTTACTGCAAAACATGATGCAATTATTTAATTACATAAAATCTATTGATTGGACTAAAAAATTAAAACACTAGTGTTTTAGTATGTTGCTCGTAGAATAATCTGACAATAAATCAGAATGATTGTATGTATGGATTTTATTGTAAAAGAAAGTTTTTAGAAGTATCTTCATTTTTTTTTCTATCGTATCAAATTAGTTGTATTATGTTTTCAACACACTATCTACCTAGCATATATCCTCAAGAATATCATATATTTTTCTGACTTTGTTTAGTCGATCATATACTTTTATTGTTTCTAAAACTTGCGTTTTTTGCGTTTAGGTACTGTAAGCCCCTTAACAGTTAACTGACCATTATGATTAATATTGTTATCCTGTTATGATTCTGCCAAAGTAAGGCCACTTTGGCAGAATCATAACAGGACCTAAACGCAAAAACGCAAGTTTTAGAAACAATAAAAGTACCTATATGATCGACTAAAGTAAACAAAATCAGAAAAATATATGATAGTGTGTTGAAAACATAATACTTACAACTAATTTGATACGATAGAAAAAAAAATGAAGATACCTCTAAAAACTTTATTTTTACAATAAAAACCATACTAATTAATATACATACAATCATTTTGATTTTTTGTCAGATTATTCTACAAGCAACATACTAAAACACTTGTGTTTTAATTTTTTAGTCCAAACGATAGATTTTTTGTAATTAAATAATTGCTTCATTTTTGCAATAAATTCTCTTTCTTTTCTATGCAGTCCGACAGTGACCGCGCTTTAGGTCATGTAAACACCTTAAGTTAATCGTACCAAATCCCATTGGTGAAGGATTTTTCAGTTATTTTTTTTTTTGCCCGTGCTAAAATACCAATCAATCTAATCCAAGTCCACTCCCAATCTCTTTGATTATACCTACGTAGTGCAGCTAAAAAAGAAAACACGGACTGTCTTCACCATATTATGATTCATAATGTTATCCTTTTATGATTCTGCCAAGGTGGCCTTTTTAGGCTCCCTGAGTATTGAATATTACTTACGATTCAGTCTTTATTTTCCAAGAAATATGGCTTTTGTACACACAGTTATGAAAACCACACCCTTTGATAACAATAATAATAAAATAGAATTTAGCTTACGGTTTGATAATCTGGTAATCCGTTGAACGGCGGCAGGAGCAAGAATTTAGAAACTAAAACCTTCAACATTTTGTCGAAAACCTATTTCTACAGATTTGCATAACTAAACCGATTGTGTCTTCTCGTTCGCAAACAAATTTGCGTAAAAACGTTTTCCTAACCAGCTTTACCTATACCTGATGTATTATTAAATTTTTCACAAACTTTTACAAACACAAAAGTGGCTCAATCCCCGTAACTAAAAAAAAGCTGACCTAAATACGAGTAACTACTCTATGTAGAATCAACATTTGTTCAAATTAACTAAATGAATGCTCATTGACTCAATAAAGTTGTTTAATTTTTTAGGTGGCACCGTTTATGCAATTAAGAGGAGGTGTACGGTTCATTGAAGAAATGCCAAGGAATCCCAGGGGCAAGATTATACGTCAACGGTTGAGGGAAATGTTGAAATAAATTGCTAACCTTTAACACACGTGTGTACAGATCTAAATAAAGATAATTACCTACTTAAAGCTCTCGTTTGAATATCTAAAGTAAAGCTATTCCAGCCAGTTCAATATCACAAATAAATATTGTATACGTCGACCTATTTGCATTTCCAAGATCTCATACAATTCTGATTCTAGTCAAATATTACGTAGAATATGTAAAAGCAAAGATTATTTGCTAAACTAAACAGAAAGAGAACCTAGATTTACCTTACGTATGTATTTTCATGGTTAGAAAGTATTGTTCGAGAGACAAAACTTGTAGTAATATCTTCATCTTACATTGTTCAGAAGTTATCAACACAGTAGGATCATTAATTAAGTGTAACTACCCTGAGTGCTGACAAAGCGCAGGCAAGCGCCGCAGCTAAAGAAACTGAGGAAGTACTCCTCTCGGATTGTTTTTGACCTTTTTCTTTTATTCGAGAAGATGTTTGCGTCGGCCTCGTGAGTCATTATTATATCATCAAGCTACTATTGAGTGGAAACAAAAACACCGCACAAACAACGCTCGCCTGAAAGCTTTGTACTACGTAATATAATTCTACGTATTCTTGTCTTATCTTCAGAGACGTCTTTATTAATTCAGTATGATTTGGATTATCATAATTCCTTACCTTTTCCCTAAAATTACTTTGTAATAGAACAAACACTTGGCATAAACAGCTTTTGATAATTCGAATTTCCAAATTAAACTTTACATTTGTCGGGTGGTATTGAGAAATGCTATAGAGCCATCACTTAACTTCTATGAAATTGTTTCCTGTAAAAGAAACTAGGCTCCAATAAATACTCGGGTTTTCAGCATGTTCATGTTTCATGTTTTCATGTTAAGTATCCAGATACCTTCCCTAAGTAACTGTGAAATTGCTGAAAAAAGTTCAAAATGAGTGAATTCGTTTGTGTTCGACGCGATATATGTATGTGCTTAAATAATAAGCAGGAAAAGGAATTCCGATATTGAATAATATTTGTTGGACAGTTTACATTTATCAACAAGAGATGTGAATACGGTTATTCAAAGTATACAAAGAAATTTGATATCAATTTGTAACCAAAAATGGGCAAAAGCTCAAAGAAAACTCAAAGATCGTTTCGAGAGCCAAAACGCGAATTGGTTAAATGGTGATTTTAAAGTACTATTGAACTCGGGCAATACCTCAACATCTGAAAATTCCGACTTGAATACAACTGGAGATCATAGTAGACCGACAAAACCATATGACGCGTGTTCGGAAAATACAAATAAACGTAAAAACGTGGAATTAATCCGGCATAAAATGTGCACAATGTTTATGTACAAGATTTACGATCAATGGGTGAAACTGATGAAGCTTCGATTGAGTATTGTGAGAAGGATAGAAAAGGAGGAGAAAAAAGTCATTCTACCAAACATCTTACGAAGTCTAGATAGTGTACCTTCCTATACCAAAGAAGAAGCATTCAATATGTATACATTATGTTGAAACCGATCTATCCAAAGCTCAATATTCCTACCTGAGAATGAGCCTTGTTGAGAAGAACTTATTTTCTGTGTTTCCATCATAGCAATCTTTGGCTGAAGCAAAGAAGGGTTGCTATCCTCCTGAGTCGAGCATAACCGTAACGAATATAATTGACAAAGTGAGCCTTCAAGATCTCTTAGATTATACTGCCTGTCGTATTATAGACTCGGTGTCACAAAATTTCAGCCGTCTTAAATGGGGTTGTGATGGATCCTCGGGACACAGTAAATATAAACAAGTTTTATCTGAAGAAAATGAACAGATATCGGACGCTAATTTGTTTATAGTTTCACTTATACTTACCATTAAGCCTAGTAGATGAAGAAAGCAAAGCAAGCAAGCTCTTCAGTTAGATATCGCAGACCCATTTCTCTGGAATTTGCAAAAGAAACTCCAGAATAAACCACAGCTGTTGTAAGTGAACTCGAAGCTGATTTTCTATATATACGCAATAAAGTTTGGTGAATATATGCTGGGGACTGCACAGTTATATGCGAGTAAATATAACTGGTACCATAGCTATATTCAGTCCACAAAATTCTTATACATGGTGCCAAAATAATCGAGCATTTTGCAGTTTTACCAATTATTATCTGAACATGCTCAAGAAGCTCGTAATAAAGACTATAAGAAGTATAGGTTAAATCACGCTCAGAAGTGTTCCAGGTCAACCACAATGGAAGACGTTCTGCACATACTGCTGTATACTTCTGATCCCTATACTATACATATATCTAGCTTAAATAAATCAAGTACTGTGATAGCAAAATATTACTTTAAGAAGCTAAAGGGCTTTTAGTATTGACAAAGTGATGAGTAGAGTTAATGTTTTGTTTTTTCATTACATTATATTAAAATTATTTATGAGTTAATAACTAGGTATACGTAGATTTTAAACTTTAGAAAAAAACCTAAGATTAAATGTTTTTTCCAAAGTTTAAAAACATGTAACTACCTAGTTATTAACTTATAAATAATTTTAATATAACCTAATGTAAGCAAATAAATCATTTTAAACATATAAAATTTAATTTTATATGAAAATTTTCAACATTTTACGTTGTAAGTTTTTCAGTAAATAAATATAGCTTTTAAAGTGGCAGTGTTTTAATTATCCAATAGCATTAATATTCAGGAATACCTAAACAAAATTTCAATTCAAAATGTCAAGAAACGTAAAGGTTCTAGATTTGTGAGAAGAAGAGTGAACGCACCGTTTGGTCCCATAGTGCGCAGGCGCGGCGCGGCGGCGGCGCGGCGGCGCCATCGCGCCAGCACAATAATCACGCGCACCTTGTGTGCGCTCGGCGCGTGTAAGCCTGCGGTCACTTAGTGCAAACCGATTGTATGATCCAAGATTCATGTTTATGATTCATGATTCATGTTGATTCAAGATTCAAGTTTGATGTTTGGCCTAAGATTCATGAACGGAGCGATTCCGCTCTAAAATGTAAGATGGATGGTAGTCCAATAGTTCATTATTCCGCCACAGCAACATATATCACGCCTATTATGTAGAATCCATGTTACAATACGGGCTTATTTTTTGGGGTAACAGCTTGCAGCAGCAGGATAGATACAGATCATTTAATGCGCAAAATAAATGCATCAGAGCCATTTGTGGTAGGTATCCGTTTTGACGAGTCATGTACACTGTTCTCTAAAAAGCTAAGTATATTACCACTGCCGTCACGCTACATTTTCGAAATCTGTATTGATGTTTAAAAGTTTCCTAGACATGTGCATTTAATAACAAAATTACAAAAGAAATAAAATTGTTAAATAACATTAACTCGTTTAAAAACATATTATTGAAATGGCTGAAAGAACATATTTTTTATGACATTAAAGATTTTTTCTGAAATAAAACTATTATATTATTGTATTGACCTTATAATAAAAAAAAAACAGCTATTGTCTATATTTTGACGAGGTATACGAACTGTCCAGTTGCGAATCTGGAACTGAATCTGGAACAGCAGATTTTTTTTCGCGATTTCAGGTTTGGTCCCATAGTAAAAGGTGTTCATAATGATGAGTGCAATGACCTCTTAAAAGGTTGTTAATGTTTTACCAATAACCCTGTATATATAAAAATCATAGTCCTGACTGGCTGATATATCAACGCACAGCCTAAACCGCTGGTCCTAGAGACATGAAGTTTTGAGGGTGTGTTCTTTGTAAAAAGTAAGTATTCACTAAGAAGAAGACAACGCGAGTCTGGTGATGTAGGCAGGGGTGGTGGCAGTGGCGTAGCGTGGGTGGGGCGGAGGGGGCGGCCCGCCCCGGGCGGCAGCCCGCGGGGGCGGCAAAATGTCGCCGGTGAAGCGGGTTGAGATCTATGATTCAAGAAATATCGGACAAGTTCGGATTTTTGACGCCAGCAAAACTTTTGGACAGCAAGTACGAGTGTGATCTTTCCCATGTATTAGAAGACATCGACAAGGACGAGTTACAGATGGAGCGGAACCGTCTCCAGCAGTTTGTTGCCAGTTCTGAATCAGAGGAAGATATAAGTGGTAAAGAACCACTGGAGCTCCTCCAGTTCATTCAAAAACTGAATCTCGGAATTTCGGTTCCAAATATAGTCATGACAAAGACACGGCACAGGTAAATCAGTTATAAATAGGTTCAACTTATGCACTAACTTTATAACATACTGACTGGCACTATTTGGAGCGCGGCGCGATAGTAGGCGGAGACTGGAGATGTTTATACACTGGAGGATAGCTCGCTACTAATTGGATATGTTTTTTTGGGAAATGGCATCTCGCAGTTCAACCTATGAGGTTGTCGTCTGCTTAACCGGAGTTGCCTGTGGATGCCTCAATAAATTAAGACCTCCAGCCAGGGCTTATAAAACTTAAAAACTAAGTGACCACACGCTAAGGGCACCCCCTGCGGGGTTCAGGCTTCGGCTTAGGGCGTCGCTGGGAGAGGACAGCTGCAAGGGACAGGCTAGATCGGAATTATTTTGGGACGAATTTAAAACTACAGGCTCAGCGGCGCGGACTGGCTCGAGCAAGGGTCGGGGCGGACATGGTACGGGGCGTCGCGACGGGCCTCGACGGCGAGGACGGAAGGGCGGCTGTCAGGACTTGGACTTTTTGAGAGTGCTGGTGGCCTTACTACTCTCCTGTAGGAGGGTAGTGGCGTCGTCGGGGATAGTAAGGGCATGCTTGGGTCGGCGAATCCTACTTATGCGAGAGAGAGTGTATCGGGAGGCCACCGCAATCAGGGGATTGGGGTGCTTTATGGCAGTATCAAAGAAGTGCTTGGAGAGGCGTTTCATGAACTGCTGTACAGTGGGTAATCTGAGATTTAGCTGTAGATTCAGATTACGGACATAGAAGGGGGCTCCCATGACCTTTCTGGAGAAACGGTTCTGAAGGGTTTGCATTTTATGCAGTTGGCGAGGCTTGGCGTATGCGTAGACTACGCAAGGATAGCTCATGATGGGACGGATAAATGCGGTGTAGAGGCGTAATTTGCACTTGAGTGAAAATTTGCTGTGGGCAATCAGTAAGGAGTGGAGCCTACTGAGAGCAAAGGCGGCGCGCGAACGAGCCATCTTTATATGCTCTTTGAAAGTAAGATTGTGGTCGAGGATAACACCTAAGTATTTGGCTTACTTACTCCAAGGGATCGGCTTGCCATATAGTAATCGGGCTGGAGAGAGGGGGGGGGGGCGAATCGACGCGGTTTCGAGAAGAGAACCGCCTGACTCTTATCGGGGACTAATTTGATATGTCTGAAATTGCATAATGATTTAGAGTGGAAAAATCCCATGTGCATCATAGCCTCACAAACAATGGAAGTACTTTTGCAGCTGCAACTGCGAACGTGAGAAACAAAGGTGACATTCAGTCAAGTTAGAACTTGCTACCGACAGGTCTAGAACGTGCCAGTAAGCAAGCCAAATACCTAGGTTTTGGAGTGTTCAGAAGTTTTAATAACATAAAATAGAGCTCGTACTACTGTGGTTCGCCTACAAAAGAGTTTTTCGAAATTCCACCCCACGGTGAATGGGGGGAGGGTGAAATTTCACGCGGACGAAGTCGCGGGCAGATGCTAGTTGATACATAAGTATCCTGTATGGAAACATGTGGACTTTAGATTAATACCTGATTGCGACAACTTTATACCATGTTTATAGCAAATAATGAAGCCTTATCTTATCATAAGTTATGAGTTTATCTTTACGAGGTGTAATTTCTGACGTTCAAAAGTGCCTTTTATGTGCCTATTTGAAATAAATGCTTTCTTTGACTTTGACTTTGATGATTTATTACTCTGTTTTGACAAAACTATAAAACGAGCTCGAAAAATCTTTAGTAGATTGATAGAGTTCCTGTTGAGTGTAGTTCGGTGTAGTGCGCACCCACTCTTACTGTCTATATCTCAGCGATTTATCTTCAATATTAATCCATAATGCGAAAGTGTGTCTGTCTGTCTGTCTGTTACCTCTTCAAGCAAACCTCTGAACCGATTTAGATGAAATTTGGTATAGTCCCAGAAAATAACATAATTATAATAGTTTTTATCCCGATATTCCCACGGGATCGAAACTTACGCGGGTGAAACCGCGGGGCGCTGCTAGTTAAGAATAATTTCCATTTTATTGTATAAATAACGGATACCTACTGATCATTCAATATTCAATTACATTCATACCAGAGGAGGGTAATCCGTGATTTCAGTTTAGTGGAGTAAATGTAGCTATTTGTTTTGTAAAAATGTTCAACGACGACAACTACGTGTTTGGTGATCAAAATGTGCAAGTTCCTGCTCATTTGAATTTTGGAAAGTTTATTTTGGATCGTCTTAGGCTCAAAAAAGACGAAGTAGCTTTGGTAAGTGACATCTTCTCCATAATTCCAACTACTAGCGTTGTTTTTGGCGAAAGCGTCAAGGTAGGCCGAGAAATTAATTTGTTTTGCAATTTGCAGGTCAGTATCAACATAAATCCTGACACTGACCTAAAAATTGCAAAAAACGTAAGAATTTTTATAATTTCGTGGTCTACTTTAGCGCATCCCCTTACAGAATACATTACAGAAACTCCGAACTAAACATAACATTATATTAGTTTTAACATTAAACACTAAACAATTTTCTTAACAAATTCCAGGAGCATGGAGACACACGTGAGAAACTAACATACAAGGAATTCACACAATATGCTGTCAATATGTCTGTCGCTTTGACAAAGTTGGGGGTGAGGCGAGGCGACATTGTTGCAGTGGGATCCGAAAAACGCAATGTATTCGTCCCGACGGTTCTTGCAATCGTGTTCACCGGTGCGACGTACACCCCCTATGATTTACAGAGCGGGAGAGGTGAGACAAAATATTTTAAACGCCTCATATATTTTATTTTATGTGAAAAAAGACAGCATGCTGTAGCCCAGGGAGAGATGTCGTAAAAGCTTGACATAATTCATATTAACGGAAACCATTATAGCCTATATTTTATAAAATTCCATGAACTGTCTGTCTTCATTAGTAATGCATAAACTTACAAACAATCAAACTAATGAAGCGTTTTATATTTAATTTCCATTTATTTTTAAGCGGTATTAAAACACAAGATAAGCTTAACAAAACCGAAATACTTTATATGCTCCGATCTATTTTGGAGTACTTACAGCGACATACTGAAGAGCTTTGATTGCATAGAGAAGTTTATAACACTGGACGAGGGCACGGAATCAGTAATTCCCATCAGAACTTTGGTCACGGATGATGCTGACGTAAATAAGTTCGAACCGGTGCAAGTTCAGGGACAGAGTGACATCGCCTTCATTTTGTATTCCTCCGGCACTACGGGCATGCCAAAAGGCGTACAACTGACACATTTAAATTGCATCCTCAATAGTCTGCCTGATGAGTGAGTATTAATTAACATGATAATTAATTTTTCTCACCTAAAAGTTTTCTTAATCGGTAAACAGTATTAATTGCGCATTTGTTTTTCATACAAATATCAATACCCGGGTTATATTTTTCAGACATGTTGCTAATGAACACTGAATAATTTATGTGTAACATATAAAAAATATATCTAGGTACTAAATAAATAGGTAGGTACGCAAAATGAATATAGTTTTTGTTAAATTATTATAGAGAATGAGTACCTACCTATCAATTTCATCATATTGATTATTACAAAAGACATTATCAATACAAGTAGCAGAAGTTGGAGTTATTCTAGTCGGTTCTGTAAAAACATTAGATAAATTTAACGATTTAAAAAAGCTTAATAATCTACTGCTATTTGAATTATTTTCCAAAATATTTATTCTTTAATATTAAAACCACCACAAATAATTGCGGCTTTGTTACTGGATGCAAGTTTCGCTAGGACATCTTCCATTATTGACTCAAATACAGAAAAGTTCTGATAATTAGGGGTTCTGTAAACGCACACTACAACATGCTTATCCAGCTCAACACAGGACAGTTTGATACAATGTTCAATTGATAAACCCAGTATGTCATTTCGTTGCTTGGACTTTAAACAATGTTTTATCAAGATTAGAGAACCTCCACGCAGCATAGATTTACGGTTAAAACAACTGCCCACACTATAGTTCTCAAAATTAATTAACATTTGGTAACCAGTGTTCAGTACAACAAACAATGTCAAACTTCGTTTTTTCTAAAAACATTTCAATTTCTAATAATTTGGAAGAAATGCCTTGAATATTTTGATGGAATAATATCAAGGTATTCTGCTGATCTCCTTTTTGATATTTACGTATTTTAGAGCAAGAAGATACCATGCTGTTGTTAGGTATAAGAATATTATTACTGGTACCTTCTGTTGTCTTACAAACTAGTTTAAATGATTATCCGGAGATAATCGCAAGACTTCCATGTCATCACCAGGCAATAAGCTCACAGTGCGTAAGGGAAATAGAACCTCCTTCGTACAATTTATACAAATATTTATAGCATTTGAAATATGTACATTCATTCAAGCAAACCACCGTATTATTAGTATTATTACTAACTATTTTTGGTGTTAATAATACAAGACTTTGACATAATACTTGTCTGAGTTTATATAAAAAGCTAATAGCCTTGCTATTATGTGTCTAAAACTAATAGGCAGATACACAGTATCCCTAGTCGACTTTAAAGTTTCTACAAAACTGTTGGTGTCAAAATATACAAGCTTGTCACTGTAATGACTAACTAAAAGGTGCATATGCTTATTAAGCATATGAATATCAATAATTAATCCTACCTACTGATGACATGACAACCATTTGATATAAAATATTTATCTATTTGCAATAAATATGTACATCGCATAATTGGGTCCCACATTAATTTAACGAGTAAATAACATTTCAGCTTCAGCGACGAGTCCCTGAAAACAGCATTCGTTTTCGGAGAATGGTATCATAATTACGACACTTACATGACGTACAAATTTCTATGTCTCGGCAGAAAAATTGTGTATGTCAATGAGGCAGAACCTATTTCATTCCTGAATAGTGTTCGAGATTGTGATGTAAGTAATTAAAATATTTATATTAGTAATTATTAATGGACTATTTAATCTACATTTATTTCTTTTTCTTCTTCTTCTTCATCTGCCAAGCCTTCTTTCCCAAGTATGTTGGGGTCGGCTTCTAGTCTAACCGGATGCAGCTGAACACCAGTATTTTACATGGAGCGACTGCCTATCTGACCTCCACAACCCAGTTACTGGGTAACCAGTCTTAACTGATTGTCAGACTTTCGGGCTTCTGACTACGCGTAACGACTGTCAAAGATCCACGAATGACAGCCAGAACCAACGTCTTAACGTGCTTTCTGAGGCACTTTTTCTTCTTCTTCTTCTTCCAACTCTTAATCCCAGTTCTATCTGGGGGTCGGGTCGTCTTGTACAGCAGCACCAGGACGATCTGTCCTGGGTTGTCATAGGAGTTAGGTTCTATATTTATTTAATAATACCATAAAATATATACACATGAACTTCTTCTATCTAATAAATTGAATACCAAACTATAAAATAAAAATTTGACTATTAAGGTAACCGAATGAGGTACCCAACCAACAGTAAGTACCTATTTATTCTGATATTCTTGAATTTCAGTCAGCTAATATCAATTTAAATGTCATTACCTCACGACGAGCAAAAATAGACAGAAAGAAAAAAGAAGAAGAAAGTAAATTTTCTGAATCGGCCTATGTATGCATCTGACTTTTTGATTGTCTTATGTATCTACAATTTAAGAGCGCGCCGACCAAACGCCGACCGCCTAGTGGCGCCCTCATCGTTTGTTTGGTTATTTCTTTTATTTTAGAATGAAAATGCAGAAAATAAGCACGTTAAGTTGTGCTCCACAAGATTATGCGTTAATCTAAAACGGGTAATAGTGGCCACTATTTTCTGTTTCCGTTTCGTTCCGTTTAGTGATTATAATAAAACTAAACAATGTTGTTGTTCCAAACACTTTTGCTTGGCGTCGCAAAACATGCTGCTTTAAAAAAATGTGCATAATATGCTTATTGCTCATCTCTAGATACATCTTTCCTGTTTTTCCCGTAAGTAAAATGTTTAAAAAATATTTTATTTAGGTTGGTGCCCAACGGAAGTATAGGTAACCAATACTCACATCCTTTATTGTATCCTATTTAAGTATGTGAACATCCGAGATTTAATCTTTGTTTTCTTTAAATTATTTTGCAGGTTAACATTGCCTTTCTAGTACCGTCTTTTATTCACTACTTATCAAAAGCGAAGGAAGCAGAAAAATTTAATCTCGATTCACTCAAAATTATATACTCTGCATCATGGCCTCTTCATAACAGGACGATACAAAAGGTCAAAAGTAGGTGAGTATCGATTCATTTTATCGTCTCATTTAGGTTATTGATTTTCCATTACTGTTTTTAAAACATAGCTACCCAAATCAAATATATTTGTAGGTAATTGAGTTTCATTCGATTTAATGTATTTCCATAAGCTTTTAATTTAGGAGCATTAAAAAGTTATTAAGTCTGTCTTGTTTACTGTTTAATTCGAGTTAATTTTCATCATCATAACCAGCCTATAACGTTGCCACTGCTGGGACACAAGCCTCCTCTCGGTGTAGGCCGTAATCCACCACACTGGCCCAGTGCAGGTTGGTAGATATAACATGTCTTTGAAGTTTCGGTTCTAGGACATGCTGGTTTCTCACGATGTTTTCCTTCACCGTTTTGACACCGTGATGATGTATGTAATTTACATAAGTAAAGCGCCGGATTGGGTTCGAACCGTAAGTCGCGGCCGTTACCACTAGGCCACCACTACTTTTCAGATAATTAGTTATCTATTTTAAAAAGTAGTCACAATCAATAGTCATTTAGTAAAATATTTTAATTAAGGGCCTATAGCTAGCTAGCTAGCATGATCCGCCGTTATGGTGAAAGTATTGCAGCATTCATTTTGAAATAAATATATGGTAAAGTTGAGGATTAATGTTAAGTAGGTACTATGTTTGGCGAAAACACGATTCCATAAACTTTTCTCGATAGAAATAGAAATTACAAAGTTACCTCCAAACGGAACAATAAACCGCTAGTAATCAAAAAAATACTCCAAACTAGATCATGAAACTTTGCATAACAACTACTAATAAATATAAAGCAGATACTATGTTTCTTATTTTTTTCAAATTACCATTATTTTCACTGTAAAAATCAAATACCTAAACTATTGGCGCTGCCTGCCACCGCAATCTGTTTTGCTCTCACTCAGTCCGCGAGCAGTATCAAGCGCGCGAGATAAAGAGTGAAGTTTAGCTGAGGTAGTATGGGCTCTTAAGTGGTTTTGTTACATTTGTAGGTTTCCTAACCTTTTGATCTTGCAACTCTATGGAATGACTGAATCATGTGAGTTGACCTCGGAGCACTGGGGCACAAAGGGATCCAAGTCTGGCAGTGTGGGCAAGGCTTCACCTGGAATTACTTTAAAGGTTTGTGATAAAAACACTGTATTGTCGACTTTGATTAGAATTTTCTATTTGTTACATTGTTTAATTTCCATTTCTCTTTAATCGCAAACAAATTAAAATGTATTTTTCCAACTTAACAATTTTTTTTGCGTGTCTACTTACCATTTTCATGAAAATTATTGTGATCTATTATGTCATTAGGTAGCTAACTTATAATTAAACAATAGCATGATAAGTAAGTCAAATATCAGGAACACCCGTCCTTACATACCTAGCCTTACCTAGCTAAAAATAATAGGTATCCGTCAACGTATCAAGTAGGTAACTAGATAACTTATATTATGCCTTCCTGGCATACATTTCTTATAAGTATTAAGTATGATATCCAATACTTTATACAGGTCGTGGACCCAGAAACCCGTAAAACGTTGGGTCCGAACCAACGCGGCGAAATATGTTTTAGAGGTCCAGGCCTCATGAAAGGTTACATTGGCATGCCGCCTTCAAATTACTTGGATGACGACGACTTCTTCAAAACCGGAGATCTGGGTTATTATGATGAAGACTTGTACTTTTTTATCGTTGACAGACTAAAGGAGGTCATCGTGTATGATGGTTATAAAGTAAGTAAGATTACGTGATCATTTTTGGTAATATTGTAGTAAAATAGTCTAAAATTGATGATTTCATGTAGTACAGTTTCAATTCTAGCAAACGCATAATAAGCTCTCATAGTTTTGGGCCAACAAGATAATAAATACAGTCGTGCCAGCGACACGAAAAAGACGAGCTCTTGAAAAAATATAAGAGTTTTCCATACATATTTATTATTGTACTCTGAAAGTGTAAATGATCAGAAATAATATAGGTACGCTCTAACGCCTTACTTACCTTTGAAACTATTCCTACATTACAAAAAGGAAAGCATAACTAAGTCATTTCGAGAAAACATAGATATCACAAGCTGGACTCGGCAAAAAAACATATAACGTGGCTTATTCAAGCAATAAGACGACGTTTTTGTAGATAATAGTAGCTGGAACTAACACTGTCCACGAAATACGATCCACACCTTTTCATCTTGAGAAATCCTTTCTTCGTGGACTTATGAATAAGCCTCTTATTATCTACGCATTTCTAGATCCACAGTCTGCTTATTACAAATATATGAATTACTATGTTCTCATAAGCTTGTTCCTTTTATTGCGTCTATTTCTTTTGTTAGGTACGTCATTTTACTAAATCACTGTTAGATAAAGTCCTCCAGACCGTATTTCAGCCACGGCGACCAATCTCAACGGAGAATATAGCCTTCGGCGCGGGAGATATTGTAGTGCACACGTGTGCGCGCAGACACAGGTGCGCATGCACTCCCTCTTCTCTCACTCTCATAGTCCGATAGGACAGCAATCCGACACGAAAAAAAAAACACTAAAGCACTGATGTGTCATGTGTGAACACGTCCTTTTACATCATCATCTACCTAGCCTTTTCCCAACTATGTTGGGGTCGGCTTCCAGTCTAACCGGATGCAGCTGAATACCAGTATTTTATATGGAGCGACTGCCTATCTGACCTCCACAACCCGGTTACTGGGTAATACGATACCCATTGGTAAGACTGGTTGTCAGACTTTCGGGCTTCTGACTACCCATAACGGCAGTCAAAGATTCACGAATGACAGCCGGGACCCATATCCTTTTACATCTCACATATTATTTTTCTGTTTTTTGTTTTTGCAATATCTGGGTGTTTTTATGTATTGTTGTAAAGTCTCCATCTCCAAAAAAATCAGAGTGGTGTCAAAATAATAATCTTCATAACCAAGCTCATTTTAAGACCCACTCAGTTAAACAAAAACTGAACTGTACACCACTAGCCTTTCCCTCGCGGCAGCAGCCTTGTCTTTTCTATAATCTTGGATTGTCTAATAGGTGGCTCCACTGGAACTGGAAACCATTCTCCAACTTCACCCAGGAGTCAGGGAAGCTGGTGTGGTGGGGAAACCAGTACGTGTTTTTGGGGAAGAACCAACTGCCTTCGTTGTCAAGCAATCAGGCGTTGAAGTGTCTGAAAAGGAACTGACTGATTACGTCGCTGCAGAGGTATGGTTTTGAAACTAGCTCTATAAATATACATAATATATGCTCTATAAATATGATTTTAGAGGTAAATGTTGCACAAAAATCTTCTGAAAACAATTTCTTTCTTTGAGCATTTTTGTTAGAATGTTCCCGGGACCACTTTGATAAAAAAATTGTTGCATTGGTTTTATTTTTTCATGCCATAACGTTAGTGTATCTACCTCAATCCGGGAAACAGAATTCCTGGTTCTTTAATGTAGGTTTCTTGTTTTATTAATATGTACTGTTATCACACATTCTGTGTAAATTGTGCACATTTTTTCAGCCCGTAACAGCTAGGATAGCATTTTTCTTACAATATGCACCTTATGTATGTTATAACCGAGCAGTTTTTATTGAATTGCGTTTTTTCAGTGAACTACTAGATAATTTCACTTAATTAAAAAAAGAGAAGAAAGAAAGAGAAGTGTGATGACACAACGCTGGTAATTTACTGCAAAACATGATGCAATTATTTAATTACAAAAAATCTATTGATTGGGCTAAAAAATTAAAACACTAGTGTTTTATTATGTTGCTCGTAGGATAGGTAATCTGACAAAAAATCAGAATGATTGTATGTATGGTTTTTATTGTGAAAAGAAAGTTTTTAGATGTATCTTCATGATTTTTATTCTATCGTATCAAATTAGTTGTATTATGTTTTCAACACACTATCATATATTGTTCTGATTTTGTTTACTTTAGTCGATCATATATTTTATTGTTTCCAAAACTTGCCAAAGTGGCCTTTTTAGGCCCCTGAATATTACTTACGATTCAGTCTTTATTTTCCAAGAAACATGACTTTTGTACACACAGTTATGAAAACTAAACCCTTTGATAACAATAATAACAAAATAGAATTTAGCTTAGGATCTGATAATCTGGTAATCCGTTGAACGGCGGCAGGAGCAAGAATTTAGAAACTAAAACCTTCAACATTTTGTCGAAAACCTATTTCTACAGATTTGCATAACTAAACCGATTGTGTCTTCTCGTTCTTAAACAAATTTGCATAAAAACGTTTTGCTAACCGGCTTTACCTATATCTGATGTATTATTCAATTTTTCACAAAATTATACAAACATAAAAGTGACTCAATCTTCGTAACTAAAAACAAGCTGACCTAAATACGAGTAACTACTCTAAGTAGAATCAACATATGTTCAAATTAACTAAATGAAAATGCTCATTGACTCAATAAAGTTGTTTATTTTTTTAGGTGGCACCATTTATGCAATTAAAAGGAGGTGTAAGATTCATTGAAGAAATGCCGAGGAATCCCAGGGGCAAGATTATACGCCAACGGTTGAGGGAAATGTTGAAATAAATTGCTAACACATCTAAATAAAGATAATTACCTACCTAAAGTTCTCGTTTGAATATCTAAAGTAAAGCTATTCCAGCCAGTTCAATATCACAAATAAATATTGTGTACGTCGACCTACTTGCATTTCCAAGACCTCATACAATTCTGATTCTAGTCAAATATTACGTAGAATATGTAAAAGCAAAGAATATTTGCTAAACTAAACATAGAGAACCTAGATTTGTCTTAGTATTGTCATGGTTAGAAAGGATTGTTCTAGAGACAAAACTTGTAGTAATATCTTTATATTACATTGTTCAGAAGTTATCAACACAGTAGGATCATTAATTAAGTGTAACTACCCTGAGTGCTGACAAAGCGCAGGCAAGCGCCGCTGCTAAAGTAACTAAGGAAGTACTCCTCTCGGATTGTTTTTGACCTTTTTCTTTTACGAGATCCGAGAAGATGTTTGCGTCGGCCTCGTGAGTCATTATTATATCATCAAGCTACTATTGAGAGTGGAAACAAAAAACACCGCGCAAACGGCGCTCGCCTGAAAGCTTTGTACTACGTAATATAATTCTACTTCGTATTCTTGTCTTATCTTCAGAGACGTCTTTATTAATTCAGTATGATTTGGATTATCATAATTCCTTACCTTTTCCCTAAAATTACTTTGTAATAGGACAAACACTTGGCATAAACAGCTTTTGATAATTTGAATTTCCAAATTAAACTTTACATTTGTTGGGTGGTATTGAGAAATGCTAATAGAGCTATTACGTAACTTCTATGAAATTGTTTTGTTTGTTGACATGAAATTGCTATATCATTTCTTCCTTCATTATTTCGGCTCGGAAAATGTATCTAGGTTTAAGTCAGTATGCTAATAAAGAACTTTCCTGCGGCGTCATTTGCATTGACATTTTTATAAATGAAACTCTTTTACCATTTAAATTGACTGGTTTTACCTCGAAGCAATTTAGCCCGCCCTAGCCTCTTCCCGGGAATGGTCCCTGCGGCCTGTAATAGGTTTCTTAAAAGAAAACCGAGTTAAACAGGCGTGATTGACTTAATTGTGGAAAAGCTTTATTTCCCAAGATTAAAGAATTATTGCAGAGAGGGAACTAACTAGATTATATTTTGAAAATCCCGGCCACAGATGATGTCGACGTGTTAAGTTAATTTCACTTCTTGTATCCACTTTTATAGCCCGGAAAGAAAATACAATTTATTCTTAAGTGGCTCCATAAAAGTTTCTCAACAAGGAAAACAGAGTTAATAAAGTTAATACGTAAACAGAGAAATGAATGAATCTACGAAATCAATCTTTCTGATGGTATAAAAGGCAATATGTTCCACAAATTCAGTGATATTTTTCCGCACCGCCAAATTTATGCTAGCTGAGCGTAAAATAGACGAGGAACTCATCATTAATGTTTGCCACTTCGAAAATTGAATCGTTTAATCGCAGTGGGGCGGAGTGAGAGAGAACGCATTGGCTGGGTGAGCGTAATTGCGTCGGAGTACCTTTGATACTGAGTGGAAATAGAGCAATTAAGTCCCTCAAGTTGGAGAGTTTACCTTGATTTTTTATTGCTCTCCCTTTTGTATACACGTGGTTTAAGAGTTAATAAACATGTGGGTGAACGAACCTAACAAAGGGTAACATGCCGAAACGACAACATAACATGCCTTTATAAAGATAACGTTACAAAAGAAAACTCGTTTGTGAGTGACATTAAAATTATAAATGTTCACAACAAAATATGTTTTATTAAACGCTCTTTATACATGACAAAGTTGAACGATAAACAAGACAAAGCCGTGCTTGATAATGCAGCCTCCAGGATACGCAATTTATTGAAAACAGGCGGAGAAGTACACAAGCGTGTGCTCAGTACCAGCTGATACAATCATGTGTGTATAATGCACTCTGTTACAATAAAATTACTTTAAAGTCATATTTAAGACTACAGAAGATGGAGCACACGCTTTATGCGCGAAGTTGTTGTAAGAAACTGGAAAATATATGAAACATTCATGTAGGTAAGAACGGAACTTTAGAAATCTGGGAACTAAATAAAAACACGTTTGTTTATGACTCTATTTCCTAAACCAATATGTATAATGTAGATTCATCTTTTCAGTAGCACAGTTAGTGAAAATAGATTGAAATTGCACCGAAATTGAGCAGAATATTCTTTGCGAACCAGACCACACGTAGCATTTATTTGTCAATTCTAAAATTGTCTCGTTTATGTACCTACTGGAACCAGACACTTTATAATAAAGCAGTTATGTGGATACTGAAACTCGTATTTGCATAGGTTTAGATTACAATTTTAATATACATAGGTAAGAGTATTCCAGCCATTATTTACATCATTTTAAATGGTTTGAAGGGAGAATGCACTAGGTTTCACATTTAAATTTATTTTGTTTGGCATTTATCCTTTGTTCGCGTAACTCGACCCATTCTAGATATGGGAATTTCATTGTTTTAATTATAAAATGATATCGTATCAAATAACTACGAGCTCTTTTGTACGTTATGTATTTTATCTAAAATACAATTTGTGTAACATTAAATATTATCGGACTATTCGCATTTTTTCTTTCAAAATCGTAACATCGAGACATTAAATCATAATATTATACCGATCAAACAACATTAATATTATTCTATACAAATCATAGCCTATAAGGATAGCTAACCAAAGGTATAATTAGTCATTTTACAAAAGATTCTTATTAAATTATTCATTTTATCCGCGCAATCTATAAAATGGGTCCTTGCGAGTCTCTTAGAAACAAATTCAAAGAAATTGATATACTAACTCTGCCTTCTCTTTATATTTTAGAAAGTATTTTGTATGTTCGTAAAATCTTAGGACTTTTCAAAATAAGAAGCGATTTCCATAATATAAATACACGTACCTGGTACTTGTTGACAGGCCTACGCTGTCCTCCCATACATACAATATTTGAAAACATTGTAAAAGCCAATTATTTTTAAAAAGAGTAACCGTGGAGTTTTTTGCCGGCTCTTTTCCATAGAAAACGACCAATTGGAACCGTGCACCTAGCTTCTGACGTTTCATAAGTGCCCATGTAGGTTTATGTGAAATAAAATATTTTGATTTTGATTTTACGTCCGTTTAATCAGCAATTACAAAAAAAAAAGTAATAATATTTATTTGTTGCTCCCAACATTTATACTACCAACCTACCTATTAAAACAATTGTAAATGTCCTTGCCAGCAAATTATTTCCTCTTCGTACTTTTTGTTTCCGAAACATTTCATCTGATTCAAACGACATGTTTCAATTACAGTAATTGAATCCATACAACAAGCTCAGAACTTCAAATTATTGGCTCTAAAGCTATCCGGTTTAGTGAAGTCATCACAGATAAACATTACATAGCACTGATAGTACACAGAGGCAGCCATTCGTGTTACATTTAATTAACTAAGTAGCCTCTAAACGTGGCCGGACGGTCATCATAGCCCGATCTGACCGTTGAATAAGTAAACGTAATAAAATAAATCCACTAAGCCGGCATAACGCCCAGGATTTAACATGGCTTACTAACGCTTTCGAAGCTGTGAAAGACCCACCCCATATGCCTATCACCCTCTGTTAAGTAAAACGTCACAACTTCTGACATCGCCCTACTTGTAAAATACTAATTTATTTCTTTTGTTTTTCTTTTCAACTGTTACAATTTGGAACGTTTTTCTTTTGCTTTCGAAGATATTCGATCTTTTATGTAGATATTTTATTGCCTTTTACGTATTCGAATCAATCGATCAACTGCAGCATAATGTGCCGACGATTAATAGGAAAATTATGCGCTAACGTAAACTATGTGTGATAAAACATTAATTACAATACAAATACAAAATACAAAATAGTTTATTGGTTCAATTAGGTATTACATTACATGTTAATGTGTTTGGAGCCCCCATTTAGGCAAACAATGCCTGTATTAGAAGGCTCCGCTCTTTCAACATCATTGTCGTACACATATAGTAACACTAGTTGATACTATAGTGTACTGCAACTTATGGGTAAATATGCAATGTAAGTACATTTTTTCTGAATTTATATTTAGCTTATACATTAGTTCTTAAGAAAATAAAAATTTATAAGTAAAGTTGCAATTTAGTTAATAACAGTAAAATACAATAAGACTTATTCCCAGTCAGTGCAAGTAATGTAAGGTGTGGTGTGGTAAGAGTGCGGTGTTATGTGTTGTGTGGTGAGGGGCGCGATGTAGTGTGATGAGTGGCTAGGTGCGTGGAATGTTGTGAGGTATGTGATGTACTGATGTGTGGTATGGTTTCTGGTGTGTTGTGTTGTGTTGCGTTGCGTTGTGGTGTGGTGTGATGTGCTTTGGTGTGGTGTGGCGTGTGTGAATGGTGTGTGTGATGGGGTGTGTGGTGTGGCATAGTGTGTAGTTAAAAGATATTATGGTAGATATAATGTGTGGTATCTTCGGCTACCCAACATGTTCCAGGAGTGCCTCGGTTTCCTCATAGGTAAGTGGTTTTATCCAGTCTATTATACTCTTTTTACAGTCGTGGTAACTTTTATTATATATATAAACGTATTTATTAATTTTGTTATACAGCTGAGTAGAGCGTTTATTAAATTGATTGCATGCGAATCTAGTTTTAGTTTGGGGAACTTGGAGTACTAAATCCTTTCTTCTTTTAGATTTTTCCTTCTCATTAAATGGTAGGGTTTTATGTTTTTTTAGTATGGTTTGGGTTATGTACAGCTTCCTTACAGAGAGTAAATTACTTATTTGGTATAAGCTTGTTGTGGAGAACCTTTTATTTTTAAAATACATTATTTTTATTAATGCACGCTGCGCTCTTTCTATATTAATAAATTTTGTTTTTGCTGTACCGCCCCAAATTGGGATACAATATAATAGTACAGACTGGGCCAGTGCCGCATATATTTCATTTAAGAGATTTCTGGGACGGTTCCTACAACTCTCTATTTTGGTTGGAACAATATGTCTGAGGGTTTTAAAGATCCAACTTAGTTTCCTTATCCTCCCAGAAATCTGCTCTAGTTGAGGGTACCAGGACAGTGATTGATCTACCACAACTCCAAGATATTTAGTTTTAGTCACTTTCTCAATGCATGGGCAATTACAGCTATCAGCAGACATGTCTCCACATATGTGTACCTTTAGGTCTAACTCTTCAATAGGCTGTGTTCGGTTTCTGATACTAAAACATATGTAATTAGTTTTATTAGTATTTAGGGAAAGTAAGTTACTTTTTAGCCATTCAGCTACCCGAGCCATTCCTGCCTCTGCTCTTAGTTTAGCTTCATGCCAGGATGAACCAGAGAACACAATAGATGTATCATCTGCGTAGGAGAATACTCTTGCATTTTCTATTTCCATACTACAGAGATCGTTAATGTACAGGAGGAAGAGGGTAGGCCCTAAAACACTACCCTGTGGGACGCCGTATGATACATCCACCTCGTCACTGGAGTACTGCCCTATTTTAACTCTTTGTTTCCTGTTGGAGAGGTAGTTTTTGAGTAAACTGAGTGCATTCCCTCTTATTCCGGCTTTTTCCAGCTTGTTCACAAGGATTGGGACAGAGACGGTGTCGAATGCTTTTTTCAGGTCTAAGAAAACAGATAGGCATCTGTTTCCTTTGTCAAGGTGCTCAGCTACAAGAGAACTTAGCGCAGTTACTGCATCTTCAGTACATACACCTTGCCTAAATCCAAACTGAGATTTAGATAAGAGATTGAATTTTTTGAAATAATTAGTTAATCTAATATTTATAATTTTTTCAATCACTTTCGATATCGACGGTAAAACGGAGATAGGCCTGTAGTTGCTGACATCGTCACTGTCCCCCCCCTTGTAAACTGGGGTTATAACGGACTGTTTTAGTGGAGTAGGGAAGACACCCTTTTGAAAACAGAGATTAGTAAGGTGAGTTATAATGGGAACTGCTTCCTTTCTTATGTATTTTATGAATTTAGTCGATATATTATCCCAGCCAGGGGCGCTGTCAGATTTCAGATTCATCAGAATACCATCTACTTCAGAATCGTCCGTGTCTTATAGTACGAAAGTATTAAGTTGCGATCCTAATGCATTCGTTTGGTTATTAGGGATATTATTTAATTCAGGATAAATTTTTTGGGCAAGTTCTTTTCCAATATTAGCAAAATAAGCATTAACATAGTTTATTGACTCTATGGGGGTTGTTTTTATTTTTAATAAATCTACGTTTTGACTTTTTAACCTATTTGAGTATGTGATGGTTTTTATATTTTTCCAGAGTAATTTGTTGTTAGATACTGATTGTGCAAGTAAATTTCTTTCATATTTTCTTTTCAATTTTTTTATTAGATTGTTGCAGTGGTTCCTGTACCTAGTATAAGTTATTTTTAGAATATCGTTATGAGGGTCATTGCGATTTTGTTTTTGCAATTTATTTCGGTTTTTGATACAGCGAAGGATGCCTGAGGTAATCCACGGCTTAATGATACGTTGATTGCTTGGGATATTTCTTATATTAGTGTTTTCATTTATAACGTTGGTTAGTATATTAATAAAACTATTGATTAACAAATTTGGGTCATTACAAAATAACAAGTCTGATAAATTCCTTTCTTGTAAATCTTTTAAAGCTTGCTCATAATTTAGTGTAGTGGAAATTCTATTTACGATTTGAATATTTTTTAGCTTCGATAGAGAGATAAATGTTGTATAGTGATCAGTCACCGTAGTCTGCAGGATAGCGATAGATGCCGAGAGCCTTTTGTGTATTTTAAGCATGAAATGGTCAAGACAGCTTTGTTCCCTTGTGGGCAAAGTGTGCCCAGGAAGTATACCAAAAAACGATAACATATTTAGGTAGTTAACTCTACTCTTGTGCTCCTGTGATGATTCGGTATCTTTATGTTTGAGGTTAATGTTTATATCACCAGCTATTATGATGTTTTTTTGTGATGTTAATGTGTTCAACTGTGTGCTGAGGGAGTCAATGAAGCTATCGGTATTAGAGGTAGAGGGAGATCGGTAGATACAATAAACAATATTACCCAATATGTCTAATCGTAGACACGATGCTTGAACCAACTGAATTTCCTCAACTTTAGGGTTTAAAGAGCCCTTAACATACACAACTACGCCGTCATTCTGGTTCAACTGGCGAGTCGTCATATACGAGTGATAGTTGTTTATTTGCGGAATTGTTTTATTAGCATGCAATCTACATTCTGATAGTATTACAATGTCTGGTTCAAATTTAAGGGTAGATAAAGTAATCAGAAAATTGTCAAAATTACAGTAGATACTCCGTATGTTTTGAGATATTATGGTGAGATCGCTTTTATTTACACATATATGTTTATGGAGTTCTGTAGAGTCGCATTCGACTGTACGGGCAATTTCAATGCTATCTATTTCAGAAACAGTATGTAGTGTATTATCCATTTAAAATTAATGTCAATGGAATAACCGTCAAGCTTAGGTAAGTATTTATTTCAATGGGTTTAGACAATAAGTAGCCGTGTACTGAGATTTTAGTTTGTATAGATTTAGTGCGCTGTGTTTTTATTTTACAGGTTTGTAAAACGTGTGTGTAGATGGGTAAAACTGTGTTATGTATTTGTGTGTTTTGCGTGTTGTAGCTTCGTGTAGGTATTTCGTCTGTAAGTAGGATAGATATGTATAATATGTGTGTATGTATAGTGGACATTCGTTTTTTATCAAAATAGTTTAGCATGACGGCTGGGAAGCCATAATAATCAATTAAGTAAATCTTTAACCGGTATTCGGTGGGAAATAATTTCAGGTGATACAGTAATACAAACATTTTGAATGTTAAAAGGAGAAAATTTGTATGGTTAAGGGAAAATAGTCATTTGTTTAGCAATAGCTTATGTACCTGTTCTTCACTTCTAATGATTACAGTTGGCAAATATAATATATATAATTATGATAATGTTATTAAATTATACAGCGTTAAATAGAACTAATGTTGTTTTTTTTAATAATAAAACAATCAGTCACATAATTACGAACACTTTAATGTTTCCATCGAGTAATTAAACCTTATCTAATTACGGCAGTTTGTTTCGATACCGCTGTTAATTGGTTTTGTGTGTCTTGTATATCAGTATATTAGGTTAATTGACCTAATAATGAGGATAACTAGATATTGGCTACTAAAAGTAACTAGATAATATTATTGTTTATTCGATATCAGCTGCATGTTTTAACGTAAGCCGATAAATCTTTATTGTGTTAAGTGATACTCATTTTATATACCAATTTTAGGTACCTAACTCGTGAACAATATGTTGGTTTTGAAATAAAGTAAATTTACTATACAAATTGATAGGTATTCGTTTAACATGAATGAATTGCTCCAAATTGCTGTATCGTATTCCGTAAAATAACTCATCTCGTTATATTATAATGTTCTTTAGACACGAAAAACATCGTGTAATACCTGTTGCTTTTTGCTTTTAGTTCAGTGAACTTTCTAAATTAAAAATAATATTTAAAGAATGAAGTCGTACCTGAATAAAAGTTCAACTGAGCTATTCAGAAATATTTTCTTTTTTAAAAGTCTTCTTCAACTGTTACTGGAGTTCCTTCATAGCTTTTCATTTCTTTTTTAACTTTTTGTTAAACATTGCGCTACATAATTATAATACTTGAAGGAAAGGGTAAGTACCTACCTGATAGCCTTTTAAATTGCAGTACTATCTATGAAAGGTATACCTACTAACATACTATGTATATTATTATTAAACTGGTATTTATACACTGAAAAAAAAGGATTGTTGAATGTACTAAAGTAGCGTAGGTTGAGTAATGAACTGCCATAGTCAACCCTTTTCATAGTTAATTTTACTATAACAAGAGTGAATTTAACAAAATCCACTTTGTTGATTTTCATAATCAACCAGTTCTATTTGGTAAGATCAACAATTTCGTGTGTAGGACCTATATAACCCGCGGATTTGATAAAATTTACGCGGAATTTAGTAAAATCAATCATTCTTTTTTTTCAGTGTAAGCTTAAATAGGTAGTGCTCTCAAGCATGTACCTCTTTAATATAGAAGTAACAAAAGCGGAAAGCTTTCATCGATTTATTACGCTTTCGCCCTAAAACAAAAAGCAAATGCTGAACTAGCTTTTCATAAAATACGAGTATGTTCACATTTCAGAGAAATACAAGTATTAGGTACCTAATATAAGTTTCCTGTGCCGTAAGATTATGGCGCTGGCTTAACGGATATTAATATTAATGAGTGGGGAAAGCGGGATACGTTACCTATACAAAGTTGTTATGCATTCGTCTCTGGTTGCACCGGGGCCGCGGGGCCGCAGGAGTCCACGATATAAACTAATGAGCCGTGAACCACAAGCCCATGCATGTATATTATTACAAGCTTGCCATAAAACTCCACACCACAATGCAACAGTACTCTGTATCGGCTAAAACCACAGTTAAATTCATAAAATATTGCACATTTCATTCTAAAATACGCCAAAATGCTTTTGTCATAGTATCCAAAAATGTAAAAGGAAAACGTGGTGATAGTAAAGTTTACGGACGATTTATGTCCAGTTGCTGGCACACTGTGTTGCTGCCTTCTTTGTTCAATCTTTTTGTGCGTCGAGAAGGATATTTTCACTAACATTTTAAAGTTTTTGTTTATGTTTAAGTATATTTTCAAGTGATTTCGTCGGAGCCAAATATAATGGTTTTTCTATTAGCTTTTTTTAGCTCATGTGTCGAAACTAGTGGAAAAATTTTGACAAATGAGTTATCTATCGATTGACCTAACTGCGTGCTACCAGATCTATTTTTTGTAAAGTAGTCCGAAATATCGCAAGATATTATCCATTATTGCTGAAAGCTTTTTGTTTTTGAAGGAAATGTGACTCAAATAACTGCTTCCCGACGACCTAAGTTATATTATAGTGTCCAAAATATAATAAGAAGTTTACAGATCATTGACCAGCGATGATCGATTAACACTTAAGAAAGTTTAAGTGTGGATAAAGTTTGTCCGCCTAGTTTTAGAAGCGTTAAGTAAAACTCGTAAGGCGCGGAAAGACTCCCGGCCCGGATAAGTCATCCATCAAATAGTTCCCGTCTTGTTAAAATAACAAGGTCTTATTAAACCTCACTGGGAGTTCAACAACGTCGGAGAATAAAAAAAAGTTTTTTATTCAGCTGGTAAATATCGTTATACTCGGCACAGTTTGTCCTTGTATAAAATGGACTATGGCTCATGTCGGTCAGTGATGGATGGAACATTTGGAGACATGTAAAGGTGAGGTAACGCAACAGATTTTGCCACCACTTTCAGTTGTTACGTAGTTTCTAATGAGCTCGTAGGTATCAAGCTGTACGTAGAATACACTGCAACACATAATATATATATAGTACCTACGCAGGGTCTGAAATTAATCAACATCCCTATATTATATTAGTAGTCTATCTACACTAATATTACAAAGAGGTAAGGTTTGTATGTACTGGTAGAATTTGAAAAATTCTTTTAACATTTGATAGCTAGCCAAATTCTTGAGGAAGGCTATAGGTTATTTTACGTCACGCTATGATTCGCCGAGCAAAAATAAAAAATGTCAAAAAGAGCGCTAAGCGAAAATGAAGTGATAGCGCGGGCAGGCGATGCGATGCGAAGGGGTGGGTCGGGGGAACAAGGAACAAGAGATTTCATGCGGACGAAGTCGCGGGCAGAAGCTATTATCCTATATTAAGACAAAATGATATTATTTTCGTCAGCAATTCATCATATGATATATGACAGCAAATTTATGGATAAGATGTTGATCAGGCTTCGTTAATGAAACTTTTAGCCTTAACCAGAAATATTATTCGCAAACATTTCGGAAAATTCCAATAACACCACACTCTCTTAATTCTGAGATAACACACCATTGGCTTGTTATGAAACGTGCCATATATATATTATACTAGCTGCGCCTCACGGTTTCACCCGCATATGTTTCGATCCCGTGGGAATATCGGGATAAAAAGGAGCTTATATGCTAATCCAAGGTGTCAGCTACCTCCATACCAAATTTTATCAAAATTGGTTCTGCCGTTTGAGCGTGAAGAAGTAACAAACATATAAACACACATACACACTCACAAACTTTCGCCTTTATAATATTAGTGTGATATGTATAATATAAGAGCTCGGTCGTATTTATCAAGATAAATAAACCATCAATTTTGTCACTGGGTCCACAAAATATTAACAGATCTATTCCGAAGACAGATTTATTGGTCCCCTAAGGACATCATTATACGTTTGGGCGTATAATTAATTGCAAGTCTATTGACATATATTTATGTAAGTCTATTTGTATAGGATATACCATACCTTCATCAACACATACCTAAATATCTATAGGTCAACGTAATAACTACGTAATTTTCCTCTTGGTCCTTCTCATTTCTAGTTCAGTCTCTCAACCTTTCCAAAGGCCAGACATTTTCCTACTTCGAATCACCCTGGAAAGAAAAACAAAAACACGAATCTATATGTACGAGTATATCATTTAGGTATCTTATTTATTAGCTTTAAAAGCTGCCTCTTAAAGTGCCACACGTGAAACAAAGTGGCTTGACAACAGGAAACAAACTGTTACGTTGGAACAGAACTATAGGCACAACGAGGACACGTTGACTACCTCTCTGTTTTATTCGTAAACGTATGCACTACGATGATATTTGCTTTTTGAAGGAACATGTTAGGTTACATCGGTTTTCATTGTTTTCGGATTGCAAGGGTTAGTTTGAACCAGCGTTGCCAGACGTCCCGATTTGTAGCCCAAAATTAAATGTCCCGCGTGGGACAGTCTTAGCTTTTCGGGGATTACTTGACAAAACTAGACAGGTATTGTTATTAGTTTAGTAAAGTAACGTATTTTTATTAGGTAAAGTACCTACATTTTCTATGGCTATCTATCATCACTTCATCACTGTCAAAAATAAAATAACTGATTATTTAGATACGTTTTTATTGTCTACGTCACACTTGACTATAGAATCCCGCTTTTTTTACTCAAAAGGTAAAAAAAGAACCCACTTTGCCCAAAAAAGAATCTAGCACCGCTGGTTTTGAACTGTCTATAAGCTGCTCGTGTGCCTTAAAAATTACCATGTAATAAAAAAAAATATGATGACATTTTGCACAACCCCTTGTGAAAAATGTCTGTCCTTATCTAACGACAATGAGCACTATGGAAGGATTTAAAAATATTCATATCTGTATTGGTCAAATAGGAGATAAAAGTTTGTATAGAAGTTCGTCAGTGTTGGCGGTGAAAAATACCATCTGGAATATGGCTTGTATCACATAAAATAACATACTCTGCTAAAAATGTTAACGTAAACTAAGACCATCTAAATTCCGAACATAATTCGATAAAGACGAAGCTGATGTTTGACAAGATGTCCATTGTATATAGTCGACGAGGGTTAGTGATTAGCACCAGAACATTGACTATCAAAGCCGGCTTTCCCTATTAACCGGAAATCTATTCCGTACATAATTATAAGTCCATTTAGATCATCAAAGAGCTACGTCTAATTGAATTACCCTTTTACGTTGATGGTACGTGCGCGTTGAAGCAAAAAATTGCTTTCACACTCGATGTTGCTAATCAAAAGGTTGGAACTTCGCTGGTAGAAAAGTAAAAAAAATGTAAGATACATACATATTTATAGTTGCCACGTGAACCTGTTGGTCGCGGTTGTCATTCGTCGATCTTTGACAGTTGTTACGGGTGGTCAAAACTTTAATAACTTTAATAAGCCCGAAACTTTAATAACCAGCCTTATCAAGGGGTATCGTATTACCCAGTCACTGGGTTGTGGAGGACAGATAGGCAGTCGCTCCATGTGAAATACTGGTATTCAGCTGCATGTGGTGAGACTGGGAGCCGACCCCAAAATCGTTGGGATAAGGCTAGGCAGATGATAATACATATTTATAGATAGCTTCATCTTCAAATTATGTTCCACAAGGGTTACATGTTAATCTATGGAAAGTACCGTCAATATCGCATTGCTATATCTGGGTGGCTCCCTGGATCGTCAGGGCTGAATCTGCCACTCCCGTTTCACCAAGAAGTTCTCCAGGATCCGTGGGACAACTGCAAGCAGCCTATTTAATTATTTTATTAATAATAGACCGTATTAGCTAGAAATAAAATCTCTTCTCTTTTAGGCTAGGTAGGTAGACCATCTGACCTCAGCTACATCATTTACCCGCTTTCTAATAAACATTTTATTGCGTCTGTATAATTTAATTACACAACGTTTTGTCTTCTTCTTTCGAAAGTCAAATTACTGATGACTGAAAGAGAGAAATCGGTGTGTAACAATTCATCAGATATAATACGTTTATTAGCAATGGGGTTACACAATACTAAACTATTTAAATAACTTGTGGCCTACGGTCCGCCCTGACAAATTACATGACGGGTGATGTAACGTTACAATATCTGGGTAACCGTTTTATAATATTAGATTTTCTTAGACAACTTGCAGGACATACATAGGAAGCAGAACTTGCTAAGTAATTCACAGATTTGAAGCATTAGATATCGCTTTACCGTCAGAACTACGAGTATGTTAGAGTCTGCTTCTCTCCTAACTATAGGAAGTCGCTCGGTGTCATGCGCTTTATTCAGCTGCATAAAGCGTAGCTAAGCGTATTAAGCTTACTGAAGCATTTAAGACTGTCTGCTTATATATTATCTTGTTTGTAAAAAAAACCTATATTAGTCTACCTCCTTCTTGTCGTAAGAAGTCAACACCATACCATAAAGTCAGGGAAATTAATTGTTAAGCAAATTGACTACCACCTTAAATTGTCTGTCTATTCAAATCACAACTGTCGTTCTTTGATAGTTGTATGAAATGGCTATACCACGGGAAATTGACGTAGGGTGCCAATTCGTTTCATAATAGTTCCTTGGCTGTATTTGGGTAGATGTTACTAAAAAATGCGTTCAAAATATGCATATACAATTCATTTATGAGCCAGTAGTAACACGTAAATTTTGTCAAAATTTTATAACAATCCGTCACGCGTCGAATACGTTGGGCGATGCACGCCGTTCAGCGGTTTGGCTACAATTGTAGCTAACTAGCCGATATGCGGTCACCTATTTATAGGTTCCGCATGTGTAAAATGACACGTGGTTCTTTATTTAGGGGGATATTACTACACTATCATATATCTAGGATCATATAATATGTGGCGCTACAATGGCGACATTAGTTTAATACACGGGTAGGGCTAGTGGCCAGTAATCATACAAATTATAAAAACATAAAATAATTTGAAAATTACCGCTTGCGCCACTCGCGCCTACATTGGGTTCTCTCTTTCCTTCAATTCGCCTACTCTTAGCATGTTATTCGTTTTAATTTCATTGATACGATGTTATGATCCGTTACCTCGGCAAATTAATGATCCCTGCGCTACAATTCTTTAAGTACAGGTTGCTCCAAGATAAAATTTTAGAAATTTGTACCTAATTAAATATTAATATTTAATTAAATTAAAATACGTTCATAAAACGAAAAAGCAAAACAGTATACCTACGTGTTTTAAAGTGCCACATTGTAAACTAATATATTTGTTTCACCGCGCTAATCTCTGATTTAGTTTTTTTTTTGCATTCTTATCCCAGAGAAAGGTTAAGGTTATTTAGGTTTAGGCTTTTTTTTATTTTTTTTGGCTATTTTCGGACCCTTAAGAGCCGAGCATAAAGAAAAAAAGTCTGAAAAAAAACGCAAAGCGAAAACGAAACAACGTAGCACAGCTATGGGATATGTATTTTATGCTAGAACAAGACATTTCACGCGGACGGAGTCGCGGGCAAAGGCTAATATAAAATAATATATAGGTAGGTATTTTACCGAAGCCCACAAATTTTATGTGATCGCAGATATACCTGTGTATGATAGTGTAATATCCCCACTAAGTTCACACAGGTATTTACATAAGAACTATAACAGAAACATACTTAATGCATTGATGACCAAAGAAAAGGAGTATACATACATGCATATTCATAATCAGTCTAAAATGCTCCCACTTGGATACAGGCCTTCTCTCGGTGAGAGAGGAAGTGGGCCGTAATCCACCACGTGGGCTCAGTGTGGGTTGGCGGATCTCACAATATGTCTTTGAATTTTTGGTCCAGTTAGGTAGGACATGCCGGTTTAAGAGAAAATCGAAACAAAAAGATATTCCGCTAAACAACATGCTATGTAGACGCGACACAGACGAGAACATGACTATTTTATTATTAATAGACGGGAGGACGAAGTTTTTATGTCACCCACGAGAAGTGGCCTTTTCTTTGCTGAACGTCACAACTTAGGTAGACTGTGCCATAACCGTAAGCCAATGCACGTAACACAATGCAAGCAAATTGACAACCTATATCAATTTGCCGTGTAATAGCCATTTAATAGAACTGTTAAAAAATGACAGTTGTGATTTGAATATACGGACAATTTAAGTTGGTAGTCAATTTGCTTAACAATTAATTTCTCTGAGTTTACATACTAAGATAATAAATAAAATCTTTATTCAGTTCAGAACAAACACAGTAGGTACAATATTAAAAAAAAAATAGTAACAGATTAAAAAAGTCCTCCAGACCGTATTTCGGCCACGGCGCCCAGTCTCAACGGAGACTAGCCTTCGGCGCGGGAGATAGTATAGTACACAATTAGTGTGCACGCAGACACAGGTGGACTCCCTCTTCCCTCACTCTCATAGTCCGATGGGACAGCAATCCGACACGACCGGAGAGAAGTCAGGCGCAGTAACAGATTACATTGGAGTCGTACGTGCTAGATTTTTACAAATGCCCTGTGTGGGCCACCGCACCCTAGGACTCCGTGTATCGTGGGGACCAGTCTCTTCAAAAGTAACGCAAACATTTTGATTTATTTAGGTGAAGTAATTAATTTGATAAAAATAAAAACAAAAGAAAAAATTATAATTAAAAACTTAAGTTCAATGTAATAACAAAGTTAACAAACAAACATTATTATGTTGTAGATATAAGGTTTGATGACAAGTGGTTTAAGTGCTTTTAGGTGTGGGTGTGTGTAAAGTGTGAGCAGTGGTGGCCAAGTGGTAACGGCCGCGACTTACTAGTTGTAGGTCGTAGGTTCGAACCCAGACAGGCGCTTTACTTTGTGTAAATTATTTCATCACCACTGCTCACAAAACGGTGAAGGAAAACATCGTGAGGAAACCGGCATGTCCTAGAACCAAAAATTCGAAGACATGTGACATCTACCAACCCGCACTGGGCCCGCGTGGTGGATTACGGCCCACTCCCTCTCACTGAGAGGAGGCCTGTGTCCCAGCAGTGGGAACATTATAGGCTGATGATGATGATGTGTGTAAAGTGTGGGGTGTGTTGGATTAGTATGTATGTGGTGAAAATAGGTGGGTTGGTGCGCGCATATTATGTCAGATATTACGACTATGTGCAAAAAGTCTTCCGTTTGGTCATAATATTTGGGGTGGCTTTGTTTTCTACATCGATGCAACCGGCTTTTAATAAAGTTACCACGAAAACAATTTGACAAGTTAAACATACAAATCATGCAAAACGTTTGCTTTTTTTCTACATTCACAGCAGTTTCATCAATAATTTTATGCCGCAACAATAATATCAATTGTGGTTGCAAAAAGCCACTTGATGAAAAATACGTAGGTACCTACAGACACGAACATTTTGACACACACACACACACACGTGACACGCAACGCGACGCGACGCGGACATTTTTTTTTCTGTTTTTGTTACGGTATGTATTTTCTGGTGTACAATAAAGTATATATACATATAAATAAATAAATAAAAAAGTAGGTACCTTCCAGTTGAGCTAAATTCAAAATCGTTTTTCTCGTAAAAGTATCGTTTTGATAGGTAACATTTCAAATGTTCGTAATACTATTAGGAAAAAATCCTTTTGAATTCGGCATAAGTGTAAGTTATTTATATGCTCATGACTGTACATATGGTAGGTAGGTAGACGTTTGACGACACGGTTGGCGCAGTGGCTGAGCGATCGACTGCTGCGCTGCGTGTCGCGGGTTCGATTCCCGCACGGAACAAATATTTGTATTGCCTACAGGTAGTTGTTCCGGGTCTGGCTGTTTGTGTATGTGAATTTAAATGTTTGTAAACGCACCCACGATACAGGAGTAATTCCTAGTGTGGGGCAACGTTTAAAAAAAAAAAAAAAAAAAAAAAAAAAAAAAAAAAAAAAAAAAAAGGTAGATACCTACCTAGTGTTTCCCCAAAGATTACGCAAGTAATGGTACCGGGAATATTGTCAAAATGATCAGCCTTGACGAAGTAATTAGTGGTCGAAGACTTATATCTATTAATAATTTACAGGTGAATACCATAGCCAAGCCACCTCTGCATACGACGCGTTACATAATATACCAGTGTACGATGTCAAAGGGGTAGGGAAAATTAATTGACAGTTTTAAATAATAGTTTGGATGGCTATTGGCAAACGTAATAAAAAATAACCCGACAATATTGACCATTTTAAAACGTATATATACCTGTTAAATAAAAACATCATCTTCCTAGTCGTTTCCCAACTATGTTGGGGTCGGCTTCCAGTCTAACCGGATGCAGCTGAATACCAGTATTTTACATGGAGCGACTGCCTATCTGACCTCCACAACCCAGTTACTGGATATTACGATACCCCATGGTTATGACTGGTTGACCTGTTAAATAATAATCAGGTTTTAAAATTGTCACGAGAATGATGTGCGTGTGGTGTGAGGGCCACTTTGTTAAAACTCCTTAAAAATGTGCTTAGGATTTAGTGAACATTCCCAAAGAATTGTGAAAGTTGGAATCAGATTTTGTGAAAGTCAAATAACCGAGTTATGGACTGTAAAGTTGGGCCCTCAGTTCTCACATAGAGGATTGAGGGCCCACCTGAATCTGATTAACTATGGACACTACAGAAAAAGTCTTTATGCCAAAATGTAAGCTAATGCCAAACAAAATTTGTGAAAACAAGTTACTATCGCAAAACACTGTCATTCTTTGTATATCTTCGTACAAAATGGGCCCTCAATTCTCATACACGTAAAAGTTTATTACGCAAATAAAATTAAATCATTAACTTACAGCTACTGTTTCAAATCCTATATGCTACTAAATAAATTGTGAAAAATTGTGAAAGCAAGAACAGGTCACCACTTTTTGTTGTTTGAAAGTTTATGACCTTGATAAAATTCGGGCCCTCAGTCCTCCATTTCTTTTGTTTTTGTTTTATTACGCTTATCGTATGAATGATAAGAAAAATACAAAATTGTCTCTTTTTGTGAATAAAATTGTGCAAGAAATTGGTGTCATTTATTACAAAAAAGAATTATGATAAAACTACAAATCTTAATAGATACCGAAATCAACTATTTTTTATTGTGTATGTGAGTAGGGTGACAATATTTTACCCTCATTTTATATACATACTTTGTTAGTGGCGATTCTGAGTGATGTTTTAGTTCCTTCTGCTGTTGCAAAGTAATCATACCTCAGAAACTGTTTTATTGTTACATACTCGTATATGCACAACAGTTTTAATATTTATTGTAGTTACTAAACAACAGTTAATGATAGTGCAGCGGAAGTTGTAGGTGATAAAGCATTAAGGTGAGTTTTATGAAACAGTTATAGTGGAGAATAAAAATAATAATATTTTTTTAATACGCAAACACATCTTCGATCAAGCTTCGGTCAAGATATCATACATTTAAGGTAAGTTTGTTTTGATACATAGGTACTCATAATTTTATAAGTACCTAATTGTTCAATAAAATTTCTTTTAAGTTGGACTGTAGCGCTGTGATAACTGTTCAAGAATAACTATTATATTTATATATTATAATTTATTATATTTACAATAATAATAAATAAAATCAAAGGTGTACGAAATTATCGGAGCAATTGAATTCGTTCCTTCACCTTTCGCTGATAGTATTGGTCATTACAAATGTCATGTATTAATTAATGGTCATTTCAAATGCTATGATGATAATAAGTGAAAAATTTAAGAAAGTTTATTAACACCTATGACTCTACATTTACTTATCTTTATTGCAATCTAAAAGAAATTGTGGTCACCCTATTTCCTAATTCAGAGAATAAAAATAAAACTCGATTTTCTTATACAATAAAGGGTCTTTTAATTTATTTCTGGTATTGAATTTGTTGCACAATTTTATTCACAAAAAGAGACAATTTTGTATTTGTCTTATCATTCATACGATAAGCGTGGTAAAACGAAAGCAAAAGAAATGGAGGACTGAGGGCCCGAATTTTATCAAGGTCATAAACTTGCAAACAACAAAAAGTGGTGACCTGTTCTTGCTTTCACAATTTTTCACAATTTATTTAGTAGCATATAGGATTTGAAACAGTAGCTGTAAGTTAATGATTTAATTTTATTTGCGTAATAAACTTTTAAGTGTATGAGAATTGAGGGCCCATTTTGTACGAAGATATACAAAATAGGACAGTGTTTTGCGATAATATCTTGTTTTCACAAATTTTGTTTGGCATAAAGACTTTTTCTGTAGTGTCCATAATTAATCAGATTCAGGTGGGCCCTCAATCCTCTATGTGAGAACTGAGGGCCCAACTTTACAGTCCATAACTCGGTTATTTGACTTTCACAAAATCTGATTCTAACTTTCACAATTCTTTGGGAATGTTCACTAAATCCTAAGCACATTTTTAAGGAGTTTTAACAAAGTGGCCCTCACACCACACGCACATCGAGAATGCATTTAAAACTTTCCACTATTCATAGATATGTCTTCCATTATACCTATATGTTTTTAGTGTAATAAAAACATAGTTTTAAGACCTTATGGATGTACTAACACTAGTGTTCAAGTTTTGTAGGTAAGTAAGTACTAACAAATTGGATTTTATGATCTGAAAAATAAATGAAATGAAATACCTATCCACAAAATAGTGTAAGGTAATTTGTAAATTTTATTGAATGTTGTACAAAATTCTAATACTAAATAAACTCAAACTATTAAAATTAAAATATAATGTCCTAACCTAACTAAAACTATTTAAAAGCTAAAATATTTCGTCGAAATATTCCTCCGCATCGCTGTCGACTGGTAATGTACCCAAGAGACTGGCGGCATTACCGCGTTGTATGGTAATACTTATCCTCTGACCAAGGTAAATCCAGCCTTTGGGTCACGGGAAGTGTCAACCAGCCGTTTAGAGATTTCGTTGAACAAGCCATGAGCACTCGGACCTAACGGTCCGAGGGTTTAAACCCCAAACGGCTCGAAAATATAATTACCGATAAGGTACTTTCACCGCTTGAGGTTTTCCGCAGCCGCAGCGCCAGCACAGTACGCCGAGCCAGGCAGATGGGATGTCGCAAGAGTATCGACACACGTTGCGACCCACACTATAGGCCTACCCACCTTCCATGGAAATAAAGACATGCCGTCCGATCTCTTGCCATCGTAGCGTGCCAAGTCATTGGGTTCTAATACAGCTAGAACGCCGACGGTGACAAGAGCTCGTCGGATGACGTAATATATGTGTATGTCCGCGTGCCGCGGTAAGCGACCCTCACTTAAGCTGCAAGACAGGCCATGGTGTCCGAGGCTGTTGACATCTTTGTCACAGTGACAGCGGTGAGGAGAACAGCAAGGAGCTCTTAGTCGCAGGGGAGCAGCGAAGCGGAAAGTAGTGTCGTCGAACAAAGTGCCTATGTTCGACGAAGGTGTACAGACGCCTGCACATCAAGCTACCCGAAACTGTCAAATTTTCCCAATCAGCTTTGAACCTTATGCTTTAGCGATAAAGTTGAAAATCTCTTAAAGAAATTTGACAAATTGTAGTAACATGATGTGCTGGCGTCTGTACATGAAGCCAAAAACTTGTAATTGAATGTGGATTTGAATAATTATAGACTTCCTACTAACAATATAGTTCACCACAATATAAGCACGACTACGTTACGTAATGCTGTATAATAGAAAAGAGCCGACAAAGGGGACAAGACGCACTTACATTTTATCTATAATTACTTTACGTTACGACAACTCAAGTAAAATTATACTTAAGGAACCCAATAACCTAAAAAATGGAATTCACGCAACTATCAGACGAAGGAACGCTTGGGACCTCTTCAATTTAATGTGCGGCCCTTCTAAGACTATCACAATTTATTATGTATTATAAGGATACAAATTCTTAGGGAAATGGTTAGTTTCCGTGAAATAGTGCATGGATAGGTCAGTGAGGGACCCCACTTGGCCGCCTGGCCGCCTCGGGAGGAGGATATTGTGCAACTAGCATGTAGTTTCATCTCGCTGCTAATTAATTGGATTACGTAGCCTCTCTCATTATACGAGATGGGGGCCATTTAGTGAATGGATTTTGTACGCGTGACAGCGTGAATTCAGTTTAAACTCGGTTTAATAAATGTAATTAAAGTTGAAAACGAACCATGTGTGCCTTTCCGATACATGAATTTATCGATGAAAACACGCACGATAATGACTTGTAATACAGTAGGTACACTACACAATCAACGTGAAATACTAACGATAAACCAGTACCCAATTAAACCTTTTTTTGCAATGAAATAGTAAGTAGGTATTATTTGTTATTCCATACTAGCTGCGCCTCGCTGTTTCACCTGCGTAAATGTCGATCCCGTGGTAATATCGGTATAAAAAGTAGCCTATATGTCAATCCAGGGTGTCAGCTACCTCCATACATTTGATCAAAATTAGTCCAGCCGTTTGAGCGTGAAGAAGTAACAAACATATAAACACACACACACACACTCACAAACTTTCGCCTTTATAATTTTAGTGTGAAGTATTCTTTGTTATTCCATCATAACACCTTCGGAAATATTAGTGCGACGTGAAGGAGACCTTCTAAATGAGCGCAATATTGAGTCCATTATTTCATTCAGTGTAATGGTGTGGCAGTGAAATAGGGCAAAGGACGAATAAACGGGACCCTGGAAATGAAGACGCCGTTTGTTCATAACCAGCTCGTTAATTCCATTATTACAAGTCAGAGGAGCGAGCAGACCGGTAACAGATGTGCCACTCGACTCGTGAATCTGCAGCGTCTCACACTTTTCACGGATTTCAACATCATTATTTTTTTTGTGAGCGAACTCAATTAAAAATAATTGTTAGAACAGATAGAAAATAAAAAGTTATACCTTCAGATTTAGTGCTAAGAAATCTCGGATTTTAGCAAAGTCCGGCTTTGAACCTGTCCTTTATGTACAAACTGCGACGCGCGGTCCGTAAGACCCTCGCCAGTGTCCGCTTACTTAAAGGTAGATCAAGTCTCTAAAACTTGAATACTTGGGGAGAAATACGTAGAGAAAACGTCTTGCTTTCAACAATACAATGTTTACCTACCTACTATTTTCCTTTTTTAGCAATTTCACGAAAAACCTGGGCATGTCGTGAGAAAATTGTTGTCATAGCGTGTTAGCTAGATATAAAACATTTATACGCCTATGCTAAACGATTCGCAAGTTATGGCTCATTAATAAACAGATGACACGTGTAAATTTTAACTATCGTGAGGAAACTTGCCCGTTGTAAAATTGGCCGCAACGTGATTGGGCATTTCGGTTCGACTTAATACGCGTACCTACCTTATATTTTAATAAGTGCCCGTCTCTACCACATACTCGTATTACTAGAGCACCAAAATTGCCTGTCGGGTATCCAATATTAATTAGTTAATATCGTCATTCAACTTTTGCTAACCACTCCAACCCCTCTCAAAGAGTAGGGTTCATACATGCATAATAAAAATAAACTTACAGCGTTCATTAACAAAACTTCGTGTACTGGGTACCTCCATGATAAATTAACAGAAACACCCCCAGCTTTGATTACAGCGTGAACCGCCGACATTTTTGTGTTACAAACTATTTAATAGAATTACTTCGCGAGACAAGATAAATGATGACAAGCGTCCGATGAACATCAACAGTAATTGTTTGACAGAAGCGATATTCGACCCCACCGGTAATTGCGAGGGTAGATTAATTTTGTATCGTTAGCTTTGTGATAATTACTACAGAATAGTTAAGACGGCTGTAAATTTTATTCCTCTTTGTTTCATTGTACCTCGCTATTTAGATATTTACAAAAGAAGGGGAGAGGTATTGGAGCGCTGTGAAACTTCAGCAAATTAGGAGAGTGATTTTGCAATTCATTGAAGATTTTAATGATTATCCTTAATTTTTTTTTTACTTTGGGTTAGATCAAAGAGTCAAAAAACGTAGCTGTCACTGACGGTAGAAAATAAATAAGCATTTAAAAATAAATTTGCCTTTATCTTAAAACCATTTAAGAATATTGTGAATCTGACTTTGATTAATAATAAAGTATTCTTCAACTGATCATTTCGAGTATCCCCAAATTAAAATAAGAATAATTAAGGTCAGGCTAATTTTAAACACCGACTTCGAAATATGCAATTTAACCAACTTCTATTTTCAGTGAATTCGACGAAGTAATAACCCGTAACGTCAAGTTAGTGTTTGAGGTAATCTTATATCGTCTGCCTAGCCTTTTCTCAATTATTTTGAGGTCGGCTTCCAGTCTAACCAGATGCAGCTGAATATCAGTATTTTAGGAGCGACTGCCAATCTGACCTCCACAATACAGTGGATAATACGATACCCCTTGGTAAGACAGGTAGTCAGACTTTCGGGCTTCTGACGACCCGTAACGACTGTCAAAGTTCCGCGAATTACAGCCGGGACCAACGGTATCCACGGACCAACCGCGGCAAATGTAGATTAACCTGATCGATCGACCCGTGCGGCCGTTAGGTATTACTTAGCCGCAAGCCACTAATAAGTAAATATGACTATTAATAACACGTGGCTTCACGAGTCGTGAACAGACAGACCGTATCGCTTGACGCTCTCGTTATCCCAAAAGGGAACGAACCGTGAGAGATATAATTCAATTTTCTCAAAATAGAAGTAAGCCTTGCTCACATAATCCAATTATTTAGTTTGTTACATCAAACTCGTTTAGGTACAAAATTACTTGATACCAGAAACTGTCGAAGAGTTTCTTTTTGATTGATTGATTGACATGATCCTATGAGGAAAACCCAAATAAAAATGATATAATTTCGACGAATTCTTCAAAAAGACATTTAAAAAAAATTGTTTTATCTGCTAATAACTGAACTGATAAATTAGATTTTTATTTTATGTTTAGTGATTCGATCAAACTTGAAGCAGATGCCAATCAGACAAAAGATCCTCGACACTTGAAATAAGAGTAAAGATAGCTACTCTAATGCTGTTAAAGTGGCTAGAAGAGCTTTCAGAAGTGAAAATACTCGAGATCTTTTATAAACTTCTATCTTAAAGAGAAACATACATTGACAATGCCTACTTGAGTTGTACAGTACCTATGATAATTTAAACTTTTAAGAGGAAATGCGGTCGGAGAGACTTTTGAAAAAGCCTAAGTAAAAAGTCATAATTCGAGGTTTGGCTCTCGCCTATTTCCTCCTCCAATATTGGACCAATTTAAAAGATATTTCATGAACTGAATAAGAAGGATATATACGGTGTGATATATACGGCTCTGTTTTTCTTTTTTCATTAACAGTAGTCAAATTTGTACACTAGGTCTCTGTTGACAGCGGCAATTTTGAGCATTTTTTAAGGGTTTTAGTGGTTTTAAAAATAATTTATCATCAAAAAGGAAAACATAGGGATATACAAGTAGTTAATATTTATTCTCCTGTAAAAAATCATTGATTTATGGTCATTGCCCTGAAAGAAAACAGGCGAGAGCGTTTCTATGGAGAAACGACCATCCGCATTTCCTCTTAATACGTTCACGTTCGTTCCATTTTTAGTTCGTTCTTATTATTAATTGTTGTGTATTATTAATTGTTGTTATTATAGGATGTCCTTATTTGTTCGTTCGTCTTTTATTTTTTATTGAAAGTGTATTTCTTCTACTTATCTTCTTGTCAATATATATCTACGAAAACATCATGTATGTAAGGAATAATTTACATATTTTTAGTAAAAGAGGTGAAAGACATACTAGAAATAGGGACCTATTAGTTCAACCGGGTTTCAGACTGTCTAAAGTAGACTCATCTTTTATGGGGTACTGTTCAAAATGTTGTAATAAAATACCTCTCCACATTCTTCAACTGAATGGGACAAAATTCAAGTCTTGTATAAAACGCACACTTTGCAGTCAGGCATATTATAAATTGGGGGATTACATCGCTGATAAAAATGCCTGGCTCAATGCTGGTCCTGCTCCACAACCACCACACTTGAATATACTGGAATATACTGTTGGAGCTGCTGAAGATTGTAAGACTATCTTATCTTTGCATTGTATAAACTCAATTTCCTATGTATTGTATAATTGCATAGCACAAATGTGAGCTCTATGTATGTACTATACCCTATGTACTATTTACTGGATAATATGTCTTTCATTGACTTGAATGTGTCCTGGCGGCTGATAGTATGTCATGCACAGACAAATGTCTCGCTGACGGTGGCGTGTGTGTTGGATCATTTAGCTCCCTTCAAAATGGTTCAGCTGAATGTTGCTGATCTATGCGTTATGTTCGTGAACGGGCGCCGTCAGTTGGGGCTGGTCATCACTTAGTTGCCTCTGTTTATTTTTAATTATATTATTTTTATATTGTTGTTTTCTTACTATTTGCTGTACTCTGGATACTTTTGACGTGTACGTCTTTTTTACATCGTTCTCACATATAATTATAAATTCAACATTAATGATGTAACTAATATTTTTGTAAAAATATAATTTCAAAGAGTGTCCATGGAGTTTCTTGCCCGTTCTTCTCCATAGGTACCTACTTTGCTTTGGAATGGGCAACTAGCTTCATATTTTCTGACTGACCGACTTCTTGACAATTCAAAAGTGCCTGTAAATGGTTTAAATGAAATAAATGCTTTGAGTTTGGGTTTGAGTTTATCAACATCTGCGTTTATTGACGATCGATATCTTCAGCTACTCTACCAAATTTGATGAATCCGATGTCTCAACCAACACCAACTTCAGATTAAAGATCTCGGGCTACTGTAGGAACCACCAAATGGCAGCGATGAAAAATGAGGTTGATGACCATTGATCACCTTAAACTTTGCCCCAATGACGAGGTGCCACGTCCGTTTTTTGTTGATCAATAACTCCAGGCTAAATATTCATGGTAAACCGACCTACGCGCTACGTTACGAAAATATTATGTAGCGTATCTAACTGGAAAATGTAACATCAGTAGTTATAAATATGTACCTAGGTATATTAAGTATTAATAAATACTTAATATACCTAGGTACATATTTATTTTACATAATAATGTATGTTCTGATAAACGTAAAGGTACCCACGCTTGAAATCATGAAATAGCCGAATTCAGTAGAAACGGCGTATTTATTCAACAAAACATAACTACTTACGTAAATACCGAGATACCAAAAAATCTACTTTCAAATAGGCAATAATAATTGGCAATATATTTGTCTTAGAATTACTTGAAATATTACGATAAGTACCTCCCACGGTGGATTTAGGAAGGCATAATAACGCACCTACTCAACATCAACGATGGAAGGTACCTATCGATTTCCGCGACTGCTTGTAAAATGGTCCATAATTCTATACTTACATAAGGTAACAGTGGTGACACAGTGGTAACGGCCACGACTTACTTATACGTTGTAGGTTCGAATCTAGACAGGCGCTTTACTTTGTGTGAAATATTGCATCACCATTGCTCTCAAAATGGTAACGGAAAACATCGTGAGGAAACCGGCATGTCCTAGAACCAAAAACTCGAAAAAATGAGACATCTACCAACCCGCACTGGGCCCGCGTGGCGGATTACAGGCCACTTCCTCTCACCGAGAGGAGGCCTGTGTCCCAGTAGTGGTAACTGTGGCAGATTATGTCTATACATAAAAAAGATACACATATTTGAGCAGCTTTTGTTGTGAACTGTTTACATATTAGTAGACCAAAATAAAACATTACCTACAGATTTCCAGAGAACAATGCATGAAAATTCTAACCAGAGACTGAAGATTTTTCCTAATAATATATAGCGTAATTATTTCAATTTACCAAAAAAACATCCTCCAAAGTTACATTGTATCACAGTGAAGTGCATCCGAGTCATGTTTCCTATTGTTTCTAAGTTAACCTCTTTAAAAACTAAGCCTGCTTGTGATAGAAGTGCATTCACCGCACTAGTTCAAGAGCGGCTTTCATTCCGATTCCCTCGAGCTTGCTTAGGAATCAGAATCATTATAATCAGAATCAGAATATAATCAGAATCATTATATCAGTTTATTATGATACCGTTGCATTATTTAAATAGTCTTTATTTATTACTAGCAACATGCCCCTGCTTCGCATGGTTTTAACGACTTGACAAAACAAGGAGATTCCTTTATTAAATTTAAGTTTAATATTAATGTACATACCTATTATAACCTTTCGGAATAAATTCTCTAAATGCACCATCATTTCAAGATCCGTTACGTAGTTTAAACGAACAACAGACCATAGACAGACACGAAAAACGACTTTAATTTATATGACATGATGTATGTATAGATGCAGTTATAAATAAAACAATTTTCTACCATAATACAATGAAAGATCTAAACAAAAAAATACCTCCAAATGGTCTCAGTTTAAATTTACCTTCTAGTTACTGGTATTTTTACGGTTACGTATCTAAGTAAGGAAAATTCGGTTTTAAAAAAGAAAAAAATTACGGTTACGCGCGTATCTATGTACCTAACCATAATTTTTTTTTCTTTTTTAAAACCGTATTTTCCTTTTGAGTTAGATTATAAAATAACGAAAACCTTGTTAATTCTGCCGACCTCATCTAGTTTAAAAAATTTATGATTGACGTGTAAAAGTGTTTGTGCAAACCTACTTACAGAAATAAAATCATTTATCAATTGTTATGGCATCAGATAGCCTTAAGAAATACGCATTCAATGAGCTAAGCCAAATAGCGATATCTTAGTAAAAGAACCCTTAAAAATGTTTTCCCTACCTATCTCAGTTTTACCTTAAATTTTCTCGAAACAAGCTTTTCCTGAGATACTCCTTTTGCATTTAGCACGGCAATATAGGATCCCTTCGTTGCCTGTCCGTCCGTGTGTCTGTCTGTCAAGACCCTTGTTCTCAGGAACGCGTAGAGCTATCAAGTTGAAATTAATATCAAATATGTAGGTGCATGGTCCCTTGGAGCTTTAAAAATAGCAAGCTTATAAGTCAACGTAATAAAAAAATATGCCCGGTAATTTATGCGACATATTTTTGTACTCGTAAATAAATCAAACCTATAGGGTACTTCCCGTTGACCTAGAATCGTAAATTTGGCAAGAAGCAAGGTCCCAAAGCATAAAGGAAAAAGACTATAAATCGTTAATCTTTAGTTTTATCATATTTTTTTTTTGCAAATACATACTTTTCGGTATCAGGATTTATGAAAAATGTTTAAAATAGTCACTTATAATAATAGCAGTGAGCAAGCCATACATTAAAATTATTTTTCGATTTGACCTTAACTGTGCTCATCATTAGGACCTTGATGAACTCCTAATATTTTTGACACTGATTTCGACATTATGCCTACCATTTTATTTTTTTGACATTACATTTATTTGTTGACATATTTTAGATGAATTGACTCTTGAACTACTTAAACATTTCGCATCAATTCAAATTAGACTTTTATATGTATTTTTTTCGAATGTGATAATTTTATTTAACATTTTATTTGGTATTGTTTCTGCATGTGATAATTTTATTTAATAGTTAATTTTCAACACAATGTAAATTGTTTATGAATAAATGAATGAAATGAAATGAAATTTCATTTGCAGTTGGAGAATTGACCATGACGTATAGTATATATTGATGTAGTCAACATCAATATATACGTCATGGTCAATTCTCCAACTGAATAAGAATGTTCGACATTATTTCAACTCCAATGTTACGTTTGTTCTTGGGATACATTCATCAAAACTACAGAACTCTTCATTGTGCGTGGTCCGACCCGCACTTGACCGGTTTTTCTTAACATTTAATTAGTAACCTATATGCATAGATACAATTATTACACAATTAACTATTTACACTAAATAATAAATTAAATGACTAACTAATTAACTATGTAGGTACTTGTTGTCTCAGTTTACATTTACCTACAACTTCGTACAAATCATCAATTCCAACATTGCTTTCGCAGAAATTATCGATTTTAAGATCTCCTTTGTTTCATAACTCAAATAAAACAAGAATGAGCAGATGGAACTCAAGTATACAACTAATACAACCTATTTAGTGGGTAAACAAATTGTCGAGGTTCGTGGCTCTCTCAACTAGACATAAATCCTCAGAGATGAGGGTCCTCGGCTACAACAATATCTGCATGAGCCAATTAATTTCGATCTAAGGACCAGCCCTTAATCTGATGGTCACTCGCGCCAAACTTTCTAATTGAATTTCAGTTTAGGAATACTCGCCAAATTCCTATGTTAATTAAAACTCAAATGATGCCAACACTCCAAAAGGTAACTTTGTAGACTCATAAGACAACATAATTATATGTATGTACCTACATACATTTGCTATTACTGTTATTTATACGAAATTAAAAATGTTCATGTTTCGCTGAAACTCATTATTTAGTTATAATGAAATTGCTTATTATATTTTAACTTTTTTTTATTCATTGTAACTTTCTAAACATGAGAGAAATAAGGAACTGGGGACCTAAAAAGGCCACTTTGACAGAATCATAACAGGATAACATTATGAATCATAATTTAAGGCGAAGACAGTTCGTGCTTTTCTTTTTTCGCTGCACTACGTAGGTATAATCAAAGAGATTAGGATTGGATTGGATTGATTGATATTTTAGCACAGTCAAAAAAAATACTGAAAAATCCTTCACCAATGGGATTCGATACGATTAACTTAACAGTAAACTGTCCATTATGATTCATAATGTTATACTTTTATGATTGTGATAAGTCTGTGCCTAATCCAGGTGATCTAGGCTACTTATGGATATCTAGCAGGAGCACAATTAAACACGTCCGTACAGTACAAATATTTATTACGGCACAGAATAGGCGGTAGGGTGATAAAACTCTTACAAAAGAAATACCGCCTTATACCCATACATCACACCCTCTTACTTATATTATACTTAGGTCTAACAAATTATTTAAACAAATAAACACTTCCCACATACAGGCACTTATGTTAAGGCTAACTTGTACAGCTATAACACATTTAATCTATGTCTATTCCATAACGCTTTACTGGCCTACGGACTCGCCTGGAACGGCCTTCCGGGGTGGCAGAATCGGTATTTAAACTTATAACCCTCGGGCCTTGCGCGCCCGACCCATCCGCCGTCTCCGCTTGGACTACATGCCTGTCGGACTCCGGATCAGGGCCTGGCCACTCAAACATTGCCATCGATCTACTTTTTAACTGGTTTACATGTCTCTTAAAGTGTGAACCGTCCTCCCCTACTACCATGTAATTACGAGATCCCAGCTTCTCCTTTATTTTTCCACTACACCAATTTCTTCCCCCGGTATAATTACGCATCCATACCCTATCTCCTTCCCTAAATTCCCGTGAGATACCTCCTGCGTTTTCTACTTGTCGTTTTTGCCTGCTACGTACTCTGTCTTCCACTGTCCTATCCCCCTTGATCATATCCAATCTGGACCTAAGATTTCTTTTTTGTAATAAAGTCGCTGGTGATACCCCCGTAGTACTATGTTCCACATTTCTGTAAGCTAACAAATACGTTTGCAGCGCCGCTTCCATATCCTGTCCATCACGGAGGGATTTTTTTACCGCCCGCTTGCAAAGCTTAACTGCCCCTTCTGCCGCTCCGTTAGACGAGGGATGGTAGATCGCCGAGAAAGTTAATTTGATACCGTTATTTTGCATAAACTCTGCATACTCTTTACTAGAAAATGGGGGGCCGTTGTCCGAAACCACCTCCCGGGGCAACCCAAAACGGGCAAACGTCTCTCTTAAAACTTTAATTACCGCCGAGGCTGTTGTTCGAGGCATGAGAAACGCTTCTATCCATTTTGTGGACGAGTCTATGATAACCAAAAATGTTTTGTTATGAAAAGGTCCAAGAAAATCAATATGTAATCTACTCCAGGGTTCCGTTAGGTATGGCCATGGCATGACGGGTGCCTTGGGTGGGGCGCTACCCTCTTCGATGCATGTGGTACATTCTTTGCAAACTCGCTCGATATCGGCATCAATACCTGGCCACCATACATAACTACGCGCCACGGCTTTCATTTTTACAATACCTAAATGGCCCAGATGTAGCTCCTTTAGTATTAATTCCCTTAATTTTGTGGGTACTACTAACCTGTACCCCCACATAACACATCCCATATCTAAGTATAGTTCCGCGCGCCTAGTCCAATACGGTCGTACTTCCTCATCGCTGCATTTGGCGGGCCAACCTGACTCTAAATACAAGACTATGTGTCTCAATATGCTATCCGATCCGGTTGCTTCTTTCAAAGCCAACCTAGTAATCGGTACAAAATTCTGGACAAAATTTAAATAAGTACTATCTTCTGCTTTAGTACATATACTTTTTTCTAAAGGTAACCTAGATAATGCGTCAGCCCCATTCTTATCGGTCGGTACATATTCTATCTCATAATCATATCCCGCAAGAAGCACCGCCCACCTCTGCATTCTACTCGCGGCCATCACGGGTATACCTGCTTTTTCGCCAAAAATACAAACTAGCGGTTTATGGTCCGTCCTTAGAATAAACTTTCTGCCATACAGATATTGGTGGAATTTACGTACACCATAGACTATGGCCAGTGCCTCTTTCTCAATTTGAGCATAACCCCGCTCTGCAGCGTTAAGAGAGCGGGATGCATAAGCAATAGGTCTTTCCTTAGTGGCGTTGCCTGTCGTCGCGTCTCCCGGCATTAAGTGGGATATTACCGCGCCTATACCCACAGAACTTGCGTCTGTCGTCAAAACTAACGGTAAATCCGGTGAGTAGTGTGCCAGCACCTCACTGGATGCTAGCAATAATTTGACTTTATTAATCGCTTCATCACACTCGCTGCTCCACTGAAACTTAGCATTTTTTTTTAAAAGCCTGTACAAAGGTTCCAGTAAAGTACTGATATTAGGTACAAATTTTGCGTAATACATAACTAGTCCTAAAAAAGATCTAAGTTCTGTTACCGTTTTTGGTACCGGCGCACTTCTAATAGCTTCTATCTTATCTGAACACGTATGCACCCCCTCTTGACTGATTACGTAACCTAAATATGTAACGGACTTTGCAAAGAAAGTACATTTTTCTTTCTTGATTTTTAACCCATATTTTCGTAGTCTTTCAAAAACCATATTCAAATACAAAAGATGTTGTCTGTCATCTTCCCCTGTTATTATCACGTCATCGAGAAAAACACCAACACGAGGAATATCCGCAAATAATTGTTCTAATTTCCGTTGAAAAATACCCGGGCTAGAGGATAACCCATATATTAAACGGTTATACCTAAAAAGACCTTTGTGAGTGTTAATTACTGTAAACTTACGCGTCTCATCTAATTCAAATTGCGCATAAGCTTGTGACAGATCGATTTTTGAAAAACGCTTACCCCCATGCAGCTTGGCGAGAAGGTCTTCTACCTTGGGTAGAGGAAAACGGTCCACTTCTAGACATTTATTCAAAGTGAGTTTAAAATCGCCACATACCCGAATTGTGCCATCTTTCTTTACCACTGGCACTATAGGCGTAGCCCAATCCGAAGTCTCAACAGGCGTCATAACTCCCTCCTGCACGAGCTGGTCCAGCGCGCGCTCGACGGGCTCGCGCAACGCGTAGGCTATGGGTCGCGCGCGCATGAACACCGGCCTCGCGTCAGGGCGCACGCGCAAGCTCACCGGTCCACCAGTAAACCGTCCCAAGCCATCCGCAAACACTTCACAAAATCTGGAACTGAAATTCTCTAAGTTAAAACCATCATTTTTACTCTCTAGTGATAAACAATCTGTAAGCGGTGACGTAACACCTAATTCGTACAACCATTGTCGTCCAAATAATGTAGTTTTACCCTTATCTATAACAAACAAATCTAAACTTTTGCAATTATTCTTAAATTGTACACATACATTTATTTTTCCCACTGGCCTTACTAGTTCCCCGGTGTAATATCTTAACAACAGATTACACTTCCCAATAGGGCAGTTTGCAAACAGTTTTAAATAATTATCGTAACTAATACACGATATGGTACTTCCTGTATCCAACTCCATTTTAATGTTTTTACCATTAATACAAACAGTGACATAATATGGGCTATATTGTTTGAAATTTTCGCTACTCTGAGAAATAGAATGAATAACTACCTCTTCACTTCCGTCCGAGCTCGGATAACTATCTACCTCGTTCTCCACATAGTTTTGACGTGCATAATTCGCAGAATCCTCTTTCCCCACTCTTGGGCACATCTTTTTCAGGTGCCCTTCTACATTGCAAATTCGACAAACATAATTGATGAATTTACAGGCCTTGGCAAGATGATTGCCACCACACCGCTCACATTTTTCCCCGCTGGAAAAAAACTTCGAACTTGAATTCGTATTGTTGACATTTACGCCGCTGCCACCAGCACGGGGCGCGCGCATGGAGTCGCGCGGCCGGCGCGCGCCTCCGCCGCCGCTGCGAGCCTGCGCGCGTGTCCCGCCTGTCTCCGCCGGCGCCGCCTCCGCCGCCCGTCCGCTGCTCCTTTGTTTACGCACCCATGTTCGTTTGGCTCCTACTGTGTTCTGATAAAACGATGTAGGCTGACCCGAATCTAGTCCATTTCCTTCTACCAATGCTGCATCCGTTCTAGCTGCCTCCATCGTGACAGCTATCTTGCACGCTTTTTCGAAAGAAAGTGTCGATTCTTCCTCTGCAAATAACCGCTGTCTTGTGTCATCATCGTACAAGCCACACACCAGTTGATCTCTTAGATTGTTTATTAAATCCCCAAAATTACACGTTCTCGATAGCCTTTTTAAGTCAGCCACGAAATCCGCTATAGTTTCATCCTTGCACTGTTTACGCTGCCGAAATTTATACCGTTCGGCTAGAACACTCGCTTGTGGTTGCAAATGATTTTGCATCACCGCCACCAATTCGTTAAAAGTCTTGCTCGCCGGCCGGGCCGGCGTACACAGGTTAACCATTAACTCGTAAGCATCACTTCCTATAACTGTAATCAACGTAGCCACTTTTATTGATTCTTTGATATCGTTCGCTATAAAATATTGTTCCAACCGTTCTACGTATGACTTCCAAGTGTCCTTGGTGACGTCAAATGGCCCGATCTTGCCCACTGACATTTTTGCACTATTAATACGCGGAATACAGCTGCACTACGCGAAACGATGCACCACCTCGTCGCCAATGATAAGTCTGTGCCTAATCCAGGTGATCTAGGCTACTTATGGATATCTAGCAGGAGCACAATTAAACACGTCCGTACAGTACAAATATTTATTACGGCACAGAATAGGCGGTAGGGTGATAAAACTCTTACAAAAGAAATACCGCCTTATACCCATACATCACAGATTGAAAGTGGCTTTTTAAGCCCCCTGACCAAAGCCAAGGCGGCTTTTTGAATAACCGAAAAGATTTATATAAGATACATATAGGTATAACAGATTGTATAGCTCGACTTCATGAATGATGAAAGGTGTAATCACCGTAATCACCAATCCACCAATGTTTGTTCCAAGATTGAGAAAAAAAACTGTTTTTAACTACGTAGTTATAAACAGTTTTTTTTATTCAGTAACAATTCACATTGCTATCGAATATAATCCAACATGAAACATTAACAACCGAATTAGATTTAGGTATAAGTATACAAGAATACATTTAAATTAAATATAAATATTAATAACCATAAGTCAATAAATTAATAGCAATTTAAATGAAAACAATAATCATACTATTATAATATTTTAAAGGCGAAAGTTTGTGTGTGTGTGTGTTTATTATATGTTTGTTACTTCTTCACGCTCAAACAACTTTACCAATTTTTATAAAATATTGTATGGAGGTAGCTGACACCCTGGATTAACATAATAAGCCTATTATTATTATAAAAAGTAGCCACTTTTTATCCTGATATTCCCACGGGATCGAAACTTATGCGGATGAAACCGCGTGGCGCAGCTAGCCAACAATTAAAAGTCATATGAATACGGAACACAATATAACACCATAGACAACACTTCCATACAATTGGCATAACGGACAGTCATAACAGACAGTCGCCTGTGCAGGGCTTGCTTGGAGGCTGATGAAACCATTGCGCATGTGCTCTTTGAGTGCACAGGCGTCACCCAGATTAGGCCAGAAACCCTCGGGACACCCAAATGGTACACAGATGTTCTTAACAGACCAGGAAACTTAATCAGCTTCTGGAGGGAGGTGGGCTGGTTAGAATAACCAACCGACGGCCGCCATGGCCCACGCACAATGGTCAATTTGAAGGACCAAACCCATAACACAAGACAACATAGACAAAAAAGAAACCAGAGGAATTTTTGTTACTGTGAGCCTTAAGAGATTACACGTGTGCCTTAACCTTTGACCTTACCTTAAGATCATTAATTACACATTGTTCGTAAAATCTGCCAATAAACACACAAGAAATTTAATTTGATTGTGACACTGCCTTGTGATTGCAATAAATAAAAAACTCGATATCCGACAAATTAGACGCCATACACTTTTTGGTTGGTCACGTCTATCGTTTATGCGAAATCGATTCGAACGTTTTATGTGACGTTTCCGACGAATTTAATAGCCTAAGAGATGACTGGACGAAGAGCAATAAACGGGAATAAGTATTCTTACACATTGGCCGATAAAACTTTATTCCCTAACTACTCGTAGATGACGGGTCAGTGTTAACTTGAAGTCATTAAGTAACCCGCTTGCTCGAATACACGGTTAATGATCTCAATAAAATTTTCATAGGTACATTGGATTTTATTGAATTTGATTTATTGAATTGTACTTCTCAACCTTACACCGCACTTACTTCAATTAAGTATGTACCTGCAAACAACTTGGAACAAACTGCGTGTCCTTAAATATCGGTTACGAGCTGACGATGGGAGTACACCCTACAGCGTTGATGCTCTGTGGTCATCTGTCATGTCAAAAAATGTCAGTTGGTTTTTTCATGTCAATGGAAAATATATTTTTCAATACCTACATAATTATATCGCATGAATATTGCTTGTATAGACTTTCACCTTGCGTTCTTATTATATGTGTTTTTATGTATATGGACTTGGTCATTAAACCAAGTAATTAAACATTATCATCTATCATTTTTATCCCCATACGTACCCACTTCAACCCTAAGGGAATACCTACCTACAATAGTTTTAAATTAGCGTTCGCCGTCATTTTAATGGCATTGTTCGGCGAATAAGCCGTATAGGGCCGCGATATTTCAATCCACTATAGCGGATACTTTCATAAATAATTCAATAAGTTGTAACAGGTAAGTGGCACTCGCGCGTTACGGTCGCCCGGAGAGCGAAGGAGAAATCTACTCTGCGCGCTGAAATCACACAAGAAATTTTATTTCGCGAAATTAAATTTTAATTCGTCCATTACTGAGGAATCACTGTCATGGACGGAACTAAAATAACTTTACGGTATTAGGTACTTATAAAGATCTTTTTTTTCAACTGGAGCCAATCTGTATAATGCCTGCCTTGTTGATCTAGTGCTTGCTAGCACTACTGTGAGTATGAGGTCCTGGGTTCGATTCTCATGCCGGGCCCGGAGTTTGGATTCTTGCCCGGTTGATAGCAATAGACTCGCCTCCTATTACATGGGACTTAAACATAACTGCTGGTGAAATGTATAATAAAATGCAATGCATACAACCCGAATCTCTTCAAAGTAAGAGTGAACTGGCTTCTTCTGGGTGAGCTCACTCCATCGTAGACTTTGTCTCTGTCATCTCTGACCTAGACTAGAGTCAAGAGCAAACCCATTTCAAATAAAAAAAAAAATGTGGGTACACCTCTACCCAAGCCTTCGGGGAAACAAGGCGTGTTGTTATGCAATCAAAATGAATTACTCTGAAAAATATAGAGGTATCTCTTTGTCATCACGGCTTATGGTTTATATGAAAGGTTTACTGAGAACGAATACCGCCATCACACCCCTATCTGTACCTACAGATAAGTTCTTGGTTGATATTAAAATGAATCCACCAAATTATACTCACTACCATTGTCACTTTCACTGAAACCCTTTTCATTTTAACTGGCTGATAAAGCTTATCAAAACTTTATAAAAGATTTTGAGAAGAAAAGACCTTTGAGTGCAAAAGACACCCACACATGAAAGTGTTATACGGGAGACAGGCTTCAGTAGTGTCGAGCCCATGTAAGATTTTGTCAATCTGGGGGCGAGACAACCCGTACGTCACACGTTACACATTATAGCTCGGAGGGGGCGCGGGCGCCTCCCGAGAGAGTTTGGGAATAGATAAGTTGATAATTTATGCATTAGATATTACACCTAGTAGCTTCACGCAGTAATTTTCAATGAACGCTTTAAATTATCGCACTTCTTGTAAGTTTAGCAAACAAAGTAAAACTGCGAACAACTTGAATGGATTTGTTGGAGAGTTTCATACAACATTAAAATACATCAATCTTGCCAAAATTTAATTTGTATTATGTATTTTTAGCGCGTAAGATAAATAAGATTGTTCAGATTTTTTACCGGTTTTTATTAAAGTGTATTGTCAAGAATTTATATTTTTGTGTCAAAAGGTTCAGAATCTTTTAACATAGCAACACATAGAGAGCAATTTAATTCAATTGTACAAAATAAATTGGACTTCAGAGAGCCTTGATATCGTTCAACCGATATTTAATTTGTGCAAATATAGTAACTACGAAGTTGACTCTTGTACAAAATTCAATAATTACACGATTTAATGAAACAGTAATTAAATTAAAATGCACTTAAACAAAGCCCATTAACTCGATGCACTCACTGCTGGAACTCTTCAATGTGATTCGACTAAGTTGGGATTACCCCACGTGCTGATACGTAATTTAGTGGAAAAGGTTTGCGACCCCGCTAGTTTGTATTACCCCGACAGTGATATAGGGTATTAAGTTCCCTTCCCTGTCTCCCTTAACGCGTAAACAAGACAGAACCTTTCTGCGTATCGCCCTCACAAAGGTTAATAATTTAGGAGACTAAGCGAGAGAAGCTTTCCGTCTATTTTCTACTTAAACTAAAATTGTTTTGTTTCCATTACCAGTGCAATCCCCATGAATTATGTATAGACCGCTGAAAATAACAGCGGCTTTCAAATACTCTATTTACAGAATACTTAATGTGCTTTATGGTAACAAGATGCTGAACAAACAATTATACGTAGTCTTTTAATTAATATCCATTGCGTTATTTTTTAATTAAAAAATATTAGATAAGTATACCGATTTCAAATACTTAATAGGTTTAGCCGAAAAGGTAAGTTTTGTTTTTTTTTTAGTATGTCAATATCTAACAACCACTTTATTCCACCATTTTAAATTTCAACATTTACCTATTTATTTACATACTTTAACCGATCATCAACATTTATGTGTACCTTCTAAATAAATGTTCCATAGTCTCAATAAGCTAGTATCTTTCTAAACTCGCTTTGTAAGAGATTTATATTGTGCTCGAAAACCAATTTAGTATTTTCATTATTCTACTACCTAAATGTAGTCTGTCAGTACATAGATATGGTTAACGAAGTGTAAGCCGATTTGCAAATTCGATAAGTTAGGTGAAAGCGCGTGGACACGTCCCGAATAAAGCCCGGTTTGATCCTATTAACGCACGGCTAACGGGCAGGATCTTGTGACAGCGCCCTCGCTGATCCTTGTATAGACCCACGAAAGGATTTGCCTCATTCCCTCTGTACAAATCTCTTTTTTTAACGAGTTTAAATACACGACCAACTTGTCTCTACAGGCGTGTAATCTCTATTCGTACCTATTTGTTTACTTTTATCAATGGTATGTCAACTCGAGTATACTCGATACACGATCGGATCAATATGAGGTTATTTATTGTCCTTTGCGACTTAATCGCGCTTAGCTCGCGTGTTTTACTTATTGTAAATGTATTGTCTTTCAATTGTATGTACACTCGATTACCAACCCGCAGTGGGCCCGCGTGGTAGATTACGGCCCACTCCCTCTCACCGAGAGGAGGCCTGTGTCCCAGAAGTTGGAACATTAAAGGTTGATTATGCTACACGTCGACTTTCGATATATGTATATTCAAATGTGTAGCGTAACAGATAATTAATTTTCAGGTTGAGACGTAATGAGGGTTTTCTGAAATGACGTTCGCTGTCAAAGAGCCTATATTTTCTTTAATCATGACTGAATGATGAACGAATGAATGAGTCGAATGATGAACGTCATCATATATTTTATATTCATTGTCGAAATGGAAGACCTCTTGTCAAAGTGGTGCCAACTGGTGTCGTAAATTTTCACGAAAACCTCATTCAAACATTAAAATGCTATTGTAGCGAAGGTACTCGTATGTTGATAAAATAACATTAAACTGGAGGTCCATTACTATTAGGGTTGGCACACGTCCTCACACAATTGTATTGTCATCGTTATTCCGTCTACGTCCGCATCCCGAGGTTCAACAAAGAATTTATTAAATAGCTCAATCGTTAGCTGTTTTGAAATTCTATGTCTCAATGAAATCGCTCTTTTTCACTTTTCAGTTTCATCTCGGCTTTTTTCCTGTGGCAGCTGTAGCAAAGGTTGTTGAGAAAAATATTATATTTCACTGGATTTGTTTTTTACGTTTTGCTGTAAAGTAACCTTGTAAGTTACAATAGCCGGTTACACGAATAAACTGGCTGGCAGATAATGAATCACGTTCAATTAGTGTTTTAATGAAGTGCTCTTTACAGAGGAACATCAAGCTTTATTATTTTGTAGGTACCTACTGAAATAGACCACCAAAATGAAAAGCTTATGCTTACATAAATATTTTTCAAAGAATTCAATTCATTTACAGTATTCAAAGAGATTTGAAAGCTTTATGCTGGGTAATAAAATCTAAGTAGAGCAATTTTTAAAAGTATGTTTTTATCTAAAAAGCTATTTAAGATTTTGAGGCATTAAAAGTTGATACCATCGTTTTTTTTTAATAAAAGATCACTTTGCTAATATTCTTAATAGTTGGCAATAAAGAAGGCTGGCGAGAGCAATCCCTACTTTTATAACGGGGTTATAATTTCAATGTATAAAAATAATAAATAGGAACCATTATCTACTAATTTCACGCATTATTACGGATATCTCTTAAATGAGTTGGTTATGTGTCTTCAAAACTAAACACCAACATATCGCTCATTTGGAGAAACATCGATGTAACTGCTACTTTATTTTTTTTTTCACGTCTTTTTTCTCCTAACGTAAATACGCTTAGGTACTAAGTGCTTTGTCATATTTAACTCATTTTTGGGATGAAATATATTTACGTCAATGTTTCTCCAAATGAGCGATATGTATGTTCATGCTATAGTTTCTTTTCAGGTGCAAATAAAAACCGGCCAAGTGCGAGTCGGACTCGCCCACGAATGGTTCTGTACCACAAGGCAGAAAACGACGAAAAAAACACGTTTCAGGTATGGTTTCCCTTTGATTTTACTCTTTTTTTATTTTTATTATTTGTTGTTAAAGCGGCAATCTACACACTCTGTGAAAGTTTCAACTGTTTACCTATCAAGTACGGTTTTTAAGAGACAGTCGGACGAAGAAATAATAATAGAGTATTCAGAAGAGAGTGAGAGAGAGAGTTACTTTTTACTTTCCGTACCCAAAAGGAAAGGAAACCTAAAAAATAAAGAAATCTATATCTTATGATATTATTAATAACACATGGGTACAAAAAAACCTTTGTTGCCTACAAAAATATCTGAACGAAATTATTTGTTTCTCTTCAAGTAAAAAAAAAAAAGTTATTATATAAAAGTTATTAGCAAAAAGTTATTTTATCTTGTACATTTAATTTTATTGCAGATTCTGCAAATGTATACAGCAAAATACTTAACGTTAATAAACCTTCATTAAAATAATATAGCAACACTGAATATCTATTGAAATTCATTCATCACAGGCACGATAAACAGAATTAGTTACACTTAAAATCAAATCAAATTTCAATGTGTTAATTTTGCTTGTTCGTTAGGCGTAAACGTAAATAAACTTTGGCTATTAACACATCAAAATTGCTGTTTAACGAGAGGGGGAGGGCAATGAATGGAGATTAAACAACACGATACGGAAACCAAGCAAGCCTTCTCGATTACTTTATGGAATTAGTTCCAAGAATTTTGGGCTCTACTATCAGAAATTGGAAACAGTGATCTCAATTGATATAGCATTGTTTGCTTCTCAAAAGGAAACTGAATACTAAATAACTTGTATTATTTCCTCACGTTGCCTTGATTGAAAACCCTTACTTTCCATTTACACTTCTGAAGATAATTCTTGCAGATATTCCGTAATATCCATGTATCCTAGTATCCATGGAGGTGTAATAAGCTCATACCTACCTTTCCATTGTAATAAATTACCGAGTAAAGTAGGAAAATTCTTTCGCTCAACTTTTTCCGCTTTCTTCGATGTTTGTGAAATGTTTCAGTCTCTTTTAGTACTTTACCGACGTAATTTTTTATTTCTTTTGACGTCGTCTTTTGTTTATCCGTTTTTCTCTCGGAACTCCGTCGATATTTGAAGTTCATAATACTTATAAATTAATGAACACCTTATTCGAGTGAATCAATAGCCCTTCCGTTTGAAGCGTTCTTGTGCCTTTGTACTCATTTCTCAAAGTGGCTAACACACGTAGTGCAATGTTCACAATAGAAGTCACAAACAATGTTGCAGGAGCAATCCACTTCAAATTATTAGTGTGCTTACCCAGCGGGGCGGCAGTAAATACCAATGTACATATGCAGGCTGCACCTTAAGGAAATGAATCTCTTAGAGCAAAAATCTTTTATTTAGATAAAGGAAACAGAGGGTGCATACTGCGCAATAATTGAATTTGTTCCCCTACCGAATCCGTGTACCGGGCTTGAATAAATAAAGAACCAACAGATTTGAGGACTAAAACAATTCGTACCATCGATATCCGTGATTCATACAATTATGTTAAGTATACACTAGTGTATTATGCTCTTCTGTTGTCTCTGGCAGCTTAGCAGAACTTACAAGTCGAGATAATATACATAATACGTCATTGAATCCCTTGACTCCCGCCGGGTCCAACGAGACCGCATAATTTATCTATTGTCTGGCAAGCGCCGAGCCGACCGTTTAAGCTGACGATTACAATTACAGACGCATTCATAAGATCCTTTCTGATAGATTACGACATTATTAAGAGGTATTTATGGATACCGACACCAAATTGATGGATCCGTTATCGACTCGCTGAATACCGACTCTATACGGGAAACAAAGAATGTACGAGTGTCATAAAGGCGGTGAAACGCCTTTTATTCGCATAAAAAAGAAGTAGGTACGAGACCAAAACAATGTCAAGTATTCCACATTGTAACGTGGCAAAGTAAAAATATGTGGCCAATAAAGGAGCTAATTATATAGGAGGTTGCGGCGGCACCTCATTTCTTATGCATTCAGCGCGCCTTGATGCCTTCACTACCAGTTTAAAGTATTAAGCAAACTCTGAAACTGGGAGGCGTCTCACTGAGATTTGACTAAGTGGTCGAGAGTTTTCTATGGAATTGCTCACCGGAAATATTAAACACAAACCATATCCTTATAATTTTATAGAAATGACAATCTAATCGTTTCTATTCCTCGTGTATTATCAATATACCTACTTATACAACAGAAATTTCTCGAAGAGCTGTGTTCTGTTTCTATGCGCGTTTAACTTGCCTATTCGAGCCAGCGAAATATTGTTTCCTAATGAAGTAATTCTCATAGTAAAATTTTTTTGGCTACGTTGCCAAGGACAATAAAATGAGAAGAAAATCTATGGTTTTTTAGGCTACCGATGAATAAAAAAAAATCAACATGACAATAGAACATTGCCGACTTATGTCCTCTTCTAGACCGCGTGTGGAGGTAATTTCTGAGTCAAGGAGTCATGGCTCACAAAGGGGGACTTTTTCTCTCCCTTCGAATAGCAATTGGGAAGTGTTAATGGTCCGGTATTAGTACCATGCTTATGAGTTTCATTAGTACTGAAGCCGCGAAAGATTCATGTAGGAACGTGCCTTTATTATAAGAGACGTGATTGTTATGAAAATTGCTTCATACCTAGAGTTTACGTGCGTTAATGTAGACTACGAGCATAGATTTTGTACTGAAAGGAAAACGAGTAAAAACGTAAAGTTAAAACTACCAGACTTGTGTATATCACACTAATAGTATACAGGCGAAAGTTTGTGAGTGTGTGTGGTGTGTGTGTGTGTGTGTGTGTGTTTATATGTTTGTTACTTCTTCATGCTCAAACGGCTAAACCAATTTTGATAAAATTTTGTATGGAGGTAGATTAACATATAGGCTACTTTTTATTCTGATCTATTCCCACGAAATCAACACTTATGTGGGTGAAACCGCGGGGCACAGCTAGTCTATAATAAAGTGAAAATTCTATCATTAATTTGGTTGTTTTTAGCACGGTTTTGTAAAAAAGTGATTCATCTGATTGCGTAGGTACTTACATAGAACTATAATTACTACCGATTACAAATTTTATATATTTATAGTTTGTAATAGGTTTATGTGTTTATAGCAGTGGCGACCCAGTGGTAACTTAGAGCAGTAGTGTCAAGTGGTAACGGCAGCGATTTACGAGTTGTAGGTCGTAGGTTCAAACCCAGACAAGCACTTTGTGTAAATACTTAATTTCCTTTTTTTTTTGTTAATTTCATGCTTTCAAATCGTTGAAGGAAAACATCAAGATGTTCTAGAATCAAAAAAACAGCATGTGTACAATTCACACGTGGTAAAAGTGAAACCTTCAATCTTAAATCTTATGAATTTACATGTCTCTTTTTACTGTCGCTTTTTCGTTTCATAAACTTTCAAATCACAACGATGCTAAAGAACATCCATCCATCCATCCATCCATCCATCCAAAACACCCACACCCACATCCACATCCACAAATTAGTAGCATAGGATTAAATGTGATGTTATTTTTAATAATAAAAAACACTGTATAATGCTTCCTATCTCATTTTCTCCCACGTTAAATCTTATATGTCTCTTTTTACTGTCGCTTTTTCGTTTCATAAAATTTCAAATCACAACGACGCCAAAGAAGTTTTCACTTCAAAATCGAAGATATATGACATCTCCCTACCCGCACTGGAGGATTACAGCTCACTCCCTCTCAAGAGAGACCTGTGTCTCAGTAATGGGAACATTGTAAGCTGATTATGATATGTGCATAGGTATAAATAAATATTAATTCTCCAAGTTTTTCGTAATTACACCTACCACTGTTCATCTCTGCATCACCCTAAGGTTGACTGGTAGAAAATGCCTATTGCACTAAGTCCGCCTCAGACGCCTCAGTAATTTTTTTAGAATTAAATTAAATAGAAAGTAAAAAGGTCTCAAATACAACTAGTTCAATACTACACCTACTTGACTCTAAAGACTCTAAAGGTCCCTTTGAGGTAGTTGAGAGCCTTGTGTTAAAGCCAGTACCTAATCATCTTGCTTGAATAACTGTATGCTGAATTCCAGATAATGGGCACGACAAGGTCAATAAAGGCTATATTATAACGTATTGTACATGTATATTCAGTGTTCATAGGCGTTATTTACGTCCATTGTACATTGGCATAATGTACCTAGTTGTTACTGCAATCGAAAGAGAAACCAGAATATAAAAATACGAAAGCTGACACGAGTTGAAATTTTTAGTTTTTTCATGGGCTTCACTCGCGTAGATTGATTAGATTTTTCCATTTTCGAGGTTGCATTTAGCAATAATTCCGAACGTTTTTCACGCTAAATGATTATTGTGTTTGTTTTTGCCTCTGAAAATTTTATAACACATTTCAGGTAGGTGCATTTTTCAGTAATTGTGACAATTTACTCGATTGTTAGCGATGATAAATGTGTAACCAAACTGTAGTTTTTTGTAGGTACGGCAGGTAGATAATTTAGTCAGTGTCTGAAAAAGAATACCTTTTCACCTTGAATCGCAGAACAATATCGCATTCCAATGCCTTTCCTTAGAATAAAAAGGCAGAGGCAATAAAAAACAGTATCTAAAACTTGTATGAATAATTCAAACGCATCGCGTGTTTGTCGTTACTTAGTAGGTAGTATATAAATTGTAGCTTGAAATGTTTTCAAAACTGCAGGCAAGCATGATTTACTTTCCAATAACAGACACTTTACTATGACATAGAGCGGCCATAGCTTGGCAGCTAATACGCTGACTTGCGACCTAAAGCTCGGGAGTTCTAATCGTAACCGTCCAAATATTGGTGCGAAACGAAAATTTTATATTATTGGGGAATCGAGAATCGTAGTTCTGTATTTGGAATAATTAAAAGTTTCTAGTCGACACAACGCTCTTATCGCTGGAGTTGAAACAGCGTACGCCCGAAAAAAGGAGTAGAATTTTTAATTATTCCGAATTCTCTCAATCACCCCAAAAAGGTTCAGCCTCTGGCAAAGCAGCTACACTTTAGCTGGTGGTATCTATTTATGCTGTATTATGTTGACTTGTTTGTACCTGTAAATAACCTATATTTATAAGTAGGTATACATTTAAGGTGTTTCAAAATTAACCCAACTAACTTTAAAAGGTGCTTTAGACCATCGAACTGAATAAATTTCATTATGGGACCAACTCTGAAATTACGAAAAAAATCAGCTGTTTAATACAAAAGTGCAATACCTATTAGACCAAAATGTATGAAACAGCTTTTTTTTTCGTGATTTCATAATTGGTCCTATCGTGAAAGTGGTTTAGTTCGATGGTCTAAAGCTCTCTTAAGTTTGTTGGGTTAATTTCCCATCAACAGCTATATTTCGCGAAAACAAACACGATACGTATCTACCACTCAATCGATACCACAAACGGTTTTAATTCGTATAAATTGGGCAAAGCTGCTTTATAATAGATTTAGTCGGCTTTGCGACAACTGTATATTGGCATTGTGGCTATGCAAAACTGATACAGTTGCCAATTAGTCAGCTTTTGTAGCCACAAACGAACTAATTTCATACGTTGTCGTATGTAATCAAAAAAATGTTCTCGCTGGTTTGATTTTCAGCTCGAGGTAGTATTTTCTGTTCTTTTTTTTTTATTCGTAGCATGCCGACGGACGGCCGCCGCCATAGCAGACGCCACGCCTGAGGAAAAGGCATAAATCTATCAGGACTGAAACATAGTGAATTAGCCACATAAATTCTGTCAGGGAGAGTTGTTACTTGACCTCATAAAAAGGTCCACCCGTGATGCATAGGTACATAAATACGTACCTAACACCCACTACTATTCTCGTTTGTAATATGAAAGATTAAACAAGTTACATTTACACAAAAAGTGTCTACCAGAGAACTTGGTTTTCAGCGCGCTCGCGTAATTTATGTATGACGGCGCAAATGCCAATTTATTGCTGAGTAATGGCACCGTTTGGAGATCTGCAAATGGGCTAGTCGTGTAAGAAGAGAAATGGTTCGAAATGTACGCTGCTAAATGTATTTATAATTTATTTATCGGGTATACTACAAATCCGAATTGTTATCGCAAGAGTTGCTCCTTTTCATAACGGCGAGTCCTTGGAGTGAGTAATGAAGAGGGGTAATAATGGCCTTTGTTTACTCTACGGTATTACTGAACTATGCCCTTTAGGCGGTTTTCTAGATAAAAGGAAAAATCATGTGTTTAAAATTAATTATCAATCTGTAACTATTTCCTACGTAAGGCCACTATCAGCTCAAAATAGGCCATAACTGGCACATAAAATCGGTTATCCACTGCAATATCCGTGTATTATCTACAAAATTCTAACTAACTTAAACTACATTTAGCGTAGTTAGGTTCATAGATAGCGATACTGATAATTTTAGTAAATCACCAAACCGTAGCCAAATTGGGGATGCCGTGGAACGATGTGCGACAAATGGTATTAGTTCGATGCATTTACTCGCGTCGCTTTAACTCGTTAACAAAACTACTTGGCATATTCACTATAACTTTATGTTATAACAAATGTGAAGTGGATTGTTGTATTTAGGGTTTTCCATCAGGAAAACCACAATAGGGTCTTGAAGGATATTGTTATTGTTAGATTGAACACCCCCTTTTAACGCGAATTAGACTGTAACAAATACCTTACCGATGGTTAACGTAACTGTTCAATAAAAGGAAAATAAATTTGTTAATTCTGTAAATAGGATATTGGAATAATTTTTACACGTCATAGTCCGCCTTTGTACCTTTTTGTGCGAAAAGTTTAAATAAATAAATAAATATTATAAAAAAATAAGCTAGATGAGGTGTTTCTTATCTGACTACTCTAAGAGGAAAGGCCGAAACGAACTCAGAGGTCACAGTCTCATTTAATGTCCAGACATAATCTTGGTCAGATCATTGAAGACCATGTAGATGTATAGACCATGTTGATGTCTGAAATGGTATTTTGAGGGAAGATCACACAGATTTGAGTGGACCAGTCCAGATAGTGCAAGCTTTTGTCAGTAATCGTGTGTCAACTCAAAATTTGAGGAGCTCAATAGCAATGACAGCTATATCTCACTCTGCTGACCTCTTTTGGGAAAAAGCGTTTCCTTATCAGAAACGCATAAGATTACGCTAATACCAATACAACGATTAAATCTGTTGATTCTACCAAAAGTCAAGTTTTTTCGTAAGTAGAAATTTAAAATGGAAGAAATCTACCATCTTTAAATTTATTTACTCACTCGGACCCAGATTACAGACAGTATTTACCTTGAACATAGGCGAAGTCAAGAAGCAATTTATCTGCCAAAATGAACTTTCTAATTTTAATAGAGGGTCCTTGATGCCTCACGAGATTCGGCCTTTGAGTTAGTGGTCGATTGCAAATTGCTTTTTCGAAATTCATTTTAACTCTATCACAGACAAACAGTACAAGATTAAATAGCAAATCTTGGCAACCAAATACTGAAAATTTAGATAAATACCAAAGTACCTATATAAAATCAACATTTTTAGGAGTTCCAGTTGAAATTAAGAGTAATGAATCTGTAACTGCCAACCTACTTAAAAATGAATCACATTTATAAAGCCTTCTAAATTAACATTTGTGGGTTTGTATATAGACGATGATTAAAGTTAAGTGACGTTTAAACGTCAAAAATGTATGTTAAACAGTCGCTAATCACTACTTAACTATAAGCAATGTTTATGAATAAAGGGGGTAATGTTCAATGAAAGCATAGGTACATCTAGCGTTCATTACTAATGAAAAAAATGTAGCACTTAAGTCTTTTAGTTTCCACTAACTAGTGTGGTTGCTGATGGCGTATGTTCTTAAGTATTACAATGGGCGAAAAATGAATCACATTTAATCTAACTTTCTTTTCCCTCGGTCAGCAAACAGGAAGATAGCCACGCCCACACAAAGAAAACACGACGGCACTAATTAATTAATGGCTATTTCTTTATTATCGCCAACCCGTCTTGAGCAAGCGTGGCGATCAATGCTCGTGCCTTCTGATATGAGAATAGGCCTTTGCCCTGGAGTAGGACAATAATAGGCTGGTATTATTATTATATCATTTCTTTATTAAGATTGTGACAAACCCTCAAACTTGTGCGAGACAATAAAAATCCAGAGAGGACGTTTTATTGTCTCGCACAAGTTTGATGGTCAAAAATCAGCGTCAAAAGTGTCGGAACGAACAGACTGTTGACATGATCTCTAAAACCTAAAAAAAATTAACATTTTTTGTTTGGATACTGTGTTCAATAAAAAACATTCCTTGTGTCATTGGGTTAAAGTTTAGTGTTCGTAGTTGTCTAGACCATTTTGAACAGTCTGTTTGTCCCGATATTATTGACGCTGACTATATAGAAAGGTATCAAATTTTATAGTGTATTACTTATGCATTTATAACGAGGTAAAGTAGTTTTACAGAAAGTAGGATGTAAAATTTCAAACAAGATTGTCCGAGTACCTACTACCTAATTTATAATAAAATCTTACTGTACTGAAAATGTTTATTTTGTGCTTAATTGTACATATCCATCGGACGAGTTGGGAATGAGTCGAAATACAGCATGAAACGAGTTAAGAAAACTGACCCGTGTGTCGATTCTGTAAAAATCTCACCGTGAAAACTTAGGTGAAGTGAGTTTGTTTTTACTAGGAATTGACACTATTGACAGCTCACTCCACGCTCACTTCACCTAAGTTTTCACAGTGAGATTTTTACAGAATAGCAGCGCAGATGCACAAGGTGACGTATTAGTGAATGTGACTTAATATGGATAGCGACTAAATAGCTAATGTGACGAATGGTCATCAGATCCCTCTCTTTGTATCCACACTTACTCAGCTTGTTTGATATTTTGGAAGAGGAACACGCTCGCAATCCAGCTTTAAAACTGTATTCAGTTTAAGGTTAGTAGGTACATTTTTATCCTCGACACAAGTTTGTACAAAGAGACATAAAAACAAACAACTACAAAAACTGCTATTTCTAAGTATCGAGTGGACATCCGATCAACAAAAACAAATACATACTTCAAATCGATCAAGTCTTAAATACGTACATCCTTTATTTACCACACGAATAAAATACAAAGAAAAGGCATTTCGTAGAACGTCGAGAGATCAATGCAAGGCAAACAGAACTAGGGAAAAATCCAAGTTTGTAAGATAAAAGACAAATAAGCTATAGTACGTACAAGCGTAACTCGGATAGAGACGGTCGGTCGGTGTAAAGCTGCAAATATTTGTTTCTTTGAGAACCCTTGCTCTTTCCACAAAAATAGGCTCAGAATTCCACATTTTCCTTTTACTATAATATCCATGACAATATTATCCAAGTTGTCATTGTTTTAAGCTGTACCTACCGAGCACATCTTTGTTTATAAACACTCGTAATATCATACAAAGAAGCTATGCTTCATATGCGGGTTTACTAAGTAAAGGCATCTTTGTAGGCTGATAATACAATACAAAAGGCCAATTACTTACCCTTGTAATTATTCACTCTTAAGACAAACATTTTGAGAGAAAGGCTTGCTTTGCAGCGGCGATATTATTTTGGAACCGGATTGAGCCAGCAAATGTTGCCAGACTTAAGACTTCGCATGAATACTCGTCACATTTCATGTTAATAAGTAGGCATAAAATATGTATTCAATGTTTTCCCAAATGCTCCGCCTGCCTCTCTGCCAAGAAGTTAATATTTATCTGATCTGCCAGCACTATTATATCTTGGTTCCAGAATAAGTTGCTTTCCGAGTGTTATCCATTTTGCCAGCCCTTATGTATAGACAATTACCTAACATCGAACTCCGCATAGATTTCATGCCCAAGTATGAAAGTTGGAAAAACAGATTATATCACCTGAGTAATACAATATAATATTGTAACACGCATCAATTAAAAAACAACGATAAGAAGACTCGACATAAAAATACAGAAATGATAAATTACAAAACGTTTAATAGTTACATTTATATAATTCCTCTTAGTTATCTTCCAATTAAATTGACACTGAAGTTACAAAAAATATTCCGGTGGAAATAACTTCATTTTTTTGCAGCTATTTTTCCATCGTTTGCAATAAGTGTTACGTTAAGCTTTTAGAGTACCATCGATTACTGAATGGAGGGCACTGGCGATACCGCCATTGCAGCTGTAAAATGTATTGTGAAAAATATATTATATCTATTTTTTTCTAAAGGGTTAGATCCTTTAGAAAAAAATAGATATATAACGGAGAAGGTATAGTGTGTCTCGTTATTATCAGCCATATTCAACTATTGTGGGCGTACAGTGGGTTATGTGTTGGTTATTGCGCAATAGAAAAACCGTTTGCAGTTCAAATAAAATTATAATTTCACGAACAATTTAGTCACACTAGCAAATTACACACAGTAGGTACACGACACAACCAGATACGGAACGCCGGACAGTTTCTAAGCACATGTTGTCCGTACGATGTCCAATGTCCAAGTTCAACTCCAAAAGTGAGTTCCACATCGTTCTGTCGAGCTGTTTTCTAACCCCCACGGACTCAGGCTAGACTCTGTCAAGCGCCACCAGGTGGCGCTAGCGTTCCGACTAGTCAAATTCATGACCGGATGCGAATGCGGATGGTTGGTATTTTTCATACAACATATCCTTATTTAATTTACGGGTGGACACCAATCGACAGTGAAATATTTATTGGTTTCACAGTTAGTTTAATTTTGTTAGTTAGACGATGGTTTATTCTAATCCAGTTTGGATGACACACTGTGAATACTCCACATGATCTGGATCAGCATTACCGTAGCTAAAATACATAGGTACGAGTAGGTACCCGAATCACAGCTAACCTGTAAAGTCGTAGTGCCAACACCGGACAAAAGATAATTTATTTCACTTTATTTTTCAATTGATGTGGCTCCAACCCTTGCCAATGGTATCCTAGTTTGTTCGTCTAATTATTTATGGGTTACTGGCAAAGTAATTTACCAAATTTAAAGGCATGTGTCATCGGATGTACATAATGCAGTTGACGTGATCAGTCCAAAACCATTATTATTGGTATTTTAGAATTTAGTATTGCATTCCCAATGCTGTCCTAATTTCTAATGAGTTTCTGGACACTGGTATAGAATTGAAATTGAAATGCCAATGCTGCGCCATCACTAAATGCAACCAATTTGGCCGCAGTATAGATCCACTTTAGGTACAACAATTTCATTTTATAAAGTAGGGCTCATAAAAAAAATGTTACTCTAGTTGTATCGTCAAATATGTTCGTTAGTTGTTATTATTCAAGTTGGATAGTACCCATTGGACTGGGACCTCTCCAGTTGGAGCTTAGAATAGGGATGTTTGATTTAGTATCTACGCATAGATATAGCAAGATAAATTTTAGAATAAATGTAATAACCCGGCTACTTGTTTGGCCCCGTCAAGCGTCAAACAAGTAGTCAAATTCTGGGCTGAGTCCATTTAGATTGCCATCGACACGCTAAGAAGCTCTCATAAAGTTGTCGCCATCTTGGATTTTCATTTTGACCTCACTCTTGGCTGTTTTGATTTTCGATCAAATCAAATCTAACTTAAAGATTCTATTCTAATGACTATAATTCTATATTATAGTCGCAAATCATATTTTAATCAAGATACAACCTGACACTGACTTGAAAATTGCAAAAAACCTAAGAAATTTTGAATTTCGCCGTCTACCACTGCGCACTCAATTTAAATTGTCCGTGGTCCCTGCGCATTTACCTTAAGGTAAATAAATTCACAAGGACAATACAAACTATTAAAAAAAAAGTGAAATATGGCCCGCGCATTTTTTTCGGCATGAAGTCTCTTTGATGAGATTAAGGGCCTTACTCTCGTTTAGTACCGTAACTCGGTCACTTTATGAAGCTTATAACTTATTAACGGTTTGGTTAGAAGGTCTGTAAAAAATATATGTTTGCTATAGATTCATGTACAGCATTTTTGAAACAGGGTTTTTTCATAAGGCTAATACTTTTGCCTTAAAAAAATATTTACCAAAACGCTATTTTCGCTAACATTTGCTTATAACTTCTAAACGGCTTTGATGTTTGGAAATATTTTTACACTGAAAAATTGGTGGTTAGAGGTACTACATATTTGAAATAGCGTTTTTAAATCAATCAACAATTGCAAAGACAATGCCCCATTTTGAGATATAGGTTCAGAGGTGCTCTGCGCGGGCGCGGGCGGCAGTCGTGCGTTAGCACTGAGACGGGGTGGCTGTGTCGCTCGCTGCTCCGCCCGGCTATCGATCGACTACGCGCGTTTGGCTGTGTTAGTGCAAATATTTATGAACGAATTGTATCAGTATGCGTTTATAGATTAGCTCGCTGCAGAGGGCCCATTTCTATTGTCCGCATGGACGCTTTATTAGTGGTGCCATTTCTAAATACTGTTTTTTTTATATTGTTTATTTTGTAAATATGTATAAGATAATTTGTAAATAAATCAAAATGCCAAAGCAAAGCAAGTCAAGAAAAATACGTTTTCTCTACGACGACGTACCGTTTTATAGATATTAGCGAAAAACTCAAAAGTGGGAATTTTTATACCCCCCACTCCGGCTCACCTCCTAGACGCGGGGACTTTTAGTATGTTTACTCCCTAAGCACTCTGAGCAACTTTCTGAAGAAATCGCTCAGGGCCCAGCTCACGCACTCTACACCTCTTTTTGGTTTATTCGTTGAGTGGACTAATAAGTATCTATCTATCTATACTTAATCTTATAAATAAAAATCTTTAAAACTTTATCTAATAAATAAAATTGGAGTGTCTGTTTGTAATATTAAAACAACCGCTTCAGGCCATTTTATTTTGACTGTTTAGAAAATAACTACATACTTACTCACAATAAAAAAAAAATGTTTTCAAATACCTTAATATAAAAATTGAGCATTCTTAGTTGTCAATCTACGAGTAGGTATTTGCATTACTGAGTTTATTGATTACTACCTTCTCATATTCTTGTGCGGATTTATTTCTGTGACTGGGACTTTCACTAGCAGATAGGTGAATAAGGAGTAACTTAGGCTACTTTTATTTTAGAAAAAAAAAAAAGAAAATAGGTTCCCACGAAAAAAAATTAAAACCTATGAAATGAAATATTGAATAATATCCGATTCAAATAGGGAGGTTGTATACTACGTTTATTTTGGTACTTAACCAAATGTAAATAAATCATATAATAAAGAAACGGAGTATAGTTTTTTTTTATTTTTTATAAGTGGATCCTATACGTGAAGATTCCTTAATTTCCAATGAAATTGATTGGATAAATAATAAAATAATATAGTGTTTTTGTTTTAGCCCAAGGAAATCGTTCACCAAATATTGTATATAAAAATGCTAATACGAAAAACTGAAAATAAATAATAATTAAACTAAAATGCAAAAACGATCAAAAAGAACTAAATGGAGAAATATTAGAAGAATTTCAATAAAATTAGCATAGGTATTTCTTTACGTGGTGGCGGTGAATAGACGACTCTTATGTATTTGAGGGGGTGAAGCAGATGAAGTGGGATATGAATTGTCCCCGCCTTCGGCGGGGTGCACCGCGCGGATTTCGTCGATGAGCGACTTCCATTATATTTAGAAGCGTAATTTCGCGACTCGAATAAGATGCACGATTGCCTCCGCGCTCTCTACTGTCCGGATTCTCACTGCGTAATCACCAGGTTCGAATCTCAGTGGACGGCATAATCTTTAGTTTTGTTATTTTTTAATTATAATGTACTTATCTTTTGTTTTGTTATTTTTTAATTATAATGCGCATATTTTTATTTTCTTATTTTTAAAATAATTCAATAAGTAATTGTTATTTTAATAAAAACAATCATTTTTATTCCTATAGTTATTTTTCTTCAGAATCTAGAGTAATATAATAAAAATAAAATAAAAACGTCCACCAAGCTTGATTCGGAAAAAATTATATACCTACAGTGTTTTACAAAAGAGTGTAAGCAATAATAATATAGTCTGAAAATTTTCAAACAAGAAAATCGGCAAAAAGTAAAATAATAATTAAAAAAACATATCAAATAAGAAAATAAAAAAAAACCAAATATGGAAAAGTTTGGATTTGAAGCCGGGCGTTAGTGACTAAACTATAGTGACGTGACGCACGAGACCACTAGACCAATCGAGCTGTTGTAATGTATGTCGAAATTACGCGTCATAATCTGTACAAACAAAATATGGTGTGTACAAAAAAGTAGGTCCTTACTTTACAATTTGTTTCGTCGAATAAGATCTCTTTATTGCCTTCCGTTTATTTTCTTGTTGACCATTTTTTATATACTGATAGTACAAATATTTACACCAACAACATAACTTAGAAAAAACTAATCAAAAAATAAAATATAATAAACAGCTTTCATCAACAAACAGATACCAAAGTACGTACCTACACTAGGTACCGACTCGAAATAATTGCAAGACTTCAAAGTATTTTATACGGCTACTCGCTCAACTACATAGGTACCCAACGCGTCAGTTTTCGCAAATGCGATCATTCTCCTTATCAATTAGAGTCTACGGAACAATTTCTGTGAAAATATAAATTGTAAACGCGATTATGCTCCTTATTCATAGAAGGTAACGGGTCAATTTCCTATGCAAGTATTTTTACTTCCAACTAAGATTGAAAATAATAATTGTAAAACAAAAGAATCTTCGTTTATTTGTGGAATATTTAACATAATTATTGGTTAGCAATAATAATAATAATAATAATAATAATACTTTATTTGCCAAAATGTAGGTGTACAAAATAGTATGATGTTAATATGAATGTGGCCCAATTACATTCTACCATTACATGTGGTGTGCAAATATTTAATTTCATAATACATTAAATTATTAAAAATGTCATAATATTCGTTCATTATTATTCTATAAGTTACAAAATGTCTAATTAAATAAATTAATTGCAAATATTAAATTTCACAATGCATTACATACTTTAAAAAGTCATCATAACATTACATCAGTCACCAGTATTGATATGATAGATCAGATATGAATGTCAGATTTTATGTATTAATTGAAATGTCAATGTCCAAGAATATTGTTATAATGTCAAAATAAAAATAATAATAGTAAGTAAATGTCAAATTAAAAATATCTCAATCGTAAATTAAATCATATCAAAAAATTAAAATATCTAAAAACCAAATTTATTGACATTACTTTTATTTTCGACATGTGACATAAATTCAGTAACAGTATAAAAACATTTTTCTTTAAGCCACTGAATCAGCTTTTTCTTAAACATAGGCAAAGGTAGTTCTTTAAAGGCGTTTGGTAATTTATTGTATACCTTAATAGCCATTATAAATGAATTTCGTTTATGTAAATCGAGCTTGCATTGTGGCAAGCAGAGCCTATGTTTATCTCTAGAGGCAGCATTCCTTTTGGTTACATCCCTATGCTTAGTAAAATTTTCAGCATGTTGTCGTACTAATAAGCACAATTCTTTAATATACATGCATGCTAACGGTAAAATGTTGTATTTTTTAAACAGTGGTTTACAACTATCCATATATCCAGCTCTACAGATTGCACGCACACATTTTTTTTGTATCATGAACGCTTTATTGACATCCACCGAATTACCCCACAACAAGAGACCGTATGAGAGTACGGAGGAAACGTATCCGTGATATGCACAAAGAGCCGCTTCAGTTGAGACCGTGGCTCTTAATCTTCTTAGTGCATAGATAAATCTGTCCAGTTTGTCACAAACATAGTCGACATGCTTTTTCCAATCGCAATTTTGATCCAATTGTATGCCCAGGAATGCAGCACTTACTACTTGTTCAATAGTAGTGTCATTATATTCATTGCAACTCGGCATTCTTATTTCACGTGTAATACTTAAAAAATATTTTTCATGTTTGACGTGAGACTCGAACCCGAACGTTCGCCATGCGAGGTACAGTGTTAGCCACTTTGGCCACCGTAACGCTTACGAACCTTATTGAAATTTCTAATAACAATCATGTGGCCAATTTGTAGTGTTGTCAAACGTTCTTATAGAAGGTCATTAGTACTAATATTGCTATGCCATAGTTTTGTGAGATTGCTAGTCGACTTCTGACTGTTTTTGTAAAATACCAAAATATTTTTTTTTACAATTTTTGTCTGTCTGTCCGTCTGTCTGTCTGTTTGTTCCCGCTAATCTCTGAAACGGCTGGACCGATTAAGACGGGACTTTCACTAGCAGATAGGTGAATAAGGAGTAACTGTTTGTTTTGTTACTTTTTTTTATATATAACTTGGTTTTTTATTTTGCTGTATTTAGTTTGTGATCTTCCTGTACGAGTCGCAATAAATACTTTTTCTTTCTTTCTTTCTTTTCTTTCTTAGGCTACTTTTATTTTAGAAAAAAAAAGAAAATAGGTTCCCACGAAAAAAAATTAAAACCAATGAAATGAAATATTGAATAATATCCGATTCAAATAGGGAGGTTGTATTATACTCCGTTTAATTAGGTACTTCCAAATGTAAACAAATCATAATAAAGAAACGGAGTATAGTTATGTTTATAAGTGGATCCTATACGTGAAGATTCCTTAATCTCCATAGAAATTGATTGAATAAATAATATAATAATATAGTGTTTTTGTTTTAGCCCAAGAAAATTGTACACCAAATATTGTATATAAAAAGGCTAATACGAAAAACTAAATATAAATAATAATTAAACTAAAAATGCAAAAACGATCAAAAAGAACTAAATGGAGAAATATTAGAAGAATTTCATTAAACATGCATAGGTATTTCTTTACGCGGAATACAGAATTAATAAGTTATCGTAAACTCTGCGAACTCAACAATAACTTTTTTCTTAAATTCCACGCGGACGAAGTCGCGGGTAACAGAAGGGAATGGCGGATGCAAGACTGATATATTTTGTACTAAAAGATATCAGTCTTGCATCCGCCATTCCTTTCTGGAATCGTAGGCAAAAATGGCGACCTACGTGCGGCATGTCTGCGCCTCTGCATATTCTTTGAATTTCGTTTTAGTGTAGCGCGCCACCGCACGCGTTTTACGTAGGACGCTTAGCTCCGCCCACATGCACAAGGTCAGTGAGCCATCTATACACCTTAAAAAAGCGCGCATCTCCGACTAGTAAATAGGTACTTATCTGTGGCGCTATCGCACTAGTAAAATAACATAAAGAAAAAGCACGCGTTTATAATACACTGCATTATGGACCTAAACGCGGTTCAATAAGAGCCACTTTACGAGCAAGTGTGTTGAAAATATTTTTTTTGCTGATAGCTTTTCGACAGTTACAGTAAATGGATCGTTTCTGCAAAAACGGACCGGAAAACTGTATTAAAAAAATCAATGATAAAGTTAAGTTAAAATTGACGCGACCAAAAAAGAGACCATCGAACCCACAAACTATCTAGACTGACGATGCTTTTTTGCTCAAATAGCCGCAGTATACTCACTTTGCTCCTTGCCCGGGCCGCAAAAGTGGGACGTTGTTTTTTAAAATTTAAAAGGTCATGTTGTTTTTTAAATGTTGCTATTATAATATTAGACAAATTGTATTTCTTGTTCAGATTATTTTATTATATATTTATTATTTAATCAATAATAATAAAGTATAAACCCGTCTCAAGAGTTCTCTCACCTTTCATTAAAGTAGATATACAAATCAAGAGAATAAATAATTACAAGAATGTCCCAGCATTGATTTTATCACAAAAAAAAACCTTATATGAACATGTGAGGCAGTGTCGACGAAGCTACGTGCTTGCAACTCTTGTCAGTGACGGATGCGACTGCACCGAGATCGTTATAGCATCGACATTACATCTATAGCCTTGCGCTTTTAACGAGCTTTGACGCTCCCGAACATTTGCTTTTATTTTTCAAAAAAACTAGTGCGGATGAATTGCTTTCCAGCAACTTTACCTCAAAAATAGAATTTAACGCTCAGCTCCGACGTTAGTTTTAGAAGTACCTATATTAATTGAGCTTTACTCCCTAAAATACGATCTTCAAAGTTAAGCGACATGGTTTACAACGCCTGTTGGATGAGTAAATTAAAATTTTAACTCAATAAAATATGGAGTTCGCAACATTTTGTTCTCTACTAAGCTCGTTGCAGATTCCTATGAAAGTCTAGATATAAAAGAGAACTCCCCCGGATCGTTATGGGTGATTATGATTCTTATAAGCGCCGGGACAGGGTAACAACTTGACACGGCTATTGTTATGTATAAGATTGTAATATCCGTTATCGCTACTTAACCACAAACAGAATGCTGGAAAATTGCACTGTTCTTGAAATATCGCACACTTTGAAGGGACTTTTTTTCCGCAATCACTGAGAGCGCAGGGTTTGTACGCAAAAGAAACACGCTTTATTTACATGTTACGATGCAATTCGTAAAAACAGAATATCATTAGCTTCGAACCACCCAATTTATCAGTCAGTCTTCAACAAATCATTCTCCGTCTCTTACAAGATGGGTCCCACCTTAAACCTAAACCTATACACCAAAACGAAATAATAAACCGAAAGTATTTAAAAAAAAAACGTATTTGAACTGCAGCAGAACATCGCAATTATGCTTGGAGAGAGGCGCTACCCACTGCAATTAGATATGGCACGGCTTTTTGAACAATGGATAACTGAACAACCGCCTCGCCGCCGGCTCACGACGACGTATTCATAACAATATAAGCTGAAACAATAATGCAGAGGGAACGTCATTTGCTAACTTTTTTGTTACACCATCAACTTCAAGCTAGCTGTGGCCCGTAGTCTAATATTTGACAAACCGATTATGTTTTCAGCCTTCTAAGACCAGAGAAGAGAATAATAAGAGCCAGAAGATAATTATGACAAATGTATCCCATTGCCAATTTATCGTCTCCCGGAACGCAGCAATAGGCCTGACAGTACTATAGCGTGCCGAGATTGACTTAGTTCAGATCGGTCCAGAAAATGTTTACGCATTGATGTACTCTGCTCATTTATGTGAAAATTTAAGCCGAGAATACTTTCTGGCCGAAAAGCCATAGGGCTGGAATTAATTTTCGACCATCAAAAGAGCGAGTGCCTATAATAAAATTTTAAACTGACATTCTTTGAAGGCACGTGAATATTTCTTAAGGCAAGCGTTAGTTGACCGAACCTCATCGCCGTAGGCTAGTAACTTGTATGTAAGACGTTAAAGCGAGTGTTTAAAAATTTAAAGTGGAGTTCCCGTCGACATACATCGCGAGGCTTCCCGATAAACATCCCCGGGCGTCAGGTCGCCGGTCGGCCGCTTTGTTTACGGGGTACGCGCCACTACGTGATCTATTATACTCGACCAGCTACACTACACGCCTCTTGTAACTGAAAATAACTGTAACTGACTCGACGTCACTTTGTTTGAAATGGTTGCGTTATTCTTATTAAAAAATATTATGTTAAGTTTTATTTATTTATTTAAGGACAACCAACAAAGCATACACCAAAAATTAATGTTAAAATACCCATAGGTATTTTTAGATTTTATAGTGTAGCCTTAATTAAAGGCTGCCACGGCATGCATTAAACATAGACGTAGGAAATGCAGTTACAAAACATAATTAACTTATTTAGATAGCTTTAAATAAATGAAAAAGACAATAGAAACTACAATATTAATGTTTCACTTTTATGATAAAGCCCTATGTAAGACAGCCTTGACTTTATGTAAAGAGTAAGACATATCAATATCTACGCTGGGTGAGCGTGCCATGACAGGCAACAAAATTGAATCTGCATTCTGTTAATGGTGGAAAAATGACCCAGATTGGTTTTAAAGCCCTTAGCGCGGAGACCCACGAGCATTGACCTACCTACTCTAGAAACATACGGCGATTTTCCAGAATTTTGAAATGTTTCAAGCGTGAGCTGTAGCTAGTTAGATTTTTGGCCATATTGCAATGATATGACAAGTGCCAAAGAAATCTTTTCTGCACTGATTCTAAACAAACCTCTTAAGGGGTCATTGTACTCATCATTATGAACAACTTTTACTATGGGACCCAAGATGAAACCGTGAAAAAAAATCAGTTGTTCCCTACATTTATGCTCGCATACCTCGTCAAAATGTACGAAACAGCTGATACCTATATACATAGTAAAAGTTGTTCATAATGATGAGTACAATTTCGTAGAATGGAGTCCAAACTATGCTGTAATATTCTAAGCGTGATCTGACTATTGAGTTAAAGATTGCAATTTTAGTTGAGGCGTGCTTAAAATCTTTACAGTTACGCAGAATGAAACCCAACATCTTGAATCTAAGTACGTAAATTATGTGCAGTTCTAGTGTGAATGAATGAATTGAAAATGAAAAAGTCCTTCCTTAGTGCTCACTTTCGTTAGGAACCTATACAAGAAACTCTTGTGCAAAATTTAATGCTTCTAGATCCAGTAGCTTAAAGGCTGTGCCTTGTCTAAAGTGAATGAATGAATATAAATATTATAATGTATGTCCACCTACTACGACACCAATTTTTACGTCGCATTTATCCTCTTACCTACTCAATAAAAAAACATGAATTACGGAAGATAATGACCAGAAAATTTTAAGAACTAGGTAGGTTACCTTAGTACCTACCTACTTACGACGTCTGGTCGGCTGGCACTGTGGCTGTTTTACAGAGTAAGTGTATAATATCCTTAATTAAGCCCCGACGCGACGTATTAGCAAAACCAAGAAATGCGCGAGGGCTTTAATTAAAGTCGTGATCAAAGGGTCAACTCTCAGGAAGTGCGCAGAAATTCAACCTGAACCTATTATTCGGTTGTGACTTGTAGGTAACTGTAGCGGACGGATATTGCCGCGGACACAATTATTCTTACAATGTTGAATTATTTTAGAAGAACCGGAAAAGCCTTTAATTTTGCAGACGCATTTCGAAGTCAAAGATACTACTCGTAGGTATGTATATACCTAGCTGCTGAATGTCTATTTTTGGCTATCCAATTTTAATGTCTAACCGATATAAGTACCTACTTACCTACCCGATACAGTTCGCCCGTGCGGAGACGATGCTGGCTGAGCTCCGCACCGTGCTGCAAGCCGTCTCTATCGAAAAAACCGGCCGAGGGCGTGTCGGACGACGCTCTAAGAAGGGTTTCTTACCTACTTGGGATGAATTTATACCAAAAACAAACTTAACTTTGTATAGTACCTACATATTTTTATCTTACAAAGCCGCGCGCGCTTTACTTGTGGTAACCAAGTCACCAAGTGTACAAACAGGCTGTGGACGTGTTTGTGAAGACACAGTGTCAGCACACAACACACACGCACACACTTCCGACTTCGTCATTGTCTCGGACGGTACCGAGAGCTCCTCAACGTATTTGTAGGTACTCTTGGTTGTCACAAGTAAGGCGCGCGTCACTTCGTTTGTTAAAAGTAGGTACTGTACCTGAAGAAATGGAAGTTTGCAATCGCAGAAAAATATTTGTGATAAAATTACAAATGAACGATTTTCGGACTTTTTCCTTTAGGTACCTTGCTTCTTGCACATTTTATGATCCTAGGTTAACGCGAAGTACCTACAGTTCGTGCCACGTAAGAAGAGACTTGACCCCGCCTCCCCACCTCTTTCCGCCGCCCCGATGACGCCCGGTCCCCGTCCCGCACCGGGCGTCATCGGGGCGGCCTCGGGCGGCGGAAAGAGGCGAGGGTGGCGGGGTCAAGTCTCTTCTTACGTGGCACGAACTGTACCATATTTTTTAATTTAATTGCGAGTATAGCATGCATAGCATAGGTAATACGGGCTGGTGTCCGCAACTCCACGTCAATGCGCGTAATTATTGCAAGCATAGCTTATAGCACGCATATCATGCATATCATAGCATGCATAGCATAGCATGCACAGCATAGCATGCATAGCATACCATGTCTAGCATAGCATAGCAATTAGCATGTACTTAGCATGCATGGCTTTGAGCAAAGTTCAGGCAGACCAAGGAGTTTAAATTTTAATTAAGCTATGCCTTTTCTATCAGAAAATTGTTACCTATTATGTGGACAAGCCTATGAGCGTGGATGGGATCTGCCATCGGCATCGGCTGAATTTCCATTCAAACTTTTAATTCCTATTCAACAACAATAGATGTTTGGTAGATTACATAATAACTTAACTTTTTAATTTCACATCAATTAAAATATAGGTAGGTAGTCGAAGTTTGGGAAATAGTAGGTACGCACACACGTGCATTAACATTTCTGTTTTTAATTATATTTATTCCAGGTTTATCCAACGCTCACCTCGTTTTATATTTATCCGATGCCAATCTCTATTTCGAGCCGCCATTTACAATTCTTTTGCAATAATTTGAAAATTTCTTTTGCAATAGTTAATTGGGAAAATTTGACAGTTTCGGGTAGCTTTATGTGCTGGCGTCTGTACTACAAACATTATTTTATGTAGCATTGAAGAAAATCCCACAAATGGAAACATTAGTATTATTATACTCGGAACAATTTGGTACTCGGAACGTGATCTTTTTTGTGCTTGCCACACTGAATACAGTGAAGTTAGCTGCGAGCGTTGGACCGCTCGAGCCGGGATATTATTTTATCTGTGCATTTTACAATCTGTATTTGTGTTCTGCTGTCATCATTTGTCAAATTCGGCGCAATGCAATCTTGGTAACCAGCACGCACTGCTTTGTTTTATTTACATAACAAGAATTTTAACTAACAAGAATATCGTTTTGTTTAAAAAAATAAATGAAAATGTGTTAGTTAAACATAATAACATTTACTGCAGTAATTGAAGATCTATATAGTTGACCAGCAGGTATGTAAAACAATGTTTACATATTGTTGTTTCTGTGTTTATTAACAGAAAAATTGAATTAGATATGCCTATAACAAATAATGATTGCCGTTCTTTTGATTGATTTATAGTTAGTTTGCCATCAAATAGTAACAAAAGGAGGAGATTGTAGAAAAGGTTAACAGCTATTGTTGGTATGTTGAGCGGTGAATTTTGAAACCAGCATTTGTTTAATAGCCCCCCATTTCCCGTATCGCTATTTGCGATAATGCGATAGAAAAAATCATGAAGATTTCTCTAAAAACTTTCTTTTTACAATAAATCCATACTAATATACATACAATCATTCTGGTTTTTTGTCAGATTATTCTACAAGCAACATACTAAAGCACTAGTGTTTTATCTTTTTAGTCCAAACAATAGATTTTTTGTAAATAGATAGTTGCTTCATATTTTGCAATAAATTACCAGCATTGTGTCATTGTGCTTCTCTTTCTTTTCTATGCAGTCTGACAGTAACCACGCTTTAGGTCATGTAAACCCCTTAAGTAACGCATGCATGTTTGTGGTTACAAAGTGTGCAAACACACTGAATATGTGTAAGCGCAGGAATTCTCGTTACCGTCCGAGTCAATGGCAAAGTCGCAAGTATGTATTATGTGCTAACATTACTAGTCTCCACGCACACTTTCATTGCGTGCTTGGACATTTGGTTACCACATGTAAATCGGGCGTCGCTTCATAAGATAAAAATACTGCACCTAATAGGGAGCGAGCCTATTGCCATAGCCGGGCACAAATCCAGATTTCAATCTCTTAGGTAGCTACTGACATATTAATATTTCTTTATTTATTTTCCTTTATTGGCCAACCAACAATTGTTTACACTGTAAATATTTAAAGTAACTATACCATAATCTAGGGTTTGTGTAACAATTTCTTACAGGTTAGCACCTCATGCCCCATAAACATATTAGGTGTGCGAATTGAAATTAATATCTAATTAACTAAATTTAAATAATAACTAATTTAAAATGAACAAGTTTAAATTAACATAACGTGATATGGAATATAAGACTAAAATAAACAGTAAAAATAAAATTCAATACAACAAAACAAACAGCTACACAACAAAATGGAAAAAAATTAAATTAAACATTACTAATAGTTGTTCTAAACTTGGCATATCATTTCTGATGGATAAACCAAATAACACTGGCCGACCCGGAAATCGATCAAAGGATCTCGTGTTCCGCAGTAGCGCTTTCGACAACTAGACCATCAAAGCAGCTGTAGGTGTACTTTAGGTTCACCTCTGCCTAACCCCTTGGGGAAACAGCCGTGATGTTTGTTACGTTAATAGGACGAACCCTCTGACCGAAAAACTAATAAAAACTCTTATTCCGCGAGTTGATATCATAATATGACCCTTTGGGTAATAAACTTGGGCGCAAATTTATACCTAGTGACAGAAAAAGATCTAAAAAGAACAGGGTTATTAAGTAGGTACTAAAATATAATGTTAGATATAATATTGACCAGTTACCATCTTAATTTTCAGAATCAGCAATGGACGCGAACGCTGCTAAAGCGTCCACTCCCGATCAGGAAACTGAAAAAATTCTTATCAGTATACTAAAAAAATGTGAATTGGAGGCCAAAAACATCCGTTTACAAATACCACTAGAAGATGTTGAAGACAGGGTAGTGTATTATACAGGAATCTCGAAAATTACGCTTCACCAAATACTGAAGAAAAATACGCTTGCAATATATCCAAAAACGAAAAACATTGATTTTAACACTCATTTAATAATTTTAAAATGTCTGAGTAAATTTTATGAACGTAAAGAATTACCCACTTTTAGGCTCTTATTCAAGAACGTAAACGAATTTATGAGCACCTTGAATGTTCCATATGTTCAAGGTACTGAGAAATTTAAACTGGATGTGACAATGCTGGGCATTGATTATCAAACAATATCCAATGACACAAAACTACTTATGGAAGACCCGAAAATAACTTTTGAAAGATATTCTTATCTTAAGAAAATGAAGCAAATACGTCAACAAGAAAGTTATGTTATTTATTATATCAGTGAAAGGATTATAGATAAAAATCAAAAATTTTATAACCCTTGGAAACAATATGGCCAGACAACCGATATTTGTAGCGATGAATGCATTTTATTTCATGCAGTATCTAGAAATGGATTTACAAATGGTTTTTTCTGCTTTTCGCCTACTGAAGATGATTTTTACAAGTGGGTTGTAGATATTTTACTCGGATCTTTGTATCATTCGGCCATTGTCGTATTAGACAATAGTCCCCTTCATGGAACATCGAAATCGAAATCCATAACCATGTTTGACACGAAAAGTGATATGAAAAAATGGTTGTATAATCACAAAATACCATTCAGTGACGCCATGAACAAATCACAACTATACCAGCTCGTCAAAAAACATGCCGATATAGAAGAAATGCCTCCCGTTGATCGCGTTATAAAAGCGAACGGTCATCAAGTATTACGACTGCCGACACATTTCGAAGACTTGTCACTTATAGAACATCTTTGGCAAGATATTAAAAGAAACTTAGAAACCACCGATGACGTACATGATGATATTATAACAATGTTTTCAAACATACCCAAACAGTCTTACGAATTTTATGAAAGAGATATTGTGGAAAGAGAAAATGCGATATTTTTAATAGATACAGAAACGGACATGATGTTGGATAACTTTTTAGTGGATTTAAGTAATGCTAGTCGCCCAGCCTAAGCTTCCGTTTATAGATCTATCACAATTATCACGTTATAAAATAATAAAAAAGACTACGAAATGTTCAATCGTTGTTTCAATATTGTTTTTTTTTCTTTAGAATATATCCAGAGAACCTATTTTAGCGTGCTTGAAGAGTTGAAACACAATTGAAGTGTTAGTAAGTAGTAAAATAGAGAAAAGCTCCTGTATGTATTACCATTAAAAGCGCACGTGACTGATTTATCGAAAAAGGCTTAAGTACATAATAGGTACAGTAGGTAGTGGTAGAGGGACCCGTGGCTAAGTAATAACAGCCGCACAGGTCGTACGATCAGGTTAAGCTACGCTTGCCGCGGTTGGTCTGTGGATGGGTGACCATCTTTACTTACCGTGACCCCCGTGCGTCGGAAAGCACGTTAAGCCATTGGTTCCGGCTGTCATTCGTGGATCTGACAGTCGTTACGGGTATTCAGAAGCCCGAAAGTCTGGCAACCAGTCTTACCAAGGGGTATCATATTACTCAGTAACTGGGTTGTAGAGGTCAGATAGGCAGTCGCTCCATGTAAAATACTGGTATTCAGCTGCATCCGGTTAGACTGGAAGCCGACCCCAACATAGTTGGGAAAAGGCTACGCAGATGACGAGGTACAGTAGTGGGAAGGACGTTGATTATTGACTGCTGCATTAGTGTAGGTAGACGTCAAAACACTTGTGAACGATTTACGCAAAGGTTTTTACAATGAGTTGTTCTTTTTTGAAAATTACAAAAAGTTACTTCTCAATAGGTACTTTAGAAAATAAAATGGCTACCTATACCTATCCGCTGAAGTGTCTTTGAAAAAGGGATGGCTGTTAATTTTATCGACCTGCTTCTCAGAATGCAAAGTGAAAAATTATATCATTTTAAAACGAGGAACTTTATTCATAAAGGTATATGGGACTAAATTTTAAAAGTGGAATTTTGCGCGTACTGGCATGCAGCACTAGTATTTACAAAAAATATATATATTTATAGGTTCTAGAGTAATATTTAGACTAAGTTATAGGTCTGCACCCGATTTTGTTAAAATCTAATTACAATGAATACGTGAAAATTGGCTCTAAACACCAAAACTCGTCAGTTTTCCGGTTGTAACTGGCCATCTTTTTTTACTCAAAGCCCTTTAAAATAACATACTTGTAGAATAAAGTGATAATTGTCACTAAAACTATAAACTAGAATAGTTTTCTGACTGTTTAAGACATATTGTAAACATATTTCACATAATAGATAGGCTTACAAACGTTTTGCATTTTGCCACTCGGTTTTGAGATAAAATTCCGGCGAGATGTATTTCCTAGTAAAAACACACATTATCAAAACTTCACACCGTTGCCGCTTAGTAAGTTAGAGAAATGCACCCCACCCCGCACCCCGCACACCCTTTGAAGGACTAAAGTCCCTCGGCCCTTTAGTACGGTCGCATCAATCGACGAGGAGAGTGCCGTTGCCAGCCGATTTTTAAATGATTCTTAAACTTTGGTAAATGATTTCTATCGTAAGTTTTTAGATAATTTGTTTTATTTTAATGTAGAACGATGAAATATTTGCTTAATTTATTGGTTTATAAGGTTGAGATTTAAAAAATATATTTTAAAGATCCGTTTTTAGCCAAAAACTCCTCGATCATCAGTATTTCACGTCAGTATTCCATTATTCCGACTGGCGGAATACTGACGGCTTACGGAATACTGATGATGGCTGGTGGAATACTGAATTTATCGCTTCATGTAAGAGTTACCAAAGTTTATGAACCACGAAACCAACATCATACACCAGTACCAGACACTGAAGGCACTGAAAGAAAACATGACTAAAAAGGATGCAGTGATCCATTGTGACTTTAGTGAAAACTATTGTACAAAGTATGATGCTTATGATGAATAAATTCAGTCATTCCACTTGGGGGATCACGTACTCAACTGTCTCTTCACACTGTGGTCAACAAAGTGCTACTGTACTGTTTCAGATAATTTGTCACACAATAACAAGTTTTCCGAAAGTCAGTATTCCTGTTTTTTTTCAAATTCCTTTATTTTTGTTATTTCTTATCAAATCGGCTGGCCGGCTTCAAATCCTAATAAAGCAACCCAAAAGAGTTCCCCAAGTTAGGATTTAGCGAAAAAATCGTCAAAAAAGTGCGTGCCGAAAGCATTCCTTAATTATTCCACTCTTGAAATTTAGTCCCATATATCAACAGGAGGCAAAGTTATGAAGAATTAAAACGTAAAGTTTCTCACTTTAGCAAGATTTTGACATGACCACAAATCATTGCAACAGGTCTACTCTTAACATTCGTCAATGAAGATACGGGCCCGTCTGAAAACAGTTGGTCCGTCAAAACAAGTGTCAAATTCAATTTTTCGGACAGGCAAAACACATCGGGCATAGGGACAATTGTCAAATCGCGCTGTCATTCATTCTTAGTTCGGACACCAAACTAATCTTATGTCCGTAAGTGATACCTACTTACAGAGTAGGAAATTTCGATCAAAACAGGTACTTAGGTACTTCGTGCTTAGGGAGTAGACCCCCTGAAACAAAAATGTAAACACCAGACTTTACTAAGTCCATATGCAAAATGGTGTGGGTTCTGTAAGACCTGTAGGTAACCTTTCGGACGTAAATATAGGTACCTTTAAGTAAAATAAATAATGAAGTAGGACAGACAGTTTGCCGACGTGTGGTTAATTGTTACAAAACGTGTTTAATTTTCATTTGCTGTTGGCATTGTCAGCGGTAAACGACAACGGACGCGATATCGAATCGCCCGAGGCGATTTAATCGATTTGAAAGGGATCTATTTGTTTTAGTCCCACAATTTGTATTTAAATACCCGGCTCTGTCGTTAATTAAAAGGCAAACTTAAACAGGATAATATTCACTGAACATTATATATCTATTTTGTTGAAATGAGAATTCATTCCGTATCTAAATATTATGTCATAAGTCGTGCAAATGAGCATCAGAATGAATTATTCCACTTTGCCCCACCGGCCGCGGCCGTCTAATCTACAAATCAACTGAATCAAAGTGTTGTTATGCCCATCATATAGGTACTGCACTTTTCTATTTATTTTTATGTAACTAGGACTGCCTCGTTGTCTAGTGGTTGCAAGCGCTACTGCTGAGCATGAGGGCTTGGGTTCGATTCCCGCTTCTGGCAAAGTGTTATTGGGTTTGTACCTACATCTGGAATTTCTCAGTAGCAGCCTGGAGTCAGGATTTGTGCCCGGTTAATGGAAATACGCTCGCCTCCACCCATGGAGGCGAGCGTATTTCCATTTTTTTTTTTCGTATTTGGCATTTTGAAATGCCGTACGTCGTAAACTGTCACTCCCAAGTGACAGTTTACGACGTACGGCATTTCATACAAACTTTCAAGCCCTTGTTTTTCGAAATGAATGAACCGATTTTCATGAAACTTCATACGCATAAGCACGATACAAAGGTCTAAAAAGTTACTAAAGAACATTTTCGAAATTTTAATGTCTTGTTTAAAAAAACGATAACTGGAAATCTCTGTTTCTATGGAAAATTTAAAATCGGTCTAATTTGGCTGTAACACTATTTTTCGAAAATGTTCTTAACTACTTTTTTAGACCTTTGTATCCTGCTTTTGTGTATGAAGTTTCATTAAAATCGGTTCATTCATTTCGAAAAACAAGGGTTTGAAAGTTTGTATGAAATGTGTACGTCGTAAACGCTCTTAAACATAACCAGCGAAATGTGGGTGTAGATACTGTAGGTGCTAGGTGCACCTCTGTCTAAGCTAAGCCTCGAGGAATACAGGCGTGATATTATATTTCATTTAGTACCTAAACTATATAATCACACCGTTCGCGATTTATTTGCCAAACATGTAGGAATGAGTACCTACCTATTTGGAAAAATAACTTTAATGTCCACACAATAAAGTTCAGTTTACGCTACAACTTCAAACATTTTTATAACTATTTAAAGGAATAGTGTTAGTCACTCTGTTACCACTAAAATAAAATTAATATTTGTTGAACTTGAAATAACAACAGTTGGAAACATTTGAATAGACCTTAGGTAGGTCTTAATTTATCTTTCAATTTAAAAGCTCTAGGCTGAACGCACTAAACAAAGTTATTGTCTGCGCCACATCTACGCCTGACGCCTTTTCAATAGCATCAAGTAGCACAAGCGACTGGTGCCATTAGATTTTCTGTGTTGTTCGTGATTTTTTACTCACACCCGCACACTTTTGATTATATTCTTTTTTCTACTACTTGTTGAGTACACGGCTGCGTCGATTTCTATATTATAAAACGCTATTATATTGTAATATTCAAGAAAATCCAAGATTAAAGCTGTTTGTGAAGAAACTGAGGTTTTAATTATTGTAAAACTTCCAAATGTCCACTACTGGACATAATTTGGCGACCGTGACAGGACATTTCTGCAAAATTGGAATCGAGTACGAAGACAAAGAATCTTTATGAAAAGGAAGTTCACAAAGGATTCATCGTGGAGGACTACAGACGCAAGAACACTATAATAGAAGACAACTAAGCCAGCCAGGTCGGTCAGCAGAACGCGCCGCGCCCAGCCTTAGCTTCTACGACGCCGACGACGTCGAGGTTCACCGTCAGCCTGCCACGCCAGCTCGAGGATTCCGTCAACATCTGCGCGAGCAGTTCGTGTACCTATTAGTACCACAGCTACCAGCGAGGATCAGTGCAGCCAGAAGCAGCCGTCTCGCCTATCAGATAAGTGCCATTCCTACAAAACCCTACCCATAGTACTTAAACCTATTTCCTACCAAAAGGTCGCTGTTGGTACCTACATTCCACTTGTGTATTTCATTAATTCAACAAGGTATCTAGCTATTTCAAAGTTTATTTCAAGTAAATAACCAGTATATATCGAAAAATAGTAAAATTAAAATCGATTGTTCAATGACAACTACCTACGTCATTTGTAAAATTGTAAATCAGTAGTTACATTCTCAATATTTTCGTCATACTATAGGTAATCTGAAGCCCAAACTTAGTCGCCCTCCCAATAATACGTTTCATTATTCTAGTTCACATTATTTCAAATATTTTCGGCCGACTATTCCAGAAACATCGTCGCCGTCCTGACGCTGCCGGTTACCGCTAGCCGCGTTCGGGTTACGTCGGCGCCAGCACCGCGCCACGCCGCGCCGCCTCCGCGCCGCTGCCGTGTGGCTGCGTTCGGGCCCAGGTGCCGCCGAAGGAGTATCAGATAAGATTCCAAACACATAACTTTGTTCCTTCATTTGGCACTACTGTACAGTTTACCTACTCAATCAACTATAACTATTTTTCGAAAGTTCTCAGTGCCAGTTTATCGTTTGTTGTTGCTATTATTAACTATTAATTAACAAGATGTCTTTAAGCGAAGATAAAGACAGTAATGCAAAACAATTGAAGGAATTGTTTGCTAAACGTAGCTCGGTAAAAGGTCGTTTAACGAAATTTAAAAAATATTTAGATATAGTATGCTCTTCAAAATTATCAAAAGGTCAAGTTAAAGAGTTAGAAATTAGTATTGAAAAAATACGAGCTATGTCTAGCAAATTCGATGAACTACAGGATCAGATTGAGGTCATTAATTGCGATGATATGGACTCTGAGATCGACGAACGGGATGAAATTGAGCAGATCTTTACTTCACATCTTGCAATTGCTGAAGAGCAACTTGATAAGTATAAGATTGGTTCTCAGGAATCTGATTTGCACGATTCATCACAATGTCATCACGGTCAGTCATCTCAGTGTCATCATGTTGATTTTAAATTACCACAAATACAAATCGCAAGGTTCGATGGCGCCTATTTCCGCTGGCTTGAGTTCCGAGATACCTATTTGTCGCTCATTCACAACAACGAGCGAATCAAGCCTATTCATAAATTCCATTATTTAGTATCGTATCTCGAAAATGAAGCTGCGCGAATTATTTCTAATTTAGAGATTTGTGAAACCAACTATGAAACTGCGTGGCAGCTCTTATGCGATCGCTACGATAACAAGCGCCAACTTATAAATCAACACCTCAATTCATTGTTATATTTTGAATCAACACAGCAACAACACAAACGTGAATCAGACAAATCACTGAGGTTTCTAGTTGACCACGTAACTAAAAATTTGCGAGCATTGTCAAGCTTAGCTAAACAGGATGAACTGCTTGACATGATAATTATTAAAATTCTTATACCAAAATTAGATAATCGTACTGCCATGAAGTGGGAAGAACATCGTAATAGGTTGTCCGATGTCCCCACTCTAAAGGATTTCAATAAGTTCCTAACTGATCGCGCTGATGTGTTAGAAACTATGTATCAAAACAAGTCTGATGTACCTAAGATAATACAATCACGTCAAAATAACAATAATAATTCTCGTAGTACTAAATCCTTTTCATCTGCAGTTCAGAACACCGGCTCTGTCGCTAGGCAGTGCGTTGTCTGCAAAGGTGAGCACTGGATATACGACTGCCCTACTTTCTTAGGAAAGAGTGTTCAAGAACGAAAAGATGAAGCATTTAAGTTGCACTTATGCTCCAATTGTTTACGAACAGGGCATCGTGCGCGTGATTGCAAAATGGGTCCCTGTCGTGAGTGCAAGCGTAGGCACAACTCACTCTTGCATTTACCTAATTCTAACAGTACTAGTACAGTCAGCAGCAATAATGCTAACACAGATCGCGGGTCAACTGAGATATCAGTCAATAATTCGATTAGCAATAATTTCATAGAAAATAACATAATTTTGTCAACAGCCATGGTTAATGTTATTAATCCTCAAACAAACAAGGTATTTCGAGTGCGTGCTTTATTAGACTGTGGAAGTCAGTCTTCATTCATTAGCCAGTCACTCATGATCAAGCTATCATTACAGGTATGTGCTATAAATACCATAAATGTTATAGGTATAGGCAACAACTTAGCAGAACATGTGAACAAGAGTTGCATTGCCCGAGTAAATTCACTTAATAATGACTTCAGTGTCGTACAGTCGTTTTATGTATTAAACCAATTAACAGGTGCTATTCCTAAGCATCCTATAGATATTAGTCGGTTAAAGATTCCAACAAATATACAGTTAGCTGACCCTAATTTTAATCAGCCTTCGGCTATAGACATCCTGATAGGTGCGGACCTATTTTGGGACCTATTAGGATGTGATCAGCTAGCATTAGGTCACAACATGCCCAAGCTACGTAGCTCAAAGCTAGGTTGGCTCATTGCCGGCCCTATTCCTCTATGTGTAAGGAATCGTTCGTCACCTAACAATATTCCGTGTCATGTTTCAATCAGTGACAGTGGCGAATGCAATAATTCCAATATTAATTCTCAATTGACAAAGTTTTGGGAACTGGAGCAGGTTCCAGATAAGCAATATTTTAGCAAAATTGAGCAGGCATGTGAAGAACATTTTTATCGTAATACTTACCGTTTGGAATCGGGTAGATTTTGTGTCAGGCTGCCCCTAATTGATACTCCAGATTGTTTAGGGAATTCTTACGCAATGGCTAAGAAACGATTGTTGTGTTTAGAAAAACGTTTCCGTAAGAATCCAGAATTAAAGTTACAATATTCCAAGTTTATTCAAGAATATTTCGAGCTAGGCCATTTAGAGGAATGTCCGACTATTAATCCCGTTCCATCCTATTACCTTTGCCATCATGCAGTATTTAAACAAAACAGTGAAACGACAAAGACTCGTGTTGTCTTTGATGGATCGGCACGAACTTCCTCAGGGTTCTCTTTGAACGACCTACAGATGGTTGGTCCCAATGTTCAAAACTCAATTTTTTCTATTTTGATTCGGGCTCGTCAGCATAAATATATATTGACAGCTGATATTGAAAAATTCTTTAGGATGGTCTCATTAGATGAAAGAGATCGTAATTTACAACTGATACTTTGGAGAAGTGACGAGTCGAATCCTATTAAAACTTTACGTCTAAACACCGTAACTTATGGTCTCGCAAGTGCTACATATTTAAGCACAAAGTGTTTGTCAGTATTGGCAGAGGATTGCAATGACGAACTAATAAGCAATATTATTAAACACGACCATTATGTCGATGATTTGGTCACCGGATCCAACAATGAGTCCGAGCTATTATATATTCAACGCATGGTGTCGGACATCCTTGGATCTGGTGGATTTAAACTGCGTAAATTCAGATCGAATTTACCCAGCATTTTGTCATCATCGGTCATTGATCAAAATGCCAAGGTTAGTTTAAGTGAATCTACAAATACTTTAGGATTAGATTGGAACCCCAAAACTGATACTCTTCATATATCAATTGAGGTTCCCAATAACAATGATGTAGTTACCAAGCGATCAATACTGTCTGCATCATTCAAGATTTTTGATCCCCTTGGAATTCTCAGTCCATGTGTGATTATACCTAAAATGTTACTACAGTCCTTATGGCTCAATAAAAAAGATTGGGATGAGCCAGTTGGTTCCGATGTTCTGAAATCCTGGAACAAGTTCATTAACAATTTACATTTTTTATCAGGTTTACAGATCCCACGTTTAACGCTATGCGAGGCTCCTAGTTATATAGAAATACATACCTTCAGTGATGCTTCCCAAGTCGCTTACGGTGCATGTGTGTACCTGCGGTCACACAACTTAGCTGGTGATGTGAAGGTAAACTTACTGTGCGCTAAGTCTAAGGTGGCGCCGTTGAAGCCGACGACTATACCGCGTCTGGAGCTTTGCGCTGCTCTATTAGCTGCAAAATTGAGCAAGGCAGTTTTTAGTTCTCTGCGATATGAGGTCAATCGCATCATTTACTGGTGCGATTCTAGCGTTGTCCTCAGTTGGTTGAGTGGTAGTTCTGCAAAGTTAAAAACGTTTGTAGCTAATAGGGTAGCCGAAATAAATGAACTTACCGATGGTTCGTCGTGGCACTATGTGCCGACTGATCAGAATCCGGCTGACCTGGTCTCAAGGGGCGTTAGCCCAGATCAAATCATCAACCTTGATTTGTGGTGGTCAGGTCCAAGCTATCTAAAACAGCCCGAATCTGATTGGCCCTATTTGGATAAATTAATAAATGAATCAGACTTACCTGAGATTAAATCCACTTCCACTCTCGTTCAGGAACCTGTAACAGAAATTCTAAAAATAGATAAATTTTCTTCATTCTTAAAATTGAGACGCATGTTTGCGTATGTTAATAGATTTATACATAATCTAAGACATAAATGTCCTAAAGATAAATTAGTTGGTAAAGTAACAGTTAGTGAATTAGAATCATCTTTTATTGGTTTATGCAAAATTGCTCAGCAAACTTCATTTGCTCTAGAGTACAATATTTTGTTAAAAAATAAAACATTAAATCCCATAATGGGAAACTTACCTTCACAGCGCATCACACCTGATTTTCCATTTCGTACCGTTGGTGTTGACTTCGCTGGTCCGTTCCTCACGCTAAATAGAAAGGGTCGAGGTGCACGATTAACGAAAACCTAGTTATGTTTGTTTGTTTGTTTCCGGTATAAATGTGTGCACCTGGAAGCCGTCAGTGATTTGTCTAAAGACGCGTTCATCATGACGTTACGCAGGTTCATATCGCGCAAGGGCAAGCCAGCGGAGATATTTTGCGACAATGGCCGCAACTTTGTTGCTGCAGCTAAAGAGATAGGCAATTTTCTCAAAACTCATTATGAATCTGTAGCTGATTTTGCTACCAATGAAGGCATAAAGTTTGTGTTCTCTCCCGCGTATGCTTCACATTTCGGCGGCATCTGGGAAGCCGGCGTTAAGTCCGCGAAATACCATATAAAGCGCGTTATGGGGAACAATCATTTAACGTTTGAGGAGATAGGTACTCTCTTCACCCAGGTGGAAGCGGTGCTTAATAGTCGACCTTTATGCCCACTCTCCCCTTCCCCTAACGATTACCATTTCCTGACTCCCGGTCACTTTCTGATAGGGCGTGCCCTAAATGCATTGCCTGGTCCATCGCTAGAGCACGAGAACCAGAACAACCTTCAACGCTACATGAAGCTTCAACAAATTTACCAGCATTTTTGGCAGCGCTGGCAAAAAGAATATGTAGCAGAGCTACAGCAGCGCTCCGAATGGCGTACGAATTCAGCATCATTGCAAGTTGGAGACTTAGTTTTTCTCCAGGAAGATAACGTCCCACCACTCAGCTGGCGAATGGGACGAGTCAGCCGCCTGTTCCCTGGGACCGACGGCGTCACCCGAGTCGCAGACGTAGAAACTACCAGAGGCTGCTTCAGGAGGCCTCTCTCTCGGATCTGCCCCTTGCCTACCACTTCACCGAATGACGACTGAAGAAGTTGAAAGGAGTCTTTCAACGGGGGGGAAGATGTCTGCGCCACATCTACGCCTGACGCCTTTTCAATAGCATCAAGTAGCACAAGCGACTGGTGCCATTAGATTTTCTGTGTTGTTCGTGATTTTTTACTCACACCCGCACACTTTTGATTATATTCTTTTTTCTACTACTTGTTGAGTACACGGCTGCGTCGATTTCTATATTATAAAACGCTATTATATTGTAATATTCAAGAAAATCCAAGATTAAAGCTGTTTGTGAAGAAACTGAGGTTTTAATTATTGTAAAACTTCCAAATGTCCACTACTGGACAGTTATGTACTTACCTATAAATTAATCTAGGTACGGAAATTAAATGCCTAGTGAAAGTGACGTCGTCGCAGATATTTCAGAGCGCGAGACTATTATGCACTATTAACATGCAGTGCGTCCTACATTCTACGTACGAACAATTAACGGCTAATAAACTTTGTTATACACTGCAATGCACTTATGCAGAACCACGCTCGTGAAAAGTATAAGGGAACAGCCTGATAACGTTAGTCATAAACCGTCTATAAAATTATATTACCTACAAGTTACTAACTTAATGAAACCTCAACCTCGTGTTGGATTTGTCTACCTACAACTCTACACAGTACCTAGATTAGTAACCTAAGTTAAGCACCTGCTATTGATTTCTGTGGCAATTACTGAACAAGAAAATCTAAATAAAGGTAACTAGTCACCTTAAGTATATAAGGATATAGATACTGAGAATCACTAAACATCATAGAGAACCGCTCAAGACAATAAATTCCTAGTACCTATTTGAATTATCGTTGAATTTATATGTAGCATCAAAGCCTGATTTTACGATTATATGAATTAAATTTTATTTGTGTGGTTGGAAATTTACATCGTCCTTATTTTCGAGTTTAAGCTGGATAAAAAGCACTAAGCGCCCACGTTCGTAGCTAAATAGAGATACGTACAGTACGATTCACGAAAGATGACCACAAATGGCGGCCGTCTGCGCACCTAAACTCATGAAGAAAAGAAAAATAATATTTAAATGATAGTTAAATAATTTGTGTAATGTTGTAAATGCTGGTTATGCAAATAAATCAAACGTAAGTAATTTAAAATGCATCTTGTAACCGTTTTTATGCCTTCTGCGCCGTGGTCATCTTTCGTGAATCGTACTGTACCTACATTGAAGTTCACCGAACATTTTCAATACATTTCAATCTTATTATTTAACAAGGGCCTTTTAAATCGGTTTTTCACAACCCGTTTCATCGGGGATATAGCTCAGTGGCAGAGCAATCAACTGCAGATCGATAGGCCCCCGGTTCAAATCCGGGTGTCCCCTTCAAACAAGCCTGCATGCTTTTGATTTATTTTTTTCCAATATTTTCCTGCGGTCCGGCTTTTTTTTATCAATCGATGGTCGATACCTATAAGTATATCGTTGCATAGCTACTTATGTAGTTACTGATTAATTAAATTATAATTAACTATCGTTCAATTTAAGTACTTGATAAATCAACTGAATTCAGATAGACAGACTGAAATTCAGGCAGACTGGCGAAGTATTGACTAGTGATTTTTTATTTGATTTCCACAAAAGCGCAGTTTCGACTAGCGGAAATAAAAATATTGCGATAAAACTACTAACATTACAACACGCTACCTAGAAATGGTAATAAATGTTTCTTTACTAAAGGTTGAGGACTTGTTTGATATAGTTTTTATTTTTCTCATAATAAACTTTCCGTGAACAAATGTGTTTTTTTTGGTTTTTGACTTTTTAAGGCAATTTTCAGAATGGAACTTAGCCTAACCATATCGTGATTAGAATTACGTAGAGATTAATTGTTTTTCACACCACCTGCTCGCTATCGTCAAATTATAATGTCATGCAAACCTAACAAGTCTATGCAAGTTATTTAAGGTCTAGGCTCTAGCCGAGCATTAGGTAACATAACATTGTACTGAATTTCATTATGACCCGCTGGTCATTAATGTGATTTGAATTTGGAAGGTCTACTGAGAAAATCGTATGGAAATATTATAAAAAAAACTTTTCGTACCACTTGCTCAAAAAAGTGACAAATGCTGCCGCAATTATAAATAATTTGCTTCCAACAAAATCCAAGGAAAATTATTTAAAAACTTATGAAGAATTTTCGACGTGGAGAAGTGCGAAAGGCCTATCAATTTCAGAATCAGTACTTCTTGTCTTTTACTTTTAATTGTCATTCTTTTTAATAAATGCTTATCTCATATTATTATTGTGTTAATTTTTTCGCAAATGGTACGAAAAGTAGAGTATTTTCCTCGGTGATAAAGCTGTCTTAGTCTTGGGTGAACTTAAATCCCTCGCTACACTCAGGACTCTTCTTAAATCCCTCGCTTCGCTCGTGATTTAAGTTTTTAACACCCTCGCTACAGTCGCTACGCTCGGGAGTACCTAAACCTCGAGTCCTTCGTTACGCTCGCGATTTAAATCGTCACCCGCGACAGAAGACACTGCTTTATCCCCTTGGTTAATAATCTACTATTTCTATTAGGTATCAACAGCAGGTCGAATAAGAGTTCTCACTTCATAGGTTTTAGTCGCCGTCGACGCGTTAGAATGTTGGATTTGGGTTGACGCCCTATTGAGGATTTTATTTACATATTGTGTTTCTGATAAATTGCATGACTAGTTATTGCCCAGTTATATAACTAAACGTTTCCTAAACTACTAATTCGATAATCGAATTGGTTTTTAATACCTCGCAGTAGGTGCGAAAAGTAGAGTACCTATTCTCTGCGGGGATAAAGGTGTCTTCGTCTTGGGCGAGCTTGAATCCCTCGCTGCACTCAGGATTCCAAATAGCGCCCGCAACATTAAGACAGTACTTTATCCCTGTAGGGGCCAATGGTTGTAGGCACCGTACACTATCACTTTGTTGATGTTGGTTTAGTTGCGGAGTACACAGAAAGAACCACAAGTAGAGTTTTAAGGTTATATTAAACGTTGTAGTTAACAAGGTAGAGTGGTAGCGATTCTTTCCCTTGACAAGTGGTTAGTTCCACAGTTGTTGTCTGACTCGCTCTGCTTAGCGTGAAAAGTTATAGGTACTTATAGCGTAATATTTTGTGACGCACGCCACCAAAGTAGGTTGCTGCGTTTGCAAAGTAAATGTACGGTTGATGAGACCGTACAATCCCCTTAGTGAATAATCTACTATTCCATGATAACTGAAACAGCGAATTCAAGGTTTCAGTTTCATTGTAGACGAGATTGGTCTCATGCATTGGCAGGTAAGTAGGCATATAGGTATAGTATAATTTCACCTGTTCTTTTAAGGTAGGTAGGTCGGTTCGTTATTAATGCATCATTGTTTTATTATTAGGTACAGATATAATCCACAAAGTAACGAAAATATTTACAAATACATAAGTCGGGAGGCATCTCTTCAAAAAACTTTCATGAGGTCGTAGTCAGGTAGGTATACCCACCTGACTTTATAGGTACATTAGCATGTCCTTGGCTGTTCAAATTCACATTTAGTTGTAAATAGAACATGGCTACATATGTCTAAGTTTGACACAGGTTTATCGTCATAACAAAAGTTTTCCCGAACAAAAAGTTATTCCAAGACATTCATAAACGCAAAGTTTATGAGCTATGGAAGTCATGCGATAGTTTCATTCCGGAGAACGTCACGCAAGCTCGCAGACGGCACCAACAACTACAAACTAAAATACCTACCTTCCATTTGTCTCATATCCTATAGGTAGGTACCTAAACAGCTTTCTTCGACTTCGTATTTACATTAAATTCCCATTTAAATGGATAAGTTCACACTTACGTACAGATATCTTAGAATTTGGGTTTTTCATGAATTTTAGTAGGTAGGTTACCTACTATTCTATTCTATTTTTCTCTATGGCAATAATGCCGATGTCGACAATTCTGCCAATGTCAAATGTGTTATGAGAAAACGTGGGGGAAGCGAAATAATAAGAATTAAAATTAGAATTTCTACATCCAATAATATTTGCATAGAGGTTACCTACTGAAACGTTGTTATTGTTACTAATCTGCGAATCTGTCATACTCTAAACTTGTTAATTGTCATACTAAGGGTGGGCTGCATCAAAAGCTCCGATATAGTTTTCGTCAACCTGGCTAGACTTAAAAGTATATAAGTAATAGGTACTCAAACTCAAAGCATTTATTTCAAATAAACCAATTACAGACATTTTTGGATTGTCAAGGGGTCGGTCAGTCAGAAAGAAAGATGAAGCTAGTTGCCCATTCCAAAGCGTAGTAGGTAGGTACCTATCGAGAAGAACGGGCAAGAAACTCCATGGACACTCTTTTAAATCAAAATAATATGGTTACCTACAAAGTACCTATTGGTTATCATTCATGTTAAAAATTATGCATGTGAGAACGATGCAGAACGTTAAAAGCGTACGTAATGAAAAGTTAATTTATTAACAATTCAAATATTAAATTAAATTAAAATATGCCAGGGGAGCAACGAGATAACCAGTCCCTACTGACGGCACCAGTTCACGAACATGACATGTACCTATCTAAATAGGTAACTACTTACTACGAAAATAAGGATAAGCGATGAAAAATATTTTCCTAACTCGAAAATCATATACCGCGCCTAGGGACTGGATGTTTGCCACTCAACCCCTTTAACTGGCTTGTAAATATGTACAAAGTAAGATTTGATCCCAACCCCTCGAAGCAACATTTTATAATCTCTTTATCCAATAAGCCTCGAAGCCAATTTCGAATAAAGAGTGAGCAGTTAAAGCCCAAGGTAAAAACACGTCCTCAGCGCCACAACGCTAAGCCACGTACTTTTCATGTAAATTTTAAGCTGTCGGTTTTTGCGAGGATTTCTAACAAATCCGAATTGCTGAGACAATTTTCGAGTTAACTGCGGTCAGTCACGAACATTATTAAGTAAGTATACCATGTAGGTATGTACTACCCTACCCCCCAACTACCTACTTACTTAATTATGACCAGGATTCACCTCATGTGTTTGTTATTCTGCGAACTCCATATTCAATACCGTTTATCGCTTATGTAGTTACGGTTTTTTTTTTCAGGAAATTTTCACGTTTTTATCCTGAAATTCTTCGTAACTCAGTTTATTTCTCATTTCATCAATAAAACCTACATAATATGTAGGGTAGCTGTGTCGGTAATTCGGTATACCTACAGATTTAAATACGTAGGTGTAGGTAATTGATTGGAGTAATTTCAGCAATTAGCCTTATTAAAAAAATATGAACTAAGTACCTACAATCACTACTCGTATAACTCCTTTTAAAAATGAATTGCAAACATTATATTCAACTTTGATAATAATACTTCGCGCGAAAATCCTCGGCGCTAACCATTTCATATAAAGAGATTGTTCAACAGAAAAAGTTGGCAAATTTGTCTCGCCCGGGGCACATTATCTCTGCTCATATTACGTTATGAATGGATGTGATTTAACTGAAGCCGCTGTGACTGTTCAGGAAAGAATACCTGGCTTTGTTAACTTATTTTGCCATAAAATAAAAACCTATAAATATAAAACCGACATAACCGACATGCCTTGCAGAGTAAGCAAGGTAAAGTGGCCGTAGGTTGGCCATGTTTGTCGAAGGACCGAGTAAGTCCGGTAGAGCAGACGAGTCTTGGAGTAGAGATCGCGTATAGGCAAGCGTAGTGTGTGTCGGACGCCTCCCAGCTACATGGACCATGCAGCTACCTTAAAAACGGTGGCTGAGACAGACTGGATGCAGAAAGTGGAGGACGATATTGTGGCGAAGCCTGGGAGAACTCTATGTCCAGGAGTGGACTACGATAGGTTGAGTTGATTGATTGAAATATAAAAACGAAATATCAATCTCACTGACTGATTGACTAAACAGGAAATCTCAAGAACTAATAAATATACACACTTAAAATTTGGCAAGGGGACTAAAGGAAAAATTTAATTTACCCAATTAAATTATGGAATGTGTTTGTATAAAAAAAGCCTCATGCGCTGCTGGGGCTTCATCATCCTCCTGCCCTTAAACCCAATTGAGTTATTTGTCAGAGCAGCAAGTCTTCTCGTTGGTATACCTACCCACCTATGTTAACAGTCACCTTTTTGAGCCAAATCATCTTTACTTTTTCTGCTATTGCGTTGTGAAGACTCACGAGTCCCGCACTCCGCATGACGTCGTCTAGAATGTCCCAACGGCTGAACAGATTTGGATGAAATTTGGCACACAGATAATTTATAACCAGGAATAACACACAGAATACTTTTTATCCCGATATTCCCACGGGATCGACACTTATGCAGCTGAAACCGCGGGGCGTAGCTAGTCATTAATAAAACAAAGAGGTTTGTTTATTTATTGCTATTTATTTATTTCCGCAATACCTTAATTTTGGTGTCTTTCGACATCGATGACATTTATTCTTGGGAGTGTCTTCAGCTCCCATTACTTGCATAGCCTGCAATCAAAATATTGCCAGGTGTTTATAGGCTTAGGGCTTAGTACCTAAGTAGGTAGGTAGTAGTAACCCGCTATTTTTTAAAATATAAATCTTATACTTTTTCACTTTATTTGGTACCAATCTAAAAAAACATACCTACTTATTGATAAAATTGCAGAGTAATAAAACAAAATGTTTATGTTACCGAGCAAATTGAAATCATTGCGTATCGCCGCACATTTTTGTTAATCTCACTTCATGAAATAAAATATTTTAAGACTTCATCATGCTGCTGCCTGGCGAAAACAGTCCAAAATCATGGCTTTTTGTAACGGTAAATAATTTTACTACTTTTTGTATTCCTTTTTAAAACCACCATCACTCTGAAACCTGAACTCATTCTCATTCTTGATTTACAGATACTGGTGTCTACGATCATAGCATTTAGTGAATCTTCAGGAGGCAAAAAGCGTGAGTATCTTTTTATTATGGCATGCGCCAAATTAACATAGTTTCACTTTGTATTTAGCTTACCTGGTTGTATATTTTTAGTTGATATTAAACTTGGGTTTGACTTAACGCCAGGGGGCATTGGAGGTCCTTCACTTCGCATTAGAGATTTCGAAGGTATACTTTTCCTGTGGCTATGACAGGTTAACAATACACGTCTTTTATAATTGCACTAGCCCTTTCATTTTAGATTCTCATGAATATAATCCAAGAGCTTTGGATGAAGAAAGCAGTAACGATGAGAGTGCTAGTGAGAAAAAAATTGTGAAACCCTCGAGTGAAGAACATGCACGTCCCAAAAAAGAAGAATCAAGCAAGGAACGTGTGAAACCAGACAAGTCTGACGATGATGGTGATGAGGAGGACCATATCTGTAATTTCACTTTATTATATACTTCTTACAGCCGTGTTGTTGATGACGTATGACTAGGTAGTTATTATGTTCTTTGAAGGGAGGTATCCCTTCAAAGAACATAATTTTTTTTATAGATGTTTCATAAAAAATACGATTTCAAAAGCAGTAACGCTAAATTCTAAAACATGCACAGTTAACAAATTATTCTACTTATATCTACAAACCTTTTTATATTTTTGTTGTTGAGTCTAGCTGAACCAATAGCTTTGATGCTCAATTTTGCCGAATGGTGTTAGCAAGATGTTAAATGGTTTTCCATTTCTAAAACTTCGCAGGTTATTAGATAGTGTAAAATAAAAATAAAAAATGCAATAAATATTAATTATAAATAAAATTTCAGCAGCTTCCGGTGACGACAATACAGTAAGGGTAACCAGGGGCCCGAAAGCCGGCGATTTCGAGCCTGAAGAAGGTACGTCTAGCAGTAAATAAGTAAAGTATTTTAATCGTAAATCATAACTTTATGTAGCATTTTCAAACCTCACACTCTTACCTCACGTCAACATCTCAGTTAGGTATATTGGCTAAAACATCTTGCTGTAAATTTATTTTATTGTCATTATAAACTTGAAAAAAATGTTTAATAAGTATGTGGCGAACTAAACTAATTGTATATGGTTCCCAATATCTCATATTATTAAGACAACACTCAGTGATCTAGAGCATTATGTCTATGGTACACAGTAGTAAGAAAGTTAGTCTGAATTTGAATGGGAATGAAAACCATTATTATTCCACTCCATGTGATTTATATAGGTACCTACCTGTCGGTCGATTCTGTAAAAATCTCACCGTAAAAACTTAGGTGATGTGAGTTTGTTTTTGCTAGGAATTGACACTATTGACAGCTCACTCCACGCTCACTTCACCTAAGTTTTCACGGTGAGATGGTTACAGAATCGCACTACTGGTGTTGCGTAAACATGTATTTCTCCGCTGCCGCTTATATACTATGTTGTAATACAAATACACATCTGTTATAACTGGATCGAGTTTCATTTATGTAAACAGGGCGCATTTTATCGCGCCTAAAAATAATTCGAATAAAAAGAACTCTACTAAAGAAAATTATGTTTATTTTCAACTGCATTTTTGCTATCATTACCAACAAACGTGGTCAAAAGCTAAAGGCTAACGATGGTTTTTAGGTACCTATTCAGATTTGGATTCTATAAAGAGCCGTTTTCGGTACTAAAACTTTATTATTATCAGCCATTTGGTTGCCACTGTAGGGCAAAGGCCTCCTATTCATAAGGTCACCCCTCTTTCCACTTATTCCTATCTACTGCTGTTTGTTGCCAATCCTTATGAAAAAAGTCAAGTCCGTCCCGCCCTCTCCTCCTGGGCATGCTGCGTTGCCGTCTGCTCCAATTTGGGACTCTTCGTCCCCTATAAATGTGACATGACATTCACAGGTACTTTTTTATTAGTCGTTTTTATATTAAAGACACATGACTAGCACACAGTAAGTATTTCATACTCATTAATTACCATTCATGCACACATTTTTATTTCTTTTATAAGTTCCTCCAAAAATTCACGTCGTTTTTTCTTCCAGATAATCCAAAAATACATGCTAAATTCGGAAAGAACTCTGAATCAGAGAATCACTCTGAAGGTAAGTAATTTCAACGCTTATTTAAATTGTAATTTGACGTAGATACCCAGGTCCGATTCAATACATTTATTCGATCAACTCACCTTTATATCTCAGATCTTTTTATCCAAATGGATATGATCAACTGAACTGAGCCATATCTTGCATCCTACAACGTGTTTTTTTCTCTAGTTTTTTTAGCTATAAACACTCTAAAATTTTCTTAATTTTCTTCTTACAGAGGATGGTCGTCGCTACAAAAGACATATTGACAGATTTGGTAACGTAGTGTAATGCGCAAATATAAGTGCTCCTGCAGCAGCAATGAAAACATTATCAATAAAATACCTTTGGAATTCATAGTTTGTTTTTATTTTTCTAAAAAATTACGGATAATGATAAATCACTACATAGTATAAAACAAAGTCGCTTTCTCTGTCCCTATGTCCCTTTGTATGCTTAAATCTTTGAAACTACGCAACGGATTTTGATGCGGTTTTTTTTAATAGATAGAGTGATTCAAGAGGAAGGTTTATATGTATAATAATAATAATGTTTCCGTGCGAAGCCGGGGCGGGTCGCTAGTGATATATAAAAGGTAATCCTACCTTTTACATTTATCATTTATCATCATCCATAATATTACATTAGCCTGTAGCAGACATTGGACTGCTAGAGCCAGTACAGCCCTATCTCAAAGAAAGAAAGAAAATATATGTTCATTTGCGGTAAACATTACGCAAAGAAGAACACAACAACAAAAAAATAACAAGTTGGAGGAAAAATGACTACGCAAAACGGCCATCGCTCAGCATAATGCTGCCACCCTATGCGAGACAGAGCCCCAGCGCTGGTTTTCGGCGACAGCCGGCGTTGGCGTGATGACGTCCACCGGTGCAGCATACAATGAGATATAAATAAGATTTTTTTTTTACACAAAAGCATTGTCTGGAAAATCTTAAGTCGCATGCCGTCTTCGACTTTTCAATTTACCCTCAATAAATTAATATTTTAGTCTATTGATATCAAAAGCCCAGTTCTGAAATCACTTATGATCATGCTAAGGAACGATTGGAAAGTGTTAGAGAAAGAAAATGAGTTTTTCTTTTCTAGTTCCAAGAAAGCAAGAAAGAGATACTTAGATATAATATATTATGTAGGTTTCAATCTTCGTACAACATTAGTTTAAAAAACATCTTCAAGAATTTAAACTAAGTAGGTAGGTAGGTATATTACTTTTAGGTACTTCGCCTCGTCGAATTCAACTCTAAGTACATTTATCTCAAATTAATGAATTATTCAATGGCACGACTCCTACTTCTTCCAATTTTAACTTTCACTCGGTATATTTGATTAGGCTCAAGAATCTCATAGCGTGATTTTTCCCATATTGATTTTAGAAGGTGTTGTCGATAGAACCCCCTATAAATAATGTATGGTTCGAAACTCACGACCTTTTATTGCTCTGATCCGGCGGCGTCAGTGCCTCACTTTATACTTTTAGGTAAAGACATTGCCGAATAGCTTTACCGATGTCAAAAATTCAGTAATAGTGTCTTGCTATGAAAGAATTTTACAGTAACTTTTTATGCCTTACCTACAACTTATTTTGGTATACTCATGTCCATATCTTATCTTTCACGGTGAGGTTTTTACAGAATCGACCTGCGACCATCGGCTGAAATAGGTTTTAAGGGGAAAAAACATTTTACAAATATTCCTGGAAAATTTTCATATTTGGAAAAATCTGAATGCCCTTTTTTCTAAGGAATGTTGTATGAAGTATTGGACAGGACAACGTCTCAACGTCGTAACGTCTTTTGGGTCAGCTAGTAGAATAGACAATCATAGAAAACTTTAAAATCAGTACAGCTAGATTTATTTTTGTGGGTATAGGTAAACAAATTGCCTTAGTGAGGTGACTATAGGTAATCCCGTCTGCTAGCGACAGAATGTTGCATGCAATCTGGCGTCTGTCAGGGGTGGTCGAGTTCACCGCAAGATATTGCAAGAACCTGCAAAATTACACTATTAAGCCGAATATATTGCGCTCCACAACGGCTCGGGGGCGATTCTGTAACTTTATAATCGATTTATTTTACTAATAAATACCAGTGTACGTAGCATAGCGCAGATATTTGTATTCTTGGGTGTATTCAGTAGGACGTTATATAAATCGAGAAATATATTCATTGGAGCGTTTATCCTTTAATTTTCTAATATTTAAGTAGATATACTTATCTCACGTTACCAACACACGATCAATCTGAATCATTTTGAAGGATATTACTAATCCATTGCTTCATATAGGTACACTCCGTACACTTAAGTACTTATGTCCGAAAAATTTGTTTTCTCAACATTGTGCTCAACAACGTAAATAACGCAATGAATGTTGTTAAAAAGTAGGTACTGGGGGCCTTAAAAGGCCACATTTGGCAGAATCATAAAAGGATAACATTATTAATCATAATATGGCGAAGACAGTCCGTGTTTTTCTTTTTTTCGTTGCACTACGCAGGCATAAACAAAGCGATTGGGGTTGGATTTGGATTGGATTGATTGGTATTTCACACAGACAAAAAAAACAACTGAAAAATCCTTCACCAATGGGATTTGATACGATTAACTTAACATTTAACTGTCCGTTATGATTAATAGTCCTCCTTTTAGTAGCTATCCTTTTATGATTCTGCCAAAGTGGCCTTTTTAGGCCCCAGTGTGTTAAGGATGATTTCCACCAAACGGCTCGCATCGCATCGGATCGGAACGGATTTTACAATCTTTAAACGATATTAAATCGTGTAAATAGTAGGTATTTTTAATATATATTACCAAGCTGCGCACAGCAGCTTGACTGCGGGCGTCTTCCGCGACACGCGATCGTAGCCGAAAGTATGCTGCGACGCGCGATCGGCTCCGTTCACCTCTCGTCGTATCCGACCGAATTCTTTCAACTGTCGTCGCTCAAAGCCTTAGCCGAGCGGCACCACTCATTCTCGAAAGTGCAGATCTGTGTTTTATGATTATTTTCTTCTTCTTCTTCTAATGCAATAATAGTCAACAATACTGCGTCAACTTCAACCATTTTCAAAAATTAGAACACGTCAACACGGTATTAGTAATGATACTATTTGACTAGGCGCAGAGACGGATACGTTCGCAAGCGACGATATGAAGCCAATCGTATGCGTCGACATCCTGCCGGACGGGATCGGCTCTTGCCGCATCCGTTCGTATCCTTTCCGATGCGATGCGAGCCTTTTCATCATCATCTTTTACGCTATTATCCAGCAGGTAGGTAAGTACCACCACTTGAATAAATTTCACCTATCAATAAAACATTGTAGATATGATCATGATTCCTAGCTCATTAAAACTTGTTTAAATTAGACCAATAAACCTTCTTCATGATTTCTATACCATCCGTAGGTACTTCTTAACTTCTACAAAAAGCTAACATACCGACGCATGACGTCATAGAGGAAGACGTAACAGAAACTTGTTACGTCCTTTATAGCACGTATACAGCGCGAAAATGCGATAACATCGTACCAGCGACCGTCCTAAATGCATTAGTCTTTCTGTAAGACATCTCTAACGAGACACTTGGCTAAACTAAACCACTCAATTGTCTTGAGAACACGCTCTTGTAGAATTGTGTTGCTCAAATGTCCGAACATAACTAATTATGAAAGTAACTTACACTAGCCTGTCGGTACAGCTACCTAGGTACAGCGCCCACTTATTTTTGCAGGGGTGAACTGTTACTTAGATTTAGCTAGGTACACACTAGACGTCAGTCCCACATTCACCTTTCTGACAACCTAATATTTTACTACATGACATGACACAACGGAAGATAAAAGATTATTTAACGAAGGATTGTGTAACGTAATTACTAGGAAGGACTTACAATAATGAGATGATGGCTGGTAGAAATGGATAAAAATCAGTCTGACTCTGACAATAACGGACGGAAACAATATTTTACTAATAACGCCAAATGATGATACTAAATCAGAAACCTAACTTAAAAGATTTCTAACTCTATTATCAACTTAACAAGTGATATGAAGAACGTGGGTTAGGTCCCTAGCTATCTCTACACTTCTCCTACTTAGTTTGGGACCGTGATGCAACCCTCGGCAGTCGTCAGGTTGTAATCTCAGCCTGTAAAACGGTCGCAGCACATTAGGGAGTTGAAATTCTAACTTAGGCAAAATTGCAATAGTGGAACCGCAATCTTCTTCAGCAAAGTTGTTATAACGAAGTTAGTCAGCATAAAAAAGCTACACCTAAGAAGATAGTATTATGTAGGTTCGAGACGTACCTATTAAGGTGATATTACGGGGTATTCCCCGAAACGCACCAAAAATATTCATCAAAAAAAGTAGAAATAAATATTATAGGTACTTTTATTCCTCGAAATATATCAACGAAGAGCATGAAAGATTCGTAGTAGGTAAATGATACCGATAGACGTTTCATTTAGTGCATTTCAAAGTAGGTGGGTTCCGACGAATACCCCAAAAAAATTACTAGATTGAAACAAAATGCTGCATGTTTTTTATCATGGAAAGTAGGGAGCTTTTTATTCCGCAAAGTTGGAAGTTTATTCTCTTGGAACAGATTAAAAGGTGCAACTTAAACAAATTCCTTGGATGTTAAATCCCGATCGCGGCGAATCACCTAATTTATTAACACAAAGGAGTCTGTCGTGAATTCAGAATGTATAATTTAGCGATAATTACATCATTGAGGAATTAAGTGATGCAGCTACGTAAAGTTATTTTAGAGCAGAGGTGGAATATCTAATATTTAAACTTGCACTCACAAACTTCAGCCGCAAATAACTAATCTAAAATAGAAAGAATTAATTTGAAATAGAACCTCATCATAAGTGATGACCTACTGAAATAATACATTCTATAATTAGAACGCTAAAACATCGATGCATTCATTAGTTTAATGTCGCCTATAAAACCAGTCCACGGTTGACTAGATAGAGCGGTTCCAATACTTTCAATCGGCTTAAACTTTTTCTTTCATCCCGTTTCAACACTGCTCAGTAGATACTTCTTAATCCCAGTGGCCCTAACGGTAAACAGATAATCATATCTCAAAGTACGAATTAATTTAGACGCCTGAGCGCATACCTTGAGCTCTCAGCTCTGACTCTCAAAACTTATAATTGAATTTCCAATCCTTAATTGAATAGTAACAGTCGAAGTCCAGATGAATGAGGTCCTTGACGGAGAATGATAACGATTTTAAGGTAGGTAAGTAATTTGCTGGGTATATATGTTGAACAGTATTCATTATAGAAGTAGGTACCTAACTACGTACTGTGTGTGCCAGAATAAACAGGAAGTTGAAAAAAAAAACGAATCATTTTTATTTATATTATTATTAAGAGCTGTGCTTGTGTTAAGATTAAGATGAATTACCTAGGTAGGTACCTATTTAGACATAAAACGACTTCAACTGCGGTCCATGGTCACCATCGCCGACTAAGAAAGACCTTCCTAGGTAAGATATTTTCTATCTTCATTGACCTATGAAAGTAGGTTAATCACCATTAGGTATGATTGTACCTATACATGTAGGTATATTTTTTGTTTAACTATTTGTAGCTACCTAATCAGTGTTATTATTGCCTATCTATGTACAGACGCCATCACATCAAGCTACTACAATTTGTCAAATTTCTTTATAAGATTTTGAACTTTATTGCTACAGAATAAGGTTCAATGTTGATTGGAAAACTTTATTTCACTGTTTCGGGTAGCTTGATGTGCTGGGGGCCTAACAGCTTGATAGTTGGCCAGGAATGGAATGTGGACCAACAAAAAGGACCCGAATGCCATCTAATGCCAGCCTAACACGCGAGCTGCACGATTACTGACAAATGCGTGCACTGTGTGGACAGGTCCACTCAATTTGTGTGGATCTTTGCTCAAAAGTAGTGTGTTGTGCATGTAGATTGTTGTCTGAAAGGGTTTCAGGCACCAATCTTCACAGGATCCGACTTCATCTAGTTATTAAAATATAATTGACGTGAAAGTGTCCGTCCAGACTGCGCGCGGGGCGGGCGCAGGTGCGGGAACGCGCGCGTGCTGCCTGTCCACACTGGAGCGCGGCTGCGTTCTGCGTGTTGTCGTGTCCAGTGTTTGTCAAAATATAAATGGATGAAGAAGACTTATTTTTACTAGAAAAAAGCTCGAACTAGTTTAAGAACCCAGGTCCCCGCGCGGGGTGCCCGCGCCGCACACCCACTGCGGCCAGTTGTATGAACGAGCTACTGCTATGGCATGAGATGCCCGCGAGCTCAACGCGCCAAGCAGCCCACGCCGTTCACCGTGCCCGCGTGCCCACTATACTCAAAGGAAGTTCATATGTTTGAGTTCGTCACGCCGCCGCGCCGCGCCTGTCCCGCGCCCGCTCCCCAGTCTGGCCAAACACAAACAAGATTTTGTACAAACCTAGGTACCCTTGCAGAAATAAAATCATCATTACCAAAAACATAGACCACCTAGATACAATAAGTAATATTTTGGCAAATAGGTACCTGGGTAGGTAAACTAGCTAGATATACTATCAAACCATCACATAATCGATGCACTATCGGGAAAATTGAACCCTGTTTTATTGCTTATTGTATTCTATATTTATGCATAGCAATCACTGACCTCAAATAATCAACTTGTCTAATTATAAGTCAGTGATAACAATAAAACTATTGACATTTGACGCACTCCCACTGACCTGTAATAAACAAGACTTGTATGATAGAGGTCAGTGCGCACTCCGCATTTATATTCGACCAGTGGTACTCGTACTTCGTACAGACGCCAGCACATCAAGTTACTACAATTTGTCAGATTTCTTTAATAGATTTTCAACTTTATCACTAAAGCATAAGGTTCAAAGTTGATTGCGAAAATTTAACAGTTTCGGGTAGGTTGATGTGCGTCCGTACCTACATACGTAGATACCTACTTGGTAAGCTATGGTTAAAATCATTGATGCATCATCTCATGTGAAACCTATCGCTTAAAATCTGTTTCTAGGGCAGGCGGAAAAACGGACGACTAGTCGGTATGTTTTAACAGGCACCTACGTTTTCATCCACATAGTTCCGGGAACATCTATTCGGGAATAGGTAGGGGAGACCAGGGATGAAAGTAACGCGGGTTGAAAGTAACAAATGACCATACGAGTGAACGAATCGACTTGTATAATCCTGTCCGCCATGTTAGTGTAGCTATTTCACCTCCCCTCCCGCCTCAGTGGCGTCTGGACGGCTGCGACGACCGGTTGTGTGTGTAATTCGTAGGTGCCAGAAATTTACGTCAAAAGTAAGTTTTTGATGTTTTTATTATTCTTGTGTATTTCTTTTATTAAATGTATATGTTTTAGTCTTGATCGCTAATATTGTTGGTTGATTATATCTATCTACAATATTTCATTATCAAAAGTTGAAGTTCTTGATCGGTATTCTCAGTAAAAAATTATATTTGTCAGATTGTGGGAATTTTGGAATAAGGGGTAAAAGTAACATGTCGTTACTTTCATCCCTTATAACATCTGATACTTTTCGTATCAATTTTGTGTAATTAATGTAATTATAGTGTTTAATTTGTGAATAATATTTGCTATATTTATTTCAGAATGCCTAACGTACACAAGAGAACCACCGATAGAGGCTTAGCCACCCCAGAGATGTTAGAACTAGCGGCTGAAGAAGTTCTACTTCGAAATGTGCCATACAGAGAAGCTGCTGCTTCGTATCAGTTTATAGGTATGTTAAAAAAAAAAAGATATGATGGAAGCAGGTACCTCTGGTCTTCCAAAAGTGGGCTATGTCTCACCTAAAAGAGTATTCAATGATGAAGAAGAAAAAATTCTCTGTGACTATTTATTGAATTCTTCAGCCGTAAATTATGGGTTAACTACAAAACTCGCACGAAAATTTGCCTACGAGCTGGCAATAAGATATGGTAAAACAATTCCCAGTTCCTGGATATCAAATGAAAATGCACTTAAGTGTTTTGTTTTGTGCAAGAGAAAGACAAGTTTTATGTTTATATCTACTATGCAGAGATTTTTATTATTTAAAGTGAAAAAGAAGTTTGATTTGTTTACCAAGTTTAACAAAAAATTGTTCTTAAATTTAAATAAGGCCTGCTAATAAATAAATGTTTCATAAATCACGTTTATTTCCTATGTTACAACCATCCCTCTTGCTTGTTACATCTATCCCTGCGGTAGGGATGAATGTAACAAACCTCCGACTCTTAAATAATTTGGTTTTAATCGAAAACCACAATCTTTTTAACAAAACTTTTTACGTCAAATTATGAAGTAAGGATATGTCCGCCTTCAAGAATTGTATTATTTTACCTAACTAAAAACACACCAAAGATATGGACTCAAAACTGAAAATTGTTACGTTCATCCCTGGTCTCCCCTACCTAAGTACAGACGCCAGCACATCAAGCTACCCGAAAGTGTCAGATTAATATTAGAAAACAACAATGTAATTCGTAAATAGCTCGAAGTGCAACTGGAAACAGCCACCGATGCATCTACCCGATGGTCTACGCACGAAGTCACCACTATTAGTATATTAATCTATGGTCATGACCTATAGCTTGGCGATATCTACTTTTTCTTATCATATTAAATGTTTTACAAATTTGTGCAAATTAAACCAAGTAAAAAAAGGTGGCGTCTTCCTGTTTCCTGTTGCGGTATTATTTACATACAGTGTATCCGATATATCTTTGTTAGTGATGTTTTTGGATTTAACAGAGAACAAAACTGGTAGACAGATTATAAAATCTTTATGTGGTATCGCAAACCAAATCGTACTGTCACGATAGTTATGCTTTTATTATTTCTGCGAATAGCTTAGCAGTATTTAAAAGACTGTTTAACAATGTTAGATTTTATTTTTCTTGGATTATGGATCTATAGTTAGTCGATTTTGTTGTATCATCTCTATCTACGTCTGTCAGAACTACTTCATGTTGAACGAACTGACAGTGAGTGTCAGATGTGATTTAACGTATTGTCATTCGTATTGCTTCAGAAAAACATAAAAATCTTCGGATAATTCTGCTTTTCTTGTCGTAATTGGAACATAAATAGGTTTATTAAATGCGTAGAACTTGTTTACTATATAAAACATCTAGGGCTGTCTTTGTTATCATCGAATGATTACCATTGAACATTATGACATCTGTTTGTTTTGATCCTGAGTTAATTTAATAATTAATTTGTATCAGTTAACTAGCTGCACAGTAAAAATGGAAGGTGGTGACTGGAGGAGCAACATTGTAAGCCAACTGCAGGCTAGAAATAAATACGAAACAGCTGCGTTTCAGGACATTATTGCCTTTCGTAAGTAACTTAACCTACGGACGTCTTTGTGTTGACATTTTAGTAATTTATCAAATAAACGAGATTTATCACTAAAATTATAATCCATTGTTCTTCACTGATTGTTTGTGCCGTATTCCATATGTTATCATGGCTATAATTACTTTAGTAGGCGGTTTGTTTATAACCTACATTATTAGCATGTTTAGCTGAGATAGAGGAATGAAGCGTGAATAACATGAATATACCGAACAGTAAAAAGAAGCACATTTACACCTATCACCTAAATTTACTTAGGTAGTGAACATTTCTATAAATAAACATATTTATAGAAATTTCTCCGAACATGGTACAGTTACCAGTGTTTGCTTATGATTACATATCAGAGATAAAATATGATCAATGATAACCATACATATGAATATTTATTTCTAAGTAAACACTCTAACACAATGTATGTAAATGTGTTATGCAGCAGGATAATAACTCAGTTTCAATACCTGACCTACCTACATTTAGTCAACAAAATGTGAATGTTCTATGAAAGTCATTATAATTTCTATTTCATGTAGGTATTAATAGCTGAAACTTAGCTTGTGAGCATGATAAGCCAGTAATTCTGTCATGACATTCAGTGGACTGAATTCATACAATATCTATTTTTTTTTACAATAAGACAAGTCGCCTGCAAAAGTTATCTAGATTTAAGGGTTTACATAAACATTGTTGTAAGTTAAGAGACGTTTAGGCATCAAAAATGTATGGTTAAACAGTTGCTAATCATTACTTAGCTTTACGTAACATTTATAAATAAAGGGGCTTATGTTGACAGTCTTCAGCACCGAGTTCCTTCTAGTCAAACCTAAATTAAGACATCTTAATTTATAATTTTCAGAGAGCAGACTATTTGATAATGTGAACACATTAAAGAATGAAAACCTACAGCTGACGTTGCTCAATGAAAGAATAAGGTATTCAGGAACTGACAGTGTCTTATCTGGTACCGGTACGTATACTCAATAATTGTCTTACTTAGTACTTATAGGAAATGACCAGCTCGTCACAGATAAGAAAAAAATGCCTACAAATATCAAGAATATATGCTAAAATAGGAACATCAATCATATTATGATAGAACAGATAACAGAAAAGTTGTCTTAAAAAAACAAAGACAAAGATGTTGTCTGATAAGAGTTTTTACAGTTAGTAACTAATATTTATGGTCTAATAATGACTAAGATAATGTGAAAAGGTTAAGTGTTTGTTACTCAATCATGTACCAACGGTACCAAAAATAATATATTCTTTAAAATTGGGGCAACAGTTACAATTCATTAAAGATTAAACCTTAAGCAAATTCATATATATATAAGAATCTAGTTGGATTGTTGTATTGTCCAAAACATTAGAAATGTCCATGCTCAAAACAATTGCTGGTGTCAATAAAATCTAAATAAACCACTAGTTGAAAGTCCTCAATGTAAACTAAGGAACTATTCATGAATGTTTCTCACGTTTTGTGAACACACAATTAGAAAAAGAAAGTTCGCCTGTCATGCTATGAATAATTCAATGTGGGAATTGGAATATCTAGAAGTTAGTTAGCCATCTATTATTATGTTAAAGTAAAAATGAAAACATTTTTAATTAGTTTAATCTCAGAGGCAGGCAGTAATATACATAACATAACATCACGCCTGTTTTCCTCTAAGGGTTTGGCAGAGGTGACATATGCAGATAGAACACATTCACACCTTCCCATGTAGGTAGTCAGAAAGTACAGAATGCCACCTGCTACAATCTTCTTTTGCTACATGTATGTTCATACAATTGGTCATACACACATGCTGGTTGCAATGCAGACCACCAAGCGGGGCTCCGTCGACATAGGTTGCAAGAGCGAGCGATTGAGAATACATACTGAAGAATTATTATACTGACCATTCTGAATAACTCTTACTTCAAGTTCGTATTTTTAAGTGGCTTTTTCAATATTTGGATCAGGTGGGTCGTCTTAGGGGCGGCCCTCAGTCTTTCGCCCACTTAGTATTTCAGTTCGCCATAATCAGTATTTTTGACACCTTAGTTTGAATTTATATTCGATCATTTAAATACTAGCCTTATTAATATATTACACAATACACATCCAAACACATACATGAAAAAGCCTCTCTCCTTTTTCCATGGGGATAGGCAGAAACGACAGAATGCCACTTGCACCGATCCTTACTCCTTTTAAATAATACCCTCCCTCTCCTTATAATTATACATACGTACGTTGAAAAAATCTCTAGCCAGAAGTTTGGATTTATGCTGAATTCATAGCAGTAGGCGGGGCCATAGCATACATCTGCCTATCCCTTTTGGAAAAAGTACACATTGTTTAATCTTTTTAACCCACAAAAATGTTTATCTCAATTTCAGGCACCGGTAGCAATGAAAGGATACAGGCTTTGGAGCAAAAAATCTTAGTACAACAAGAAGAGCTGACCTCCATGCATAGGAGAAGAGGAGAAAATGCCCAGCAGATTATGAGCCTTAACGAAAGAGTACATGATTTAGAAAAACAGCTACAAGCAAAAGATATTATGTAAGTTAGTTTAAGTTTGTAGTGTTAGGTAATATGTCTCAAGGAGTCATGAGTCATGAGGCTCCAAGTTTTACTCAGACGCAAAAGGATAGCAACAGTAGATTGCATGTCAGTGGTAACACTTTCACTTTGAGTGGGCCTAGCATACTACAGACGCCAGCACAACAAGCTACTACAATCTGTAAAATTTCTTTAATAGATTTTCAACTTTATTGCTACAGTATAAGGTTCAAGGTTGATTGGGAAAATTTGACAGTTATGGGTAGCTTGATGTGCTCGCGTCTGTACAAGTTTCAATGGAATAAGAGTGGCCTCTTATACTGGTTTTCTTATTGCTGATGTTCGGCCTACAATAGCACCTAGCTTCTGACGTTTCATAAGTGCACATGTCGGTTTATATAAAATAAAATATTTTGATTTGATTTGACATATAGCTAAATTAAAAAAAGAAAATTCTTTAGACAGGGTAATTCACTTAATTTCGAGGTCTCTCAATATGAACGCCGTCATATGGTAAATGGCTTAGGTAAATAGCTTAGCCCAAACTGGGGTTTGAACCCAGGACCCTAGGTTCAAACCCCAGTTTGAGCAGGTTATTGAGTTTTCTGTAAAGAATTACTCAGCAGCAGCCTGGAATCTGGATTTGACATCCATTACATGGGACTTAACTGCAACTGACAAAATATGGGTATACTAAACACCTATGTCGTTCAAGTAACTAGCGTGCTGCAATGTTATGTATCAATATAATTTATAACAAAAGTTACAAAACTGATTTTTTTTTAAATACATATTACTATATGAATTTTGTATGTTCAGAATTTCAGAAAATACTGCGGTGATAGCATCTTTGCGTGCTGAGATTCAAATGTATGAAACAAATATGACCGAATTGCAAGGATTGAATCAAGTACTGAGGGACGAACACCAAGCATTACAAATTGCTTTTGCATCTATAGAAGAAAAACTTAGGAAAGCTCAGGTATATTATCCATACAAGGTGTAACTGAATTACCTGAAAACCTGAAAAGGAGTTTCTGGTGTTCCCTGCATTTTGCAAGTTATGAGAACATAAATGTTTGGAGCAGCTAATTTATTTCGCGATTTCAAGTTTCATAATGCTGAGTACAATGGCCCGTTAGGTTATTTCAATTACTTCTTGTAAATTATTAGTATGAATTTTTGAGATAAGACTTGAATAGCCAAAAGTTATTTGGCTTATCTCAAAAACTCTATCTAATTCTTTACTAACGCCCTTTGTATCTAGCTACAGCGTTTGTCAAACGTATACGATGCGTAAACGTGAGTCAAATGCCGAGTTACCATAACGTTAATTTCAATACAATAATTTTTTTCTACGCTTTCAACAATAACCAACCCTAGATGTGAAGGCATTCTGAATGTGAGGTTGACCAACAGTTAAATTTCGCATTTCTTTTGCATAACAAAAGCTATCCCAGTAGGTTTGATAATACGTTTTTGTAGTTCTGCTGGAGTACTACTATAGGATGCGAAGTAAGACCGACTTTCACTTATCTGTTCACACCTGTATACCTGGAAACCCGGTAATAGGGACCAGAAAGAGGTAGGCAACCGAATTGTTCACATTTCTATTTGCTTTATATTTTAAATTGGAATCTAATTTGTTTTGTAGACAAGTCAGGATAAAAATAAAAAAACTTAAGAGTATTTTTAACAGCCATGAACATACATATTTAAATTAGGTATATTATTTTTATAAAAAAAAAAACATTTTCATTCGGCAAACAGATGGGTAAAGGTCGATCCTACTTCGCATCTAAGACTAAGTTTAGTTTTGTTCAGTCCTAAACTGCCACTTTGCCATTTTGGAACTTTTTAAATCACTTTAAAACTTATCACAAAGTCAAGTCTCATGGGCGGCTGCCGAGCGAAAAGTCTCAAATATTTGGCCGGAAGACACTATACCTGTGTAATTTCTGGTTCATAAACACTTAAATAGCAGAGGTCACGGTCAGCCTCGTTTTGATGCACTTTGATAGTCATTATGCTACATTTTAATAAAGCACACTATTATATTGCGTTATAAACACTGTGTTGCTGATGAGATAATCACCTTTAAATTTGAAATAGTTATCGTTATAGCATCATTTATTCGATGATAAGGATAAACAAAACACGGCTGCAAACCATTCATCTTTCTAAAAATGAAAATTGTAAATAATTACCATTGAACAAAACAGAGCAATTCTAAAATTGGCGTTTTTTTCCAACTATTTACACACATTATTCGCTGTACACCCACACAAGTCTGAATACTGTACAATTGTAACAAATAAATCTTACTCGCTATAAATTAGGAACAAACACTGTTGTTATTCATTCATCGCCGCGGAGCGAACATTATTTTCTAGTTCGCAGTACCACAGATTTCCCAGCTTTCCACACTAAACACTTATTTCAAAATAGCTTTTAAATACGACTTTGAATAATGAATCAACGATTTTATCTCCTGGTAATTAAACATTAGCTTATGTAAGCTTCCTTCTGTACAGCTTGTTAGAAGCAGTTAAAAAGATACGTTTCACTACCTTTGAAGCTTTCTTGCTTTTGTTTATACTGAGTAAAAATATTTTTGGCATACTGGTGGTCGTTATTAAACAATTTTTTCCGCTGGAACTTTGGATTTTTATAGCATCATTTAAAATTTGGCAAGGCTCCAGGGCTGATTCTAGCTTTATAATAATATCCAGCGTGTTTCATATTCCTTGGTGCAGTTTTATTATAAAGTGTTGAACGTTTAAACACTCGTACTTATATTTAAATTTTCATCTTCTACCTGCAGCTTGTCATTATAATGCACGTACTAAACTAGTTTACTAACTAATACGTATTTTGGTTTTATTGTGACTATCAAAGATACTTGTCGTTTTTATGTAAAAAAGGGATTAAAGATTTCTTCCTTTTTAGTCCATACCTAAAGGGGTTTATTTATAAACGACGATTAAAGTTAAGTGACGTTTAAACGTCAAAAATGTATGGATAAACAGTCGCTAATCACTACATAGCTTTAAGCAACGTTACGTTACAACGGCACAATAGTGAAATACTATTTCAGTATAAAACTCACATTCCAGTACCTACTGGTTATAAATTAAAACATTCTTCGTTTGATTTACAATTAGACATCATATTAATCAGACGTTATTACCTGATGAGCTGCTTTAATTATAACTGGCAATAACTAGTCGTCTAAGATAACGGCACTTTACACTTCACAGCCGTCAAAACCTGTTGACCACATACTATATCAAAGGAAGTCGAGTAGGTGAACCAATCCTGATTTGGTACCGGACTTAACGTAAATAGAACGATGGCCTCATAACTCCCCCATGCGAAGTTATGTTGCTTCAAACAACATATCACTTAATGTAATGAATTATTACTAGGATATCATAAAATGTAGCACGCTGTATATTTTACGATGATCACGTGATAACAGCTGTGTATGAAATGCGTATAGCGCTCAAGTAACATCACTTACATTCAGTCAGATAGAAATTTTCGTGGCAGTGTGTCAGGAGTTGATTTCAGCGATAATTTTCATGTTTTCTTTTGAAAAGTCGTTTATGAATTAACTTTTTTTGAAAGATAACACGTGTTTATCGTAAAAGATTCTTAATTAATAAACATGCGGAAAGTTTTCAAGAGGGTAATCATGAATGTTTTGTCGCTAGATTTGTGTGTTTATATTTGTGCCAATTTGAAAGTTTTTACAGTGCAATTCTTGTGTTGTAGGACGAAAATCGGTGTTTAGTGGAGAGACTAATAAAATACAAAGCTAAAGATGCGGATAAAATGAATGAAGAAAATGAACATTTCCTCAAGTAAGTATTTATTACTTGTTATATTATGAAAAACTCATGACAAAATCCTCGGCATGTTTTATATTTCAGTTGTTTATAAGTATTTGTTAAGTATTTAATTGGCACCAAGCCCACATCTCCAAAGACGACTATTACAGTTGTGTTAAAAATTGGTAAATCCTTTCAAAATATATGCAGTCTAGTCAAAATTTATTTATCATTGGGGCATTCGGTTGCTGGCATACATTTTCAATATATTTGTTTTTGCCTGTGAGTATTTTAGTTGCAATGCGATTTGCAAGTGAATGTCGCTGCTATCATAGACTTAATGTGCACTGCACCGTAGAATATTTGTCATGTGTAAAACGATTTGTTTCTTACACACATTTTTGCAAACTCACTCTTATTATTAGTGACATTAATTCGATTTATGCGTGACAAATGAAAGTAGTTTTTGCACATTGATAAAGTATAATATTTAATCTTTCACGGCCTTATTACAAAACGAGTTCTAACTTTAGACCTAGCCTAAACCTTCAAACCAGTTACTGTATTTTGAACTTTATTCTAACATAGTTAAAGTTCAAATTACAAAAACTGACGTTAAACCCGAGTTTATCTTGTCAATTTTGCATTAAGAACTATACGTTTATCTGAATAAAGTTCAAAATACAGTAACGGGCTCGAAAGTTTAGGCTAGGTCTGAAGTTAAAACTCGTTTTTGTAATAAGATGGTTTGTGTTTAAAATGTGTATTATTTAAAGTGTCGTTACTAGAGTGGGATTTGTGTGTGCCGCGAGGCTTAGAAGGCTTGCATAAGTACCCATAATTTGTTGTTTTTGCTTCTTTTTGTCTAATTTCTTCAACAGGTCAAGCATCCCTACCGCGTTTTTCATCAACACGTTTGGTAGAGTTAGTTTCGGGTGAGTTTGACATAATGTGAATGATGATGTGGTGGTTTGAAGGCATTGTGGCGTTCATTATTGAACATTATATCTCTTCATGAAAATGGCCCATATATTTATGTCTTAACTGCACTCTGAAACTGACTCATGATTTCTTTTCCTTTCTTGTTTGTTTGTTCAATTGTATGGAAAGCCTCTGTTATCCTACCTATCCTTCTAATGTAACTGTCGTTATGATGCATCAAGACTTACTAAGGCATTTAGTTTGAAGTTAAGTATGAACTTATCATTATTTACGGTGTGCGTCGTTGTCACAAATCGAAGTAACAATTTCCCATAAGTTATATTATTTGCGTCATATTTATTTATCCACTTACAAAATTCCATTTGATTACGTGTGCATGTTGTCGGTTTGCGACGTTAAATCCTAGAGAATTTCATTACACATCCAATAACGTATCCGTTCTATTAATATAACATGCAAGGTTAGTTCCAGTACCTATAGTTTTAACGTTCGATACGTTACATTACATTCTGGCATTGTCAATGCGAGTGCGAGACGTAAACACGAGAATTCTAAAATAGAAGCATGAATTATGCAGTTACTCTCATTTTGTAAACGAGAGTGCATTTTGGTCATTAAAATATACTTGCGTGCAAATTTGGCTCATGGATATACGATATTTTAATTCGTTTATTCGCATATACTTTGATAAAGCAATATTATTGAAAAGATCGACTCAGTTCTTTAGATATTCTCACTTTTGTTTGGAAAAACTGCGGTATTTTTTTGTCAGTAAAGTTGACAAAAGTTTCTTTTGGTTTCATGAATTTTTAACAGATTAACAAAAAAGGCGGTTCTTGATTCAAACAGTGTTTTTAAGTTCACGGTTTTCTTAAAACCGAATGAATCAGTTTTGTTAATTTGTCCAATAACGTACACATTAGAGGTTTTAGTACACAATATATTAAGTTATCCATACTAATATTATAAATTCGAAAGTAACTCTGTCTGTCTGTCTGTCTGTATGTTACTTTTTCACGCCTAAACCAATGAACGGATTTCGATAAAATTTGGCAGAGAGATAGATTGCATCCCAGGGAAGGACATAGAATATCTTTTATCGACATACCTCACAGGCGAAGCCGCGGGCGGAAGCTAGTTGTTAATAAAACTCGTTGAATTATCTTGTTTCAAATCGAAGAGAACAAAATGGATAATTGTTTTTGGACGCAAGTGTATTTCTCAAACAAATGAACTAGTACAAGTATCTACATTGTGATACCTACTAAGTTGTTATGTACACACGTTTGTTTGTTTACTATTTTATTGCACCTTTGAAGTAGAACCTATATTTATATTATTTGACTTTCAACGTTTCATAATATCATTTTAATTTTATCAATCCCCTTGACGTTTAATCTATTCATGTATATGTTGGATAATATTTATTTATTATGGTTTATAGTTACTTCAATAACTTGTTTAAAATACAGAGTGACTTTTAACACCCTATTGTAATATTTATTTGAGTTTCATTTGAGTTTTGAATTGTTTGTGCATGTTTGATCTTTACCTAATTTTGATTGTGCACTGTTGTTATGTAGATGTTATCAGTAGTTCCCTTGTGGGAGATATAGCAAACTATAAAACAGATTGTTGGCGAGAAACCACATCTGTTGGATAATCTTATCATTGAGGTCCGTAGATACAGAAATTCCTAGTCGGCGCAATCGGTTATACTGCAAACAAAAAAAAAAAAACAATTGAAAGTTGTCTCGATTTTCCATCTTAAAATATACCTGGTACAAAAAAAAAACTTATATATTTTGACATATTTATTCTGCGTTGTCTACGCATCTCTACCCATATACCTATTTGGTTTGTTCCTATGGGAAATTGTGAGCTCTAGTCTGCAGATGCTTTGGACGCATAAGGCTATAGACTAATTTATCATGATTGCTGTTTTTGTTTTTGTGCATGTTATAATATTTATGGTTTGGTGAAAGAAATAGGTTTTATTAAATAAAATTGGATCTTTGAATCGAATAGTCCGCCTGCAAAAAAAGCTTCGCGGAAAAGCGGTCAAACTGGTAATAAAAGTCACAACAAAGGAACATGGAAATTCGTCTTATATGAGTTTGAATTATTTTCTTGCAGAAAGAAAAGTGATAAGGTGCGGAAAGAATTGGAGGAGGCGGCGAGAGAGAGTGGGAGTCGGAGTAGTGGCTCCGGCAGCTCTGAAGACAAACTACTGGACGCTATGCCGTATTACTCAACTATTTTGCCTAATAAAGTCGCATTGAGATTCGTAAGTTAAACTTAATTTGAAAGGGCAAACTCCGCTTGTAGCCACAGCTTCATAAAAGCATTTTTTTTAATAACGCTCTATCATCTGACCATCTTTAATGGGGTATGATGTTTGATATTACCTACATCTTAAAAAATCTCGACGAGAAGCACGAGTCGTAGCCGACGTGCTCCAACCAACCTGTCACTTGGCAATCGGTATTACATATATCTGTCATCGGAAACACGCGACGCCGAGGCGCTGGCGGCGTTCGTAACTCTTTGATTCTCGGCTTCTTCAGACAACCGTGGACAGTGGACACCCTTCCAACAAGGCGACTAATGTATTCTGTTTAGTAAGTTTCTAGCTTTCCAAGTTAAATATAGACAAATTATGATATCCCGCGTCCTAACCAAAAATGATAGTTGCGCAAATACGCGATCGTTCTTAGGCAAACTCAGGCTCGTCCTGCAATGTTTATTTTTGTATGAGACAATTAAAGAATGAGGAAACTGCCTCTTCTATGCACAATGTCTGTAAATTACAATAATTTATTTAAAACAAACACAATTACGTAAAAAGTAACTTCTCACAATACATAATTGTTTACGCAATTAATTAAACAATTTATTTATGACGTTATTTCACCAGGATGCACACGATGGTGAAGTTAATGCTGTTAAATGGAGTCCAACAGACAGACTGGTAGCGACAGGAGGAGCCGACAGAAAAGTCAAATTGTGGGACGTTACTAAATGTAAGTTTCATCATCATCATCGTTTCAGCCGAAAGACGTCCACTGCTGGACATAGGCCTCCCCCAAGCACCTCCACTTCAACCAGTTCTGTGCTTCTCGCATCCAACGGGTTCCTGCGGCCTTCACAAGGTCGTCGGACCACCTTGTGGCCTTCCAACGCTACGTCTTCCGGTACGCGGTCGCCACTCCAGAACCTTTCGGCCCCATCGGCCATCTGTTCCGCGAGCAATGTGCCCTGCCCACTGCCACATAAGTTTGGCAATTCTTCGGGCAATGTCGGTACCCGGAATGTAAGTTTGGTTTACCTTAATTATTTATTTATCTTCACTACAGGCGACTAGTGCACTAAGAAAAAAAATCGTTTATTTGCATAAAATGCAGGAGGTACAAAAGATGTTACATACAATTTCAATGCAAAGACACATTCCACCATGTAATGATGGCATGCAAATATTTAATATATAAAGTAGGTATTTTGGAACATACAGTAATCTGTAATAGACAAATTACTATCAACTTTTAGGTATTCATTCATATTTAGGTTTTTAGTGTTAAAAAGTCTGAACGAAAAATTAAAATATTTATTACAAACTCATTGAGATTATCTGCCTAACCTTTTCTAAATTATGTTCGAGTCGGCTCCCAGTCTAACCGGATACAGCTGGAATACTCACAAACTAAAGTACATAAGTTGTAAAAACGAATACAAACTAATTTAGGAAAATTGGTGTTGATCGTGCTTCCCGGTATCTTCCCGTAAAAACTCTTATGAAGACCCAGAAGATCTATTAATTTGATGCTTACCTAAAGAACCATAAGGGAATAATCATGGGAAATATGAGGATTGATAATGAGAAAGTACCTCAGAATACATTAGTTTACTATTAATTAGAATATAAACGTCAGTACTTTTATGCGGGTAATTTTATATAACTCTTGAAGGTGTGGACATAAGGACTTAATTAGACTGTTTTATGTGATAATGAAATGAGTTGCAATAATCCACCTCATCCTATCTATGTGACATGAGAATCTTTTTTTGTTTTGTTTTAATGATTTTTATTTACTTCGACTAAGATAGTAGGTATCTTTTGTGCGTCGCTACTGTAGTCATGTTTAAATTACTTCTAAATAATGTAACAAAACACAGACATTAGTGACATGAAAAAAAAAAACAGTGGCACTCCGGGAGTGCCGACAGAAGTGAAAACAATACAAAAATAGAAAACTTTGCCATCACTCACTGACATAATAGGATATACATTAAAACCGAGTACATCCCGAAGACAGCCGAACACATCAGAAGCGGGTATTTTTTGAATCGTCTTATAAACAAAACACGCGCGTTGTCGCTTACGGTAACAGTGGCGCGAGTTCAATGGTTTTTTTCCTATCTCAAAAAATGCCCAACGCGCCTAAAGAAGTTTTTACTTCGATTAGAGGCTGTAAACGCATCAAACACAACGAAGTCACCTAAAAATATAAGACATTCGAAAATTACACCTCCTATTCCTTTCATACTCGGTGTTCTTCATTACAACAGTTACGTTTAGGTACCATGTAATAGAGAGCGAGACTATTCTTCATTATATTCAATAAAATTTCAGGTATGGTGGAGCTCAAGGGTACGTTAGTGGGCTCGAACGCGGGCGTCATGTCAGTGGACTTCGATTCGACTGGCGCGTACATCGTGGGAGCTTCCAATGACTTCGCGAGTCGAGTGTGGACAGTCGCCGACCAGAGATTAAGGGTGAGTCTACTTTAGAATTTACTGTGTCCAATATTTTTTTGGACACGTGATTTAGGGTGCACAGTTCTTCTGTTAACCCTCCGATAAAGCAAATATTTAGACTGCTGTCAATCGTACAACGTGTAGGATTCACGAATTCTTTCTCGCGAGTCTGCCTTGAATGGGCTATTGCCGCTTCAAACACGTTAAGTGCAACCGCAGTTGCTTTTTTCTTTGAAAATTGGCTAAAATATCGGGTTAACTTCGCCTGCATCTGCCTAGCCTTTTCCCAATTATGTTGGGGTCGACTTCCAGTCTAACCGGACCACCTGAATACCAGTATTTTACATGGAGCGACTGCCTATCTGACCTCCACAACCCAGTTACTGGGTAATACGATACCCCTTGATAAGACTGGTTGTCAGACTTTCAGACTTCTGACTAGCCGTAACGACTGTCAAAGATCTAAAATAGAAATGTTACACATTATAATTATACTTCATGTTATATTCAATATTCCAAAAGTAAATAAATTAACTTTAGGAAATATTATTATTTTCTTCTATTTAGACCTTATGGTAAATATATTAAACGTTTAAAAAAGAACTGCAAGTATCAGCAGTTATATAGGCTGGATAGTCGAATGCCGCCTGGTAGTTATTTTTTTAAACGTTTTAATAAAATAAAATAATTATTAAATCATAAAACTCACACTCAGTCCGGTTTCATCAAATATTTGTGATGTAATATTACGTCCACTTTTACGCAGCGCGATAATATCCGCTTTTATCTTAATATTTAAATTTGCATGCATTTCAAAATGAACTACGACACCGCTAATAGATTAAACACACGTCACTAAGCCACAATAACAACCAACCAAGAACCAACAACGTTCTATTTAGTCGCGGTGAATGAGTCGTAAGTTAACTGCTTCTGTCTACCTTATAATTTATTTATTTAGATTTATGTGGCTATAATCATAAAGTTTTACGAATTATGTGAACAAAACGAACATGACGCGGAACTATATTCAATAGCGTGATTATTCGAGTAATTATTAAAACATTTAAAAAACTTGTCACCGCGCGCGTGAGATTCGAACCCACGGCTTGCTACGCGCTTATCGACGTATGATAACCGCTTAGCTATCATGCCATATACCCTAATGGTTCCGTACGCAAAATACGCGCATTAACGTGGAGTTGCGGACACCAGTCCGTGTTACCTATTACCCTAATGGTTGAAATTATAAAATACAATCGGTTGCCAACGAATGCGAGTGTGTGTCTTTAGTATAAATTTTTGAAGTGAAAACTTCTTTAGCGGCGCTGTGTACTTTTTTTGGAATGGGTAAAAACTTCTAAATTCGCGTCAGGTCACGTGACCCTGATCGAAAATTCGTAAGACGTAAAACGTCAGACGTAAAACGTAAGACGCGCGTTGTTGAGGACAGCGCCATCTATGCACATCGGGAAGAACTACGAGGGCCTCGCGTACTAACGTCAGACGTAAAACTTAAGACGCGCGTTGTTGAGGACAGCGCCATCTATGCACATCGGGAAGAACTACGAGGGCCTCGCGTACTAACTACGTAGTTCATCCAACAACGACGAGATGGCGCTGAACCACGGATATATAACTGTGCTTATTTGTAAATCTGAATAAATTCCTTTCACGAGAAGAATAAACCAGTCACTTTGGTCATCATACCTGATTTGCAAAAAACCCTATAAAATAAGGAACACACCTTAACACGCGTGTTTTGTTTATAAGACGATTCACAAAATACACTCGTAATTGTTCAAGTTTTCACTTCTGTCGGCACTACCGGAGTGCCAGTGTTTTTTTTTTATTAAAAGAAGGTCGTAAGACAAACTAAACGTCAAGCTATTGCTTTGTGAGATTGCCTATGGATTTTTGGTCGACACTGTACATTTTATTCACCTTCACGTTTATAATTTATGTTAGAAAATGGTAGATGGACAGAAGATGTTTATAGCTTCTTGTCTTTGAGCATCCTTCCTTGTTCATGAATGCACTACGTATTTACATTATTGGCAGTGTTGCGTTTACTCTAGCAGCCATGAATAACATTATCGATATCATCTTGCTCACTGGTCATGTCCATTTACAATAATTGGAATTTACCAATCATTATTTATTTACTGTCTCGCAACCGAAGGCGCGTTTATAAGATTTGATCTCGGGCACTATATCACAAATCATATTAGCTATGCAGATGCACGTGGGTGTTGCTGTGTAAACGAGCAAGAGGCAATAATAGTATCCGTCAGTTCGGACATTATTATTGTGGTCGGGAGGCGGGGTCACGAACACGATCGTCTATTAGCGGGTTGTTAGCGCGTCTGCGCTTCGTGATCCCGCTTTGATCACTTCCGACGTCTCACGCGAGTACCAACTCATCCGAGCCCAATATGAATTATGTACATTATAAATACCATGATTTAAATCTATCGTAACGGACGTTTTAAGAGCCTAGTGTATATTTGATTTAATGCACTGTTAGTAACTGTAATAAAATACAGATTTATCACCGGTTAAACGCCTGTCAGCCATAAATTTGCTACCCAACCGAAATCTATCTAGGTATTCATTCTTATTCGTCTACCTATAAACAAATTGTATCCAGCTGCTTTTCATGAAAACAAAATATTAATCTTTTTCCACAATATTTAGTCTACAAGATACAAATAGACCATCGTTGAGAACCAATCGACTTTGTATGTGTATTACCGCAATATCCTGTACAGGTGGGATGAAAATATCAGAACACGTATAAAGTTATTTGATTTGATGTTTAAATTGCAGCAAACAGACATGCTACATTAGAGTTTGCTAAGCTCGGAAACATTTCTATACGCACACTCTCGAAGCTAGCTGTGCCACTTGTGTATTTAAATTGAATCATGTAACAAATCAGTTTATTGTTGAAGTAAATATTGCACTTGCAACGATAATGCTGGATTCAATAAGTATCGTAACAGATGCCATTCGCGTGCCGCCCACCTCGGCGGATATTTCGCATGCTCTCATCGTGCATCCCTGTACAAACATACAATCAGGACCTCAACGTCAACAAAGTGGAGAACACGCCCACTCATTTACTGACCGACATCGAATCAAAATATACACTGGAACACCTATCAATAAAAATCAATACAAATCGTTGTGTTCTCAGTTTTTTGCTACAGTAACTAAGATTTAGTGCAGATAAAAATTAAGTATTCAAATTAAATTGGTAGCGATTTATTGCTACGTAATTTAAAATTAGTCGCTTGTGAAATAAGTATATATCTACTTTATGCGAAATCGCAATCGCATTTGTCTATGTTCATTTAAAGCATTCGTATTATTTCCTGTGTACTCTCAAGTCTCTTCTAGTCATCGACATCATTTTTGGATCTTCAGTTTATCTCCGTTTATTTTCGTATTGAGAAAGCCCCTGCGTGATCGCGGTATTGCAGAACTATCCCGATGCAAATAGTACACAAATTGCGCAGCGAATATCCATAACTGGCGCCGAGCAATAGCCATATAATGAGTTCAAATCGATTGCACATCGTGAGTCCACCGGATGCTCTCTTATCTCCAGTACCGTCTGATTTACGATCTGTTAACAGATTATTCGTTCCATAACAGTTGCCAATCTTGTTTTTTTATGAAACCTCAAAATTGAGTTTTGCCTTAAAGGGCTCTCTCCAAGTCATCAACTCGTGTTTATTTATTGAAGAAGTGCCTGTTATAGCTGTGATCGTAAATACTGAGTACGAATTTGGATTTTACTAGAGAAGGAAATTATCTTTATTTGTGGATACCTTAATTCATAGAGGAGTAATATAATTGTCAAAGGAATTTCTTTGGGAATATTTATGATAAATTAAAGTTGTCAGACATTATTTTAAGGAACACGGGTAATCCATGACGACTAATAAATTGTAAATGACGCTTTCGAACAATAGACTGACCTTATGTTTCTGTTACTTGTCTATGTATATTGGCTATAAGAGTAGGTACCTATATGTAAACTGACTTTTATTTATTACTTTCTAAATCTCAACATATTTTTTATTTTAATAGCTTCTGCCTCGACTTCATTATCGTAGAAATCGTAAGATACCACAATATCTATACTAAAATAACAGCCACATTTTCCGCCTGCGCTACTACCTATTTCGTTTACGCTTAGCGTTCTTTCAGACTTTTTTTTTGCTCACCCCTATGTATCGTAGCATGATTTTAAATAGCCCATAACCTTCCTGAACAATCGGGCTATCAAATGCGAAATAAATTCAAAGCCGACTGGTAGTTCCAAGGATTAGTGCTAAATACAAACAAACTCTTCGTCTTTATTATTAGTATATTGAGAAATGTCGGCTAAATTGATAGGAATATTTTTTTAATGTTAGTCTCATTATCGCTAATACAAACATAACCAAATTACCTCATCATTTTATCCTCTTTTTCTCGGCCTTCTTTCAGCGGCTTATGTTAAGAAACCGCTGTAGGTTGTCAAATAAGTGATTGAAATTATCTTCATTTGTTGGAAACGTTATTTCATAGAAGAATAATATTACTGTCAAAGTCATATTATTCCTCAATTTATTATCAAAGTTGTCAAAGATAATATTTTAACGAACACGGGAAGTCCAAAATTACTAATCCATTGTAAATGGCGCTTTCGAACAATAGACTGAGCTTAAGTTTCCGTTACTCGTCTGTGTATATTGGCTATAAGAGTTAGTATATATATGTAAACTGACATAAATATTGATTACTTTCTAAATCTCGACATATTTTATGTTTTTATTTCTAGAGAAATGTCGGCTAAATTGATAGGAATATCTATTGCAAAACTTAGATTCATTATCGCTAATACAAACATTATCAAACTACACCTAGAGCAGTGGTGACCCAGGGGTAACGACTGCGACTTACGAGTTGTAGATCGTAGGGTCGAAACAGACAGGCGCTTTACTTTGTAAATTAATTATTGCATCACCACTGCTCTCAAAACGGTGAAGGAAAACATCGTTAGGGAAGCGGCATGTCCTTAAAACAAAAATTCGAAGACATGTGATATCTATCAACGTGGTGGATTACGGCCCATTCCCTCTCACCGCGAACTAACTGACTATTAAAAATCTTTTTCTCGTTCTTCTTTCAGCAGCTTAGGTTAATAAATCCGCCGTAGTTTGACGAAAAGCTGATTTAATAATGACATTCATATTTTTCTACTTAACACTAATTTCTCCACGGCTCTATATCTTTCAACTATGTTTCGATTATTTGTTCTTTCTAGAAGAATTCGGAAATTAAAAGTACCTTTCTCCCAAATATGTAAGAAGATGAAAGGTTCCCTTTGTCATAGTTTACTTTCCTTTCCAAACGAAAGTGTCCTAGTTAGTATAAAAGGCTAAGTTAATGCACTTTTGTTACAAAAGTAGCCGTTCAGTCCAAGCTACAATAATTATTGTTACTTAACTATTGTTAATCGCCCGTTTGTTTGAGTCTCCCATTCTCTCTTCTTTAAGATCTTCCAATTTTGTTGTATAATGTGTTTTTATGTATACTTTTACTGCTACATAAAAGCTCTTTCTTTGGTTTTTGGAGGTGATATGGTATAACTTACTCTACTTACCTACGTAGATTTCCAAAAGATACCGTGGACTAATCGTCACAATGTTAAGAACACGGTTTTTCAAGATACGGTACATACGCAGGAAATTCTATGACATTCTCGTTCATATTTGGCTAAAATGTAAAAGATGGCCCGAAGATATAAGCAGGACCGTTATAATGTATTTTATCAATCAGAAAAATCTCTAAATCATATTATAAATAAAACCAGCACACTAACCTGCTTCGCACGGTTTTTACAACTTGACAAAACATGGAAATTTATAATATGTTAGTTTAATCTTAATTTATTATTTACACTAGCTTTTGCCCGCGACTTCGTCCGCGTGAAATTCGTACTTTCCTTTAAAACTTTCGTAAAATGTACGTTTACGATCTTTATCATTTATTTAGACAAATAAGTGTTAGGGCCAATTTTTGTGTTTATAGACAAAAGGGATCAGATTTTTCAAATAAACTGTACCTCCGCTTCCACAGGGGTGGAATTTAAAAAAATATCGTTTGTGATGTGTTCATAAGTTTACGCAAGGACCCATATATATACCCATTTTCGAGTTAATTGAAGCAAGCAGTAAAATCCACCCCTTAAACATTATTATCATTTTCCACCTTGGTAGGAGCCGATTTTTCAAAAAACCCTAAAACACATACTTTTTTTTATTTTTTGTTTTAGTAGTACCGAGTTTCGAGTTAATCAGATAGCGGGTTACATATTTTTCTAACCTATCAACTTTGTCACCCTCTTAATCCTCTGTGACAAATAATATCGCCGTCAGACCATGCTGACTTGCGAAGTCCCGACAGTCAAATGTACCTGTAAATCGAACGATGTGCGGGACACCAAACTGATGTTGGGGTAATAAAATAGACGATAAACGGACCAACACATTACGCAGCTTTTCTCCAATGAATAGAATTTGCATGAATGTAATTGTGTTGCCTTGGTCTGAATTATGGTATACTGGAATCTGGATTTCCAATAAGGCAACGCTGGACTACGTAATATGTTAGGAGAAATTCTATTTTGATTTGAGAATTAAAAAAGTAGTCTAATAAACATAGGAAAGTTAATAATAAAAATGGAGAGTTGCATCGAAAACTTTCGCAATATGTCCAAAATCCTGAAAATTTAATTTTTATTCTGACCACCGTATATTTTTTTTTCATAATTTGCAATTATTATTGCTCATTTCATGGTCGATGCGCTCTTTAAGTTCCCAACGTGACTCATTTATTGTAATACTTAATCAGATTACATATTTCATGAGAAGCGAGCCGTCCCGGCAATAATTCATTTGTGTCGCGATGCCGAGCGCGAGATAAAATCTTCAACTATTCGCTCAATAAGCAGGATCGGAACAAGATACAAAAGGAGCCGATATTGATCGAGTACGAGCTCTTCCCTATACCAAAGCGTTCCAAGGACGTTCCTTATAAAGACATGGCGATGTTTAATATATATGTTGAATGTTAGACTTGTCCCATGACCGATGTTCGCCGGTCGATTGTTCAGTTTATTTTATTTTTTCTCGTCCGTACCTCGCGATTCCGGTGGCCACCGTCGATTCCCTTTTATGAATATTTCATATTATTGTAAACGACTTTATCTGCTGCACAATGTTGCATTCAATATTTGAATTTTATAGTTCTTCGAAAATGCCTGTCGACTACTGTAAACTTGTGACCGCCAGGTTTCACAAGACATTGCATTTTATTATTTTTATACCTATTCCTAAGCGTCCAATACGGAATTGCGTGAACACAATTTTCAATTGTAGTAAATTGTGTGGTAGATGGCACCATATTCACTGAAATCGACACTTGTGTGCTAGCGTAAGGCCTTTTTAGCATTCTTAAAACGAGCGAAATTGTTAAAAAGTTTTTCTCTAGGAGACATTAGTGTCAATTATATGTATAAAGCACCGATAAAAAGGGTCTAAACATTATTGTAATTGTTGACCTGCAGACACAACTTAGTCTTGACAGCTCTGGGTTCCTCTGTCTCTTTCTCATTTTGCCTGATGGTAAAGGATGGCAGTCAATATTTTTAATTATCAAAGCCTAACAGAATCAATATACTATAACTATTAAGCTTTTCACTGGAATACGTATAATTCTATTAAAGTCAATGCCTAACTACCGACTGTTAATATAATTACGTTAAGCTGAAAATTAATAGCTTCATATATTTTCTGTCAACTTATACGTCTGTTTCACTTTGAATTTTTGGCGAGAATATCTACAGTTCTCGCCTCGTTCAAGTTCATAAGATCATTCTGACTCTACTTAACGTTTTCCTTTTTTTTATAACGGAGCTAAAGATCTGCAAGCAAGTTTTCAACCTTTTTTTTTCTTTCCCTGTATGTGGTACTCACCGAGTATCCTAATACCATCTTGAATCACCTTTTTTTTGTACAGCAGCTGAAGCTTTTGCGGCAAACTCAAACAGGCTTAATTTTATTTCTTTTCAACACCGTCGCTAATCTAAATCTAGAAAGAACGCTTGTAGGGACAAATTCTTTGTTGCTGGGCTACTAATGGTTGCGCTTAGTTGTTCTCAAGTCGGCACGCGACACAGCACACGTGCCGGCGCGCGCGCCGATCTTATCTGCCGCACGAACGACCGCCGTGCCCCTTCACACGTGATGGTGCCAAGAACTTAACTCAAAGATCCCATCTCATTGATGTGTGCAAATTCAACACTCACTGGTCCAATCTACTCGACACCGACTTTTTATTGCCAGATTTTTGCATTTTGTTCATGCTCTTTTTGGCGGTGTCGGAAACTGGTTCGTCATGAAAAAACGGTTCAATGACAGCGCAGAATGTGTTTTAGACAACAATCATAAAAATATCAAGGCAGGATAATTAAAAGTTGTTTTGTTTTGACTTTATCTGACTGACACATCCAGTTGATTTTAATGAGTCAGTTGTTTTAACAATCACATTTAATTAGTGATTAGCATTGAATAGTGTTGTAGGTACTTTGTTTCTTTGTGTGAAAATGTCAAGTCATGTAGGTAGGTATAGGGTTGTATGTAATTGTATAAAATGAAACCAATGAATATTTTGGAAAATTTATTTTAAGTAATGACAATTTGGACGGATGAAACAAGGTAAAATGCTGTTTAAATAAAATGTTTAAACACCATTTCAATACATTAACATCTCATTATTAAGGCACTAGTAGATATCATAGTAAAATACTTTCAGTTTACATGGAATAGCACATTTTGTAAGTCGTAAGCTTTCGTTTGTTTAGGTAGGTATTTCATTTATATTAAAATTTTATTAAATAGTATTAAATTCAATCATAAATTACGTAAAAAAGAAACTATCCTAAATTAAATAAATTACGATGTCGGGACGGCCGTCAATCCATCGTCTCTTGACTTAGGTCGCACGTTCGGTTATCTACTTAAAAGGTACTGAAATGTTACTTTTTACTTATCACTACGTATCATTAAAATCAGGCTTAAGCTACTTTTAAAAAAAATATGGTACAATACGTAATCGGACTTCCTCAAATGGATGTCCGAGCGTAAAGTGAACGAATGAGCGACGTGATCTTGATAACGACTCACGGCCGCGGTCCCGCCGACGACCGACGCCGGAGACGGGGACAAGCGAGCGTCCTCACACACTAGACACACTCAACAACGGTCACTCTGCGCCGCACTCGCATCCGTCCACATTCGCGCACGCTCTGCTGGTCGTCCCCGCCTCCGTGTCGCGCGCCTCCGCAGCCCGCACTACTCGCGTGCTGTACTGTGGAAGCGCTCGGCCACTAACCATTAAATAACCGCTATCGCTGCTCTGCGCTCGCGGACGACGTGTCGCCCTGCGGAAATCGTCCTCACGAGCCAGAACTCGACGGGGGTTTTTAAACTAACGAAATATACTACTATTGCGGACGCTGATCACGTCGACACTTCTACTGTTATCTAGAAATGCCTCTGGTGTGCACGGGAAAAACTGGCATCATAGACTTTGCAAAGGGCGGAGGGGGCATTGGGTCCTGGAAGCAACTCTGCAGCTTTAGCGGCAGCACGTCTTCGCTGCCAACTGCAGGTCCACGCTGCTAGTACGACTAGTTGGGCTGCTAGGAAAGCAGCTGCCGCGAGCATAGCTCCTGCTGCGTTTACACAAGTGACGTCGGTCTCTCTGACGTACACAGAGTCCTCAGTGACATTCTTCGCTCGTTGTTTGTCGAAGCCGAACTTGTCGGTAATCTGGATAGTTTGCACGAGGAGCATGTCGTCTGTGGGTGCTGCCGGGGTAGAACGCCTCTTCCTACGTCCGTAAGACATGACGGAGCGGAGTTCGTTCGGGCCGCCGTCGCACTGCACCGGCTCACACGTGGGCATGCATGGAGTCACCAAGGCACGGAACTGGACAACTTCCGAAGATGGGAACTTGAAGGCATCGAAGTGAGACAACAGCATCTGTAAGAAACAAATCGCTCGTTAAAATCGTTCTCATTGAGGCTGTAGATAAATGAGTCAATTATTTTCATTACGAGTTTCTGTACGCCTTCACACGCGTTGAACTCTTTTTATTGCTTTGGTGAGTTACAAAAAAATACTACTTAAAAATAATATGGGTTAAATGGACCTGTACCACTTCATTAACTTTTAATATCGAACATTCTTGTTTTTACGAATTATAATTATATCTATTCATAATTACAGATTTACGTTACTTTTTATATGAAAGAACAGTGATTTAGACAAAATATATGTAATTTTCAATCCTATTCTTACCTTTCCGCTGTTAACTGATTTGAACAAGGGTCCCATGATGAAATGCTCGGTGGGGCAACCACGGCTGTCGATGAGGGTAATCTCGCTGGAGTCGACGCCATCCATAGCAACAAGCTCGCGCACAAAGATTTCGAAGGGTGAGTTCGGATCCATGATCTCGAAACGAAGTGCCTAAACAAAGAATGTAATTGGTTATTTGAGGAAACAACGAAAAAGTATGCACAAATGCTTATAAATGGAATAAAAATTACCAGGGGATCTCCGACTTCAGCAGATGCAATGGTATCGTCTCCGTTCCTGTCGGTAATTCTCATAGCTACGTTGGGAGAGTCGACAATGACCTCCTCCGACAGACCGGTCTGGATGTCTCCGTGGATGCCGAGGTCAACCTCATTGGCAACAGTCTTATTGGTGAGATCGTACTGGCAAGTCACAGCCAAACCGAGATCAGAGGATGTAACGATGGTATCGTGATGCTGAATAACGACATCATTTAGATATCTGAAAAGAAAATTTCATTAATTAGTTGATCAAAACTGATATTTCTATTGATGGTATTGAAAGATAATATTTTACCTGCCAAGTCCGTTCTGCTTGACGTTACACTCAAGATTGTTATATCCCATGTGCAATTCGAATTCAAGACTCTGTTTGACATCCACGACGCAGGAGTTGGGACTGCCCTTAGCGTAGATCTTGCCGTCGAAAAGTTTCGAAGTTTGGATTTTGGCAACCATGTCACCGGCACGACAGTCGATAGACACGTTGTAACAAGAAGACAGTTCGTAGGTGGCTGCTTCAGGAACTTCCAAGTAAGGGTCCTAAAATAACAATTAAGTTAGTCAAATGTTCCATAAATTAAATTAAATAGAGTTAAAGAGAAATATTTAAATGTTAATCATATTTTTTACCTGAATATCGGCAAGAGTGGCGCGAGAGTGATGAGACAGACGACAGACATGGTCCCCAGTGTCTCCATGATCGTAAGAATGGCAGCGGAAGGGCGAGTTTAAGCAAAGTTCCCGGCATTCCTCAACCGTTTGAACATCTTGATATACAGAGTCCACAGTCTTCAGTATACGACCACCCATTTTCTTGAACTCACAGAGTTTCGTAGGCTCCTCTACACAGTTGTTTTCTAAATAGTCGGTGTCTGTAGAAAAAATGGACATAGTGAGTTAAGAATGCATTATTTTAAATTATGTGAAAGAAGTAAAAAAATTGGTGATGGTCTATACCTTCGTTCGCTTGGAAAGCGTTGGTTCCCGCCAGGGTAATACGGTCCATGTTAGACAGCACGCACTCCCCAGTTTTATTGTTGTAGTTCGCCGATCTGCAACAATGTTTCACGCGGTTTAACAGCAGCCATGTTTTTGTTAGCTTTTTTATTGTGTGAATTTTCCCAAGTAGTTAACCGCATGCATAGTGCGAATGACGCTATTTTGCTTACACCGTTTAATTGACAATTATCTATCATGATTAATATGGTAATTATTAATTCTAACGAGGCTTCTTTATTTATTCATTTATAATTATAATACATTGTTGACACGATGACCTGGCAGCTAGTTTCTATTTCTCGAGTCTTACTAGATAGTTACTCTTAAGACTGGTTTTATGTAGCGCATGATTAACGCCGTAAACCGCTGGGGACTGCCAAGGAGATGATACAGCTGTTTGTATTCAAGTCTTGTAGTAATAATCAGATGTGGGTCGCCGAGGCTGACTTTAACGTCCTCGATAAAAGTACAGGTGTAGTAGGTTCGCGTATCGTGGCGTGCGCAATGCTCTCTCAATTAAACCACTCAAGTTACAAGGCTACTCTTACTTTCAATGTCTACGCGAGTTGTCATAATCATTATAGCTTTATATTCAATGACTCTTTTGTTTGCATACCGCTTGAGTAAGTCCGGCTCGCAACGATATTTACTTATTCGCTGATTTAATTTCCCATCATGCATCCCTATAAAATTGCATGACTATATCTCGGTATTTTCAAGTCTAATGTAACGCTCTTCAAATGTCTTATTATGCAGTTTTTCATTTGCTTATGTTAGATTTCATTGATATAAATAATGTATATCATATTATACTTATGAATAATACGCTCCGTGTTCATTAACATTGTACCTAAGACACCGTAAGTCATTCGCTCCTTTTAAAAAAGTTAGAACATATTGTTATCACCGATAATGCGCTCAAAATTTGGGGAATCATATCTAACGAATCGCTTTCAAGTCGTAAAAATATGTAAATATCAAAGTACTACCCACCCAGCCCATTACATGCGGTATACCACAAGGCTCCATTATTGGGCCCTTGCTATTTCTAATCTATGTTAATGACATATGTCAGGTGTCTTTAAATGGCGAAATTAGTCTATATGCAGATGACACATGTATATTTTATTATGGTTCCTCAATAAACGAAATGATGGACTTATGCACAAAGGGATTTAGACAAATTACACGACTGGTTCCAATATAATTTACTCACAATCAATGTATTAAAGACGAGCTATATTATATTTAAGGCAAAAAACAAACAATTACAAAGCTGCCCTAAGCTTTATATTAATAGTATTCAATTGAAGGAATTTTAAGAAATTTTAAGAAATGGCTGACGATAATTGAAGGAATCGATCGAAGAGAAATACCTAGGGCTAATTTTGGACAGTAGATTAACATGGAAGTCTCATATAAATAAAATAAGATCTACGTTATCGTCATTATCAGGATGTCTTTACGGTGTTATCACTCCCTCGTCAGATCGCATCTAGATTAAGTAGAGAAGCAAACTGCATCCAAAGAATACAAAATAAACTAATAAAAATCTTTCATTATGACTTTCTCACACCAACAGATACAATTTATTCCGAAACTAAATTAATGAATGTAAAACAAAATGTATTACAATAATACATGTATCTTAATAAAAAAATAAATAAATATAAAAGCTACACTCTGAACTAATTTTTAAAACTAACACCGAAGAAGGGTTAAGACCTCTCCGTAGCGCAAACGATATTTGTCTTGCGAGTACAAATTACGGAAAAAAAAGTATTACATACGAAGGGCACCGATGTTCAACAAACTACCACGAGAAATAAAAACCAATACAAGTTTACAAATATTTAAAACTTAGTTAAAATCTTTTATTATTGAAAAAATTTAAATCCGGCCCTAGTTCATGTTTTTAATTTAGCCACAAAATTTTGATTTTTGTTTCGCATGAATCTTTTGCTGCAACCTTTAATGTCTTGTTATGTACGTTAATTATATTGTTGTTTTCTTTTAATATTTGTGCGTGTCCATACTAGCTCTGCTCATGAATGTCATCATTATTTAAAGTTAAAATATTTATCATTAAGTGAAATTTGTAGTAAATTTCTTTTAAGTAAATAAAGATTCTTTAAGCACCATCTGTATAAAACCGTGACGTTTCAATGTATAATGTTACTTTGTGCTTAGTGACCACCCGTATAATATTATCTTGTTCATCTAGCTCAATATTTTCTCTTGATGTTCAATCGAACCCGATCAGATGACCCTTGCGCTAACCTGTGTGATTTTCACATGAGATGCGCGCATTTCTTTGTTGTGTGCACCATGAGAACTTTCTGTTTCGTTCTTCAATAGATGGTTAGTTATTTATAAAATTAATTGGTTTCGCGTGGTCATTTGCTTTGATTTTGTGGTTATTATCTCGATCTTATGTAACGGCTCTCAGTCTATTACGAGAAGACATTAATTTAGTATGTTTAAAGTTGATGATTGCGAATGTCCCGCTACCGGTAGCCGTTGTTCATTTAACCGTACGGGTGCTCGGATGCCTCTACCTCATCGCATAATAATTACACTGACTGCTTGTAATTTGTTCAACTGTATCTTCCTTACACATACGGTTATAAAATCAAATTTAGAGTTGTGCTTTCCGCTAATGCTATATAAATTTCATTTTATCTTAAAGTTTAATCTCGGACTTTCTAATGATTAACTATCGCTGTTCATTATAATTTTAATACCAGCTTATGAAAAATTTCAATTAACTCACCGAGTTCTTTATGAGTTTTCTTTTATGAACGTTAGTAAGCAGTAAAATAAGTATATATCTACCTGCGTACGAAATTCATAATCGACTTTTATAACATTATATTGGCACCTGGTATATACTTAGGTATTCATTACGTTTACAATGTTAAAGCGACGTTGGTGGTCAGCTAATAAAAATATAATTATGTGTAATTTATTGATTGGCCATAATTTCGATTGCTCGTAATTTGTACCCCGATCTCTCGATCTGAAGCGTGACTAAATAAAAACAGGAATATCCGCAATGCTTTATTTAATTACTAGCATCTATTTTATGTTCTTGTTATTTGTATTCAAAGATTGAAATAACCGTGACTGAATGGCACAACCTGTAATTACAAAATATTCTAATATCGACAAAAAACATCTTTCGACCAATGTGGAGCATCTCTAACAAAGTATCGACGGTAATTATTTAAGTGCGGAAAGGGCTCGAATGGAAAAACAATATGTGCCTTATCGGTTATTGTATCGTGGAAGTAGGAAGCGATAGGGCAGGCCGCTCCCACACCGCGCGGCACTCTGCCCGCTACGTCCGGGGAATATTTGCCAAATGTCGTGACTGTCGACGATCGCGATGCGCGCCGCCCGGGGTGCGCCCGCGCCGCCTGTTCGCTTCAATGGAGATACGACGATTTGTATCCAACGGTACACGTGTCGAACCAAGCTTGACTACGTAAAATCCAGCATTTAATTCTCTAATCGCTGCCTAACCCCAACCCTAGTTAAGAATTCCGAGATGATGGTGTGAAATCGTGGAATTTATTACAGCTGGGCCTTTGCCTGACTCCTTTGTGTGCCTACATAGAAACAAATAAGTAAATATTTCCCGGAACAATAGCTCAAAAGCTCAAAAGTATCCACAGATTCAAAGACTCTTCAGACGCTTTCATTCAGTAATATGTCGAACAGTAGGTCATAGATTCAGGTAAATTGGCAAGTTTTTATTGCACTTTCAGTTAACGGTCTCCACTCTTCAGAAATAGGTGCAAATAACCGAACTGTGTTAAGTGGCAATACTATAAACGCATTACAGAGATGAGGCTCAGGAAATAAATTTATAGATATAAACTGTGCTTTCTAGTCGAAGAGAAGAAATGCGTTTCGATTTGTAACATTCTTGGCCTATACTCGTGGACGCACGTAGTGCACGCGTTCTGAAGCAAATTAGCGCCACAATCCGCAATCGTTACTGAGCAGCGCAGCTTGACCTGAACACGCCAACGGAAATACGTGTATCGAATGTGAGCGTCTGACGCAGTACACTATTTATGTTAATGATATCAAAAACCGTACAAGGAAATAAACACAATAGGACAGTCGTGTCTTGCTACATTAGACGCCTGAGACGTAGGCCGTTCAATTGGCCTCCCTGCTTTGTATATAATGCTCGTTTGTAGAATTCAGAAACGGAACGGCTACCAGGAAGAGGCTGTGACTTATCCACTGAACTGAGCCGCAAAGATGTACCGCGCTGCCCGCCATCTATGGCAACTCGGTGAAGGCTGATTGACTTCGTTATCGGGCTTATCTATAAATTAGCTTATACTCGTATGGATATCTAATGAGCCGACTTTGATGATAAATATTTGTATAATATTAACTATACGAGGAATTTGTTGTGTTGACTCCATTCACTGGTTAAGGATGTATTTACATACATAACTGTCTTCGTTAGGCACAATGTTGAATCAGTCAGTATATGATAGCATCTGATTGAAGGGAATAGAGTCATGACCTCCTCCGTTTATTTTCACGTCTTGTTAGTGCAATTGTGGTGGACAATATCAACGTCCGCGTCAGTAATGTAGGTACTTATGATCGGAGTTAGCACTTGTAATATTAGGCACGAAACAACTCACTAATGTATTTTGTGAGTATGTGTTACATTAAATATTTACTTTCCTAGTTTGTGATTCAGAGTCTCCCACGTGTCGTATACGATTAGGGGATTTAGGACAGAGAATGGCAGCATCTACCTACATGCTAATACATATATTAAATTACAATTACCAGTAAGAAAATGTTTAAACCCTAAAGTAGGTATTTGGTTTTATAGTCTGTAACGAACACCTACATCCTGCCTGCGATAGATGACTTTCCTATTATTGCTATGAAGTCGAAAGTGGGTAATTGTTTAAGCACGTTCATATATTCCTTCGGACTAAAATGTGGTGGCTTAGTTTCTAGCGTTTGATATTACCGTAATAAACCATCAACATAATCTTTCAACTAAGAATAAATCATAGTGCCTCGACTATTTTAATTGCAACGAACTTCGATAGCAATTAACGTATCTCCAAATTCTTCAAATCCCTTGTGTAATTTTAATTGCATCAACAATTACGGCTTGATGCCATCGGATCGTTAATTAACTCTTAGATTGCTGTTCGTTATTCTATGCATTGAAATATTTTCTCTCTATGTAAGGCAATTTTGTTTGGAATCACACAATGAAATAATAAAAAATCATTAACGTCTTTAACTCCTGCTTGTTGCGTAGCTACTTGAGTAAAAAATGTGTTGTTAGAGCAAGTACTTATTGTTTTTTATACTTTCTTTGATTCGTAATTAATGAGTACCTGAGTGTTGTACAAATTGTGGTATTTATAATGGAAGGTAGATTGTTTGCACTAATACTATTGTAAGTGTCTGTACAACCGCGCATAGGTCGTGTCGAGGGCAAGGAGTGCTCGCGGGTCATTCATGTTTCACTCCGCCCATGCACCGCTCTACTTTGTTTTCTTTAAAACGTTTAATGAAGTTAATAATAGCTAATGCAATGTACCTTTGCATAAATCTAATCTTTAGGAAATTCATGTCTTACTTGTAAAACGTTTTATAAAAATTGGGATGATGATTAGTTTGGATTGTTAATCAATTATGTTAGAAGCATGAACTAAAAATAAATTAATACGTACATTCCAATTACACTATCAATTGATAAAAAAAACGTTGGAAAAGATCCTCCATCCTCTAATTACATTCCTACGTAACACGAAAATACAATAACATATGACTCGGCCATTTCTATAAACTTTGTGTGGAACAGGATTGTCTACCGCTGGCTTCAGTAAGATGAATGTAATTTCAATAAATTCACCGCATCCTTCTATTGTGGTTTTGAGTAGCCACATAAATTTTACGTTTATGTCCGCGACAAAAATATGAATCTGTTTTCTATAACCCACGGTATGTTCATTTATATCTTAAGAAGAATGAATGCGTTTATTGACTTCAGATGTGCGGTTATTTGTATTGCCGCTTCACAAGAGATTTATTAGAGACGCCTATGAATCTCTTAAATAATGGCTTTCTCTAACATTTTTATGTATTTCAAAGCGTCTGTAGGCCCATCCAATTGAATTTGTTATCTGAGAACTTAAACGTGTCTGGAATAAAGATCATGTGGTGTTATTTATGTGTTGTGCCTGGTATTTAACTAACCTGCAAACAAACTCGTTTTCGCCGAGGCACAGGTCAAGGCACATCTGCCTGGAGCTGACTGTGTGTGTCTTCTTGCCTCGCCCTTTGAGGTGGTAGCCGCGCACGCGGTCGAAGCACCAAGCCCTTTCACAAGGACGCACGCCCAGACACGACTTTTGTGCGTATATCGTGAACACGGGGAATTGTGACTTCGTTAATGCACCTGCAAATAATGAAAAGAATTAAACAAAGAACAACTCTGTATTATTCGCTAGTGGTTAGATTTTTCCAGTGCAAAATAAACCCTTTCTTTTTGTTTCTATTGCTCGTAGTTAAAAAAAGAACACCTAACTCCTATGCAAGAAATATGAGAAAAGAGGCGCTCGTGTCATCATTAAATTCTTCATGCTCACGCACGTGTTCTGGACGAAGAGGCGTTCAACCTTAGCGAATTTGAAAATCCGCACACCGAGTCGACCGGAGCGATTTGTGCTTCCATAATTGGATCTCATCGCTTAGTTCCTTGAACTGACGGCTTGGCGGCAATTTCAGTACGGCTTAATTCAATATGACCCTTAATCGGCATCTCCTTTTCACTGCTATTATCGTATCCACCGACGTCGTTATGAACATACGCGTTCCAGGTAAACTCAGTTTATTCCACAAAAGGTGAAACCACATTTGCTTAAACACGGCAGGAATGCATTTGTTAAAAGTTCGTTAGCATTTTTGTTAGTCACGGTTTTATTTATTATAATATTAAAATCGAGGTAACATCAGTTTTTGCATCCCTGTCGTGCTTTTGTGGTCAAAATAAAAAGGCAACACATTCCGGTACGCTGTGTTCTCTAGCTTGTCTTTTTATAGTTGCCTTTGACACTTTATAGCAACTTCGCAAGCATTGAATAAAAGCCTATTATAATTTCCAATGCGGTCACAATATATGGATTCCGTACTGAAAGTTAATGCCGAGCTGTACAACCATGTCGACACTTTCACATATATTAGGAACCTAATTACAGCTGCGTATTTGTTAAATTAAATAAACTTCTTCGAATAATTCTCGATAAAAAACCAGCACGTTCAGATTGATGAACTGTATTTTGTTATTAGCAAAAATTATTATGCATAATAGAACGTCTATTCACGGTTATGAGGTCAAAGCGCGTTCCACTAACTCTTGTTTAAATACACTCGGTCATGTTTTCCTTTTCGCGGTGAGAGTAATTTTTTCCCAATAAGGCGTGATGAGTGAGCATAGTCATGCCGTTATTGGCATTCAAATGATGTGTTCAAGCAAAAAATCGGAACGCTTCGCTTGTTTGTGAGCTCACACCTCTATGTCGGACAAACGAGAGTACGAACTGGCGCCATTACACAGCCACCTGCTGTATGTGTCCCGATTATACCATAGTCATACACTAGCACGCATCCATTTGTGCCGTTATTGTTACTCATATTTTTTTTCTTATTCTTGGGTGCTTCTTAACGCATTCATGATCTTGCTAGAGATAGTTGAATGCGGTTTATTAAAAGCTGCTATTGATTTATCTGTGATTGTTGTATACTCGTTAACGATCGCGTCAATATTCGTTAGCAAGAAACGATGGGTTTTGTGTTCCGATATTAATCGTTTGAAATAGCGGTATTTAAGATTTATGGCGTAAACGTTTTCACGTCGTTATTATTCGTCTATAGCGGATGTAAGTTTATGATATTTGAAATGTCTCGATTTATGTGAGGCTAATATTTTCATACCGTTTGTAAATAGAAGTTTAAATTGGTATTGTGTTTGACCGACGTATAAATGGTCTAGTAATAAAATCGAATGTAGTGTTTGTCTTGTTTTTTACTCACCAGGTAGTTGGTCAGCATCGGAACCGAAGAGAACACAGAGCCCCGTCTCGTAGTTGACAGCACGACAGGTATCGTTGGCCTGGCACTGCTCTAGGCAGTCGGTCAGCATAAGTGTGCCGGGGATGTCGTCTAGGATGTGAGACGGCGCCGAGAACACGTATCTGCACAATGATAACATGATACTTTAATAACCACATGATTGATGCACACCAGGATTAAAATTATTAAAATGGAAATAGTTAATTCAATGCGGTAAGCTTTTTAATCCGGTTAGTGCAATGTTACTTGAAGTACACTTTCCCAAGATCGCTTATGAACGAAGTCGGATCTTGATAACTTTACTTGTCGGATAGTTACATCGACTTAATAATCTTAATTACGTGCAATTATCGGTCACTCCTCCGCCTCTGCCAGGAGTAGAATTTATAACAAGGCAATTAAAAAACATGAGTCTATTCGTTTACCCGGTGACAAGTTCAAATCCAATCATCTCGGGGTCGCACTCTTCTAAAGAGTTTGCGGGTGCTGACGGAGCTGACACTCCACTGGGAGCGGAAGGTGGGACACCTCCCGAAGCAGTCTCGGGCACGGCGGCGGCGGATGGTATTTCAGCTGGTTCAGCTGGCTCAGCTGGCTCAGCTGGCTCAACTGGTTCAGCTGGCTCAGCCGGCTCAGATGGCTCTTCGGACACAGGATCGTCTTGATCGGGTGGCGGTGCTCCTGGATTCTGATAACTTTCAGGAGCAGCCACTACGGCTGGCTCTGGTGACCCCGATTCTATGGCAAGATTGTCTTGAGGTGGCGCGTCAGCTGCTGATCTTAAAGTCCCTTCGAATTTTTTCGCAGCCTCGGCTGCGTAAGCCACTAACACTATACTGAGTAGCAACCGCATTGTGCTCTCTGAGAGGGGCCGTGGCAACATTCGTTATCTGTAACAAAAGAAAAGTGTTGGTTAAAAAACTTTTATGGCAATTTAGAAGTACGTAATTGCATGGGAAGCTCTAGAATTATCGTATATAAAGTCGTTCAGCTTATGCACGCAACCATTCTTCCTAGATAGGGTAAAACGTTCAATATCTTACGGCCATATCGAGCATCGTTTGCCGTAACTATCGATGAGATGTGTTCTATTGATACGTACTTGTATACAATTTGTGGACTTAGTGCGACAACTGAACCCGTGCCTCCGACCATATTGGAAACGATATGAAATATCGCTTTTACCGATAGATAAATTCGATATCATCTATAAATTCCATTCAATAATACCTGTTATTTATGTCTAGACTAGCAGCGCACCGCGGTTTCACCCGCATAAGTTTCGATCCCGTGGAAATTTCGGTATAAAAATCATATATGATTGATGTATAAGCTATATTACTGTAAAGTTTCATCAATATCCGTTTAATAGTTTTTCCGTGAAGAAATAACAAACATACAGACACACTCATAAACTTTCGCCTTTATAATATTAGTGTGATATAGTGTGCTAAAGTTTTTACTACGTTGTGGAACATTCCACTGAAACTGAGTTTTAATTAAAGTTCCTGAAGATTAGTTTTTTACGGGTGTTTTAAGCCAAGTTGTTATCTGGTATTACAAGTAAATGTGTTCGGATTGGAGTGATGCACACGAGAAATAAAAAGCGAAACAATTATGTTCGCTGTCTAAGGGCATTAGCTTAATGATTGCCGTCTCTATGTAATTAAGTTACAACAGCGGCGTATGTAACATAAGACACGTAGCTACATCAGAGTTAACCGCGTTAGACGTATCATTACACAATCATAAACTCTAGTCATATTTTTTTCAAAAATGTATGGTTTGTATGAGCCATGGGAAAAATTTTGATGCGCTTTTACATGGTACTGTGAAAAAATGTTTATGGCACCGTTTTCAAATTGCGCACCCACTTTCAATTATTGCTTTTTAAATTAGTTCTACTTTTCACTTGACATTTATAGTTTTTTACAGAAAAAAGTTTACTTTTTTTTTCTCTTTGGGAGAGGGGGAGGTCTTAAGAATTATAATCTGCTCGCTTAGCTTAAAACTTAAAACTTTTGCCTTCAGTGAGTGCATTCACACCGGTGCCTGTTCGTGTTCATAAAATTATTTTCATCATTTGCAGCACCATGTAAAGAAATTATGGAAGTTGTTACTACTTACACCCATGTTGCACGCGCAATATTTGTAGCGGTTATAATCTACACACATTCACTCAACTGACACAACGGTATCACCACTTATTTATTTTTGTTCTATTTGTGACAAAAAACGGAAAGTATGGACCTGACTTATAGACAAATAACTTCAACGCAAGTACTTACCTACGTTATAAGTAAAGTCATTGCCTTGTGAAACTGCATTAAATGAAACTGCATTAAACATTAACCCCGCAGTAACTATAAGCACTAGAAACTCTAGCTAACATATTTTTCAGAAATTACAAACTGTTGGTATTAAATAAAATTACGGGCTTCTTCCAAGTGTGGACAGCTCAAGCATTATGCCTTAACAGCAAGAAGTTAAAAGAATTCTATTCCATTAAGAGCTGTATGGTGATTATGTCTTAAGCACCATAGAGCTCTTAATGGAATAGAATTCTTTAAACTTCTTACTGTAAAGCCTATTTCTAAATGAAACGCGTGTAATATCGTGAATAACTACCTCCGCTTTTATTTTGTTAGAGGTCTTTAACACGGATATCAAAGCAATTTTATATTAATAAATTGTCTACGTGAATATTGTGGGAACAGATACAAAACGAGTTTTTGAAATTCGTTATAAACTTATGGCAATGTACCATTTATGTTCCAAAAGTACCTATTATTACATGCTTATTTTTATGATTTATTTTTAATTGAATCCACACTTTATTGAATAGTAATTATTTAAGTTATTAAAGCGGCGCTGGGGCTGGCAGAACGGTGCAAATCTTCGCATACGCACGCTTGAATGATACCGCCCAAGGAAACCTAATTCATTTCATGCATCGTGTCTCGTGTCGCTCACGGCCTGATAGTAATTTGATCTGCCCGTCCATTATGAAAGTTAAATTACTCGCCTATAAACGCTTACTGTGTCATACCGCTAAATTATTTTTAGTTTTATTTCCAAATCTAATAGGCTTCCCTTCACATATTTCAATAAAAATCGGAATAAATGCGAAATTTAGAGACGTGACTTGAAAGTAAATATCATATCAGATATGACACTGTTAAAAATGATTTCGTGCTCAGTATCTAACAATTTCCTAGAATAAACATTACAACGGGGCGCAGGCTAGTCAAGGGTTATTTGTCATGGTCTCCACAGGCAAAGTTCAAACAGCAAAGTATTAATAAATAGGGACGGGCGTCGGCGTCAATAGCGTGAAATAACAGGAGTGGATCGTGGTGAGCTGTAGTAGTTCTCAGCCGCCTCCGGTCCGGCTGGATCGATTCCGATTTATATAAAAAGCTTTCATACGTTACACTGTTATGCAAACTTGTCAGCTAACCTCGAATATAACGACAGACATATAAATGACGGGAAGTTAAACCCCTGTGTGCAGATATAAATATCATTTATTTAAAGTAAGTACGTAAGACAAATGCGATATGTCACAGAGCTCCATTCTTTGAATGTAGGATAATAATTAATTACAATTATTCACCAACGGGTCTTAACAACTTTATAGGTAAACACATTTTGCAAGATAGTTTCTGCGTTCATATTCATTAAAATTTCAATGTTTCATGCATGTTTTTCCACGCCCTTCCTGCTTGCCCTGGCTCACCTAGAAAGTTGGCATTGCACGCTAATAGCACAAAGCATGCGACATTATATTCTATACAACTAGGTGCCACTTAAAAAGCTTTCAGTTAATACCTCTAACTCAAAAGAGCTATAAATAAAGTCACGGATATAAATTATCACTAATTTTGCACTGCGGTGTTAGGGACATTGCTAAGCTAACGGTTTACTTATTAAAGATTTATGTGAAACAGCCGCTTTACTTCAAAATTGGTAAATGCATGATTTTCTATTTTCATGTTCGGATAATAGTATTGTTACAAAACATCAATAATGATATCACTTTTATTCTGAATGTAGGTAATATGTGTCGTTTCATAGAACACGGAGATTCCTCACAACAACGCGTTGACCCGTATACCTTCGGAGGTCGTGAGCCAGAAGCATAGCGTAGAGCGCAACTTTCGCCAAGTAGGTCGCACCTCTTACTACGAACCACTCGCTAACACTACTCACTCCCAATTAAATTCAAGTGACTAAAATAATACTCAAATAGCAGAAATGTAATCCACTCGACTCTTAACAAAAATACTTAGATTAAATAAAGAAATTATATCGGTTAGAGCTTTTATTCCACTATTAGAGCGGTTCTGTAATAAAATCATTTTTCATTTAGATAAAATCAGGTCATTTTTGTTCATTTAGATAAAATTTCTAAAAAAAATGCATTCATTTAAAATGAATCTTAAAAAAATCGTCTGCAATTTCTAGAGGTCATGTTTGAGACATTTGATTATTTAATTATTTTGGACAAAAACTATTAAAAGAAAGTCTTCAATTTAAAATCACGACAATTACATGTCTACGCTTTTCTGTCTAGTTTTTGTGAATTTTTTCGCGTAAATGTCAAAAATATCCTCAAGATCTGCAATAAAAGACATTGTGTCGAACATTTAACGCTTTCAGAAAAAAAGTGTTAAGTTTCTTATCATAAAAAAATAGTGACACAGTCGATAAATTGTCGCGACGGACATTGGCAGTGCGAATGTGCGGCCACGCTCGGTTCGCTGCAGCACCGATCAGATGGGGTCAGCGTATTCAATGAGCCGGATGCCTTCAACCTGCTATTTACGTTTCACCATACCAGTACTGGTTGGCACACTATGGGTAGCGTCTTCGTTTTCTTGTACGCTTTACAAGTGATACGCCTATATAAGTAATCTATCGCACCGATCTTTGCTATAGCTACAAGTAGGTTCTACTTAAAAGGAAACTGCGATTGTATTTTTTTACATTTGTTTTGTTTGTTTATAATTTAATTAATGAACCAAGTGATTGTGTTTGAATTATCTCGTTAATTAATACGTCTGCTTATAATATCTGCTATTGTTTGAATCTGATCGAGCTTCTAGTTAATTAGAATCGTTAATTTATTCATAAATAGTAAAAATAAATACTTAAATGCTTGTCATACATGCACTCTTGAAGAATCAAGTTGTTACCAGGCAAAAACTGATATCTTAGTCGAAGGTTAAAAAACATCTCAAAAAAAAAGAGTTAAGCAGTAGTTAAACTTTTAATAAAACAATATTTCTCAGTAACATAATGTTTATTCAATTGAAATTACTCCTGCAATTTGTGATAGTCATAAATTTTACAATCTCATCTACATAAACGCCGGGCGTTGATCCAAAGCTACTGGGCATTTAATCTGTAGAATTATATCTCAGTAGTCAATCTTATCTGCACTTGAATGCAGCTTTAAATAGGTTTATTAAAAGATTCAACGCATTGACCAATTGTAAGTAATTAATTGTTTTGTTTTGTTAACATAGAGTGCAAGCACTATCTGTGAAATATTTATGGCTACTGATGTAGAATACTATGTGATGTGGCTGGAGAGTTAGTTTGCGTATTTAATTTATTTAACGACACAAATAATGAACCTTTCAGTAAAGTAGAAGTGTTTAGCAAATATTTCACAAGAACTTGCTACGTACTTGTAATATTGGTATTTGAGTTTATTAACTAAACACTACATTTTCATTATCAATTTGAACAACCGTTTATGAATCGTAAATGCATCATAAAACGCTAACTTTTATGTTGCTATATGCAACGCAACTTAGTTGATGATATGTTCCACGTAGTTCGCATATAGCTTATCTTCGTAGCGGTAATAAAAGCGGACTCCCGTTAAAGCTAATTACAGAAGCTATTTGAATATATCTTCGACGCCAGTGCGCGATATAGACTGACGTGCCCGTCAGAACACAATGGGGAAGCTGAACGGCTTAATCCGCTTGTCCGTAAACTATTAGGCGTGTCTAAGTTCAGCCATTAGCATCGCTAAGAGAACGTTCCGCGGATTTACATTGAATGAAATTGTAATTTGTTGTGTCTCTCTCTAATGGGGTGGCGGTTTCCTTATGTGCCGCGGCTGACGACCGGGATTGTGACGCGCCGCCCTTAGAAGGCGCCAGTCCACGACCGGGCGTCAATGTCGCTCATTGTTCAATGCCTATATTTGAAACGCAACACGTCCGAGACATATAAATGACCTTATATGAGTGCAATTTTAACCAAACACCTAATTTTATGGCACTTTATAAATGTCGAGTAAAGAAAGAAACGTTTTCTAACCATAAAATGATCTATTTTTAAACAAACTCCAAGAATAACTTCTCTGTAAGGTTACATTGTATGAAGAAACTTGTGTCGTTATATCTTATCTATCAACATAACGCCTTAGACACCTAGAAAGTCAAGTAACATTTATTACTTGAAATTAGTTCCTCTCCTTATTCTGTAGGTGCGTGAAATAAATGACCCTCTAGCAACACTAGACACGAAGAGCGCTTGTTTATAAATAAAAACAATGATGTAGGCACTCAAGTCAATTTGTATTAGTCGTAACGACAAACTAGCGATCATTTACAATGAAATTTTACTCCTTTAGGCAACGCATAGGCTCTAATGATTACACTTGCATGGCAAGCAAATGAATAACTAGTAGATAATCTGACTCACGGTTGCGAAATTTATTAACTCGCCGAAGACAGCAATGAACATTTTTTATTATGCCTCTACTGTATATTTATGTACACAATGCTGAAATAAACTGTCTGGCGCCATTTATTTGTTCTTTAAACCGTTTAGTCTTCCGAACTACTGGAACAAATAGGACCGAACTCTTTGCAAACGTTCAGAACTTATGTAAAAAGCTATATTATTTCCCGCAGATATTAAATAAGTAGCCATTAAGTGTTGCTGTCATTATAAAATCAGGTTATTCAACGTCTTGTCATCATTTGAATAACGTTACCGCTTAGATCCGCGTAACTTCGCATGGCTGACGCCGCAACACACATAATAGGCCCATTACTTACAAAGGAACGTCTGAGTGGGCTGAACAATTCTCATTATATTAATTAAACATTAGAAACCATTAGCTCGCAAGGTAAACGGGTCTAAGTGATCAGAGCGCAAAGCAAGGGTTCTATAAAGCAAATATGTGTGAGATGTCCTCGTCGGAAAGGTTAGTGGGTTGATGGTCCGCGCCGGCTGCGGGTTGCCCCGCGCGATTTACATTAATGAGGGAATCTTGATTTCTCTGATCCCGATCAGTACATCGTACAACACAACCAGTTGCCTCCGCCTACGTGACTTCACTTATCTTGGAATAATTTCAATTCTAAAATTGTTCAATTAAGAGACGAGAAACCAACAAGCATACCTCCGTACTTCGTCTTTCTGTTGCAAATCGAAAGCTTGTTGTAGTTTTCAAGACTCGAAAGCTCGTTAGCATATCTTTAATCAACTTGTAAAATGTTTGTCTTGTCCACTGTCTTTACATATTCTAAATGTTTTTCGTTCATTTACTTTTCATTAAAAAGTATAATTAAACTAATCCTTAATGAATAATTACATTTTCAGGTTCAAGATGAACACTATATCTTCATAGAATTACCCGTGCGCATACCCAGGGCATTTGACCGAACAACACTCGTTGAAAGTATTTGAAATATTGGACCACTTTCCATGATGTAGCTCAGGGCTTCACATTCCAGTGGGCAGGTGGAAATTGCATCGTTTTATTATTCGTTACAACTCGTGGTCTTACAACGATTGTATGGGCTATTTAAATAAATAGATACAATTACTTGTAATAAATTTTTATCGAAAATATCCCATTTACAAGGCTGTGGTCCCAACGCAACGCCAGCAGTATTCGAGACTTTTGTGGTCGTAGTGCTATTATCAGTAATGAGTAATTCCCTGACAATGAGACATCGTAAAAGCTATTCAATTTTAGATTACTAAATGCTTGGTAGTGAAATTATAAGCAACAAAAACTGGTACCCGCTTTTACACTGTGGCAGGAGTTCGATAGTAGCTTTAAACAATGGCAAGAACGTGCAATCTGAAAGGCAATATATCAAGCTCACGCGAATCAAAAGTATAATACGTGTAATTTTAACACATCATGCGCTTACCTACATGATTTTCTAACAAAGTTTTGTTTGAAAAAATCATTCGATCGTGTTCGCAATGACTACTAATGATCAGTACTGTGTAAAACGTGCGATCTTAAATTACGAACGTATAATCCCGCCTAGTTTTCTCCGCGATTAATCATGCTAACCCAATGAGGGACTAGAGTCTAAATCCTATAATTTTGTAGCATTGTTCACGGCAGCATGGTCTCGAAGCAATCGGAAGTAGGTTTGCAGTGCACTCGTTACATCCGCGTCTTCCTTGGCTGCCTTTGTTTGTGCAGGCTTAATGTAAACAAAGAAAGATAACGCTTAATTATTACCATAATAAAGTTAATTTCGAGCTGCGTGTTGCGGGTAAGACGACCTTGTAATGTCGGCTATTAGATGAGAGTACGAGAGTGTATTGTGGTCACCCGCTGTATTATCGACTGCGACATTGCAATTTGATTCTATTTCTGCCCACACCATTATTTGTGGTGCTGTGTGCAATTACATACATCTCCTCTTGCCTTTGATTACTTTCGAGGTGGTTTCACTATTTTTTTTTTGTCATTTATTTTTATAACTTAATGATACATTTACTCAACGTTTTCGCTTACGACATTGCACATGTGCGTATTCACCGGCCGTTAGGTACTATAATATATTTAATGTTTCTTATTATAAATCGCGGTTGGTTTTTTAATAGCATGTCATTTTTCTGATACAGCCCACCTATTATGTAAATGCTTTGTAGTTTATTCTATCATTCAATAGCTGAGCTTAAAATATTATCCTTGTCCTTCATTTTTTCATTTCTTGGTTTCTGGGGTCGTTAGTCTCGTATAATATTTTTAATGACGTCTTGCGAATTTTTATCCTTTATATCCTCTATGTGTAATGTATAAATCATATTTATGTTTATGAAGCGAAAACTTCTTTAGGCGCGTTTGGCATTTTTTGAGATGGGAAAAACCATTGAACTCGCGACACTGTTACCGTAACCGACACCGCGCTACATTCGGATGTGTTCCGCTGTCCTCGGGATGTAGGTAGGTACTCGATTTTAATGCATATCTGATATGTCAGTGAGTGATGTCAAAGTATTCTCTTTGTGTTTTGTTTATAAGACGATTAAAAAAATACATACGTAATTGTTCAAGTTTTCACTTCGGTCGACACTCCCGGAGTGCCACTGTTTTTTTTTCTTGATCTATACAAATATTTTCATAAAAAAGCATCTATTCTTTGCGAACATTTTGTTTTGCTCTGTCGCTAGAGTCGGTACATTCTACAACGAAAGTGGACTTGTTACCTACTACGAGTAAGGGCAACTACTTAACTGTATTCTAGGACTCTTGTTTTCTCCTATAATGTTTATTCCGGATATTGTCACAGAGATAGCTACTTTTACAAATAAAGTAAAGTAAGTGGCCCATTCAACGTTCAGGGTCGGCATCGGCTCACCTCTATCGCTCTCGTTTTCTTATACAGAATTTCTGTGTCAATGTTTCATTCTATTTATTTTTATCTTACCTTTGACAGTGCATTGTATCTCTTAATAGGCATATCTGTTTCCGCCCAATTAAATCGGGTACTGGAAACAGCAACTTAATCCAGAAACTAGAAATTGTACTATCAATCAGCAAGTCAATACAATACTACTTGACACGATGCTATCAGAAAGGCGTTTACGAAAAGCAATAAACGCTATGACGACTCGGAATGAAGCGATACTGGCTCAATGCGGGGAGCATTGAGTGGGCGATATCCCTTAGTTTACATGAAACGCTGTGGCTTGCATTCAATTTATTTAAACTCTGCATAGGACGATTCATCTGTTTGATAGCATCGATTTGAGCCATTAAAACTTACTTTATCGTCTATGTAGCCAGGAGGTGGTCAGTAAATTTTGTCTAATACAGGTTTGTGTCCTGTCACATCCATGTAGGGCTATGGCCGTATTCGCACCTGTTCCCGGGCACCCATTCAACCGGTTTGATCCTTTCCCCTCATTTAACTATTCAACCTAGTGCCGTCATTTTTCTATGTTTTGTAAATATTGCATAATTCTTTACCAGCTTGCGAGATTATCTGTCCCACTCCTCTAAAATGTTTTTAAAACAAAGATCTTTATTTTTTGTTAATAATATATTTCGTTTTTAATGAAGTCCTACAGTGAAAGCACAATTATTTAAAAAAATACTACATCATCATTCGAATACGTTGCGGTCTATTTCTCTCGGTTTCAATCGTTTTATTCAATAATTACAATTAAAGGTCGCAAAAAAACGAATACTTACTGTTATTCTTTTTATTTTACAGACATCAAAGAAATAAGTTTTTGATTGATATCTATCTCCGCTGTTGCGACCTCCGTTTTTGCTACAGTACTAAGTACTGAGAGATAATTCGAATTCGTATTTTGCCCTAAATGAAATAAAGCAATAAATGTTTATAATAGAAGCGACTCGCGCCGCGGCGCCGCGGGCTGCTTGGAGGCGAACCTCTAGCTCACACATTGCGCTTGCACATTCGTCGCTCCCTTTTATTTACAGACTACATCTGATATAAATTTGTAAATACAGCTCATACAAATAATTCGAGGAATGATTAATTATGCCGATGTCCATAACATATGTGTCGGTGATTTAATTATGTGTAACATTAAAGCATTGGCTGGCATGTCAATCGCGGCCCGATTCCAGAACTAGTATGTGACGTACAAGTGCGGACTAAACGATATTTCAAGCGGCGTTGTAAAGCATCACACTCGTGAGTCGATCGAGCATTTATTGCCTCTAATGGTTTTATATGGCCTATCTCGTAAAATCACAGAGCAGTTGTCATTCTGCATCTTACTACCTCGTACCTAAAGGATTGATTGGCGCGACACGACTGAGAAGTGGAATTACTTATAGCGTTGTATTGAAATACAATTACTATTGGGCCAGTTTAATGGATGATTTTATCAGTTGTTGGAGAACAGTGTTGTGAAAATGTTTTATCAATTTAAATAATGTAGACAGTTTCATACAACATGTGTGACATTTTCTATTATTTTAGCAAGTGTTTATAATATATTTTGTCGAATTCCTACTACGCAAATGATACGGTCCGCTCGACGGGCGTCATTGCGGCTTCGGTCGTGCGGTAACGGCATCATCAATCATCTGTAATTTGATTTCTATGCTCAATTATTGCGTTCGCGGAGGTCGAGGCGGCCGCACACTCCTCTTCCACGTACCCGTGCACTTCGTTCCCGAGATACTTACTACGGAATTACACAAATATCAGTAGCTAAGCTTTGTTTGAAAACGTATAGATATGTAGATACTTTGTAACACATAAGTCGAAAACTGGAAATAAATAGAAGTTATTTCAATACCATAAGCCACTTTTCAATCATCAAAACTAATACAAAATAAAATTGCATTGCAAAAGGCTGATAGTATCGTTTTTGAAAAATTTTGTCCGGCCATTGTCATCGACAATTCAGTTTTTATACACTACCTCATTTTGTTTTTTATTAATTAACCTTATTTTGCGTCTGAACTACTTGAGTTTTGAAGTCTCAACAAGCAAAAAGCTACCGTCGTGTCTCGGGTACAACACAATGGAGTGCCGTGACGCAGGCGCTAAACATGATAATCACAAGTAGCGCATGACAAGCGCGGCGCACGCGCATCGGTCACGACGTCGCCGCTGCGTCTCCGCCCCGGGTGACACTACCAAGTCTGCCGAGACTTACCGATACGCTCACACGCGGCGACCTTTCAGATAAACATCTTTATACCCACTCGCCAAACTAGGAAATATCACTTGTTTATGCCGCCATCTATCATGACGCCGTGACAGACGATGACGGGTGCACTGCTTACAACCGGCATCGAGAACACGTCCTCTTACTTAACAACATAGTAGGACAGCGCTAACGACATACTCATTGGCTGTGTTAAGTGGTACAATCATGCTTATTGCTGTTTTATAGTAGGGCGGGGCGTGAATGGGTAGCACGTTAGTGAGTGTGTATATATATTTTCAGTTTCCTTGTTGTTATGATGTTAGTATCGGCATAGTGCGTTTGAAGTTAACTGTCCAGCAAAGTGGTGCAATGTAACGGTAGGCAGCGCGCCGGGTTGCGCACGAGCACTCGCCGCGTCCGCGCTTGCGCCTGCGACGACCCTTTCACTCCTCATTATTCTCAGAATTCGTCAATACCCTAGAAAATCCAATTCGTTACTGTCATTTTTATAAAAACTTGCGATTCGCCAGTTTCAAAGCTGGTTGCCATATTTCCAGTTAGAAATATTCATATACAGGGTTATTGATAAAACATTAACAACCTCTTAAGAGGTCATTGTACTCATCATAATGAACAACTTTAACTATGGGACCAAACCTGAAATCGCGAAAAAAATCAGCTGTTCCCTACATTTTGACGAGTTATACGAACATAAATGTAGGGAACAGCAGATTTTTTTTTAATAACCCTGTATAGCAATCTCTTCGCCTGCTAGAAACACCACTGTACTATAATTATAGAAATTCGTCTCATGCAAAGGATTGCTTTAAATTAATATTGTGCTCTTGGAATATACCTATTCAAAACTCTTGAAATTCTCTTCAAAACACAAATTTTTACTAATACAGAAATCCTATAAAACGAAATGAAAATTTAAAACTGATAAATTCTAGGTTAATATTTAATAGGTTCTTGCAAAGATGTGTTAACGGATATTAGTTAAACTTAAAGCTGAGGTCACAGAGACAAACAATGAAACATAAATATAGCGGCATCATGAATGTTTGTTTTGTTTAGGTTAACGTCTATGTTTTCAGTAAAAGTCTAGAAAATGTAAAAGTATTTACTACCTACGACTAAACGCCATTGTAAATTTCAAATCACTGTTCATTAATTTCTAAACGGATCATGGTACACAGTTGCGTTCTCCGTCAGAGCTGACTGTTACCAGTAATGAGAATTCATAGGGTATGCGTAAGATCGACCGAGACTACCATATTGTGTGCATATTAGGACTGCAATAATGATGGAAAGATCGATTTCATATTATCCGCATACGGCAGCCCGCGACCCGGTCTCGTAAACACAATCTCGTACCGCGTCAGTGATACATCCTTCGATACCGGATGAAATATGAATCAGTAAACCCTCAAGAGTTATGATGTATGATAATGAGGTATAGAAACGAATTGGATGCAAATTGGTATCCAAGTAATAGCCTAGGTGCAGTTATTCTTTGTATGGTAAGTACTGTACTTGTGCTTTGGATATGTATATTAATCTAACTTATCAATCTTAGTTCAGAGCTTTTTGACCTTTGGTATTTTTATGATGAATGAATGTCTGGTATATTAGTGTTGAATATCTGATTTTGTCTTTTCGAGTCTCGTAAAGAATTGTTGACCACAAGGAAATCACACAGCGCACTGTAATGACAGCAACACGTCCGTGATAGATTCGATTTACAGGTTCACTTCAATCTTTACAGCAGTAGGTGCGCGTGGAAAATTGCGTTGCGGCTTTACGGGTATCCGCACGATCGAATTCGCGATATTGATTGCGCACATACAAAACATCAAATACTGGTTACAAATCTCGTTTTCACTTATTAGACTCGTTTGCAGGGTAATGGTAGTTAACACCTCAATATCTAGTGATATTGAATCGCAAGTTTAGTATCTATTGTGCTATAAAGTTTAGGGCTATTGTGTTGTGGTATGCTAGTTGTCATTGAACTTCTAAGATTTATGATACAATGGCCTGTGCTTTAATAGTTTCAATTTATCTGCTAATCGTAATTTCTGTTGCTTTTTATCCTGCGATCAAACGAACATGTACAAGTCACAATATTATGCTTGTAGCTTGTGAAGATATGACATAAAAGAACTATAATATATACAAATATATATGCATTTTATGTCACATCTTTATGAAGTATTGTTTAACTACAAGTTGCCTTATAACAAACAGTTATAGTTATCAGCTATAAGTACATACCCCCACATACATCTATACTATACTAATATTATAAATAAAGAGGTAAAGTTTGTGAGGTTGTAGGAGGTTATCTTCGGTACTACTGATTCAATCCCGAAAATTCTTTCAGTAATGAGAAGCTACATTAGGTATCCCTGAGTGTCATAGGCTGTTTTATGTTAAAACGAGAAACTTCACGCGAACGAAGTCGCGCGCAGAAGCTAGTTATTAATAAACAACAAATATGATTAATGATAGCTACTATAAAATTATGCATTGAATACTCTTTGGGATGTTTTCAATTCTCGCTGATCATTACACAATAATGTTTCAGTTCGATTAAGGTGCATATATCACTATATTTCTCTGTCGTATTCAATTTGATCGCTATGGAGTCGACCGTTAGGCTTGCAACTGGAATTAGGAAGTAGAATACATAATATATGTAGATGAAATCTGTGCATTCCTTCCCTGCACTCGCGTCGAGGAACGCAATGACGAAATTGCATAAGACATCGGTAGTTACTAATTGGTAATAGTGGACGCCACCTGTACTCTGCACATACCGGTCCAAGACTAACGGACCTTTATTAAACTCGTTACCGAACATATTCATAGACGTGGCGATAACGTTTTAAAAACACGTAATTATCGGCATCGGGCATCATAAATCAAAAGCCTGTCGTTAATAAATGACTATACGCAACACAAAGTGATTTAAAATAAGATGATAACTCCATTAAGGAATTCCCATCGAGTTCTTTGGTGGTTCCAAAATTTAATGGGCCATCAAAATTGAATTCTATTTGCTAAAAAAAATATTACGGAGGCGGCGTCTGCATACCATTCCTAATAAGTGATGTGTTCTTGATAAACCTGTCTTACGTTCATATTCTATTAGGAATCCTTATATTTCTGTCATGCGTGTCATTTCATATGTTTGGTTGGTTGAAACATATAACTGAAGATTAAATAAACCTACTGATGATTATCTGACCATGTCTAAATTTTAAACCTGTATGTTAGGCATAGTTTCAGGCCTAGGTATAATTATGGATATAGTTTCAGGAATTCTTAAACTGATTTCAAACTCTGCAATTAGTTTTTAGAATGTAAAGCCTTCAGGCATCTGAATGATTTGAACCACTCCGATAAATAACTCGCAAATATTACTAAACACTTAGGTCGAGTCAAAAACTGTTATTATGCTTGTAATAATATGTTGGTACTCAGGTGGTAGCGCTAATGAATAATGGCTTTCATTAGAGGCAGCTAATAAATTGTCTGGTCGTAATATATATTTTATTTGTAACTTGTGCGTTTAAAATCTGTTTACATGCGCTCCAGTAATGAATGCGGACTTTTTGCTACACGTAAGGAGGTACGGGTATTGAGTTCGTGTCTTCAGTGGCATATTTATTACTAGCCTCGCGCGTTTTATGCTTTCGTAATTCCATGCGTCTATCTAGTCTATTCTACTTTTCTTTCCTTTTATTAAATTTAAATTTTATTTGCTGCGGCACCTATTTCTCTTGAGTTGTTTATGAACGAGCTTAGTTTTACACGTGTTATGAACCTCGGGGTACGCCTGAAACATGGATAGTATCTGTCGGTTTAGTGTTTCCTTGTATACGGAGTAGGAACCTTTTTTCTTGTTTTTGCAGTGAAGTGGAATTTAATTAAAACCTAGAGTACCTACTTAGATAATGAAAGTTGTAGTTGTACCTATTAAAGTTTTGGGCACATTGAGGAGGCGGGTCGGCGTTTGTTGCCGGCGCTATTCCTCGCCGGGCGGGTGTGCCTGCGCCGGCGGCGACCACGGCGCTACCTCCGCCTCCCGCGCACGTTGCCATTGTTACTCCTCGCGGCTCCATCGCACCCGCACACGATACACCATGCACCACCAATTAAAACTTACTTTACGATCCTACTCTAAACTCTCTTCTAATGAAAATATTTTATACCACATAAATCCCATTGCAATACAGTACACGACCGTGCTTTATGATGGTAAGAACATTGTTCCGACTTGCATTCGTAATACAATTACATCCAGGAAATCACGATATTAGCTGCACGTTATTTTCAACTGTTTGAATTTGATTTGCCTAACAGTATCTTTGGGTTTACAGAGCGTCTAATGTTTGTTGTCATTGTTTTTGTCTATGTCCTATACGTCTTTGTGTTAGCTTATAAAAATGCTACCTTTATAAGAAGCATCACATTGTGATTGTCTTGGACGAATGCCCGTTCGAGTTGGGCGCCGTCAACGGTCATACGTTTTGCACGCACCATGCAAATGTCCAGGCGTGAACTGCGAGCTATCTACGTCACATTAAGCTAATATGTAATTGATTGGTTCCCTGTGCACGGGAGCGGCGGCACACTCCTGTCCGATGACGGATGCAAAAACACTAATGTTATAACGGTGAACCAGCTCTTCCGGCAAGTAATATGCCCCTAGGTGCTTATACCTACTCTTTTAACTCTTTACAAATTGAACGGCCGCTATCAATCGACATGCTCTTATGTGGCCTAAATACATTCGCTACAATGTCGATACACCGACAAGACAGCTATGTGCATGCACGATATTAATCAACTTAAGATTTCGACCTCCGTTAAGAGATAAAAACTCTGGAATGAGAACACTCGGACAAGTTAAAAGTGTTAAAAGTGAACATTTAAAGTAGGACGAGATTATCGTATGCACTCGAGATAAACACAGACCGTTACATGGTCGCTGATCATTCAAGTGAAAACATTACCAATTAAATTAAAAGCCTATCAATTATTTTTGTATCTGTTTATACTACAGACTGTCAATCATTTTACTCGAGTGTTTAATTATAATGCCACCTACTAATAGCGGTCACGCCTCTGACAAAAGCGAATTTGTGCCGCCCAAATATAATTAACTGGCCACCTAAATTTTAAAATTATTTCTTTGTTGAATGATTAATGTTACTAATACATGGCAATCAACGGCGGTCTATAGCTAAACACATCATTCATATGATTAGGAATAACGGTACTCATTGTGTTATAATGGTATTACTTGGTTTTGTTTGCGTCCATTATTTTTGATGCTCTACAAGTTAAACGGCGGAAGAGGTTCCGTTGCACGTGGGAGGCTCTCATTGAGGATTACCATTGTTTCATCGTTTCACAAATCTTTATCACGTAAAGTTATCTTTTGGAAACGACCTGCAAGGTATTTAGGTGAGTATATTTAACTGACTTGGATAAAGCTTTACTACTAATGGTAAGTCCATCAGAACAGACTAGTGGTATATTTGAATGTAGATTCGCATTTGGATTCCTTGTAAATCACCAGCTTCGTAATGGCACATTTAGATAGAATTAGAAAAGGGTCAATACACTTATACTAGTGTCACGTCATCTTGTCTACCGTTATCGGCGATTGATCGAACGTTTACGAGGCTCGTTTAAGCACATCATTGCGCCATTCATCATGATGCTGTATTATTACCCAATAAACTAGGTAAATGATTTCTGCCGACAATATTGAATTCACTTGTCGTTGACCGACATACTTGACACTAATCTCTTAATGTTTACGTGTCTAGATGGTAAAGTAAAGTCTGACAACCTGGTCCAATGTCCATACAAGTGTAATAGTGTTCTACAAGCACTTTACTCGGAACATTCCTTGCAAGAAGCTGGTCAGGTGCAAAAGTAAGAACGTTTTTATAGTGTAGGTATCGCGATAGTTTACCGGAACAAGCTCGCACGTAATTTAAGTGGAGCGATGTATTGCGGCCGCACGATGAGACGCGAAACGATGTCGGCGCGCGAATCCCGTTGGGGCGGACGCCATTACCGCCCACCGCACCGCGCACGCGTAGAAAAACCGACCTCGGTATAAAGATGTCGCGCGAAGATAACATTGGATGGACACTTGACAACGCCGCCTCCTAGCCGACCTCGACATGTTTATCTTTGGAATCGCGGCCTTACCGCGAATATCCAATTATGTTCACACAGATCCCGCCATGCGATCATATTTATTGTGCGGTGTATCCCGACATGTTTGCATGCAAGGCGCCTCACACCGCGCCGCGGCGACATCGTAGGTTTCTTTCTAAACAACGCTCGTAAAACAAACGAGAACGTGAAAAGCTGTGAGGCGGCTACTTTTATACACAAACCAGATAAAATACGTTATGTACATTTTAATGCGACATTATAAGCACCGTTAATACGCTTAGACCAGTTTGATAATATCTGGATGCATACTCATGATGTGTATCCCGGTTTGGTGAAAACTTTCGAAAGAATGGACATTCTTCCGACCTGTCCAGCTATCGTGACGCAATTTGCTCACGTCGACTTCACATGGACAGTATAAAGCATCGCTCGTTTATCAAAGACAAGCTTTTGCTACGAGTCTACGACCTTGTAGGCATAGGCTTTACGACCGTCGCGAATAATCGGGCCAAAGAGAAATATAAAGCTGCGCTATAAAAAATATATACTGTGTTCCAGTATTAAATCAAAATTATATACTCCATCTAGCAACTTACGAACTACTAATGTCGAACTAATCAATAAATACTATGCCTTCTCACATCTCAGTATACATGACTTGGAAGCTATTTATTGCTTAACACATGGAATAAACAATTAGCGAAATAGTAAAACTAATTGTTCAGTTAATGATCAAGCTGGCTCGACAGTGGGTGGTCCGCACTATATATAATGCAAGTCTTGAGTGCGCTTTAGCTAATGTCACTCCAGCTTTTCTCCCAGTATTATGTTTCATAGAGATTGGCAATCAGCATAACGATTACAAGCGCTGTAACTCTTCTGTCAACTTTGTCTTCCGTGTGTGTAATGACTTTACAATAACAGCCCCTTGCCTTATACAGCCATGTTTGCTTTAACGGAGCATCTAACTTAGAAGGTAACGCACGATTTACAGATATCACAAGATACGACTAATAATGCATTAGCTTGGTGTATGTTAATTGAGGTACGCGGGAGCCATAACCGATCGCTGAGCATTACCTACTATCACATACCGTAAGAGAGCTAAAGGTAAGCGCTATCTTGTGGCATATCTATACAGGTCGGTCGCTATCTATTGTCAATTAAAAGCCTGTGGCGGAGATCTCGACCGCCTTTTGCTTGTTCTATAGGATGTACACGATTGCTTCCCGATGCATACCCTACGCCTCAGGGTGAATATTGCTCGGACATTTCCTGTATTACTACTTGTGTGCCTGCATTGAACTAATCTCTATTCTGATTGTTCTATAAATTAACATAAAATCTATTTTAGTTTAGATTTGAATCGTCTCTTGATTCTTGTTCAATCAGGAAACAATAAAGGTACATGACGGCTGGTTTAAAATAGGTTTGCTTTATATTTTGCTGGCTTTGCTCGAAGCTCCGCCTCTTTGATATAGTGGCTTAGCAATGACTTGTTATTCTGAAATTACTGCTATTCCCCTGAGTTATTGCTTTACTGCATTTACAATTGAATAAGTTTGTTACTGTTTTCAGCACATAGGCATACTAAAGATTATATCTACAATCAACTTGCATATCCGCGTTCTTTTTTATGAAAAATATGCTTACAAGCTCTTAAAATATATAATAAGCTTTTTAAGATGCGATAAGTGAGGTGCTGCCGGTCGATTCTGTAAAAATCTCACCGTCAAAACTTAGGTGATGTGAGTTTGTTTTTGCTAAGAATTGTCACTATTGACAGCTCACTCCACGCTCACTTCACCTAAGTTTTCACGGTGAGATGGTTACAGAATCGCAGTGCTGTAAACAAAAACAATCTTATGGAAATAAAATGAAGAAAACGTATTTCTTCAATTACATAAATCCTAAGTTGGAGATCATTAAATCTATGTACCTTCTGTGTTATTTGCACATATTTTTATTTTACGGCTTGTTAAATCTGTATTTTCTGTAATAACTAAATAAAATAAATATTACAGCTAATAACAACTAGCACAGTTAAATTAAATTAAATAACCATTACGGCACGGCACCTACAGTAAATAAACTAGATAATATATAAGATTCTGAACATAAAATTTCTAAGGATGATTACCTATTAAGATAACGTACTGCGATGCGCAGACGCAAGTCTAAGATTAACAGTGTCTAGGCGTTGGTAACGAGACTATCGTAATTGAATTAACACAAGAACGTCACGTGTAGGCTCGCGCTAGGCGACCGCGCCGCCTGCGCCGCGAAAGTGATTCCGTGATAATAAATCAGATATCTGACAACGGAGATAATTAAATTAGCAGTCTTATTAATGAAAGATAATTCATTAATAAAACTGCTAATTTAATTATTTAGCCTTTTAGACGTGGCAAGTCCAAAATCGTAATAAAAAGTAGGTACTCTAGGTGCGTTCTTCATCCTGGTAAAATAATTTTCGATCAAATGTAGAGATAAATACTGTGTTTAATTTTGATTTTGAATGAAAATATCCGCGCAAATTATCTGAGATACTACACGCGTCCACGTTTAATTTTTGTTTTTCTGTTCCTGGTTTTCTTCGTGAGCTTTTTAAATAAACATTTACCAAAATGATTTTATCTCAAAAATAAGCACCCAGGAAAGAATTTAAGAAAATTGTTAATGATTGTAAATGGAGAGTAATTGCTTGCTAAAGGAGCGAAATTGACGTACCTACATGCATGCATATGTGCACGCTATGTGGGACGCTGAGGTTTCAATGGAAGGTAAGTAAGTACAAGGTATTTTCACTGCTGTAAAACGGTAAAAAGTAACAGGATAATGTTATATACGAACCGGTATAAATAATTCGGAAATCGAGGTACTGGCTGAACTCTTTTGAGTTTTTTTTAGAATGCTCCAGCGATGTATGTTCCTTGGAATTTAGTGCCCACCTGTATATTCTGAGAATGCCGCGATTACATTTTAATGACCATTGATTTTTTATTATTTCTATAATCCTGAGGAAATTGTTTCATTAACATTCATTAAGACTTAAAAGTTTCGCTAATCCTTGAATGGCATGTCTTCGTTCTTAAATATATAAAGTTTAAATATTAGTTCTATCTAAAAGGAAAAAGCGATTCACACAATTTTATATCTCACTAGCTTCCACCCGCGGCTTCGCCCGCGAAGTATGTCGATAAAAGCTCTATGTCCTTCACCAGGATGCAATCTATCTCTGCCAAATTTTATCGAAATCCATTCAGTGGTTTAGGCGTGAAAAGGTAACATTCGAATTTATAATACTAGTATGGATTTATATCAACGGTGTATTAATTCGAGGTAATCAATCATTAGGGCAGTTTTTTATTTGTAAACAACGGTACATCGTCTACTCATCTCGACGTATGGTTTCGTAACATCCGTACATCAATTCTGGTAATGGGCGCTGCATTAATAACGATACACGCGCACTTACCGGACTATATAGGCGAGTCATTTAGTAACACCAGAAAAACTAACTGTACATCTGTTTGCACTTCGGTCCCTCTGTTATTTCTTTTTGATATGTTTCTGGATAGTTTGACAGCATTATTACAAGTTACCATGCAATAATATCTTATTCATTTACCGTTACAACCCAACTGAAACTATCATAATCAGTTCTAATAATTTCAAATTGTATATTACACGTTATTTATTAAATATAAGGCTACACTAATTTTTATAATGGGTGCAATAATGGATAGTAGAACAATCTCTCGAGACGAAAGGTGTTATTTTCCTTACATTTGCTCTAAGTGCTTCCTCTACGGCTAATAAGACATAATGACGTGTTATTTCTGAAGATTCACGAATTCCGATCGTAGAAGAGTAAAGTACGCCGGGGTTACTAACCTTGCAGCTTCGCAACCGCTACCTGCTGTCCGCCACCGCCGTGCTGTAATCAAAAGAAAAACGCCATTGTTAATTACGCAGTTTACATATGAGTATATCTCAATTATGACGTGTTGTGTTATAGACAGGTGACTGTAATGAGTATTACACAACCGCGCGCAGCATTCTGTGCGAGCGCAGGCGCCTGATTCTCTCATTCGTGATTCTCTCATTCGGTTCAGGAGCAGAGCAGGGTCACTTCCCCGTATCGACTTGTAATAACGAACATTCTGCGCTAAAGAATTTCCCGGAATGTTGGCTGCACTCATAATTCTGTTGTCTATTTACATAAGTAAAGCCATTAGCTTTGAACTAGACCTTGCGCCGCGGATGCAGCTGTTTACGACATGTCAGTGATGGTAATAGCAGATAACCGCGGCGTATTATGTAACACGTTTTGTAACAGATATTCGCCTGAATGTAAAGTGCACATTACTTAGTGTTTATGTTACCTTAATGTGGTGAAACCATGTTTATTTAACGTTTTCTGTCGCACCTACAATGTTGTTAATTAAATTATTCAGGCTTTGTTTGTAGGACTGCCCCTTCAGTTATCTAGGAGGTGGCGATTGCCATTGGACTTTACATAATTTATGCTAATGAAATAGTTATCTGTTTACCTTTACAAACATTGAGGTAATATTGGAAAATACTGTTAACATTAACTAATCATGTAAACATTTTAGATACTAACCTAAATTTAAAATACATGGTCGGCGTCGTTAAATATCTATCTGTTGCAATGAATTATGTAGAGTGCCGCTTACTGGATTCAAAGTTGCTGGAAATTATTTAAATTCAACATAGTTTCGCCTGAGAAACTATTCTGCGTGTTGGTCGGAACTCTTCACTTTTGTATTCTGTAGCGATATGGGAGAGAATTGCCCGATTTAAAATTAACTGTATCTTCCTTGACCTGCACTGGTACGATACTTGAATTAAGTTGTTCTTCGAAAGTTGACTATGGACTTCCTCTGCTTTTGTGCAGAGTGAGGTTAATATATTTTATATACCACCTCAATATTTAAAGAAGCACACATTTGGTATGTATTTAGTATCTAATCTATAGTCATAGATAACTAACGAGAACTTAATATTGCCACAATAAAACCAAATTTAGCTAAGACCATATTCAATTTTAAGACATAATGATATTGATGAATCACTTAATAATACTTAGACATAAGTATTTCCGAAAGATGTGTGGTTCTTTTCATATAGCAAAAAACAAAAGTATTTAAATATAATTATGACAAGTATAAAATAAACAGTGTACCTGTTTCCGCTTCAATTCTAATTAAAGTACAGTAACCGATAGAAAAAAAGTGATTTATACGCGTCACTTTGCATCGCCCGCGCGTCTTTTAAATGAAACACATGCTACTTATCTTATGCCAACTCAATTTTCTCAATCTGTTCCATTAATCAAATCACAGCACATCTACATGCGTTACGTCACTGGGCACTGGGCAGACTCATCGCGATCCCACGCTTGAGCAAGCCGGACGAATCGTCCGCTAGAAAAAGTTACCGATCAGTCAGAAGTAGTCTTGACTGATCCTAGTGATCATTGAACCTTAAACGGCACTTCGACTCCCATAGATTGTTTTATAGCTAAGTAAACACGCTCGACTGGCTTACAATCGCAATTTCACAGTCAAATAACAGAAACAGCCTTACAAAACCAACTTATACACGAAGAAACCGAGAGTACTTGATAGTTTTTCAACTCGTCAAAAAACATTCCCAGTTGTCTTGGAACAAATACTATGTATTTACAGTTACAACAAATAGTCACGGTTTTTATTTAGACATAAAAGATACTCTTTCTACTAACCAGGTTTACATATTCGATAACTTGCTGATTTATCGTATACATATGCAATGAAATATTGGATAAACAAGTCTTTAGATTGCTTTTATTAATCTAGTGTCAACATATCTATGGAACTTTCAACAAGTAATTTCATCGCATTGACTTTACGAGTCTTATTAGATGCATCATGAATATTTATAAAAGACGTTAAGCAAAGCTAGGAACTAACAATCCGTACAAGTTTTCTGTTTCATGAAAACTTATAAACGACGATATTAAAACATTCGCTTCATCATTAAATTGAGATATCTTAAAATGTATGTCTCTAATATCAAAGTGCAATGTTATTTAACGAACGAGTTTTTTTGTATCAGTCATGTGTATTTTTTGTGGCCTTTTTAATCACATTTCAACTTCGGTAGCCAATACTAACACTAGTTAAATATATATTTTTTGTCGAGCACTGTAGTTATTTGTTTAGACAAATTGATATGTATCAGCGGCACTTTTTTATCAAGCTAATACATTTATGCATCGTACCAGACGTTATTTTTAATTTGGCCTCATTATCGAGATCAATCGATGAATAATATAATAGTGTGATAGCAAAATGCTGTATGTCATGATCATGATCTTCTGAAAATTACAGCTAACATTTCGTTTTGGTGGTTAGTTTGGGCGTGAAATATTAATTTGTGTAGTAGTTATTAAAGAATCTGAATTATGTGGCCATAACCGTTATGTTTGGTTAGTGCAAATTGAAGGTTTACAAATCTATAATGTGCCGTTTAGTTTCGATTAGTCTGAGGCATAAATTGTGGTGTTTGCTCGTCGGTGTTGCGGTTCGTCACGTGAGCGGCGAAACGGTTGGCCCGACACCGTCCAGCGCCCTGCTCGGTGCACACACGGTACACGCCAGCCGCGCACCATTTGTCAATGTCGCACCAACGCTGTTCTCACGTGACTAACACTAGGAAGTATTTTTACTTCCATTACGTAAAGATCACTACTGAAGTTGCCTCCAGCCAACCATTGTAATCTAACGTAGTAAATTCACATTAGATAACGGAAATCGAACTAAGAACACGGATTCTTGCTCATGGATTCGTGCCCTTCTTATATCAGGGTTTAATCAGGTGCATTAAATTCACGATTCCGCGTTGCTACTTGCACATACATATTCACATTAGTGCATGCTTAAAATCTTTACAACTGATTGTCCTACTATCACTTGTTAAATTATCAACAATTGTCTACTTTTACCAATATCCTTTATAACTATTGGAAGAAAGGAAGTCAGGTCGACAACCTGTAAATATTGACTCATCTCGGAAAGGCACGCGCCTAAACACACAGACAGGCTTGTGCCATGTGTTCCTTCTAGAGAAATTGTTTTGTTTTATAATTTAGACACTACCTATATTTTATTAGTCACTATTACCACTTAACTGTTTACTGTATGGTGGACTAAAAACTAGTAGTGATTTATTATAACAAATATTTGTCTAAATATTGGTGAGATCTGAAAAAACATCTTAGTAATGCTACACTAAATAAATATCACTCACCTACATTTACAAATTTCTGACATGAATTGTGCACATTTATCGTTCTGTGCCGATTTGCTAAACAGTTATTAACATAAATTGCGTGTGCGTGTGAATGGACCGTGAAAAAGAAGCAATGTTTTGATAACGGCAAATAATTCACAAATTAAAGTCTCGCAAATACCGAAAGCGAAAAGCACCAAATATCGCTTTTAAAGCATTTTTACCGTAGGTTAACTTTCATGGCCCTATTATGTACCTAATTCAGTTCAGAAACGTATTAGATAGAGATTTACCATTCATTTAAAGAAAAGGATAAGCGTGAGAAAACGTAACGAATAGTGCATAAGACAGAAATTAAAACATAAGACCATCTAACAGGAGATCAGATCAGGGGATCCGACCGGAATAAATCGAATAAACGTATCACATTACGAGTGCTACTAAAATTGGTTCGCATCAGTAAATCGATAGATGGTGGCCACGTTCTGATATCCACCTTCTCGACAGACCTCCAGTACGTCACCGCATTACCCACGCACCGCAACCGTGTTCGCGAACTGGCGCATAAATATAACCCGCAGTGCTTGTCGCTGAAAACTCGATAACTTGAAAGCGACTAAACGGTCCTCAGTCCACAAAACACTAAATGGTGTTGTTCATACAAAGCAGGTTCAAAACAATAGAGAAATAAACCATGTTCCATTTTCCACCTCCGCTAAACTCGACCAAAAACATTCTTCGCTTCACCCAGAGACATGCAGTTTACTTATCTATCACGCGAGCTGTCCGTATATTGGACACTATAAAGTCTAAGAGACTTCAACTCGAATTATTTTTGAGGTGAACGAACGTGATGTAAAAAGACACCGTTGAATAGAATATTTGTTTGGCAATGAGTTTTGTATAATTCGATTAAATTTCGTAAGTCGGCCGTCGACCTGCGCGGGCGCTGAGCACGACGCTATTTTGGAGCTATGTCTACGTGACGCCACGCATCTCTTACAGCCTCCGTTCCAGTGGACTGCATTACTATTGGTAGATTTCACAGTGATGGAAAACGTGATTGTGTCTCGAGCCATTCCGATTCAAAATTTCATGGAACGGTTTTGGCTCGATGACGATAATACGTAACTTAGCGCTCCCACTGATGGTACTTACTTCGTGCATAAAAGTTGTACAGACGCCAGCACATCAAGCTACTACAATCTGGCAAATTTATTTAATAAATTTTCAACTTTATCGCTAAAGCATAAGGTTCAAAGTCGATTGGGCAAATTTGACACTTTCGGGTAGCTTGATGTGCTGATGGCGTCTGTACATTGAAACCGTTAAATAAAAATTATTAATTTAATTAAGTTCATCAAATCAAGTTTATGGGCGTCTCTTTTGAAACCAATTGCCAGTTTATTTATTAAGGTTTTTCAGACTGGTATAAGAATTATGATGTCAGATGTAACAGTTTGCTATTCGTAATATTAAATTTATGTGACATCGAGCGATCATATCGGCAGTTGACCATAAATCCGATCCTGAGTTTAGAAACTTACATTGAAATATTCCTTACAAGTTGGTCCGAAGACAAGGAACAAGAAAATGGCACAGGTGATGGAAATGTTAATTTTCTTGGCAAAGTTGTTTAGTGTGGTACTGGCTGAAAACTAAAGATTTTCATATGTTTTTGTTAAACCACAAAATGCAAAACTTAAAAATATGTATGCAAAGTAAATATGGAGTGGTGACAGAGTTTTACTGCGAAAATATAGTGTCTCTAGTTAAAAAAAAATAACCTAGAACAATGGTGCAAGGCAAAAAAGAAGACACATCTAAATCAAAAAGTATAAAAATGTCGAGTACTGCTAGAATCGTCTTTAAATCTGAACCGTGAAATTCGCTACTTTGCTATTGAATTACTACGAAACGAAGTGACCAAAATGCTTTTTACAATAAAAACACTTTTGTTCTTGTCCTTGACCTTGTAGTTTAACATTTACGTTTACGTTACGTCGTAACTTGACAGACTTGCTGGCGGAAATGCTATGTAACTCATTGTTAGGGACTGACGGTAATTGTAATCGTTAGGGCTGGACGAAGCGATCAGCGATGTGAACAAGGTTATGGGGTTCTAATTGACAGATCACAACGACGGCAGCGGACACCGTAACCGCCTTTATCCAGGCTAACTGTACCACTACCGTACGACACGGACCGCCTGCCGCTTGGTCGCTCGTACTCACCACCGCAACGGGAAATGCCGGGCGTCGCCGTCCTCAACCACGCCAACCTTCTCTTTGTCGCCACACTCATTTCCTCCAGGAACCGCACTTAATAAAACCACAACAAATAAAAACTTTCGACTATTAAAAAGTGGAACTCGAGTCCGCCATTCTCACAGTGCACTGAGGTCAACTGCGGTGTATTGCCGTCAACGTAAACTGTGATATCGTCGCCTGGTCTCTCATGGCTTTCCATATTAAAAATTCCACCAGCAAACTGTTTCTGTGTCATCTCTATTCGAGATATTCGCCGTGTCGGTTGCTAAGTGAAACCGTCGCGAGAATCTTTTATTCTTCTTAATGCGAGCCGTTGCGGCTCTTGTTCGGGATCCTAGTGTGACAGCCATTATAATTCCGAGTGAATGTGGAAGTATACAAAGACAGCTTTGTACCCGGCATAAATATGTATGAGTAAGTGCCTATTTTCAACACACGTGGGTCGGTGGATACGCACGATACCACCGGCCTAATTGGATGTCTGTAGGCGCGAATTTGTTTCACTCTGAGGGGAATTCCTTATTTGTGCCTGAAAGCAATTTATAATAGCGAAATTTTACTTCCTTGCCGATACGCCCACAATTTATAACGTTCTCGTTAATTTCTCCCCGTATTGACGCGACAAATTAATTATTTAGCTGTTCACTTACGGTTATATAACGATAAACACATTTAAGATACTAATCCTACTTTCTCTTAACTAGTTTCTTGAGGCCACTATAAGAAAGTAAAACCCCGCTATGTTGGCGCTCGCCCCGTGTCCTGTTGACACACAAATTGCTATGATAAATTATTCTGGAATACTGATTTCTATGACTCTGATGATCTCTCATTGTGTATTTTTAAGTAATTTGTCACAAAGAGCATTGTTTTAAATTAAAATGCCAGTTTACAAATGCGATATTCATACCTGGATTCAAATAGACCAGTTAAATTTTTCATGAATCATTAAATTTTTGATTTTTCGTGAAAAATCCAAAAATACATTAGCCGAGATTTAAAAAAAAATAGAGTTTACTTGAGAACAAGTACCTAGGCGGGACTCTATGTACTACCTACTTGCTATCATGATGCTTCATAAATAAAATAAAATAGCTAAAGACGAAAACTGAAAATATCTCTTTAAATCAAAATGGCACCACGAATGACCTCAATCCTGTCTATCTAAGTATGTTCTTGCATGCTCGTATATCTGGAACGCGGGAACGGTAGTGCGACTGTGGACGGTATGGCATCTTGCCCCGTCCTGCCCTGACACTTGGCCTCTGACAACTATACACTTGATATTATACCGCGCTTTCCATATATCTTGCTTACCCGGAGTTATGGCTTTGCGTTTCTAATATATCACACAACTTTGATACTTCCTGTTACTTGAAACACTGATCTGAATATAAATAAGCGATGTCCGACTATCGCTCCATGACAAATTAAAAAGACGCTTTATTTCATTGGTTTTGTCTTTAATCTATCTTTTATTTTCCAACGATTTAATGTTCTGGTCCAATGATCTAACGTTTGGTAAAGATTTTATTCGGCTAAATCCGCAGGTGGTAACTGTTGCGTTTAAAATGAATTCATCTGTAAAGCATTTTCTCTATAAATGCGTTGATGTTTCACTATGTTTACACATCTGTGAGAAAGAAAAATAGCTACAACTTAACAGCCTAGGATCAAACAAGGGATCACGTTGTCTCTTGGGCTGGGTACATGTTTGGCACACTTTCAGGAGGTCTCGGTTACATCGGCGACGTCACGTTTCCCATGTTGGGAATAGTTTATTGAAGTCATGATGTGACCTTAACATTGTGTTTTACGATTGTCTCGTCACCGGTCCGCACACTGACATTTCAATAGAGAAGGTGAGCGCGGGTCGCGGCGTGACGCGCAGCACGACGCCCAGCATAGCCCACCACCACCTCCTACACACCTCTGCACCGTCTACTGTCAACACCTCACTTATACGTATGATGGCCGTTATTTATAAAGACTGTCATGTCCCTACCAAACCCTACTACACGTAAATCACAACTATCGGACGAACAAAGCGAATGTTTCATCATTTTGATAAGTCCTGAAACATGGATGCCATTTTCTAAATTGACATTCCAACGGCACTGCAGCAGAGCGGCATTAATTTTAACTTTATAGTTGAATTTCTCGAATTACCTACAGAAGCTTATCGGCGTCGGTGTTGACTTAAATTTGCATCTAGGTAGTATTTTCTCGTCGCCAGTTCGATAGTGTGTGCTCACGATTTAACGCTGGTATTAATGCATTATTCAGCGGGGTTTTCATTAGACTGTCGCTATCGGCGCGGGCGATCGCGCTCTCGTTAAAATGTACGGATGGCATGACGGGTGCTCGTATTGGACGGGCACGCGAGTCAACCCTATCTCGGCTCAAATTCAAATCACTGAAAAACTTATTTGCAGTTTCGCATTTTCTGTCGCCTAGCTTCGTGACGCACGTCAATCTATATTTGAATCCACTACATGAAGTGGAGGAGACAATTTGCTAGCCAGAGTGCCGTTGCTTCATTTCAAGAGGTCTCGATTCGGATTGCTGTCTGTGAATAAATAGGATTTCATAGTACAAAACGTTAATTGCGCGCGCTATTAGGCAAGGTAGAGCCTTTTGATTAAATCTTACAACTTTTCAGTGTTCTTGTTTGAAAATTCCCAATGTTGAAAGAGTTAAGCGATAAACTGCATACACACAATGATTTAGTAGATCTGTGCGCCTACAACTGGTACTCGTATATTATAAATGTTTTTCCCTAGCAGTTTATCTAAACTCGCACATGTGGTTATCGCATCGAAATTCTTTGAACGCATTGAAGAAATGCAATTAGCAAGGCGAAGAGGACTATTAAATGTATAGCTCGACCAGTTTGAAAGAAACTGGTGCGTAAGGACAGGTTTAACAACCCCACACATGACATGAACTCGCGGATGTGGTATACTTTCGATATGAATGAGAACACATCCCGCATGCGTCGCCCTAAATAAATTGCCACCTTCTGCAGCACATGTGCAACGAGAACAAATTAATTTTATGGGACGTATATATCATGTGTGGTGACATTTTTCATTAAATGTTTTAAAAATATTAGGTTTCTTGACTGTCTTTTTAGTAACTTCATATAAACATGAACATTTACATGAAAGTAGACTGATTAATCGCTTGTGTGTAAACTGTAAATTTTATTTATTTCCGAAAATGTCTGGGTTTATTTGATGCAGAAGGCCAATTTCCGTAATTAAAAACATTCAAAATTTAGTCGCAATCTCTTCTCAGTGACAATCAACGTCAAAAACTGGTCAAAAATGTAGAGAAATTAGAGGTATTTTTGACAGATTAAGACTGAGATCAGACTGAGACAGAGGGGCAATTCTCGTAATTTTAAGAACGTTCACAGTCTGATCTGTCTCAATCTGTCAAAAATACGCCTGATTTCCCTACATTTTCAAAAGTTTTTGACATTTGTTTGTCGCCGAGATGAGACTGCGACTACATTTTCAACGTTTTAAATTACGAGAATTGGCATCGGCATCAAATAAACCCAGACATTTTTGGAAATAAATAAAATTTATACACAAGACAGTCGGAAGATTGTGAACATTCTTAAAATGACGAGAATTGCCCCTCTGGCATCAGCCATTACTAGGAACCGTCACAGTCGAGCAAGCTCAATAATAACTGCGCTATTTTAATTACCTTGTCAACGCGTACTTTGAGCGATGTCAGTAGTCTGGAGCACCTGCAACAATCAGACACACATTCATTAGTATTACGTCAATTGATATGGTACATAATATTAGTTTCGTATGGTTGTTGCTTTTACACTTAAAAGGGTCTCAATCATTATTTAATTGCATTAAAAATATTTTGAATAGAATATTTTATACATATAAAACGAAAATATTTAAAACGTACGTCTGCATCCGCTTTGTAAATTGGCAACATGGTTCTGTGTATAAATTAAGTCATTTAGCTATATCTCCTTAAGCGACTATGTGCATCTATGTCTGTAGCCTAAACCTATAAATTTTACGCTGGCAGGTACGTATTATGGACATATATGGACTTCATTTACAGAATGCCCATTCAATTAACTGACGCTGTTACTTTATTGACATAATAGTTTAGATTCGCCATAGGGCGACTGGATTATAGACCTCGAGCACGCATGTCCTTATCTAGATTTCTAGATGGACTCGACGTCGGATGGTGTGCAAGTTCACGCCCAAGGCGAAGGTTTTGATGTATTTAACGTACATATTTGCATTTTACGATCAAACACGGTCATTATCATTTTTGTAGGCCACATCCGGACACATCGTGCATGCTATGTTTAAATGAGAACATTATTTTAGTTGCAAATTAATCTAGAAATCTCGCGGAGACAATAGGTCGTTTGTTGGCAAGCAGTGCGGGTATGAAGTGTGAACGTCCGCCGTGTGATGTCGGACATCGCGACACTAGTGTAAACAAAGCGCTACACTGACCGGGTTAACCTTGAATGGTAAATGTGTGCGGAGTTTCGCCGGGGAAAAATATGCCATTGATGCAGGCGGCGTGCGTGCGCCGGGTAACGGTCACCACGAGCCGAATAAGTGGTTTAGCATCGTACGTGGAATGATAATGTTCAGAGCGAGACTTGTCACGCGATTGCACTGCCCTGTCACTGCCGCACGCATTCAGAGACCCACTTTCTAACCTTGTGTCCTTGAACCATAAGTGTGTTTACGTTGTATGCTATGAATCGCTTATTTCCTCTTATCGCTGTAATGTATCTAAAAGACATTCTGATTACTTCCGGTGAAACGGGTATGTGATATGCGAACAAATTAAGTCAATTTATAACAGTAAATGGATAGACAATAAAAGCGATAAGGCAATATTTCGTGTAGCCAATTACAGTAGGGTGAATGTCGATGTCGGTGTCTGAGAGCGAACAATGTGCCGCTAACGAGATACAGCGGGCCGCAGCGCTCCGCACCGAGCCGCACCGGTCCGTCAGGCCGTCGCTTGCCCAACACCTCAATTCGTTCTTTGTTTACGTTGGCATCGTACTCGCCCGCAGAGCCCGATCTCATCCCGAACGCAATAAAGCTCGGAGCAAACTCACGACTCTGCAATGTCTACTCTTTATCGCCTCCGCCGAATGCTGTACGATCTTAAACGTATTTTAATAACTTCCACCCGCCAGTCTCCGTAATGGGATCACCATGCAAATGCCTGTGCCCATGCTGTACCGTTACATACCGATACCGACGGTAACGAACCGCCCCGTGAAATAAAGAAAGGCAATAATCGCAAACGGGAAATCCGATCACGCCGAGGGCGCCCAGCGGCGGCCGGGACAGGTTTCACGGGGAGCATCCACTCTGACGCTACAGCTATGTAAAGTCAAATGCTTGCACCACGCTTAAACATCGGACAAGTATAGCAGAGTACCCCGCGGTTCAACGTCAAAAAACTTGAATGAGTCGAAGAAAGTGCCCTTGCAAGTTCCTGCATTCGATCCTATCTTAGATCGAATGAGGTAAGTTGTTAGTGAACCTGACGTACCGAGTGTGGATTTGAAGTTCCCTTTCGTGATATGGCGAAGCGCTTTCCCTGTCGCAACTCTGCGCTCTGACACTTGCACTCTTCCTTTCTACATTACACTCACTAGTGGAACGATAATACCATCGCTATTAACTGTTATTGCATTTGAACTAACCTATATGAAGTCGTTATTGCAGCCATTGTTGGAAATTAATTTCGATTTTAATTTGCATAACATTTCACATAACCGTAACATGTAGATGCGCGGCGAATGAACAAATAGAGCTACGGCAAACTTAGTAATAAGCATTTAACATTATAATTGGAAGGTGCTTTTTACTTCGTCGTCAGATAATTAGATCCTTTGAGTTCTACTAAACGATGTCATCGTTTTGAATAAGTTTTCAATTCAAAAGCCGCCTCATCATCTCTCCTTGCAAACTACTATTACAAAATAAGATTAACAATTTTCTCACGTCCGCATCGAGATCGAGTTAGGCGACGACAACCTCTGCAAAAAGTAAGTTGGAAATCTAATAGAGTTTGTGGCAAGCCGGTTATTTGTGTTATTTTTTAGTTTCACTGACGCTGAGGAGAAATGCTATGTAACGCTCGCGAACGACGACGAAGCAACCTGACATTACAGTAATAACGCCGAACCGCCCTTCTGTCATTATTCTGTACACTTTCCTCGGGTAACTAAACATGAAACGCTTCTTATTTTTCAAGTGCATGTTCATTACAATTGCATTATAGTCTATGTTCATCTTTTGCTATAGGCAACCGACTTCTAAATATAGCACTATGGTTGTGGTAGTTAGGAATCATTCCTTGTCAGTCAAGGCACATAATTGCATACAAATGTCATTTTAATTAGCAACCGGATAGACAGCGTTACCACCTGATTAAGTGGCACGGATTATGTTCGATTAAGACTTCCTTTGATTAAGATTTGTTATGAATGCGTCGACAGAGGCACCGATGCGTGACAGAACTGGTCTAACAGTAGGAGTTGAGGACTTAACGTGGCCACCGCGTCATGCGAGATACCCTACAATTATTATATCTTTGATTACAACCTAGGCTGCTTCTACCGCCTCATTATGCTAGCAAAATTGCTCTTAAAATCAGGTTATTCCAAAGTGACATATTAACACATCACCCTGTATTTTCCCAGATAGAGAGATTTTTAATAGATGAGAATAACAAAATTCCAAAGACCATAACTTGAATAATAGCGAAATTTTATCAAACCTTATTTAAATTGAATAAATATATGAAAAAGATATCAGCTATCGGGTCACAATCACAGACACGTCAAACAGTTCAGAAAGAACATCATAATATTATACTCGTGCAGCTCTTACACCTATAAATAAATTTTACTTTACAAACAGTTACGGGGCAAGTTATTGAACACCATTAGTATTCCTTGTTAGTGCCATGTTATAAATATGATGTCATAAAAGAAAATTATTACTTAATTGGTGCGAAAGAAGAATATGATTTGATTTTTATGGTTATATATAACAGGCATAAAAAAACTTTAAGTTACCGTAATATAATTATGTAAATATGATATTGAAAAAAGGAAACTCCACGTAGAGCGTCGACAACAGTAATAACTTGATATCTCTATTCAGGCGCATGGCGAACTGCATGCCGCCATATGAATGCATCATATTTATGTTCAGTACTGTATACATTATGAATTTTACTTATGGATGTCATCAAAACTGCTGGCGGGGTTGATAAAAATAGAAAGAAACTGTCGTTTTATGTGCAATTCATGTTTTAAGTTTTTAACAATTTGTTATTAGTGACGATAACGGTTAGTGCATCCTTCCTTGGCATTTTTGCTTAGGGCACTTATTAATTCCGCGCTACGACTGCGAGGTGTTACGTAATTGCAAGAATGCGGCGGCATGTGCCTCGGCGACGTGTCGGACGTCGGACGGTCCGGTTCGCATGTGAACCGTATTTATTGTAATTACGTCTCTCGGACGCTGACTCCTATCGATCGATGCGACGGGAAAACGTCCGTATGAAACGATAACATCGATCCGATCTATGCGGCATTCGCTGCATTAAAGTAATTATAGCAAAGCTCTTTAAATTGTAATCGATTAACTTTTATTTCGTTCTAAATGATTTTGTAGATTTTTATTATCACTAATACTATTTACACGGAAGTGTTTTTGAAGATCAATAAAATAACAATTGCCTGTCCCTAGAGTAAGAGATTAAAATCGTAACGATTTGGGAATACGGATGGATTTACTCAACAAAGCAGTTGAGCAATCTACATATTTATCAGCCCGCATTAATTGGAGTGGCATTGGTAATAGTTTCCCGATTAATGCACGCGATCGTCTCTAGGTGGGTCCGTTTGCGTTATTTCGCGGTATCGCGCGCGCAATCGTAACCTCTTCCCACATAATTGGCGTGTGGGCGCGGCGGTGGTGGCGCGTTATCCCGATCGCCGCCCACCAGCGACGAGGCGACGCCCGATTAGATAGCTCGGCCCCCGACACCCCGACCCGGGCAACACCTCCCGGCTGCCGGCACCGAGGTACCGACGCACCCCGCTCACTGGGATCATCTCCTGACACGATCGCAAAACTCATAAAGCAGTCTCGTTACTTACATACTTTACACCGCACGCGCAAGCCTATTGTCAATAAACAGCAAATTTATTGTATTCGGTAGTTTGCACTTGATTCATTCCGTATAAAATAATAAACCAATCTGTTGGCGAAACGTACAGCTTGTCTGTCTTCTATTTTTAACGAAAACCATTATCCTTATTAAGCTGGTGTATCTCACGAACGTTATGGGACAATAAGCGTCGCAGCTAACCCTTATTAGCGATAAGAAGTGGCACCGGCTCGCCCGTTACGCAAGACAAGATGCTCAGCAGACGGTTCATTAATTGCGTATTGTCGAAGCTCTGGCCGACGATCACATCTAGTAAATCGTCTAAGTGATCTCACGACGTTCTTATTTCCGGCCGTTACGTGACCGCTACAGCCATGCAAGATTCTCTTGTATGACCATGGCTAATAAAATTTAATATACATATGTACAGCGTAAATTAATCGGAAGCATCGATGATAGGCGTGCACGTTTATGCCGCCAGGATAAACACAGATAAACGCGAAGACCGTTAAGTTGATTTAGCACGTCGGTTCCGCCCCTCTTTGGTATTACAAACAATTATTACAAGCAGATTTCATGTCGAAAACTTTTTACTACTCATGAAATAAGTTAGATTTAAAGAAATTAAAAATAATTGGAAAGCTTTAAACGACGTGATCCTGCTGTCAAAAATTGCAGTGGATAACATCCTGGGCGGGTCTAGAATTCCATTCATAAACATAAGGAATGATAATGATTTACGTCCAGTTCTTGAATTGCGCACGCGGTTCTTTCTAAGAAGCTCCCTATAATTTGAACCCGACTCGCTACTCAAACCACTCCAGACAAATTATGATTATACCTAACTCACTTTCTAGTTAGCGTAACAAATAGAACAGGATTTTTAAAGGATATTAGGTCTCATAAGCTAGCTTTTGTTTACTCCTAGTGGTTTACGCGCTATACCTATAGGATATTCGTTAACGTTTTAACTATCATCTCAATGCATCATGGTCGCTAGCACTAATAAATCTCATCGCAACATCGCACGCACGTATGAAGCACAATATGGTTGACGTTAATTGACGAAATGCGAAGTGGTAGTGTTTGCGACGACTGATTTATACGCGCGCAAATCGCTACTCAATTTGCATTGGATCTATGTAAAACGCCCACTCGAACACTCGTTACCGCGATCGTCGCCGTCTTCTACATACTGGCCAGAGACTAATCGTCACGACTAAAACGAGGAATGTGTTATCTCTTATTTTTTAATGCGCACACTTCACAAAGTTTTCCACTGCACTAAAGATTTATCGAGCGCAAACATTTACATATTCCTAGTTTGCGAAATCAACACTCCGTTCTGAGATGTTTTATCAGAGGTACCCAGGTACCTGACCTACTTCGGGACCAATCTAAACATGCGATAATAAATTACTTAGATAGAGCCTAAACGTATAGAAATTACTACATTTGTCATGACCACATTGGTTAAACGTGAAAACAATTCTGCACGTTGTAATTTAATGCTGTGATAGGAACCACTGTTCGGTGGCGGTTAACACGTTTCTGCAAAGCCTAGTACGGATGTAGGAAAATACGGCTATAGACAATATCATGTACATTGTGTACGCTTGCACATTTACAGTTAGTAGCTCAAAACGCAAATAAAATTAACGAAAGATAGGAGTAAACGGCCGCACAGACACATATCCATTGCGGTGTAAAATAGCGGCGCGCGCAGCAAATGACATTCCACATTCATACCACGCCAAATAAGTGCGGAACGTGGAGTGGATTTGGGTCACACACTGATTCTCGGTAATAGAAGTGTGGAGTGTAAAGCTGTGGAGTTTCACCGCAAGTAATCTGACAGTCGTAAGAGAGTTCCTTGCTAATTTACGGACTGTGCGTTTCGGCCTGCGGTCACGCGCTTTCCGACCGCAGCCGAATTCCGCTACTGGGACGTGCCGCGCCGACGAAGACGAAACCTATCGAACAACACCCTGTAGTAGCCAATATCTTATAAGCTGTCATAGGTATATTTATTGTCAACTTTTCTGATATTCCGAGCCTCTACCAAAAACTTTTAAGATTCTCTGATTTGTTCAAACTATAAATTATGTTATTTTACATTTTATCATCGTATTCACAGAGCGTATACACAATGCAGCTCTCGGCTAAACAATCTGTTGCGCATTCAGAGTTCTAATGAATGTGAGAATTGACTCCAATAGGGATATGACGGTATTATGGATAATTTGATGCAAATTAAAACAATAGTAAACGATTCTAGATTTTTGCGTTCAATGTTGATTGCGAGTGAAATCGCTTTAATAAATTAAATAGCATTGTTAGCATGACAGTTCATGCAAAAAGTAAGTTGAATGATCATTGAATTATGTTTTACGACGTAGCGATATATTTACTGTATTCTATTATTTTCTACTCTTGTCATTACTTCTGATCCCACAACCCTTTCATTGCAAGCACCATTAATTTAGCCGGCATGTAATTTTTCTGTTATTAGCAACACATTGTAATTACAAATTTGTGTAGTTAATACATCTCAATAATAATTAGATCACATTTTTAATGGCACGTTCCGCTCCGTGGTCGCAAATTAATAACGCCTGCATGTTCTATGAAGATTCGTGTATGACATAATGAACTAGACGTTGAAGGGTAATTAATTTCTGCATTCATATTTTTACTTCGACCAGTCTATAATTATAAACACGTGCGGTTTTAAAGGTCAAAATAATTATTTAGAGACACAGAATCGACGCAAACAGCAAAATAGTTTAATAACGCACTACACATAGATAAAAGTAAATTGGCGCCACCGGTATTTCCTACAACAAAACGTATCGTGTTAAAAATGGAGCGTCAGGCCTGGATAACGCTGAGAAGAAGAAACAAAACATTAGCTGCGAGTAGTCAATCAAGAGACACGCGAATGTCGCTTAGCATTGCATCTAGTTTCACTTACGGTGCACGCAGTTTTTCGTCGGGAACGCGATCGCGACCGCGATCAATAGCTCACATTGTGCTCGTCGACGCCTGCGCCGCTTGCATAATGTGTCAGTCGTGGGAGCGACTACAGAGGCGCCCCGTTATGCGACGCACGCCACTGGTACCGTTCCATTAGTGATTTTATTAGACGATTCGCGTGTATCGCCCGTAATCAATTTGAGCACATTGCAGGCGTTGTAAGTCGCCCTACTTGTAACGTATTATAGAGCATAAAACGCTTTACAGCCACGTTCTCCATTTAAGCTCACACGGTGTTTCATTCCGGGCTAATGTAAAGCTTGCTGTGTATAATTTTGTTTTGTCCGCTTTATCTGGGACGCAACAGTATATCACGAATTTTGCAGATAAATCGATGCATTGCTATGAGAAATGATTGTATCTATGTTTCGATTTCAGGTTCTGCTGCTGATGTATTAATGTTCTTAATGTCTGGTTTTATACTTGCCGATTTCATCTCGAGGGTATCTTATTGGTTACAACTGAAAAGCTGTAACTTATTTTAGATCTTGATTTTAGTATGCAACCAGTTGGATCTATTCTGATCATTCATTTTCGTAGTTCGCGCGATCTACGTGAAATTTTCCCCGAAACTCCCGATTGACAATACGGTAGTCTATATGGTTTATTTCAGAATTCAAATATTTTTTTTTAGTTTTTGCTTGGGACTTCTTCTCGTCAAAATTGACCGCTTACTTACAACGGTACTGACAACTTTTCAGTGTGATTTATTTGGTTACTTTTTATCTATTCAGCGGCTGAAAGCAATGCCCTCATTTTTTATGGTAAATAAAGTAGTCTAAAGCCATAATGTTTCGATTTATAGCACGAACACGAAAAACTGGTTTGCGGATTTTGGATAATTTATGAGAATATCAATATTTGGGTACGGCGTGGTATCTGTGTCGACAATGAGTCAGCGGTGACCACTCACACCCACACTTATTGTTAGTCGCAGGCGCAGGTTCCCTCATTTGCATACCCATCTCACCATAAACAAACACAACTGACATTATTTTGTCCTGACGGATTTTTACGATGTTGCTAAAATATTAGTATCAATTCACAGTTATGCATTTAATTAATTTGTTTTCAAAATTATACTAACTTGTGTTTATAAATATGTCTAAATCTTAAGAGGAAATGCGGTAAGTAAAAAGTCATAATTCGAGGTTTGGCTCTCGCCTATTTCCTTGGACCAATTTAAAAGATCTTTCATAAAAGGCCGAAGGATATACTACTGTGTCCCTATGTTTTTCTTTTTCATCAATAATTATCAAATTTGTACACTAGGCCTCTGTTGACAGTTGACAGGTGACGGTTTAAATCGGCATTTTTTGAGGGCTTATAAAAATAATGTATCATCAAAAAGGAAAACAGCGATGTCCTTATGTTTTCCTTTTTGATGATACATGATTTTACTACTACTAAATATAACTAGCACATCATGCTACTACAATCTGTCAAATTTCTTTAATAGATTTTCAACTTTATTCCTAAAGCATAAGGTTCAAAGTTGGTTGGGAAAATTTTACAGTTTCGGGTAGCTTGAAGTGCTGACGTCTGTGCATACAAGTAGTTAATCTTTATTATTCTGTAAAAGATCATTGCTTTCAGTGGCGTGCCTAGGGGTCAAAATTAGGGAGGGGGAGATTTTCAACGTATCAAAAAAAAAGCCCAACTGAGGGATTGGCTGATTTTCAGTTATTACATTAATAACTGAAAATCAGCCAATCCCTCAGTTGGGCAGTGTTCGAGTTCATTGACTGGTATTTTTTTAATATATTTATTTATTGATAGGTTTAAGTAAGTTTGTTGTTGTGAATTATGATTTTATTAGGGCAAGCCGGGCTTTTCGGCTTCTATGAAGGTACCGCCACTGATTGCTTTATGGTCATTAACCAGAAAGAAAACAGGCGAGAGCGTTTCCATGGAGAAAATACCACCCGCATTTCCTCTTAACCATGACATCATTGAGTTCAGTTATTTTTATATTCCGTCAGTATTATAATCTAAAACAAGTTTTTTATTAGAAACTTTAACTAGAAATATAAATCCGATTCGAAGTAATTCAAAGCAAAAAGTCTCCACACCTCAAATCGAATAGAAAATTGGAGTCAGTAACAGCGTCAATAATAGTAGATAAAAATAAATTAAGTTACGGGACACCTGTTAAAGGGGCCGTCAAAAGTGCACGCACCCGCACCGCGGCCGCGGGTCGTTCACCCCGACACGACGTAATTAAAATCCTTCATGGAAAGCACGCCTGATGGAATCCATCCTGACCCCGCGCACGACCGACTAGTACCGCCCTTTAAACGTTACTTTATAAATAGGAGCAACCCAGCTTCGTGTCCCTACGCTATGCGATACGGGAGCTACTAAAAAAATAACCTTAATTATTCCGCGGTTTAAAAGCCTTAACTTTCGTTTTATTGAATTCTTGTGTGTATGTATTTAAAAATCTGTCAGCTTCAGAACGCTCGCGGATTGTGTATGAATAGTAATTACGGAGATAAAAGATGCGAAGTTAAAAGGTTTTTATGATTTTAATTTACTTGGAGGAGGTAACTACAGTTCTAAGAAACTTGTATCGATTTTTGTTAGTCACTGTGGTCCATATAATTGATTTATTACCAATCAATTGGGCCTAAAGGTACATTTTGAAATTGATAGCCAAATTAATAGCTGCGGTAGGTATAAAAATTTAATTACGAATCGTACGTTTAATAAAACACTTGATTTTTATCATTTCAATTACTCTTAGAATTAATTGAAATTGAGAACCTATCAAATTCCAAAAAAGCAATTTCTCACTTATTGCCCTGCAATCCGAACATTAGACGTTTATGTGAATCAAATTGGTACTTATATAGAAATTGAATTCAATCTTTTGCTTCTCTGTGTCGCTGGTACGACAGTTATATACATTTTACTGGCTCAAAACTTCGCCATAATTGCATTCAGTTAAATAAATTCTATTCATTCAATTAAAAATCCGCAAAAATATAAATTCACATTCACTATAGCGTGTTCGATACTCATTCTTTAACTCCGTTTCCACAGTTATCGAAAAGATCGCACTGTCCTCTCATATCTCTGCTAAGTCCCTCACCTCAATAAACTTTAGTATTATATCAAAATAATCAGGAAATCGGCACGCGGTATCGCCTTGTGCCCAATATCGATGTTGATGGCGTGTCGCCGGGTATGCGCGCGCGCAGTCACGAACTGTTCGGTGGATCGCTGTTCTCACGTGACCCTCTTAATTATAATCTCAAGGCCCGCAATCGGGTCAACTGGATATGTTGATTTGTGCATCGAATTTTGATGTTTAGATCGGGTTTTTGGTGAAATCGGTTTTACAGTTTCGAACCTGGGAAACAGTGCGAAGTCAATCAATTAATTAGTGCCCCTGTTACTCTTGTTTCCGTGGGAACTGTAAATAATACCCTCAATAAAAACCAGAGTAATTGGAGATGGCTATTAAATTAATCTAGAAGTGTTAAGTCGCCCGTCATCTTAATAATTAGGAAAGAGCAGCCCCAAAAAGTTAAAGGCAAAGATACACCACAGACTAAGGGCACTTTCAAGAAATTAAATATGACTATTTAATTATAACTCTTACTTTTCTACATAAACAATTTAATATCCTTTCATTTAATTTCCAGATTCATCACGGTTTTCCATCCAAGGTTTTATCTAATTTAACGATGAACTTAGCTTTAATTTTGTGTAATATCTTGATAGTAATTTAAAGGTAACTTTTAGTTAAACATACTTTCTAATGCATCTTATAAACATCATACTATCATATTTAGCTAAGAAAGTCCTCACGAATCCACTGTTTTCGTTAGAAAAATATAGATGCCAAAGAAGACGGCAAGAAGTCGACGGCATCGCAATCATGATCGCAATAACTCTTAATTTACATTTCTCTAAATTTTCTTTAGCATACAAAAACTTTAAAGAAATAAGAAAATCTTAATTCTGTAATTTCCATAAGCAGAACTTTTTACATATTTTGACAATGCTAGAGCATTGTCAAAATATGTAAAAAGTTACTTTCTCATGAAATACGGTAGACCCTATTTCATGAGAAAGTAAATCTTTCGAATTTTATTAATTTATTGCTCTCCTAATTTATGCGAACGCCCATGAACTATGTGAGAACATAGAAGTTTATGGGTTCGCTGGGACAGTTACAAATTAAAGCTCGTAAGCCGTTCCTAAGCTCAAAGAAGTCCGCCAAACTTTAGTATCGTGGGCAGCTGTACGTTAGGTCGTAAGTTGTAGGTTCGTGATCCAATTCCACACAGTTGGTACCGGGGTACCAACATGACCCGAACCCTGGTCGTGCTCTCCAGATCGTTTGTTATACTTTTGCGGTTCGCCAACGCTACCAGTTGTTCCGTGTACAATTGCGGGCCTAGATACCGTAGGTAGCTAGGTCCTTAATAATGTTCAAGTTCGTGGGAAAAATCTTGGTTTATTTTAGCTGCTTTTATGTAGAACATTTTGCAAATATTTATGTATGTTGGCATAAAACTTCGTTGTATAATAACGTTTGAGATTACTACAATTATGTGGCGCGTATGTCCAATTATCTACTTCAAATCGGCTGGTTTTCATAATTAACTGTTTATTTTATTATTCATATTTTATATCTTCGTGTTCAGCTAACAATATCGTTTGTTAGCTTGTTTCAATTATTCAGTCACCATTAAATACATTACGTACATAACATTAACTCAATGTAAGTGCCCTCTGTTCGCTAAATTGAAAGCCTATTACAGTGCCTTCGAAACCCTATTTAAATATGGTTAAACATGCTTAGGTAGTTTAGTACAGTTAATGGTCGCACATAATACACGTATAGGAAGACTCGAGAATTAATTGTAAAAAATAAACTGGCTATTTTAATAACATAAATTCATAATTTATATTATTTAATTTGGCGGTCATCAATTTTAAAATTCTACCCACAACGACTAAGACCAAAAAGAAAACGGCGGCATTAATAAATTCAGTCATTACGAGATCGATAGTCATAATTTTATCATAATCTTATAAAAAAGTTTGCACCTCTTCCGCGTCTCGCGTTGATGTCTTTTACTAGCTGAACGCGAAGCTTTGACATTTTCGATTCATTTCGCTGAATGTCATTTGCTCTCATTTTTTTACAAATATTTTTTCTTGTTTCCAGCTTAAGTGACTTTTATCATGACAATTCAAACTATTTATTAACTACTCTTAATTCTTAAAAAACCTTTTAAGCGCCATTTTGTTCGTAAATCCCATTTGTCTTTACATGGCACCGTTCTTTATTTATACACTCATTAAACGTTGTTTGCAAAAGTTTATGGCTAGAACTTAAAAACGATGGAATAAATGATAAATCTTCTCGCGAAGGGAGCAAAACGAAGCGACTCTAAATATAGCGCAGTGCCATTATTGCTATATGCGCATCGGAGCTTATCGCTCTATACACGATTGAAGACAAGCTCGCGCGCATGAGCGCAAAAACCTTCCTATACATACCCTAACGGTACGCAATACACACTACTCATTTTTCTACGTTATCATTGATTTACTTTTCCTGAGTTTACGTTTCCTGGAAACGTTTTTAGTTCATATTTTATTTTAACTTCCTGTATTCAGGTAAGCTTTCGTAATGTTAGTTGTAAAAAGTTGTCTAGAAAACTTTTATAATGTTATATTTTTTATGCTTACTGTACTATAATTAGACATTTATAAATAGATAGACAAATATAAAAGTTTACTACTGTCATACTTTTGTAAAAATTTTCAGAAAGTTGTTTTGAAAACTGTGTTCATAAAATATTTTTAATTACAAGTTGTTGCAGTTGTATCGGTGAGTCCAGCGAACAACCACCATAAAATATTTAATAAACCAGTTTATTGAACAGGATCACCTGATTGCACTCGGTTGTCCAGGACTGCAAGCTTGGAAAAATGTTTTCAACTACATTTTTTTAATATATTTAAAACATTCTTTAGCGAAGAAAAATAATTATAGTTAAATATAATTAGGGACGTACCTTTTAAGGGTTACGGGAATGATATTAGATGGGTAAGCGTCACGTGAAGTTATAGTTCAAACAAAATTCAACACGTAGTTCATGAACTTTTCACTGTTCGTATATCACAGGCTGTCGCACAGTCCTTGGGATGAGCGCGCACGTTAGTCGCGAGTAGTGTCGCGGCCACTCTCGACGAGACACTGAACTTGCCAGAGTGCGCCCCAACGGTTATAACATAACACGTCTGACGTAACCTTAACCTTGCAAGAAGAAGAGGAACGAGCCGCCGAAGGACGGAGAGAGAGAGCTATAGTTTCGAGAGAAAGGGAGAGATGGCGGTCGCCGGACGCGCGGACGCAGCGACCGCGTCGCGCGCCGCCGGCCGCCCGCCGTCAGACCCCATCCTGCTTACCATACACTGCGCTGATAATGTTTATCTTTCACACTACTGTTTGATTAGACGCATTTTAACAAATTGGGAAATTGACATTTCACTAAGCCATCTTAAAAGCTATGTGCTTGAGGTGTGTGGAAAGCGTTGATGGTCTCATAAGCAAACAGTCTTCAAAATTTGATTCGAAACGTGATGTTTGATGTTTGTGAATGATAATTACTTAAAATGATGGGAACTAACTGTGATGAAGATATCCTATCATCCCATAATTGCCGCTTATTATCAAGGTCCACTTTGCAATTTACATAAACAAAACAAGTCGTGCGTCCATTAGCAACCGTACGGTTGTGGATCGCCCATGATACTAACAGTTTCTGGTTAAAATGGGAGCAACTGGACTTCATTCCTAGCAAGTTTTAGGAAAACCACATTCGAGTAGAAGAATTCGGTTGCCTTTTAGCCACGTTATGGTAAAGATGATACCTACGCAGAATAAGGTTTAAGACTTTGAGAAGACAAAGAAAGTAACTAGAATAACCCTGGATGGCAACCCTGCAAACAAAATACTCGATGATCAAACACAACTTTCCAGAGATAACAATAAAACAATCCGTTAATATGCAACCAAGACAGTATACCACGAATCTATTATTCATACTTGTCGATAAACAGCCAAGGATCACTCGGTCACATCTATCAGGCAAAGGTCCCTGAATCATAACGGTAATCTGAATCACATTTCTATACTTAGTTATTTCATATTTATATACCACTTTTGTCTTTGGAGTTGTCAGCGAAAGACAGGACTACTGCGCCACTTAATAATACATATTTATGGAGCTGACCCAATGTTAGGAGACTAGTTTCGCATTTCCACGGATGAGTCTCATGTGAAAAGTTATAAAGACAAAGCGTAGCGTGTCTAATTATAAGGGACGTGCGAGTAAGCACACGCAGTGAGTGGCCTTAGGCCGGATGAAGGCTAGCTTTTAAGAAGAAAATAAACATACTCGGAAATATATCATTCAGTAAACCAATGAGGATGCAACATAAACCTATGGTTATTATTAAGCACCAGCTTCTGCCCGCGAATTCGTCTGCATGAAATTTCTTGTTCCGCCGACCCACCCCGTCGCATTTCAGTTTTCGCTCAGCGTTCCTTCCGACTTGTTTTGTTTTTGCTTGACTCCTAAACGTGCTAGCGTGACGTTAAGTAGCCTATAGCCTTCCTCAAGAATTGAGCTATCAAATGCAGAAAACAAAAATTTTTTTTTTTTAATTCGACTACTAGTTATAGAGATTACTACATACAAACTTACAAACAAATAAATGTTACCTCTTTATTTGCTTGATATTACTATTACTAAGCATAATATCAACCCCGGAGCTAAAATGAAAAATTGCGTAGGGCTACCATCTACAGCTCATTTCAAGCCGCAGATAATAAGGATGTGAATGATGGTGACGATGTGGAAACCGTTACCTAAAATGCAAAATTCCATTAACACTTTCACCAACCAGAAAATCGAATTAAGAACCAACCAACTAGTTAAATAACCACAAAAGCAACGAAAACCTCGAGCAAAACATGCGTACTACGTAATAATGGCACTGAACCCATTTCTTATAGACCGCACATGATTCCATTTCCGTCAGTTGATTATATGAGTGCTATAGGCAACATAGTTGGTTAAAGGAAAGTCGATACTCTTCTATCCTAATGGATTAACCATTAGGATTGTGGAGTATCAACTTTCATTTATTTAATCCTAAAGGTCCGGCCAGACGGTTGACTGGAAAGGTTTTCACATTTCCAACCTAGTCATTTATTGGCAATTAGTTGATTCCACCGAGTAGTAGATTTTTTTAACCACCATAATTGGTAGCTACAATGGAAGATCATAAAGAATCTAATATAGCAATAATAGTCTTAGTATATTGATTGTTTTTGTAATTATTATTAAAGTAAAGAGGTAGACCCTGAGATTATTTTGTAAATCCCATGGGAAGAAAAGTACCATACGCCATGTAACTCTCTATCAAGATAATCTAATTTTTATGAGAAAGGAATCGTTAAAACATCTTTGCATAATAAAAGCTCTATTCTCAGTATATTTATTCTAACTTTACATGACTCATATTTTATTACTGCGCGTTCTATAATAGAGACAGGTGAATAAACTAAGTGATATTGTCATAGTCCACAGTGCTTTACCTCCGCAGCTTTGAGACTTACAATGATGCTTGTTAAATACATATTATAACTAGCTTCCGGCCGCGACTTTGCCCGCGAGGTATGTCGATAAAAACTAGCCTATGTCCTTCCCCGGGATGCAATCTATCTCTCTGCCAAATTTTATCGAAATCCGTTCAGTGGTTTAGGCGTGAAAAGGTAACATACAGACAGATAGACAGAGTTACTTTCGAATTTATAATATTACTCGTAGTATGGAAGAGTTCAATTGTTACTCAAACTGCTCAATCTTTTACTCTCGTCTTCACATTCGTGAATGAAAATGTAAAAGCATTTCGCTTTCAAATGGAACAATTGCGACGTTTTGTCTAATGACATGTGCCAAAGAAAAGATTATGTCGACGACCTCCGCTTTCTAAGAAGGTTGAACTTGAAAATTGTGTATTTAATTTTTTTTTCTCTTGACTTTTCAGTTTAATTTATTTATTTTACTATGACTTTCACATGACTTGGTTTAGATAAATTGGATCCATTAAATTTAAAATGGCTCTAAGTGCAGGTTGTTTACAGAAAACAACAACTAATTCTGCATATATGGGAATCTCTTTTATATTATTTATAAATATAAATGGAGGAGAGAAATATGATTGACTGGCATAACAGCGCCCAGGCTCAAGCCAAATAATGATCCTAGAAACACGTTTGAAATAAACGTTCCTTTTATGACGGACCTAAGACAACTGCGGCTAAAGCGCAAATCTCAGAGCTAGTGAAGCTGGTGCTAACGTTGACTGTATACCTTTTATTATCATTTATGGGTTAAATAATAATATGGCTTATATTTTTCTATTCTGCGATTAATGTTTTATCACCAGAATAAAACCTATCGTGTTTTGTTATGTGTTTATGATTATAGGCTTTGTTAATGCTTAAACCAAGTTTCTGTGAATTGCGCTTAAAGCTGGGTTATAGGTGAAAAGAGGAATATCCACTCAATAACGCAATAGAGGTCGCGAAGGTATCCTAAGATAGCCTCGAGAATGGTTGACATTAGTTAAATAAAACGATTTTCAAATATGGCCATGCTACAAAAGTATGTCGGCATGGTAGTTATGGTAGCAAATTAACACCCACACACGTGATTATACCAATAAATCAGAGCGAGCCTACTTTTGTCAAAACCTCGCTATGAAACACTATATTTAGATAAATGTCTTAGATAACTTAGAGATGAGTAATCTATATTTATTTAAAGAGCGATTTAGTGTTGCATATTGTGATAAAGTCAAGTTCATGTCACACAGCATTTATTATTTGACGTCATCTTCAACTCGTAGTATTTAGCGGTCTGGGGTCATTGCGGTCTACCTAACAATTGATGTGTGTCAACATGATCATTCTTTTTACCGTAATCGTGGTCTCATAATCTTCATTAGTGCGGTCGATTCATCATGGTTTCACATCAATTCATCAAGGTTCCTCTTTGTCAATTATTACATCATAAAAGAATGTTCCCAAGACTATCTGAAGTCTGTTATGCTTCACATCATATTTCCCGTCTGAGTGCCTATTACGCTCCGGGATACGATGCCTCTCACTCATTTATCGGCCGATGATACGTATCTTATTGTTTATTACGATGTGCAATTTTACATGTTAGATGAGATAACTACAAATAATTAAGAGCAGCTATGAATATACATGCGTTGTGCTATAAATCTCTGGTTTAATGTTACCGGAAATCCAAGCGCTATATATTTTAATTGCGTGTCCATAAAAACTGGGGCCTAGCCTAGTAGTAAGCTGAAATAGAAATGCAAGTTGTTAGTTTAAGCCTTCGTTTAAAAAAAACTTCACGAAACCATTTCGATTACCATTTCTATGATTATTTTTCACATTCGGGGTCCTTTTACAGATATTTTTTTTTTGCAAACCATACTAATATTATAAATGCGAAAGTGTCTGTCTGTCTGTTACCTCTTCACGCATAAACCGCTGAACCGATTTAGATGAAATTTTGTATAGAGATAGTTTGAGTCCCAGGACATAGGATACATTCTATCCCGATATTCCCTCGGGATCGAAACTTATGCGGGTCAAACCGCGGGGCGCAGCTAGTTAACAATAAAATAGAAACCCTTAAAATAAAAATCTATTAATAGCTTCATCATTTTATGTTTCAAAATATGTACATGATCTCATCACTGTTTTAATCTATCAGCTCGTAAAAGTAACAGTAAAATTTACGCCATCCTTATATTTTTTTATATAGAAAAATAATTATCGTTTAGGTATTATTATTAACACGTAAGTTAATTAGTGGATCGTTTTTATCGCGCGTTTCCTCGTAGTCGCAATCAGACGCTAGTGCCAGCTGCTTTATTAAGTTCACTATTTCATGTTAGACACGCTTGTAGAACCGATGCCGTGCTAATGTTTTACTCTCCGCTTTTATTCCCTTAATATTTCTCGTAGTAGCGTTGAAAGCATTTAAACCTGCCGCTCTAATAAAGTGCTATATGCCTTTCGAGACGGAATTGATTAAGATAGGTCCCATTCTGCAGTGGGTAGGTAAGCTTTTATTGATCAAATATTTCAATGAAATTTATTTTATTATTTATTCATGCAACATCGAAACGCTTCGTCAGAAAAGATAGAAAATAAAATAGCTTTTTTAATTTGGTAACATATGATACTACTAGCAGTGTCGATCCCGTAGGAATACCAAGTTAAAAACTATCCTATATCCTTCCCCGGGACTCAAAGTAAAAGAAAAAACTCAAATTTCATCTAAATCGGTTCAGCGGTTTAAGCATGAAGAGGTAACAGACAGACATATTTTCGCATTTATAATATTAACTATGGATATGGGGAAGACCTTTACTTGCAGTGGGATAAAATAGGTTAACTGAAGAAAAAAAACCGATACTATATCTAACCTAACCTATATATAACAGAAACAGAGCACGGTGTCGTAAAAGTATGAAAGTCAACTGTATAATCTTTCATTCTTTGTCACTTGTATTTTCCATCCACGTCCTTTTTAACGATATATTATCGCGACCATGGACGATTCGATGGACGTTACATTATATATTTTAAATTGAATTGAAACATCCGCCAAATCGGCCTTATGGCAAGAGCCTTCACCATTTCGTCTCATATAAAAATCGTATATATTAGTCACCTGTGTTATCGACACCTATGTCATTATTGTGCTCGATTGTAAAAAGAGCCTTTCAATGAATCGAATAAATTTGATTTGTTGACACTTTAAAAGTTGGTATTATTTATTTAAATTAACTGTATATTTTAATATATTATTTCCTCTTACAAATATTATTCGTCCAATGACATTTCGCGTTAAAAATAATTTAACATACTATAAAGATATTGTTATAAATTGTGGATATGACACATTTTACAGCTATTCGCCAATTTTTATTTAAGTCTGACATACATTTAAAACGTCTCCTATAATGTGAAAAATATTATTATTAAGAAGTTTTTATTTAGCTAAGATCATTCTTAAAACAAGAGAAGAAGATAAAACTTGACCAATAAGTTGGAACCACTTAGATACTAATAATCCTACACTTATTTCATGCACTACACTTTTATGTATATTATTAGCATTAAATAATTAAAATACTAAAATATTTTTATGAACGGTATAAAACCAGCTACTTTTCCATTAGTTTGTAACATTGGCGTCGTAGAAGCTATAGAGAGCCAATAGGACACGTTTTTAATGTGCATGTAATATAAATTGTACTGAACAGCAACCGGTTGGATTTACTGATTACAATGTAGACGTTAATGCTTTATAATCATAACTAACAACCCAGCAGTTTTGTGGAGTAAAATTAAGTGTCCCTATTGAGTTCAAGGATGTACCGGGCTGTTACGCGAATTGTTACATCCTTGCAGAATCTTTGCATTATCATGTACTAGCTCAACAATGTCGCTACATATTTGTTCCCATTGTACGGTGCCTCTTTTGCATAACAACCTCCAAGAATCATGAAAATGAGAAATTCCTTATGAATTATGCTGTTACAACGCGGTCGGATATTGTACCTACCATATCAATTTTCAATAAACATGGCCCTTCATCTAAAATTTTATAGAATGCGTTCTTGTTCATACTTTATCTATTAATGGGACTAGCTTGATAGGTTTAATATCACATGGACATCGTTAGCGGAAAACAAGGCTATTTGGAAATCCTTCGCCCAGCGAGTGTCTCTACGTTATAGAATACAATAGAATGATACAGTTTATGACAGGTTCTTAACCTGTTTCCTTGAAGCTTTATTAAGTGTCGTTAAATCTGAATTAAATCTTGATAAAACGAGATATAGGTACACAGAGCCTTTCGTTGGTAAAATTAATTTATTAGAGCCTATCGTAATGTTGAGGAATTCCAAATGCAATTTGACAATCACCTCTCTAGATCTTAATTTCTTCTTGGTTCAATATTCTCTAAAAACATCTTACAGTTTGTATCAGACTCTTTATAAACCAGTATTGACAACATTTTCAAAATTCGCACCTCTAACATTTTGAGCAGGAACATATTCCCATAACTCTGCGACAATCTCACCGGTTCATCGGGTGTACAGTCCTGCTTTACATTTTGTGTTTGTTTAAAACATTTACAATCGTTCCACGGCCTGACAGTTAGAAATCTTTAGCCAGAAACTCGGTATTATTTATGAAACTCAATGCGAGCGTCTCGTATCCTTCACAACTTTTTGTTGTCCTCATTTTCTTTTTAATTTATGCATATCTTTCCTTGATGGCGTCTCTTTTCACACGCTCCGAGATTACGCAGAGTCTGATCTTAATCAAGAAACGCAGATTTTTTTATGACTGCTTTATCAACCAGGAAATATTCTAGGCTTTAAAGTATACGATGTAAAATGTAGAACGCAACTTTTTTATCTCAACAGTAATCATATACGTCTGTTGAACAAAATGGAATACATTTCTTTGATAGCTAATTAATAATAAGTATACCTATGAAGTATGACTGCTTTTAGAGGTCCATATTAAATCTTTTTTGTGTTCACGAGGTGTTTGAATATGAATCGTGGTATTAATTCATGAACACATCAATCTTCCACTGTCCGTGATGGACATAATTACTTGTTTATTTAAGATGAATTGATATTTGATAACGAATTAGGTACATTTCTTTAATCGATTTACTGCTGGTACACAATCCAATGGAAAAACAAACTGTGCATAAAATGAGCTTAAAAGCTTTATGAATCATTCCACCTTTCTGATGCCTTATTATGGCCATAATTTGTCGTATTATGAGTATAATATTCTCAATTGAATAGATTTTATTAAATAAGACTTAAATCAGTTTTCCTAAACATGCAACCATTATACACAAAGAGTAGCCGCATTTATCGCAAACCATATTACACGTTATAGCAATGGTATTATCGGCTATTAAAGCTGTTTTACGAGAACTGAATCAATATAGAAAATGTTGCCTATGTTTAAAATCTTTCTACGCCTACACTTAAACCCTGATTCTGAACCTTGCATTGGTCTACAGTACTATTATAATAATTTATCACAATTTACCACATTTTAATAGAGTACAGAGTCAAATTAAATTAGCTAGCAAAACTGCAGACGATCACGTCTGCAGAGTTTCGCTAGGTAATTTAATATATTGGGTATCAATATCTAAACACGACAGAATAAAAAGAATTTGATGTTTTTTTCTTAGGGTAGGGGACTGCTGGTAGTGTTGTTACCTGCAGTATGATTAGAGAAAATCTCTTTTCTTTTGTTTTATAATGTTATAAAACAAAACAATACGATAAACTAATCTCGTCTGTGAAGTTTACACAAACATAAACTACCTACACTAACTCAAGTGACTTTCTACACTTTGACTAACTGCGGTCGATGATTCTAGAACAAAAACATCAATTTTTTTTTTTTTTTATATATTTGGATATAGATACCGATCACGTCTGCGGTGTTTCCCTAGCTAATTTAATTTGACCCTGTATATCAGTTATTATTGAGACTGTTTGTTTTTGTCTCTGTTTGACTGTAAGTGAAATAAATAGTTTGACCCAATATTCCGGGACAGGTCCGCAAAAAAGTAAAGGTAATTCCCGTTAGACTTCCGACACCTTACTGACACCAGTGATTTGCAGTATAAACAAAAAAGTCATTGAATAATTTATAGGTAGTAAACTTTCGTTTTCAACCTAGAAAACGCGTATGTGGTTTCTTAGACAAATATTCACTACAGTATACAATTAGCTTCTCTTGTTTATGTCCGAACATTAAGTTATCTCACTGATGTTTTATTACTAACATAATGAATAAGATACATACATCTACATATTCAGTGCAAAACTCATCTCAAACTTCCTGCAGATTATAGAAATTACTGACACACAACCTTTGAAACACTCGCATTACATTTAATATCTTACATAATTACTTCAGTTCTTTCATAATAGCTTTTGCTCGGCGCCCGTCCCCATGGGAGCACAACGGCATAAACCGGCATCATGGTCCCTGTTAGTTGTAATTGTTACTGTTCAGCTCAATTTTCCCATGAATTTACTTGTAAAGTTTTAAGTCCTATACAGCCGGTTTATCCTGTAAAAATCTCACAATATAAACGTTGGTGAAGTTAGCTGTAAATAGTGTTTTAATCCCTAAAATCAGTCAGCGGGATTGTCCGAAAGGGTTACCGCTGGCCCGGAACATAAAGGGCGAAGGATGGAACACGGGTGGGTTTTAGTCAGTAAGAGTCTGACACTCCCTTCCGCTCCACCCAGAGCGGGAGGAGTCATTTGATGATTTCCCATTTTTTAAAACCCTAAAATCAGACGGAACGACAGCTTACTTCAAGCTCACTTCACTTTGGTTTTCACGGTAAGATTTTTACAGAACGAACTGAAAGGTTAGTTACACTAGGAGAGGTTTTCGCCTAACTTGTGTGAGCAGTAGTTACGATACTCGTATGTCTAAAGGCGACTGTAGCATCGCCGGACAAAATAAAAATATGTAGAGTTGGCAAATCACAGTTCGTGAATGTCGCCTGGCGAATCTCCAATAACAATCGTATTCTGTTTAATGTTGCTCGCCCGACGGGTTTCTGAACATTTTCGCCACCTGGCGGTCGAGATACTCTCCTCATGTAAGCCTTTGATCGATTTCATTTATACTTGCAAGATTGTCCATGAAAACATTACGTTTACTTTGTAATGACCTCGTACGAGACGCAGAAGCGAGACAGCAATAGTTGGCAATGTATTAATTTCCCTTTGTCAGGAAGCCATGACAGCCATGAGAGCATTGAAGTGAAAATCATCCAAATGATTTATTGGCAGCTTCTTCGTACAAACTGCAAACAGACGCATTTACAGCTATGTGCTAATTAAACTATGTTTGTTTTTGTTCAATATGACTCACCTAAATTACCAATAACAACTGTATTTATCATTGTCATAAAGCGCTTTTATTTAGGTTGTATAACCATACTAGCTTCTGCCTGCGACTTCGTCCGCATGAAATTATCGCCCGCCCGCGCTATTACTTCGTTTTCGCTTAGCGATCTTTCTAACTTTTTTTTCTGCTCGTTTCCTAAAGGTCGTAGCGTGATGAAATAGCTTGAGAATATTTCTAGATTACCTACGATGAAGGCATAAAAAATCTAACCAAATTAACAAAATTCATCAACTTTTCTTTATGTAAGATCATATCGGCTGTGCAATTTCAACACCTAGCAACTGACATTAAAAAATAAAATCGGTGTTTTTTTTTTAATGTCAATTGCTAGGTTTTGAAATTGCACAGCCGATCTTGCAGTAATGAACTTTCCTTTGAAGGACTGTCGATGATCTTTGTGAATGCTGAACGTCATTCCGCCTTTAATACTTGCCGGGAATGAAGCAGACGACGTCGTTTAATATCCTCATTGCCGCCTGTGACACACGCAGACGGCAACGATGGATTCATCGCGGCTTCAAAGAGCTTCTTTTGTATCGACTATGATAACTGGTTTTACGACCTAAAACAGCTATTGCTCACATCTTACGACTGGACATAAACAGCCCTTAAGTCCGATAGCTATCATTGGCTTGTCTCAAACAAAAACTGCGCTAAAAGCCGTTTAATTTAAGCCCATAATAGGCTACAGGTAAACAACAGCCAAATAGACTGAAGACCATCATTGGTGTTCCTAAATATTGTTTACGACCTTCTGCCCGCACGTCGTCCGCGTGAAATTTCATTTGTTCGCCGTTCATTCCCCCGACCCACCCCGCCGCATCGCATCGCCTGCACGCGCTATTACGATGTTTCTGTCTTTTTCCTTTGTGTGTTGCGTGATGTCAAATAGCCTTCCTCAAGAACTAGAATATCAAATGCAAATATTTTTTCCTTTCCGACTGGTCGTTCAAGAGTTTATCGCGTTCAAACAAACAGTCTCTTCAGCTTTATTATTAGTATAGATAGATTACTACTTTTCATGTCTATATAATGAGATACTTAATATTTCTTCAACTGGAAACTCAATAGCTATATGTATCTCCTAACACACACCAGTATTAGCTCACATAGAAACGATTACTTCAATAAATCCACGTTACTTACGACGACGGATTCGTAAACCATAACTAGGATCTTATTTCCTTAGGCTAAACAAACAATTTCATGGTAGCAATTTGCTCGCGTATTTATGAAGGTCAGTAAATTGGCGCGTAAAGTATAAAGACGTGAATTCGTTTTTCAAAGTGCCGCCGTGTCCTGTCGTGCTCCAGGGTTGTAAATCCTCCTCCAGTCAGTAGTCACCCATTACATTGGTAATTAGCCAGCTGGTGTAGGCCCCAGGACGCGCCAAACTTATGGCCACGAGACTTTGTTTGTTTTAAAAATAATGCGGGACCAGTAACTGCAGAAGCTGACTTTATTACGCATATTAAATAATAATGCAACATATTATTTTACTGCAAAACTGTTACTTGCAATAAAAAATCGTGTGACATCCGACAATTATTTTAGTACTCAAGTTCTTTTAGAGGCGGCTTATTTCAACAATATATTAAAAACATCATTTTTAAGAGGCTTACATGACCTAAAGCGCGGTCACTGTCGGACTGCATACAAAAGAAAGAGAAGCGCAATGACACAACGCTTATTATTTATTGCAAAATATGAAGCAATTATTTAATTACAAAAAGTCTATTGTTTGGACTAAAAAATTAAAACACTAGTATTTTAGTATGTTGCTTGTAGAATAATCTGACAAAAAATCAGAATGATTGTATGTATATTAGTATGGTTTTTATTGTAAAAAGAAAGTTTTTAGAAGTATCTTCATGATTTTTTACCTAGCATATATCCTGAAGAATATCATATATTTTTCTGATTTTGTTTACTGTAGTCGTATACTTTTATTGTTTCTAAAAGTAGCGTTTTTTGCGTTTAGGTCCTGTAATCCCCATTAATGAAGCCTCAAAAGTACCTGTATTCGGGAAATATGATTTTATGCAATTTCTGGCATAATATTGTTGTATTTCTTACACTGACTGCTTTCGAATACGATTCCAGTTTCCTTGTAAGTGCAAGGCTTTATTGTCCTCCGACGTACTTAAGTGAGCGGGGGAAGCAATAGTTTCGTGTCATAAATACTGCCCATGTTATTTGTGCCACCTCGTAAACCGAAGTAAATTGACATAATACAACTATTTATTTCAGAAGAGTATATTACCGTGAAAATCGCGGTGTGAGAGCTGGGACACAATTTAAATGCACATATTATTATTGCACCCATTCTTATTTTACGACTATTGTCAAGTTGCCAACTATATTTGTCGATAGACATCGACATACTAGTTTATATATACATATGTAAATGTATTTTTGTTCGTACAATACGCGTTTCAGAGACAATTTTCACGGTGTTTCTTTGGCACCCTCATTGCATGTAGGGGGTTGAATGGACAAGGCGTATCATTAGCATAGCTGCATATCCCCAAATCAGAAATAGACTTTTTAAATAGCATCTTTCTCGTCATTTAAATCTTTGTCATTATGATTTACATTTATAAATATGACTCCGTTATACTCAACATCATCATGATCAATTTTTGGACAGTCGTGGGAAGTTATTACGGTAAACATAGTCAAATTTGCGGTAATTTTATTACACTACGCGACATAAATATTTACTGTCTCAAAAGCTGACGCAGAGAATCCTGTTGAAAGTCTTCTTACTTGATACGACTGTGGAACTACATATCAGTTTCACTTTTCCCTCATCTATAAATGGTGATATTCGTATCACGATCGGGGTCGCGCGTGCTAACTGTCTCAACATGTGTGCAAAACTGATTTTCCCCGCTGCCTTCTAAAAAAATAATACTCTCTTTAGCTATGGTAAACTATATTTTATGAAAACACCCTTTGGGATTGAGTTCTTTATTCTTCTTTTGTACAATCAAAACTTAAACAAGGCTATAAATTCATCTCATAGCGCCAGTTGCTGATAGAATAATAGTATCATGAAAATAAATACCAAGTTCTGCAGATAAGTCGTTATAAAGATAAATTAATGCTATCGCCCTACGGTTAGTATTCACTAGCTCTACGGTGGTTATTCAAACAGTAGGATCTGAATGTGGAATAAACGACAGGAAGACGGACTAAGCTTTACGAGCCAAGATGTATGTCCAATTGGCAGTTAAAGCATTTTAACGGCATATTGCTTTAGAATTGAAATTAAAGCGGCGGATATTAGTCGTGGCTGTTTAAGTATAGGAATTAATTAGTAGTGTTGTAGAATAATTTCTCATTAATTTCAACACGGGCGAATAGAAACCGCGCGCGGCATTTCCATGCTTTGTAAGTAGAGGCATGAAGCTGAATTACCATTATGCAAACCATATATCACGTGGCCACTGCGCGCGGTGCTTTATGTTCGCGCCTGCACCTCGCACACATAGCTAACGAAAAATTTCAAATGAATTCTCTCGTAATTTGTATCTGGCAACTGATTCTTGTCTGACATATATTCTGAAAAGTTAAAACTAAGAATGTACCTATTATAATATGTAGTTGCACTAACTGCATGCCTACCTATAAGCTTTCCACCATTCTATAAATGCAAATTCTTCTTATACTTTCTAAAATAAATAATATACTTACAAATCTAATTTTATTTTGTCACCTATTCTGTTAAACAGCCGTAAAAGACTTAGCCGTAATATTTATGTCAATAATTAACTCTAAACTTTATTGAAAATTCGTTCAAAGCTGCATTAGAAAATAAACGTGACAAATAGTGTATATTATCGTAACATGACGCTCTTCATACCGGAGACTTCCGTTCCATACATGTTAACGTAATCCCCTATAGCCCTTCATAATTTTATAATTTTATAGCTAATAATGCGCATCTTATACGGTATCAAACTCATTAATGTGTCTTAATATACTTTTTTTTCCCTCAGGTAAGTTAAGCGTTCCTGAAGCAGTTTTAAAGTCTCGATCGACGGGTACAATATTATGCCGCAATGCTTTCTCGTAAGTATCCATCTTTTTATACATATTTGTATATTCGATTATCGTTTAGTATTGAATTTGATTATACCCTTGTGTAGTTGGTCGTCTGCCCTTCATAAGATTAAAGTAAAAAGGCTTAAAAGCTTACTGTTACTATAAATATTTCAAACTTAAAATACCGTATTTTAACTGAGTCAGCACAAGTCTATGTTGCATTCTTCGTAATAACTCAAGTTTCTAGTTAAATAAGACTATTACGAAATAAGCATTAATGTCTTACATTAAGTCACAGCGTGGCTGACATCACGTGTACAAATTAATTACGCCATTTAAACGCTATAATAATAACGTCGGAACTCAAGTGCGCGGTTAATAGTTTGTCACGATTATAACGAGAGAGATACTATCCGGAGTGCGATATTAACGGGCGGTTGCGATTCTCACGCTATGTGCATTACATTGGAGTATCATTTCCTACAGGTACACAGGCTTTTATCTGAGTAACGCGCACCGTTATACTTCGGACACTAACACACTGAGCTAGACAAATTCACTCCACTTTCCATTTTTCACAGGTCATTTTCTTTTACGCACAGACGATGTGAGTGCAGGTGGTTCGCGGAACAAGATGTAGAGCGCCAAGGCTGCCTTCCACATCACCCACTTTTTACTCGTTATAAAGCTTGTTGATATAAAGTAAACCTTCACACGTCGCGTAACATAACATTATACGAAACTCTCGACATACACTTGCCTACTTACGGAAATTACCGTTTGAAAACTGAAACAATCCGGACGTTGGGTTGTGGCGGCGTTGATAAAATAACTTTATACGAATGCAAAATATAGATACGAATAGGTACTAGATACGAGCAGTTAGAGGATATTTATTGACAATATCAACGTCACACAGACGGGTATTTGACCCTAAAACGCGGCCAAAATTCAATTTCAAAAAGGTTCCGTTTCCTAGAAATTAGCCTTACCTGCCTATACCCAAAGGATTAAGGAACAATGGGCGGCCATCTTTTTTACCTGATTCTTGTCAGAACACACCTAGTCAGACGAGTTTCGACTGCGTTGTTGGTTACACGTTAATTTTTGTAGTGAGTGTTTGAAAAGTTTTTAGTTTTCATCAATTATTAAAATTGATAAATTCTGTTTCCACCGAAGATTTTCAAAATGGATATTGCAGAACCAGGTATGTATTATTCAAATATATTGTAATATCTAAAATAATTTGTTTTTATATAGAGTTATAGTGTTTTTGGATAACTGCATTATTTTTCACTAGTAATTCTTGCAATCAAATTTAGAAAAGGCTAAAAGTAAGATAATCGGGCATTATCGGATTATATCTAGTATAAGGTTTAGTAGGACATATATTTGTGATATATTATATAGAAAGAAAAATTGCCACTTTTTGCCTCTTATATGGATTTTCCTTATTTTTATGTTTTAAGATCTCTATAAAACAAACTTTATTTTGCGGTTGTGATTATATTTTGGGATTTTAATTGTTCTAGGAACGTCAGGGGTTCGAGTGTTGACGCGAATGGATATTTACAACATGATCCATAACCATTCTGATGGATTTACGATTAAAAAACTTGATGAAGTTGAAGGAGAGTTAATTAATGACTGTTCTTTTCTAACGAAAAAAAAGAAGTTTTTCGTCGTAAATTTGCGACATTCAAGCATGATTTTAAGTCAAGATGGCAAGCAGCAAACAGGACTAAACATAAATTTTTAAATAACAATGGCTTCAAGGCACTCTTGAAATACCTCGGAAAAGACTTTCTAGCTGTAATGCAGGGCGCCCAGAAAAAAAATTTGACGATTTGTCTGAACGAAGCAAACGCAGAAAAACTGAGAATCTTCGTGAAAGCCACGAAGCTCGAGAAAAGTTCTAAACCTCTTACCACTTCCGCAAAAGAAATGTTTCTGCCATTTCACGACAGTGGTGATTTGGACAAGGATAATAAAGATTAGGAGTACTTGTTATACCGTTTTATAGTTGGTTTTTAATGTCTAATAAAATAAAAATGTAAGAATGTGACATATTTTTACTTCAACTTTTGTCAAACACCTAGATTCCTTTCCAATTGATATTTTGCCATCAGCTAGGTTTTGAATCATGATATTTCAATAAATTAGGCTATATAAGCACCGAAATATTCAAAAAATATTGTTAAATAGTTTTGGCCACGTTTTAGGGTCAAATACCCGTCTGTGCGTCAGTCAGTTTATCACCTCCTTACGCATCCGTGCGTTTGCCTTTTTATCGCTTTACAAGCTGCCTCAAATCGCTCGTTTCTGCCTCTCTTGCCTTACTTGGGGTTGAATCGCAGGGACGTCACTTGTGTGATAATGGTGCCAGTGTCCGAGTGTCGACACTAATCCGGCTGCTCCTCGACATGGCACCGAAATAAAAGAAAGCTTGAGATGTCGCCTGACCGCCGCACTTTACGTTCACAAACAACTTTATGACTCATTCACGAAATCAATCGAATTGTTATTCAGCAGTTAGCTGATTTTTAAGCAAGTTGTTCAATCCTCAACGCGGAAATGAAATTGATTTTGAGTGGCGTACATAATTACATTAAGTTTAAAAGCTTGGTATATTTTAAAAGCAAGATAATTTTTAACCGAACGGAATTCATAATAATAAAAGACATTTTAGCCTTTGATAGTGGGAAAATATAAAATAACGGCAACTATAACAGTAATAAGAACTAATGATATCAGAATAACTTATTTTAGGTATGCGAAATATGTTATACAAATCACAGCGGACTAAATAAAGAGCAAATTAGCACCAAGAGCTTCATATGAAATCGACACAACATACAAATTTTATGGATGTTTGAATTTCTTATTACGTTTATCTTCATTAAGATGTTATTAACACGCTTCACAAACAAACCATCAATCGCCGATGTAAATTGTATTGACAGAACATTATCCCAGCGGAATAAAGAATTGTCACGCCTGTAATCCGTTATACCAATAATGGGGCAGACCACGCCACTATTTGTACATATTTTTTAAATTAAACTGGGTCAAACCGGTATATGCGTATTTATTCACAAATTTAACCCGATAAACTTAATTGTTTGCATTAATATACACGTCATTATAAATTTACGATCTCAATATTATCTTCAGTTTTAATAAGCACATTATAATTAACGGAAGATTACAACTTCATTCAGGTTACTTTGTTTCCTTAGATACAGCTAGTTAACGAGCAGCTTTTCGTATCTTCTCAGTTAATCCTTAATCTATGGATAAAAGCTATATAAAGAAGTATTTAAATGAATGCTCATACGAAGGCAATAACAATAAAAGTCGCCGTTGTTTTCAACCAGTGAAAGACCGTGGATTGCCTATTTACTGTTATTTGTTAAATTTCTAATATCGAATTACCATTAAGGAATCGTTGATAATCTTATTTAGTTTTCTCTCCATATTATGTGTTCTATGCAAATCTAGAAATTAAATGAATAAAACGTGTGTATCAGTGGCTTACCATATGACCTAAGTTGAAAGGCTCAATTAAGGAAGTGGGCTGTTGTAATGCTTGTAAACTAGTCTTGCTCATGCATCCTGTGTCTGCTGGTGGACTATTGTAATCATTATTTCATTGGGAATATGGTTGAACTTTGCTTCATGTTATGCCAAGCCTATGCGGTTAGTGTTGTTACCATTAGGATTTGTGACTACCGCCTTTAAAAACTACCTTTAAAAACTACTAAATAAATAAACTTTTTGTGAAGGTACACGTCCTGTAATTTATGTGTAAGCTTCCCTACTCTCCCTCCCGTGACAAGCATATCATAGTTAGAAATATTTTATTACTGTAGTTTAACGTCTAGCTCAAGTCTGTCTAAAGTAATTTACTATTCAATTACATTTACGAAGTAACACCGTTATTAATATGAGTAACAAGTAAAGCAGCATCACTTTAGAACGGTACCCCGTTTGCGATCTTACACTTAGAGTATTTATAATGATAGCTTACCAAAAGTCCGATAATCACAAATTACAATCACTTAAAGTAGACGTCTCTGTGCAATTGGCATTGAGTAGTTTTACGAATAATGCAGACGTTAAAATGTACAGCTAACTGCTAAGCTACTGTGGAAAAGGAAAAGTATAAACCAAATGTAATATGATCCCGCGTATTTAGTATCCGTGTCATAATAAATTTAATATCATGAATATAAATCAACGATATCTAAGAGTTATATATTTAGGTGCAGAACACCTTTTCTAAGACTGTAAATAAACAATATGCAAATCAGTTGCGTGACGGTTAGCGTTAGGTGATCCTATTAGTGTCTCTATGTTAATCCGTAACAGTAAACATGCCTACCTTGCTTTTAACTTTGGATGAGGACCGAAAAATAAGGTTAATAGGAGTGGCCCAACATTGTCCAACAAATAAAATGAAAACGCCAAAAAAAAAGAAAGGTATGAGCTTTCAAACCGTTTTATCGATATCGAAATCTCTTTATTGTTCATCCATTTGCATTCTATGCAAATTACCTACATTACATTTATGATGAGGAAAGTAAAGTGCAAATATTTTCGATGTAGGTACATAATTTTGCGCAGGTGCCAATTACTCCATTTCGATAGTGTTCACAGTTCAATGGCAGGTAATAATAGAAATCAATCTAGTATAAGGAGAGCAGTAGGCAAAAAAACCGCTAACCGAACTTGGTGGTAGAACGTCGACTCATTCATTACTGGGAACCCGTGCGGTTTAGTTATTTAATGAAACGTTACTTCGACACTGACAGACCACATCAAGAGCAGCATGCATCAACCGCATTATGTTTTGGAAATACAACCTTGCCTTTAATTTACATTTTGAAGCCGCAAATATTTACAAGTAATGAAAGCATATTACTATCTAGCTCTGTATTTATCGTATCATAATCATGGAAACATATAATTTTTTTTATTAAAATCGTAAAAAAACTGAACGTATAAATAAGCCTTGGTCAAGGTGACGAGTGGTGGCCGCCGCGTCTCGGGGCGGTGGACGTCGAACAACGAACTGCGTCCCCCGTCCACTGCGTCCGCGGCTGACGAATGTCAATGGCACGCCGACACCGTTACTCGATCTCTCGTCCGCCGAATTAATTCGCCAATGGAAATCCGTACAGCGATTGATTCCTATACATTGAATAACTTAATGAGTAACTTGTTGCTGTAGCACCCGACTCCGTTATCGGACATCTTATCCCGAAGCCCTCTACAATACTCTACATCCTATTCGCATCCCATACCACTAAATCAAATAAGGCTGTCATTATTCATTCCACAAAAAAAATGTTATTACTCTCATTGTCTAACTGTAGAGATCATCACGGTCAAAGACACCTAAACAAATGGCCGCTAACAAAGCTGTGCGCCTCGTATTAATACAGAAGTGATGTACATAACAACTCATTGATATTGAGAACTGGAGATGAAAGCCGCCAGTAATGAGAACGCTCCACATTTCAATAATATACATCTTTTGAATTTTTATCAGTGGATGCTCGTTAATCTACTGACTTGTCTGAGACCTCATGCTGCTATGTGTTAAATACCATTTGCATGGCTCGCTGGGGCGCAAAAAGCACAAAAAACGTGTTTTTTACCTAGTCAGCACTCATCTTTATAAATAAAAATATTAGATGGCTGTCGATCGCCGATCGGGCGCCACACTTTTACTTACATCGATCGCGATGCCTTGTCTTCATTCTGATTTATATCTCACACACTTACTCTGCTAGTCTTGGTCATTTTGTGCACTATAGCCTTTTTATTTAATTGTAGCTCTTTTGTTAGGATCTGTATTTTCCCCTATGTGTCATTAAAGTTATTTAAATCTAAGCGATTAATAGGTGTTTGCCGGAAGCATTTAGCGAGTCAATTTAATCTTGTAGCTTTTCATATTGTGCATAAAAATGCCATCAATCACCTTTGTAAATTAGTTCATAAATCAGCGATAATTAACTAATGCCGTTTTACAGGCGCTCTAGATTCTAATCGCCATTTCTACTCCTGGATATTTGTCGTAGCGCCATCATACATATCAATTAAGCTGGCCTTTTAATTCCACCATCGATCATCTGTCACCCACCTCCAACTGAGGTCAATATCTTTCGTAAACTTGATTACATATGTACGTGCATATTGATTTTTTATCAAACTGGTTCTGTGGATAATTCACACGTATGTAGATGTTATTGTATCACTGAACTCGTTCTATTTTTCGCTCATACTTTTTTGTTTATGTAAATACGCGCTACTGAATTATTCATATATTCGGCTAAAGATAGCAGCAGTCCGGACTGCAATTACCAATTAAACTTTTACCAATAGGTCGTCTTAATATAAACAGTCAAGTAATTTGTATCTTCAACATCTTAATTTAGATATCAACATTAACACAATGTCTGCGATACGAAAACTATGTTTTGAATAATTATACACACTTAAAATCATCATGTTGAAATTTTGTTTGCGATAAATATCCGAGTATTAAATTAATGCATATTGTTATTCAGCTCTTCTCCCTTATTAACAGTTGAGAGGATGATAAAACAACTAGTATCGATGATAGCTTGTCGTCGACTATAATGCGTGTCTGCGCAGGAGTCAATTATTACTAAACGACATGAATTTATAAATAATGGATTACAATACAAGCAAACTTGTCACATGGGACGGCTCTGAGTCATCAAGCTATCATGCAATGACAAGAACATATAATACTTAATATATTTAAAATATTCATGTCGAAACAGACTACCGCATAATATTTTAATGTATTTTATTAGGAAATATGAAAACAACGCGCAAAGAATGTAGTCACCAGATAAACTTAACTTTTTAAACGTCTAACTCCTGGACGTGGGAAACTTATTCTGATTTATTTCAACTGCAAGTCTCTCATTTTGTACGCTTTTGAAGTAAAAAGAACATTCTGAACGTAAAAGTCGTAAGAGTTAAAATTACGTCACGTAACACGTTTTTTCGGAGTTGGAAAAACAAATTAAACACACTTTGATTTGAAGCTTTCGGGTGACTGCTACTGAAAAAAAAAACAACAATTAGTAACTGTCGTATACATAATTATACGTATTGAAAAGTCCGGGGTCCGTATTCTAAACATCCTCGCAAAAAGCCCACTGAGTCGATAAAAAACCCTACTAGCCCGTAAAGATACGTGCTCGTATAAAATTCGTCGGTACATCGCAAAAAGTAAACAATTTCTTGTAACTTGTGATCCAGTTAATAGAAGCATATTCCTCGTTATGTTTTTTTAATTTCTTTTCAGTTTTGTATCTAGAATTTATAAACGAAAACTATCCTCTGGAACGAAATTCAAATACATAATTATGTACAAAAACTTTGCTATTATTCATTCAAAATGGTCTTGGTTTATAATACCTACTGTGATCAAATTACATTATTATGACTGTAGCTGGATTAGGTCGTTAGAAATATTACATGGTACCTATATGATTTAGTATAGGATCGTTTTAAACTTAACATCTGTAACTTGTACCTACTTTCTGTGCAAATAAAGAATTATTCTATTCTATGACGTCATTTGTAACATTCATCATCTGCCTAGCCTTTTCCCAACTACCTATCTTGGGGTCGGCTTCCAGTCTAACCGGATGCAGCTGAATACCAGTATTTTATATGAAGCTACTGCCTATCTGACCTTCACAACCCAGTTACTGGTTAATACGATACCCCTTGGCAAGACTGGTTGTCAGACTTTCGGGCTTTCGGGCTTTAGTTGTATCATTATGGAATATAATTTTTCTCACTAGGTACAACTTAAATAAGTTTTGAACTTACAGAATTTAACTTATTTAGCCAGAGTCATTAACGACCGAACTTATAAATTGTATGTAGATCTTCGTAACACAACGAAAATGTCACCACTGCGTATTGATTTCAAGAGATAAGATAACCTAACAAGTCCACAAGAAGCCAAACATGGGGGCTGCGTTTTAGTTTATATACTGAAATAGTGTGTCGGTAGCGAGCGACCAGCGCGCAAACTTGTCGCTTTATAATCGAACCAATTTATATCAGGCGCCAAGAGGTACCAGCAGCTTAGAGTTATGGAACTTGTGGCCAAGACTTTATTTAGACACCGACACCCGTGCTGAGCTGGCCGGCAAGTGCACTCCGATTGCAGCCATTGCACCCTCCACAGGGACTTTTGTTTTATTGTTAACGGAACATTTACTACCTACATGCCGACTAAATACTGAATGGAAATGAATTATTGCCGCTTATGCGTAGTCTTTATTTTCATGTTGTTTAAACTGTTTTATTTTACGTTCGTGACGTTGCAATCGATTGTTTCATTAAACACTAGACACGGATTGCACTCGACTTGGTTTGAATGTCATTGATTGCATTGTAAAGGTGCCTATTAATAACATAATTCGCAGTTTACAGTTTGTAAATAGTACAGAGGGGCAATTCTCGTAATTTTAAGAACGTTCACAGTCTGATCTCAGTCTCAATCTGTCAAAAAATACTTCTAATTTCCCTACATTTTGACAAGTTTTTGACATTTGTTTGTCGCCGAGATGAGACTGCGACTAGATTTTGAACGTTTTCTCGTAATTTTAAGAACGTTCACAGTCTGATCTCAGTCTCAATCTGTCAAAAAATACTTCTAATTTCCCTACATTTTGACAAGTTTTTGACATTTGTTTGTCGCCGAGATGAGACTGCGACTAGATTTTGAACGTTTTCACGTAATTTTAAGAACGTTCACAGTCTGATCTCAGTCTCAATCTGTCAAAAAATACTTCTAATTTCCCTACATTTTGACAAGTTTTTGACATTTGTTTGTCGCCGAGATGAGACTGCGACTAGATTTTGAACGTTTTAAATTACGAGAATTGGCCTTCAGGTGTCCAGTTGTAGATTTCAAAATTTGAACAAACGTAATTTCTGAACGCAACACGTTAGAGTGTAAAGCGTAAGCTCTGCGAATTTTTTAGCTGCCATGGAGCGGTGGTGTGGAGTGCACCGCGCTTTTGCCATCAAGGCGTACATTTCAACTGCATTTTCGCTTACTGAAACACTTACACACCTAAACACTTAGTAATTGTTACGATATTCGTCGATTAGGTACGTGATGGACCATCGATCTACCTTATTTAGTTTTAGGTAGCAAAGTCTTAACTTTGCTACCTGCGGCTGTTTAATGTTGATCTTGTAGCTCTTAAGCTACAAGATCAACATTAAACAGCCCCGGACCTATACCAGCGGTAGCCACGGACAAAAATGTTGAATGTATTATGGTTTCTGTGACTGAAAATCCCCGTTTATCACTTCGTGCACGTTCATCGATATTAAGAATTACGAAATCAACCTTACCGGTTATAATGCGAAAAAAACTCAAGTTTAATCCGAATAAAATTCAAATCGTTCAAGATTTACACGATTCAGTCGCTCTGTAAACGCGTTTTTGAAAACATGTTTGCTAGACTTGACGAATGTACTAGGCTCTATTGTCAACATTTAGAGAAAGAAGTTTTCAAAAAATAAAATCCGCATTTGTTGTTTTTAAATAACAATAAACATGATTTGTATTAGAGGTGTATTTATTTTTACAATTTTTCAAATTTTGATTTCTGCCACTGGACCACTGTATTTATTAAGCTCCGTTTAGGGAGATTAAATAACTTTGTAATTGTTCGCGTATATAACTTGTTTTAGTTTCATTACATCATCGATTTGCCTGCAAAAAATGAAATGGATATCTACGTATACTCAATTTTAATTATCGTAACGAATGTTTGAACTTTAATTGCGATCAACCACATAACTTCAATAATTTGATCGTTCAAAATCTTGTTTTTAGGATCTCAAATTAAATTGCGTAAATAACGCCAGTGGATCTGGTGCAATTAGAGGTCATAAAGTTATCGCATGAAACGCATAACCGGTTATGTTAATAGACGTACTATTGTTATTTATATACTCATGGCACGAGTTATTGACATGCTTATAGACTAAGGCAGGCACGCCTCGCATTGTAATTGAACAATTCGAATTTACTTCAGTCCATGAAACACGCATTTCAAAAACATGAAAATCGTATTCATTTTAGTTTGAATAGTTAAAACCCGGAAACGAAACAAAATTCACAGTGCAACGTTAGCGGCAGGCTAACGACACGTAAGCGTCCTTGCGCGGCGTCCTTGCACCGATCGTAAAACCCTCGCGACTCCCCCACTCTTTAGTCCACTTCTGCACTAATCTACCCGTCTCGCTCCACACACTGAGGTACTGACGTCCACAATGCCCCACGCTCGATCTGCCAAGTGATAAATCGCTCCCAGCGACAGCCTTCGCATCTCAGTTTTACGGGACGAGTTTGCCCGAGCTCGTACCATTTTTATTTACAACTGAATGGAAGCGCCGCATGCGTATAAACTTTAATCACTGAATCTTTTTTTAGCATGTATATTTTCATATCTCGCAAACGGTGCTGGATTCCAGTTTTTTTTTTGTTTAGTTATGCTCTCGTATACAGTTAGACGCACAAGGCCGACAAGATCGGTTAAACTACATTGTTACAGGACATATACAATAAATTTTAACGGTTTTCAATATTTAAATGTACCATAAAAGCGATTCTTTACAATTTGCTAGCTGATGAATATTTAGTAGGGCGGGCGTGTAGGGCGCTGGGCTACGATGCGCCGACCGCAACCGTGTAACCGCCTAATGAGGAAGACCCTTATGGGGCCCGACCGTGTTAGAAAATCCCTAATTGTACGTAACTATGTCGTTGATATTCAAAACGCGTACTTCTACGTCCAATTAAACAAGCTTCGCACCTGTGCATACTTAGCCGCTTATTATTGGTTTAAGGACGTATAGTTTGTGGTTTTCTTGTTAAGTCGATAATTATATTATGTATTTTGTATCAGAATAACTACATTAAGGTTTATAGATATACGTCCGATTAATGAGTACCATATACGGAGACATTTTTGTGTGGTCATGTAAACTTTTACCGTCTTTTACGCTACATAAATATTTTTTAAATATCTTTTTCACTTCGCACTAACGACTTCGTTGCAGAAACATCTATTCATGGGCATTAGCATACCATTATCTTTTAAAGCCATGTAAAGCTGTACGCCAAAGAATGTGGAGTAATCCAGTATGATAAAATGTAAAATAAATCGTCTTTCGCACTTTTTAAAGTTATTTACATAAATAGGTTACAGGCTTTACATTGATTGAATCGTAAGTTGAAACTGTAGATGCGTACATAAATAAATGTGAAACTGAACAGACTTCAAGTGCAGTGTTAACGTCGTGTGAAATAGTTTCTTCTTTACAAAGTTGTGTAATTTATGGACTATCGTAATTGTATTAATACTTCATAAATATATATTTTGCTCTATTAATATAGAACCTGCTTAATAGTTTTACATTATACAAAATTGAATTACAGTGTCGTAGATTAAGAAAAACGACGATATGAAGAAGAGATTCGATATTTTTATATGAATATTTACAGACGCCCCCAGGGTTTGTAGGTTAGTTGGTGAGTGTATGGACCACTCACTGTCCACTGGCCAGGCCTGGCCGGCGGCCAGCGAGCAGCCTCTCGTTAATGCGCCTATTTACGGCAAGTGGACCGCATGCCTCGAGAGCTGATTATTGGCGCCTCACTGAATAATGAATCGCCGATCTAGGCTAATCGAGACATGACTTTTTCTCTAAACTTTTGGTCCTTTTTCGATCTCTCCGCTGCAAAGACATTACGAAGACATAGATATGAATATCATCGTATACATTATCATCATGAAGATTATATTTATATAATGTTTTTGTTTATTTACAATCAACTGACGAATATGCTTTAGCATTATCAAAAGTAAGATACATAATTGGAAAATAGCTTCTCAAAAGAAATGTTAATCAGCAGACCACCAGTTAAATGTTTTAATATTCGTATTTCAATCTTGAACTCCCACTATCCATGAATATATCTTCATTTGGATACATTCCATTTGATAGAAATCTTACTCCGAGGCAATACAATAAAATTTAAATTCGAAATGAAACTGGCTGAGGTTCCTTTTCAATCGTTTTGCCAGCGGATATATGTCGATAGTGGAAGGTATCGCGTCCGATTGTCGGTAGAGTTAACCGGGGATGCTCATCAACATGCGTTGCCAGACTCTTTAATGCAATGCCGAAGCCGCTTTTACGATCAGGCGTCTCGATGTAAACAATTTAAGGTTACTGCGCGTGTTGCCCTGATATATAGCCCCTAGTCACGAGCGGAGCGATTCCAGTAGCAATCTGCGGAAAAAACATATAAAAGGTAAATTACACATATAGGTAATTATTTTAACTTGGCGGCATAAAATAAGAACAAAACAATATTATTGGGAAGTTAAATTAACTCTACAGAAATAGACGTTTAAAATACAATACTGGTTTGTTTTCCATTGCAGTTCATTCTTTCGCGTAATAGTGGAATCCCAATTTAAATGACTGTTTATGACTAAGGGACCCGGTGGGAAACACCAATAAGGTTGCGAACAAAAATAAAGCGATCCTATTGGTTGCGTTCGATAACATTCCGCTTGACTCACCGCCATGAGCATGCGTGGCTATAGTGCGCGCACCTTTACCCGCTAGCGTAAGTCCGCAGCGCGGCGTACAGGCGCCTTTTGATTTACTACAGCGCCAAACTGTTACATCCCTTGTCCATGTCACCCAACTATTTTTGATGACAGCTGTGACAGAAATAATACTTACGGTACTTATCCATATAATAATATTATTAATATCTACGCGTAGTAACTAAAATGATGAACATAATAATTGTCACGTCTGCGTTTATTACCGAGACTAACTAAAATAATATGAAAACAAATAAAAACTTCATTGCCTAGAAAACATAATAATTATTATAAAGGCTTACTCGGAAAAGCTACATTACTTTTATATACTTTTTATGACTTAGCTTAGCTCTAGCCCTAAGTACAGTTATTAATGAAATCCTTTGCTGTGTAATAAGTATTTTATGGCACTGCATACAGAACACTTACTTAAGAAAGACAATCGCAAATTCTAGGTTGGCCAGTTCTTAGTAGGTTGTTGGAGCAATAAATGGAAATTCATATCTCCATCAACTCGCTTAATAAACAAAGTCGTAAATAATGATTTGAATAGTGCATTTTCATCATTTTTATTGACCAAAGCTTCATACATTGGTCACGTTCGTATCCCAAAATGCAGGTACTAAAAGGTAACTGTGATTTGTTCTACAAACTATATCTCTTAATTACCATTTGCCATTTATGTAAGTTTGGCGGCATTTTGGCAAAGGAACAATCTTAAATAGGAACCGATAAATAAAAGTTGAAGATCAATAAAATATTATTCACGCTTATGGTAGGGTCAACAGTGGTAAATAGACAACGACGTTAATTAATTACAGAACTAATTGGAGCTTATTTAGGAACTAACGACTACCTTTAGGTGAGTAGGCCTGCTTTTCTTAACGTCTCGCGTCTGTGTGAAATATAACCCTTAAATTTTCAACAAATAAACCAAATTAATAACTTCCTTGCACTAGCCATGAAATAAATTTCTCTTCGCATGTGTGCCTATATTGTTAGAATTTCTCAGAATTTTTCGATAGGTTATTTAATGGCAGGCCGTCAGTGCGGCCATAATTTCTGAGCGATGTGACATTACTTCCACTAATTGTGTAATGACCACTGTGATTGAGTGTGACAGGCTAGAATCTACCCGTCGCACAGGCCACACTTCGGCTCTGCGCTCGCCATCCAGACGTTGATGCCACCACCACTTTTCTTTTTGTTGCTCCACATTCTACCCAACTCGTCTCCTTATTTTTGTTTCGCTGAACGTTTAATAGTTTTTATTGTAGCTTACACCGAGCATAAGCGGCAATCTATCGACTAAAGTGTTGAACTAAAATCGCACTTATTATTTTACTTTAATATACGACTAGCTGTCGAGCAGCTTGTTCGAAAATTACAGACATTTAACCACCATCGAATTGGATAATTACAAGTAGGGTAATGATACGCCTGTAGACATCGCGCAGTTTGAAGACATTTTTTTAGCTTATTTTAGAACGTCTTTTAAATAATGCGCTCTTAATCGTACAATATTGTAATGAAATTCGAACAACTGGCTACAGCTGGAATTAATTACCTACAGCGGTATTTACATAATTTAATTTTGTTTTATAACAATAAAAAGCTACATGGGTGGATTACTCGTAGCAGGCTGCTATTATCTTACGTCTCGCGTAAACTTAATCCGTCTACGTTGGTCATATAAATAAGAAACTCAACGTAATCACCATGTTCGTGTTGTGTTGACAGGATATCATTCCATAGAGTTTTATGTGATGTAGGTACAGTGTTAACAATGTAACATCTATTCTCGTAAATTAATTACATTCAAAAGCTTTTTTATTGTTTGCGTCTCGATTTGTCTCGAATTCCAAGGTATTTTTTCTCGTTCTTTGAGATAGACAAAGGAAAATAGTACCAACTGCATGTGTTCTCTTAGAAAGCTAAGGATAAAAAGTATTTGCCATAACCATAGTACCCGCGAATAAGATACGTTCAGTGTCTTAGAATAGAATAGAATAGAATACTCTTTATTATGTACACCATATAAATTACAGACATAAATATAGAAACTGTCTTACATTTATTAGAAACTGCTTGCTCACGAAATATGCGGAATTCAACGTTCAGACCTTACTAACTGATTTCTAAAGCAATTAGCTACCGATCGAGTCGATGCTAGTAGTATTGTGTTCGCAGTGCAAGAAATATCTAACACAAAAAAGAAACATTGATAAATCAGGCTTATAACAATGACAATTAACAAAAGTCACACCATAAATTTAGGAGTGCCACATCAACTGCTTACTATGAAATGTTATACGATAGGTATACTGATGCTAATCATTATAAAAACTCATGTATCACCAATGTCGGTAAATTATTAGCCCACTTAATTCGGAATTTGATAATTTGTGGCCATCATTATATCTCAATTTCCTAACCACTTAATATATTTTCTTTACCGCTATAAAAACATGAATACATATGATTTGAATTGCAAAAAAGTCTATCTTATTCAAATTAGTTCACACCTTAACGATGTCGTCGAAGGCACGCATTATTCAGTGCAGATGCTAAAGCTCGTGACTGAGTAGAGAGGAGTCGCGCGTCGCGGCGCCTGCGCAGTCGTACCCTAATGTATGCCGCGCTCTCTTTACTCCGGGGTGGCTCGCCGCGCGCTCATTACCTGTGCTTCGGACTCATATGTGCCAGGCTGGGAGGGCTCCAGTCTGTCATTAAGCCACCCAGTCCATGATTGGTCAGATATAAATCATGGTAATGGTAGATTATTCTAGATACATCGGCGGAACACCCGGGAAATGCGCTCGAAGCACCGATTATATAGAGCCCACAGACGTAATTGCACCGCTCATTGATACCTCACGAAATGTAATTAGGCTTTGTTCCAGCTAAGTGCTGCTCGAGAATTCGCCCTCATTGTGCAATTTTATTGTAGCATTAACTAAATGATGAGTAGTGAACGATACAGGTGGATTCTGTATGCTTTCAGTTTCCAATAACGATATAAATTTTAAAGTAAGGTACGAGACATTGAGCAGAGAGCATGTTACATAAGGGCCTGATAAACAGCTGACCTAAAATATATTTTAAGAAGCTTTGATTGACATCAGAATTTATCATGGCTGTCTATATTGACCTACAAAAAATGAAAGCCTACTCTATCCTGAATAATGCAATAACTGTCAAAGACCCGGCTGGAAGAATTATCCTTAATCTAATCAATTGTTGACATCGGACTGTGAGGAAACAACATATTATTCTATGCTCGTGTTATTTCTGTCTCTTTTTAGCAGAAACCAGTCGTGCGCATGCGACGCTTTTGACATCATTTGACATCTGTCACGGATATCGACGGGTGGAATCGATTAATTGATCGGTACGTGCATTTCACCATAAGGTGCCATTATAACGCTGTGACGGGATTACTGTCTTGAATGTCAATTTTGACTAATGTAAACACTCCAATGTTTACATGTTTTGGGGGTCTGGAGTCGTAAAATTGAAAACTTCTTTAGGCGCACTTTGTGCTCTTTCTGAACATTGAACGAAACTGAACCGTCACGCTCGGGTCGGTGACGCTGAATCGGGTATACTCGGCTCCAGTCGGTCGGTTAAGCAGAATCGCGTATACTTAGCTCCAGTCATATACCGTGTGATTATAAGCACACACCCTCTTTTTTTTTCAATTTAAATAAATAATACTTTCTGTTTTCCATTTAAATATAGGTTGTGTTTACTAGCTATGCTAAAATTTAGGTCACTTACCTTGAGCTTACCTTGAGCTTGTCGATCCTCATGAAGTAAACTCAACGTAGTAATGCACCTATGTATCCGTTTTCAGCATTGATATATTAAAAGTTTCAGGGAGTTATTATCAAAAAATATGGATGTAAAGTACCTTAAAGATGCAGTTGGATAAGATCTCTCTTTATAAAATCGTAATACTTTCTGCTTAAAAAATAGTTTTATTTCTGTAAGAAAACTGGTTAGAATGTGGTTTAATGCCGTAATTACAGAATCAAGTAAAAAGCTATGGTATCGCGCGTCGATCCTCGTTCGAAGGATTAAACGTAGAATATGAACACTTTCAGAAAACATTAATAAATATATATATGGGTTTATGTCAGACGGATACAGACATTGCGAGGCATACGCAGCGCACGGCGCTCATCGCATGATTCGCAATGTGTGGACGTTCTTATTGGTGGTGATGCACGTGCTTCCAAATACGATGAGCTCCGTGCGCTGCGCATGTCTCACAATGTCTGTATCTGCCTTAATAGTTAGGTACAAATAATTACACCAACTTTTACCACCCTTGCAAGTATTGCTGTTATTTGACACAGGAAATTTAATGGAAATGTATAAAAGTACAGACGCCAGCACATCAAGCTACTACAATCTGTCAAATGTATTTAATAGATTTTCAACTTTATCGCTAAAGCATAAGGTTCAAAGTTGATTGGGAAATTTTGACAGTTTCGGGTAGCTTGATGTGCTGGCGTCTGTACATATTTATTGTTTTGCCATTACTTAGGTTTTACAGCAATCCATTAAAATTTGCGTATCAAGAATCTTTAAAGTATCAATTTGTTACTTAAAATCCGTGTTTTAGTAGTGTTAAACATTTAATACTTCAAAAGATCAATGCATTAATGTATGCGTGTTTAGTAGTAGTGTATAATTATACGTCTGTAGAAGTAATCATTTGAATATTTAAAGGGAAAACAGGAAACTTCATCGATAAGCAAATTAACTTTCAACTTAAATCGTTTGTAAAGTCAAATCATAACTGTCATTATCTGACAGTTGCATGAAATGTCTACAACGCGGCAAATTGGGGTAGTGTGTCAATATAGTCAACAATCAAGTTCCCTGACTGTAAAATGTAAGGCTGCATTTGCACATTCATATTACTTACTTATCCAAACGGTATACTTGGAGCACTTAGCTATTTAAGACAAACTTATTGCCATTGATACCGAATATGTTACTGTAAATCAGACTGTCGTGCGCGGTTTTATGAGATGTGTATCAATGAAAAATATGTCATTCCGTTAGACGATGTCCGTAGTAATACAGTTGTATGTTGTTCGTAGCCACGATAACCTATCGCCCCGCAACCTCATAGCGTTCAGTAGAGACGCGGCAGGCATTATCGTGTCTAATCAGGTTCGCACGCGGCGCGGTGGCTAAATCATCCGATTATTGATTTCCGATGTCGCGGTCGTGATCGGGCGCGGGATTCAACGTTCGCCGCGACAGTGCCGCCATTGTCGGAGCCGACGGCGGCTCGCGCGCATTCTCCGTGATTAAACGCTTGTAATTCCAACAATATCATCCCGACTGTCGGATTCAATCTGCACACGCCGAGCACCGCTCATCTCATGTCATCTCCCCGCGAGTCGACCTAACAGCACGGACCACTTGTATGTAATAAGTCAGTTAACATTAAGACCTCGTGCCCTGGAAACGTCCCGGCTCATGTTATAAAAGAGAATAGCGAATTGCTCTCTCAATAGATACAGATCTCCTGCAGCAATACTGTCTTGATTTATTATTTCGCTCACGTGATTTATGTTATAATTAACCAGATATCAACGCCTCGTTGATCTAGTCTAATAGAGTTAGCGGTCGATTTGATGCAAATACCTTCGATATATTTTAACGAGATAGAAACAAATCTATTCTAAAGTAAAGTGCTTGTCAATAAATCATATCATAAGATGCGCTTATAATTTAAAGCGATTTTATCTGTCCGGCGTTGAACACGTCAATCTCTATTCCTTCGAGTGAAATACTTACGCCTTTTTTTTGTAAACGTAAGTATATCAGATAAAGGAGGCTGTTCGCAAATTTTTACTCTTATTGCACACTATGGCCGCACTGAACAATAATAGGGGAGGCAATTTCTCGCGACATGAGATCGGCGGATGGTAACGAGCGGTCCGTCGTCGTTATTAAACCCCATTGTTGTGATGCGCCGTATAAAGCCTAACGCAGTCTAGTCCCTTTCTAATGCTGCCAATAAAGCACTGAAAGTGCATTTGCAATACGATTAACTCTCTCGGGTGGTTACGCGAGTATGCACGATGTGAGTGCGACAGAATAGGGCTGACATCTCTCGGTAGTTTAAAGGGATACAAGGGATTGATATGCAATTTATAAAATGAGCCTTTTCATTATAGTAAAAAAGAAAAATTTACGTAAAGCACGACAGTCTTCTCCTGGAAATCATCTGCATTCATCATCATTTAAGTCAAATGACGTCCAGTGCTGGATATCCGCCTCCCTAAAAATCGCATTGCATTCTATCTGCATCCCGTCTATCCCTGCCAGTCAATATGTATAGCATCTTAATCAAAAATATTCACCGCTAAATTAAACTGCCTTATTACAAACCCAGGTTTAAACCATCGAGCCATTATTAAATTTCGAACTATAATCCGACAAAGTTAAAATTCCTATCACAAAAACTGACGTTAAACCCGAGTCTAAGTTGTCAATTTTGCATTAAGAACTTTAAGAACTTTCGTTTGTATGCTTAAAGGTTTCCGTTAGGTCTAAAGTTAGAACTCGTCTATACAAATAAATAAAATAGGAGTCTGTTTGTAACATTAAAATAACCGCTTTTTTTAGTAAATGCATGTACACGGTACATATCTAAACAAATAAATAAAATAGGAGTGTCTGTTTGTAACATTAAAATAACCGCTTTTTACTAAATGCATATGGATGTATACACAGTACATATACCAAATTAACATTTTTTGACAATCAACAAGTCACAAGGGCAAACGTTAAGCAAAGCTGGCATAGATTTAACTAAGGGTTGCTTTAACCATGGGCATACGTGGCATGTTCACGTGCGAGGAATGCCAGTAGTGTTGTTGTTTTAGCCCAAGAAAATCGTACACCAAATATTGTATACAAAGAAATTTTTCAATAAAGCTAATACGAAAAACTAAAAATGCAAAAACGAAAAAAAGAAACTAAATGGAGAAATATTTACAAAAACAAAAGATCGATTCATAAAATAGAAGAATTTCATTAAAATTAGTATGGGGATTTATTTACGCGGAATACAGAATTAATACGTTATCGTAAACTCTGCGAACCGAACAATAACTTTTTTGTTAAATTCCACGCGGACGAAGTCGCGGGTAACAGCTAGTTTTGTAATAAGACTGAAAATCTCTAAGCGCACTGATAATTCAGTTGTGCGAGACACATTCAAATTAAGAGATCGCAATTGTAACGATACAATCATAAAAGCTTCACAGAAAATAATATCGTTTGACCATTTGACCTTTCCGAGCGACCAACCCTAACAATCTAAGTCTGAACTCTATTATCGACTGTTAATAAAACTAGGTAGCGCACGCGGTTGGCGGCTGCTGTTACTAGATGGCGTCGGCGGCGGTGGATGTGCTCGCATTTGCATAAGGAATTGGGTGCGCACGCTTCAGTATCGTCTCGCGGCGTATTTCTCACGCTACCCGCGGCCATTGCACGCTCTCGCCATCACCGCCTCCTCTTGTCTAATGGCTGTGTCAGCACGTTGCCCCTGTTCAAGCCTTTTTTTATTTTCTTCCTAACCATCACAGATGTATAGCCACATAGATCAACATTTAAACACAAACTAGTTTTTAACCAATTTACAGAAAACCGTTTTGTAACATTCCCAAGAATTTACTATGTTCGTACAGTAATGATTAAAATAAACAAGCGATGTTAAGTTCATAATTACACGAATCTCGAGATCGTTAAGAGACGAAGTCGGTCGATCATTTTTCACTATTAAAATACATGTTCGACGGAACATTCGGCGTAAGTGTCGTTAATTGCATGGTGCATTGATAACCGGTGATTTGATGCCAGCCGTGTTAATGGTGACCTCGATTCGGAACTGTGGGCACCACACCTGAAACGCGCTTAAAGTCAAACCAATTGCTATGATTACAAACAAGAAATGCTAGGTAATAAAAACAATAATGGATAAACATTAAATAACTACCGTGTATCAAGACTTAATAAACATTGTACAGTAATACTTAACCAACTGCAAGACGTCATTTCAGACAGTAAATAAAATTGCAAGCCCTAAGGGATAAAAGACAATAGCCAAATGAATATTTCATAAGGCCATTATTTAATGATGATGCTTATAATACAGTAGTGCTATCAATTAGAAGCGAAGCGGCAGTAATTTCTTTTAGTAGATTAAACACAAAGCGAGCTTTGTCCCATGACCTTTGAGGTCAGAGCCTAAGTTACGGACGCTTGTCGTTTTGATACTTTAATAACGTTGCAACTTAATTTTATAGCTAACTGACATTGTACAAAAGAGTACTGGGATAGTGCTTATTCAACTTATGAAGGACATTGTTGTATAAAGCGATGTTGATATTTCAAAGAGCTTTTTGATCGCAAAAAGATAAGTTTTAATTTATTGAGTTAGTCAAGTTGTAACATGCTGCAAAGTGCACACATTAATTTTAGGAAATGAAAAATGCTCCACCAATATTTCACATACTATACAGTTGTAATCAAAAAGCGATAGTTTGTCCGATAATAAACTTAGTAATTAATTTTGATTAATTAATAGAACATGTTCTTTTGAAGCAATGTTATAGTCGTAAAAAGGCCGGGAGGTTTTACTTGTAGTTTTATTTTTTTTTAATCAATAATTGCTGATTCCCAGCCTATTTGAAATATCAGCCTCTCTGGATCGCTTTTAACTTGAGCAGGGTGCAAAGCCGCGGCGGTCACTATTGTAAGTAGACAGCATGCAAGACATTCTCATGTAACGTGTTCCATGAAGTCGTCTACGACTTACCCGTGCGCATCCAGCGGCCGACCACGTTAGCCGCGCACCGCACTAAGGACTTTAGCAAACATGCTACTTTTAGCATCAACGATCGGAAATTTTGCGACTTCGTCAAAACTGGTTTCGAAATCAAAAGTCATTCGTTCAAATTAGACTGAAAATCAGCACGTTTTGAACGTTACATGACACAGTCCCCCAAAACGCCCGCCCTTCGCCACTTCCTAGTGCTTTAGCTGGGAAGACGAAGTGGCGCAAAAAACTTCCCAGCAGCACATCTGTCTGTTAAAAAGAAGAAATTGAATCTATACAATAGTATGAATAGTAATTATTAACATTACAAAACAAAGAGTCAAACCATTAAATTAAATTATTTGCCATAATTATGTCATCGTGGTTTGCGTTAGGTCGCGATAGTGAAATCAGGTATTTCAGTGACTGAATCGATGCTGCAACGCGTTTCAGCAAACCGACAGAACAATTGTGCATTGAGCCGTGTTCTACGGACGCAAAACATTCACTAAGTCGCTGTAACTGAAATTTTGCACCTGAAAAGTGACCAAGTTGCTGGTCGCTGATGTTCAAGTGTGCGAGATTTTAGATCTCAGTCGCTGTATCAACCTTTTGTAAAGCAACTACATCGCTGATCGCCGACACTAAAAGCAGCACGTCTGCTAAGGCCCTTACTCCGACAGTATGCGTAACTGACGCGACTGCCTACTCGTAACTCCCTATTGCAAAGTTCCCTGTAACTGCTTCCTTTAAAACGTAAACATTCTTGGCGAACGTTTTATTGGTGTGTTAGGTAATTTGTTTGTAGGAATTTTGGCATGATTTATAAGGAGTAAGGATGCTGTGAGATTACGTAAGGTTAGGCTTTTTTATAACCTTTACTGTTCCTCATTTGGCAAAAGGTACCTTCATAGATTTTCACGTCTCACGTTATGTTATCCTAAACGTTTTTCTTTCTTGCTTTATCTTTTGCAGAAAATTAACACGATGACTTTTAATGTCGATGAACTGATTAAAAGTCATCGTGTCATCCGGAATTCTAAAATATAAATTCCTAATCTAAATAGCATTTAACGGTCGTCAGATGAAGAATCCGTGATGCCCACACACGTAGATAAAATTGATATAGCTCACCGTTATCTATCACTTTTATCTTGACAATCTAATTTAAATAATACAACTTAATTTTATAATTAGCTACTATAACTACATTTCGTGCGTCACAACACATTTCTATTAATTGCTTATGGCTCTCTCGAGTAATAAACAGCTTTATATTCCTATCCCTTTAATTCCGACACTACATAAAAATATACTAGTGATGATAAACTTTCAACATAATCCAGTACATTAAGTTATTCATGTAACAAGATTTATCTACGTCTCTATAATTATCTGTGTAAACTGGTTACTTAATGACGTTGTTCTCTGGATACGTGGTGCGAATCTATCATTGTAGAAATACGTTTCCTTGAGCGAAATAACCAGGCTATCTTCAGCGTATCAAAGGACCGGTAACAGCTTATTTGTACCACTGAGTTGATATTTACTGAGATTCTCGCTAACGTCTTGAAAATTCGTGGCTAAATCAATAAACAACATTAATTTAAGATGTTTATACCACAGAGTTATGGAGGATAATAAAAACAAGTAATTAACTCAAATGAGCTTCAAAATTAATATGCGTTTAATGTTAAGATTTAATTTTCTTAGCTAGACCTTAATTAGTATGAACTTAGATTAGATCCATGCATACGTTTGCGACAAGTACTTATTGCCAGTGTCGTCTAAGCAATGATAGAAAAAAGGGAGAGGTAAAAAAGGATACGATTTTCTCGATCCAGGAATACAGACCTACATGTAATCGATTTAAGCAAATGGTATTTAATGGTATTTTATTTTAATGGTATTTATGGTGTTAATTGCCAATGCTACGTAGCGTAGATCTTTTGAAATCTTCATCAACCTTTAGTATGCTAAATTAAAAACGTAAATAGGTACCTCCTTAAAATTATGATGGATGCTATTGCAAATAATAAGTAGTTTGTCGATAGATTGCAAAATCTAATCAGCTATATCTGACAGTGAACTAACTAAGGAAATGTTATTCTGGACCTGAATTCTGAGATCCATTTGCGATTTCCGGCAGGAAATTGTTTTAGTAGCGTACTGCAAAAATATAAATGTGTTCACGTATTACGGTTGTAACCGATTGATTCTCAGAGCTCTGGCAGCAAAACCTGGCACAAAATTATGATTAGTTTTTGGGTGTTATTTAAAGCAGCTTCTTTAAAATATCATTCTCGTCTTCAAATATATTGTTGTCTAATGAATTAATAGGTCAGCAACGAACTTTTTGCGTCTAAAAAATGCTTTTCAAGCGACCATATATTGTAAAACAAGCTACTGTTAATATGACGCAGCGTAGTGATAATTAAATTTGTGATATGTCTACGCTTTGCCAGCTTCTAATAAGTGTATCAACTGCATCTATAAAATAATTTCAACGTAATCTAATTTCATATAGTCACCTACTCGTATATTTTTATACATTAGCATAAATAATTGATGAGCGAATCTACTATAATTGTACATAAAATACCTTATTATTGTCATCAAATAATGGTCAATGAAAGCTCTAATTTCATGTAGCCACCTATTTATTTATTGTAACCTAACCTCAAAACACTTTAAAGTGGCTCACCTTCGCAGCTTCGGCTTGCTGGTCGCCCCAGGCGACCAGCCCCAACCGCTACGGCTCGCCCGGGTGCCTATGCTTTGTTACAGCGGGCGAGGGTTGCTCTCCCTTCGCGCCTCCGGTTTTTATATACACTCTAAGAGTAGCAGCCAAAAGACTACGTGAAGTCGGGTCCCGATTTGGTTTTAGAACAGATTCGATCTATTCAAACCATGAAGGGTCCCCCAGTTAATTACACTCCCGCTCTTGTGTTGCTAATTTTCATGAAAAAAGAATATGGTTTATTAATTTAGTTGTTGAATAAAAAAGTTTGATGGCTAATTTTGAGGCTGGAATTTGATTTTATTAGCAGACAGATGTTGAATCTCTAAACTATATAAAGTCGTCCACTTACAACATTAGTCGCTGAGTTATCAATTCAGAAGTAAGTAAATATATGTATTTATCGCTAGCTCTGAGCCATATTAATTTACGTTTGTAGATTGTCGCTGGTTTTTTGATATTCTGTTGGAATACTATAAAGTGGTGATTTAATATAATAGAAACTGTTCTATTAACTCGTTGCCTACATACAAAAAACCGGCCAAGAGCGTGTCGGGCCACGCTCAGTGTAGGGTTCCGTAGTTTCCCGTCCGTCACAATAAGATATGTAAACGTAGTTAAAAAAATGCTTGCATATACGATTACTACAAACTTAGTCCAGAAATTATTTTGTACAACCTTTTGTCTTTTTTGTACAAAAACTGTTGTTTTCATCAAGTTCAAAATAATTTTCCTAGAAAGTCCTTATAAAGTTCTACTTTTCAGATTTTTTTCATATTTTCTAAACTTATGGTTCAAAAGTTAGAGGGGGGGGGACACATTGTTTTTTACTTTTGGAGCGATTATTTCCGAAATTACTGACATTATCAAAAAATGATTTTAGTAAACCCCTATTCATTTTTAAATACCTTTTCAACAATATATCACACGTTAGGGTTGAAATTTAAAAAAAATCACTTCCCACTTTTCATATAGGGGGGCTACCCTAATAAAACATTTTTTTCCAATTTTTATTTTACCACTTTGTTGGCGTGATTGATATACATATTGGTACTAAATTTCAGCTCTCTAGTGCTAACGGTCACAGAGATTAAGCGAGGACGGACGGACGGACGGACAGACATGGCGAAACTAAAAGGGTTCCTAGTTGACTACGGAACCCTAAAAAGACGTTAGGTTGCAGGTGCTACAGAAAACTTTTGTTGCTGCACTTATAATTTCCCTTAGTTTTTAAGTACATATCTTGTACTTTTGTTTTTTTACACTGTCGGCTATATTTAAGTTCCAAGACTGATAGGATTGATTTACTTTTATCCGAGACATCCATCGTAGTTCTCCACTAAACCTCCCACAGTTCACAGCTTGACGTAGGCCAATACCAACTTCACGTTTTCTTTCACTTTTAAATCAATTAAGCAAACTGGCACCCGTAAAGTTCAAGGTCTGGGCTATAGCTTTGATAACGTCAGAGACTTGTTCATCAGCGGCTTCTGTTAGGGAAATCTGAAACTGTTTGCCTCCTTGTATCCAATAAAAAGTATACCGGCATAGTTTCACGTCAGAATAAGCGCATGTGTCCATGTACAGGAAGTCAATACAAAAAGTGACAGATGTCAAATGTCTGTTCACCGCTCGCTCTTGCAGTTTTTCGGTGTCAAGTAAATGCATAGAATCGTGCATTGTTTGTCATTTCCTTCGATGTAAATTTGTCATATCAAGGATATCCGCAATTATTCTGAGTCAACAATTAATTAGTGGACAGGTAGCCGTTAATTTCATCAGGTATGGGAAAATGTTTACCAAGTGTCTTCCATGTGAAAACTCTTCGAATGATTGTCTTGGTAAAAGCCACATTGTTGAAATGAAAGAAGTGATTTCCGGAAAATCTATAGGATTAATATTGATTTATTTATGTTATTCATGTTGTGGTAGTTCGGCATGTTATATGTTAAAGCTCACTACGCATATTTTAATATAAATTAAGATTATGCATTGCGTGATGCAGTGAGCGACGCGGACGATGTCGGATGGACAACCGGACGAGTCGTCAAGTCAGTTCATATCACTAACAAAAAGTAGAGTTTCCCATGTCCATTAGCAGAGCTTTACACATCTTTACAGTTTATGTATACATATTTATTTCTATTCGTATCATTCTGTAAAACATGTTGTATTGGAACCCTTTTTAAATTTAAAAATTATTTTTTTTTGTGAAATTGTTTTATTGATATAAAAGTCTTAAATTCTAGACCAACACTAGTGACAGCAACATGATTTAACCTTTATGTCTCGTTACTATTTCGTCAACATAAAGCCTTACATTATAAGTAACATTATCCATTCAGTCTCGGTTTTAGTATAAGAATGAAATGCTTCTTTTTGGTCGTATAAGTAGGTACACCTGTTGCATCCAAAACAAGCTTGGTATCGTTCTTGCTCCCGTGCCATACCGGGAAGAACTGAACTATACACGACTCGGCTCCGGGGAACACGGGTTGCGCTTCGAGAAATGCACAAGAATTCTTTACTCGCTTATAATGTTCACTGTTCAGTTATCGTGGCTTACGCAGCGCATATCCTTTTCCCTCAATTAAGTCATACAATAAGCGGAATGAAGACCTACCAATTAAGTTTTTCTTTGATTCCCACATCAGCTTGGGAATAATTCGTTAATAATCATATTCAAGCTTTGTGATCCAACGTTATGTTCTGTCTTACGATGCGTTATCTATTGACAACAAAAAAATAATGCAGCAGTTACTGTTGGGTTATTGACCAGTAAATTGAAAGTTTTTTGCTGTATCCTTTACGACTTATTTGGCAATTTTTTGTGTACCAAATAATTAATAACCGGTCATTTGCATATAAACGCCATATTAATACGATGAAAAATAACTATTTGAATGATATGTCCAGAGGCAGCGGATAGCTGCGATGGAATGATTAATGACTTACTTCCTCTTCCTTAATAACACCTAGTCTAGTAAAAACATGGCGCTATCTATCAGAAGAAGCTGGGCTCCATTAGTGAAGTGAACACTTGAGTTATAATAACAATTCTTTATGTTAAACGTATTAAAGTATTTCTTGCGTAACACTGTAATTTTCCAGAGTTCGCAATTAAATTACTTACCATGTTTTATTTACTTTTATCAGGTATGTACTATGTGATTTATAAGTTAATATTATATTGTGCGTAGTTTACTTTGATTTAAATAACCACGTTGAATAAAAAATAAATTGCTAAGATAATTATTACTTGGGAGGCTAATTAAGCTTAAAGCTTGCTCGTATCAAACCGATACGACACTGATAAGCCAAATTATTATGCAACTGGAATATGATTATAAGATAATTTTTCATAGAATCTGTAACTACTGCCATGAAAGACACTGAAGAAATTGTTCATAGCTTACCAAAGCTATTGTCCTAAAACTTATTTCCTGATGACTTAGATTTTTGGTCCTTCCTGGAAAATGCGTAATCAGCGACATGTGAGTATCGGAAGTGTGCGGAAGCAGGCGCCGCTGCAGCGCGGGCGGTGCGGCGGTGGCGATGGCGGGCAGCCGACACAGCGCTAGCGCCTAGCGGTGCTTGCAGACGCGATGGCATCGCGGTCGTGCGCCACCGCTCACGGCAGCCGCCGGCGCTCGCGTCGCCGTGACTTATGGCCCCCGCGCGAACCTCGATCGTACGATTGAATAATAATATCCGATTCCCGTGCACCGAATTTATGTTAGGAAGTAACCAGTGTCCCGTATCGACGAGCGCATCGCGCGCGCCTCGCCCGCCCGCAATTTCCAGCCGCTTGTCCTTAGGCGCTGATGTACCAACCGATACCTACTTGATAAATAAATTTTCGTGGAGGACTGTTCCCTCTGGACGTCGGCACTCCAGACCCCGGAGTCCCGCCCCGCACCACATCTAAACACTTAACTGTCAGCCAACAGCACGTCTCTCCCTATTATGATTTCAATAAATTTCAATTTTCACTTCCTCTTCGTTGTTACAAAGTAATAAGACACTACGTTATCCTTTATGCAATATTGTCGCTGAAGGCCAAGCTGTGGTCAGTCAGGCATGTGCATCCCAGAGACCACACGCAAGGCTCTCAACAGGGAATTATAACTTTCTTTGGTGTGTACTGTGTATGAGGCGACCGCGGAATTAATCCTAGGAGGAGGACGGCTAACAGCAACCTGTGTACTATTAACAGCATCTGCGATCACTTCATAATACCGAGTACGGTAATTATAGTTATACTTACCAAGACCGTTCGTGTAGCGGTCTGCTCTGTAGGCTGGAGGAATTTGAAGCGCTGATATGAATCATATCAACATTCTAAGGAAGAAGATCCCATCTAATTGTCAAGGGCGAATCAGAATAGATCGCTATTTTAATTCGGATATATAGTTCTCAATTAGGAAAGAAGATGTCGTTTCGGTTAACAAGAGAATCGTGACTACAATACGTATATTGTACTTGGTAGGCCTCGTCGGCAATCAAGACCCTGTCATCAGTAACCGCAAGACGATTCACACTTTGATAATGTTACCAAAATTAGTTACTTAAGTGCTAAGCGTCTTTTGGCCACTTACTAAATTACATAAAGTTCAATGGTCTACGAAATTTGTTGTAAATTATGGGTTCACACACCTAATGTTTTCACTTCGGCGAGTAATCGTGACCGCTATATAACAACCACTATATCGATGCATGAAGGAATTTGGTTGATTTATACCGTTACATATTACTTGCCATCTCTATCCCAGTCCTAACCTGTCATTATGACTAGTTGTTTTATAATTTAATATTTTCAAAAGTCACGCAGTTTGTCGGCCTCATTATGTTATTGTAAGCCATAACATTTGCTCGCAATCATATCCACGTACTAAACATAATTCCTGATGCGAGAGGGATAAAAAAGATACTCGACCGTCGCTACGAGTCCATATAGTCCCCACGGAAATAAAAAACTTAAATAAGAACCATATTTCATGTAGTCATCGATGGTTATGTACCTAAGGCAGACTGTCTAATACTCTAATTCGTCGAAAAAAGCTCGGTTATTATGTGTAATGCGCCTTAGATTATAGAGCGGGAGAGCAAATTATATTAGCAACATTGATGGCATTGGCGCGAATGTGCATCATGAGTCAAATCCCTCGAGCTCTGCCTAAGTCAACTTTCCTGTCTATTGCGGTAGGTATATGTATATTCGTATGTAGGTATTTTATTTCTGTGCGACCCACGCTATACTTTAAATATTATCAAATTATCGGTACAATACATGGTCATTATGTGCTAACGGTTGTGTAAATTAATGTGATTAAATCCAGCAAGTGACCGCGGTCGATCACGTAACGCCGCGCTCCCGGTCTTTTGTTCGCCTCGACGCAATGTTGTCACCGCCGCGTTCCGATTCTATGGCCGTCTTCTCCGCCATTCGTTATTCTATTCCGAATAAAACATACATAAACACAAAAAAAAATCTTCTCGTCACATAATAAAAGAAAACGGTAGCTAACGGTTTTCATAGCCATGTATCGTCTACAGTAATCTACCATGGAATTGAAACCCCTTTAACACTTTGTTGTTACCAGCGACCTTCATAATTTCATCACGTCCGACGGCCGGTCTTATCGACCGACTGTCCTACTATACTACTATCTGAGACTAGGAGAATAAGATTTTTGATTAAAAAACATAATCAAATAAAAGTTGAGTAGGTGCAAACGACGTTTTGGGGACGTGACCGTTGTTGTAATGCACACCGCTTACCTACTTCTAAAATAAAGATTAATTACAAACAAGAAAAAGTTCAAAAATAAATTACTTAACAAGCTTTGACGTAGGTACGGTCAGCTACAAAATTCGATTAACACTGCTACATTTACACAACATCTAAAATGACAAATTAAAATTATTCGATGTATTTTATTTCAGCATTTCTCAAAAAACTGAGAGCTCTAATTATTTTAATTTTATTTCTGTTCCCGTTTTAATAAAACATTTAGCTCAATAATATAGATATTAACTTATGTAAATAATAGGTAGATAAATCGACTTTAGTCGCTGACTGTAAAACATCTGTCGCTAAGAAAATTTTAGTTTTCTTAATTAAGTTTCCTGCTTTAATAATCTCCCTGAAAACTGTTCTAACTAGAAATCAAGACGAATTTCAATTCGTAAAACGACTATCCTCAATACGAGTCCCTGCGATTGCTATGTAAAATCATTCATTCCTGCAAAGTAAACAGAGGTCCAAATTGGTTTATCGTGCTCCATAATTTGCGAAAGTTATGGACATGGACAATCACGCCTTAATGCGGCGCCTGGAGCTTCTCCTGTTGCTTTCCCGATAATTATAATTACATTTCGTGATGGCATCGTTCTCATCAATCTTTTGGCATCTAATTTTACGGACGATTATAAAAATGCTGTAGTTGGAATGCGGATACTGCAACTAAATAAGCATTAATAACGATCAAGATTTTTGCGTGCGACTGGTTTTTCTGACATAAATGGGATAAGAGAATAGACTAGAGCCACAGAATAAAGAAATACAGTATTGTTACTCGGCCGTAACCTTGATGTAAATGCCTACAGCCGCGCGGTACGTAAACATGCGATAGGGCTGCCCGCCTCCAGTATTTTAATTACATTTGCCTACTTTGTGTTTCCATTTAGTTTTGTTATTGTATTTTACTGTGTGTACATAAATAATTTTATATAAACAAATAAAATACTTTGTGAATTGAATAGGAAGTGTTTAATAAAAATGCGTGTTGTTTTGATCGCCGCCGCACGACTCCAGCTAGTGAGCAGCAGCGCGCTGTTGCTATTCAAATTTCGAACTAATCGCCGCGCGGCGCCAGTCAGTAGGCAGCGCTAGCGCGCTGTTAAAATGGCGGGAAAGCAAGTGTGCATTCACAGATTGATTTTATTTAAAATTAAAAAAACAGTTTATTCGGTAATTTAAAAACTTGGCTGCATGCTCTAGTGTCTTTGCCAACATTTTCACGCAGCCACGGCAGAAAATAATCCTCGCACCATTTTTCTCAAATTTTCTTTTCTTTGTACTTGTATTGTGAAATGTTTTTTTTTTTCTGTTTCCTCGCAAATGTGTTAAAAAACGTCGTACGATATACGTGCGTATTGGTTATAACATCTTAACGCACTAATATCGTAATGTACTATTACAGAATTATAATCATTAAAGTCATCAACACAACTCTCTAAGACCATGTAAGTCCAAAGAATGATGATTTCATGAAACAGTTATTCTTATTACAGTACCTAACAGTTATTCAATAAAAATAATTAATTTTATTCATAAAAGTATGCAATCATTTCATTAATGTTTTGTTATGATGTTGTCACGTTAAACTATCGTCCGTAAATCGACTTTACAGACAACCAATTTTTTTGTAGTATTATTCATACACACAGTACAATAAACAACTATTATTAATAATAAAAACCACGTCTTTACTTTGAATTATACAAACTAACAAAACACACATGCGCCGAGGTTTTAACACAAGCGTACCTACCGTTTAATGATTCATGAACCGCCTATAACTACCTACCTCACTCGTGTTTATCACTTTCCTTTACTCTATTCACTTCATTTATTAATCCAGACATCTTTTTTTCGGGAGATAAAATGAAATACTTATCCATTAAAAATACACACATTATGTACCTACCTACAAGTAAGTAAAATTATTTTATAGTCTTACCTTTCAGAGTTTCCAGGTAATCTAAAAAAAGTTATCTCTGGATGCGTTATTGACGAATTCATGCAACCAAAAACAGCACAATATAGCCTACTCGTCATATTAAATATGTACTTGAACTTATTTTTAGTGCAAAAATCGCGCGGTTATTGTTAAAAAAAACAACACACCGTCCGTTCGTCACTGCAGCACAGTCGCGACTGTCTGCATGCTGAGCTCATGCCGTGGTCGAGGCGCGTAGGTATAGCTCGCGTTTCGTCCGTTTGTATGAAGACCTCGTACTGTATGTCTTTATACTGTGCTAGAGCCAATTTGCATTAATGATGTAAGAAATGATAACAAAAGAATTTTTAAACAAAACGAATTTGAATGATTTGGAAACTGTTTTCAATAATCACAATATTAATACTAGGAAGCGAACTTCCATTTAATAATATTGCAGATAAATCCTCGCTATATCTCACGCTGCTTCTCCTAAGGAAGCGCTGGCGCGGGTGTTAATTAAAGCCGGCACCAAACTTGCAACGACAACAACGCCCAGCACAAAGCTAGCGGCTAGCGTATAATTATCGACTTTCGGAATATTTCGCTAATACACAATCATACAAATGCTTGTTTACGACACAACACGCCCACTTAAGATTCTTTGACTGCAAACGCATACGTAAAACGTTGAATTGTCACTTTACGACCGATTGTTCCTCAACGCAGACCCGCTGGCAACCCAATGCTATTGGGATGAATTCACCACTCACTCGCTCAACGATAAGTGCTAACTTATTATTTAAAATATTGAAAATTGATTTTAATGAATATTTTGCGCACTTCACATAAATCTTTATCTGCACATTAATTTATAACATCAGATTCCGCATAAAGGATCGCAAGATCTTACCATAACTGTTAATCTTTTGCAATGAATATCTTCCTATCGACGGAAAATATTCAAGCGCGTCGGAATCCGCAGACTTCGGTTGATGCCCATTTAGCCGGTGCGGTCATTGTATGTGATCCTGGTATCATGAGGCTATCGTAGAAACATTAGCATTATCAAAAGGGCCGCGGGCGTCATGGTCATATCGGCGGCGACACGCGACGGTCGCGGAAGCGCCGCGTGAAGGCAAAGGCCCCGACAGACGAGCGGCGATAACTCAACTCAACATACCTGAAATACAATCGTGTGGATACCATGCCGCGGAGCCGCGGTGCCGCGGACTCTAGCAGGCGTGGGCCCGCCAACACTATATGTTCCTTTTGTTTCCTGTTTTCATAAAAATATTATCTTGTATTTATACGCATGTGTAAATATTAAATAGATAGAGGAGGATGGGACAAATCGTTGGATCAGATGACGACGAGGTTGACTGCGTTGATGATGGTACAAAATAATCAGAACGTCTTGTTTCGTTCTCGAAACATTCTGTATGAGCTATTTAGGTACCTTAAGTTACCTATGTATCGCCACTTAAGCGTCAAATATTTTAAAGTGAATGCTTCATAAATCGAAAACCAGAAAATAGAAGTCTGAATGAATAGAAGTCTGAATTCTGTATGCATTAGATGCCAGTGTACTAATTTCCGATTCTTAACACAAATGAAGCCCTACTAACTAATGCAATGTGACATGATCACACATCGACGACGTCGGCTTAGGACGCGCGTCGCTTGTCAGTGGGCGTACCGCGGAAGCAACGCGGACCGCCGCACGCGCCGTTACCGTCAACGGCCATTAAACGACCACTCTTAATTATCAACAGTTACCGCGCACCACATTGATACCACTCGGCCGCATCGCGAAACACTGCACCGTAACTGACGAACCACCCTCGGACAAGCGATGCTATATGCACCGGTTATCTATCACGTTAGGCTAATTATCGCATTTGTGATTAGCATCTGAACGGGCATAGTGCTGGCCTTTTAGTGCCTATATCAGGCTTCGGAAACTATGTAGGCGACTGCTAGTGAGATTTAGTTGCAAATAACGCTCTTCAAACACCTAGGTATAAAATATTTGGATTATCAAATAAAAAAATACATTTTAGTAAGCATAATAAATTCATACTGAAAGAGCGTCATGTGTACACATTTGTTTTTATTAATATCACGTTAGTTGAAACTAGCAGCGAAAAGGTACGCGCGCTTCGCTTGATCTCTCACATGATAGGAGGTGCGCAGGCGCCGGATGGTGCGATAGCGTCGCGTTAACCCTGCCGCCGCGCGCCGACACCCGCGCCCGACTCCTCTCTAATTACAAACACTATCTCAGTACTGAGGATGTGCGCGCTGTACGAATACCCGCGTATTGTCTGCACTCCGACCGAGTCCTTCCGGTGAACTTGTCCACGATCTCAATCTGCATCCCAGGCCCAGACGCATACTTAACAGATAACCAAGTAACTGTTAGCTTTTATCGTCAATTTTGTAGTCTAACTAGATACTTACAAGAACCTAGTTAGAATTTGAATAGCTTGTTATAAATGAAAAATATTCGCTGATTGAAATTCCAGTACACAAAAACTTGTTGACGGCCTCACTATGATCTGCCCTCGTTTCTTCCTAACAATTTGTCCTGGTAGCATTTAACTGACACAGAGTTGTTACAATTTAATCACAACTTCAAAGGCACCTAATCACGAAGTTGATTAGAAATTGAGAGAGTTGGTACACTTTGTAGTTCGTACGTTATAACACGAGGCGTAATTAGGCGAGTGCGTGTAGACTTAGTCTGGCAGTCTGGCTGGACAGTGGACCACCCAAGCAGACGGCCTTTGGTGTCGACCGATTCCGCTTGTGTTGCTGTCAGCCCTAGGTTTGATCAAACAATCTATAAATAACAGAGATCTAGGAGACAGTTTAATTCTTCACGGAAATAATTTTTTAAATTATAGATTCTTATCCGAAGTTAGACTTAAATATATTACTAACATAATTATTAATGTTTTATACTTCCATTTTATGTTTCTATTAACTATGATAAATCTATGTAGGCTACCAAAGAGATGTAAACTTATAGACTACAGTTATAAAATTCTGCATACACAAGCAGGTCTATTCATTTTGCGCGACAAAAACTATGATAAATTACTGTCTTGATCCTGTATACTTATTTGACGTTCAAACTTAATAGACTGGTCTTAATAAACAAATATTATCGATATTTTGCTCTATATTATTATCGATCAAACTATTGTCTCGCGCAGAAACTAATCATTATAACTATCTTTTTTGCGTTAGTATCCTGATCAACTAAATTCAAATACATTACAAATACAAAAAATGATCTAAATATAACGATATACTTACAAAAGAAAATAACGGTGATTAATTCCTCTTAGAATACACTGGCGTCAGTCAGTTTCAAATTACCTAGACAAGTATTAATTTCGTTTGAACAACTGACGAATAAAAAATATTTAAAACTCGCGCAGTATACAGTTATCAGGTATATTTCAATACTATGTATTATTATGTATTCGTATCAAAAATAATGGAAGATAAAAATGGATGTCGGAGTCACAAATTTTTTGCTTAGTTCCGGCGCATGACCGATTGGTCAAACATCATTGTGTCCATTTTCACGCTCCTTGTCTCTTGACAAATGATGTTTTTACTGTAGTATTCTAGATAGGTATTCCTAATTTTTTGTTGCTGCAAAAACCGTACCATAATGATTTGTATGATTGAATTTTCTATGTGCAAACATGGTAACATAGCTAACCACAGGGGTACTTGACTTTCACATACATATGCATAGTTGACGCGTTCATTCACTGACTATTCATGTCTTCAAACAATTATATAGCACTTTAACGTCTTTCTTCCCACGATTGTATCGTCGGAGCGAACCAAGTTTGCAGATTTATGTTTACCTACACAAGCACACACAGAAAGGTGTCGCGAAGCTTATACCCTATACATACTACTATGTAATGCTTGTGGAAGGTCTCGTTTAAGCTCTAACAAGGTGAAGCAGCTTCGTCAATTTCAACAAAACCAAACATATGAAAATGTAACATGAAAGCTATAAGGACCATTAAAAAAGTGGTCTTTCCGTGTCTTTCTCAAATCATAGGTTTTTTCGGACAGACGTACCTACATAAAATGTTAAAAGTAAATATAACTTGCCCACTTCCAACAAATATTTACACTCACTGAACAACTCTATGACACCTTAACTTAAATAAGTTAAGTACTAATAATTTCACGTAACGAAATGCGAATCGTGCCCACAGGCTAAACCCGTTCCTAGTGAAAGAGAAATATCTGAATGTAATAATTTTTGAGCAACAAACTGTCGAATACACGTTGCCGACGTACTAATATAAATACCATCACAATATTTATTGTCAATATATTAGAGACTTATCATGAAGGCGTCGCATTTATTTGTACAATTTTAAACTTACTTAGTGGAGCAACGACCATAAAACCTACCCTGTTGCGTTGAATATTTCTCAGGAATATAAAAATATCAAGATACTTTACTTAATATTAACGGCATTCTTTATACGGAGTTTGAATTTGGCCAAAACAAAGACATTTGGATACGGTCGGCCGATTTTTCGCATGTACTCGTTCTTCTGTATTATGCATCTGTAGAAACATGTATGTGTGACACACGCGTACAGGTGCGAATTTTGGTATGTCGCTTGCCCTACCTGCTGCCATGGTTCCCAGTTCCGCACCGTTAATTTGATATACGGAGGCAGATGGCCTCTCGCCGATAGCACACGGCTCATGCGCCTTCCGCGCTTTACCGCGAATCCCAAACTTTTACTGCCACCGCAAGAAATAGGCGATTTGCTGTTTCATGCAACCTTACCAAAGAAAACTAAAAGAACATTCTTTTAAAATAAATATTAAAAGACTTCTTCGCGAACACTGGCGCCAATTTTAATTGAGATATCTAGTTGTAGAATGCTGAAAAAATAATCATCAAGTGTTGTTTGCTCCAACTCAATCATGAGCCAAAACCCAGAGATAGATTTTGTATCTAAAAATACCTAGGTAGCAGTTAGCTACACAAGAAATTGACCAATTTTAATATGAAATATGCCGTTGTACAAAAAACTGCTACGCTAAATAATAACTTGGACTCCAAAACAGTATGAAAGTCAGGTGCGGGGTTGTGAGTTAATTTGCATTTTGATCCAGTAACGGACTGAGAGATAACGCTGTAATGCTCGAGATCTCAGATCAACTATCCCACATGTCTTGGGGCCGTTCATCAACCACTTCTTTCGAACTCCACACACAAACCTTATAAGGTTGCAACATTACAATGTTGAATACAAATGTTGTCATACTAACCTACAACTATTTTGTTTTATCATAGCCAAGTTCTCATCAGGCCCGCAATTCTGGGAAGAGTAATTAAGAACCGTAATAAAATGGTTACTTTACAAATTGGTATGTATCATTCTGTATTTGAGTGGATAAGTAATTATACTCAAAACGCCAGGAAATAGTCAATCAGTGTGCTGTTATTCCGGGTACAAGAAGTCAAAGACCGTCTATATAAAGGAGTTATAAGATGTCCGCAACGCTAGGCACATTAGACACGGCATACATGTGATGATAGTTGTGGTATCGAAATTCGCTTCGGCTGTTCCCTTCGAGCAGTGTACGGCCATTTGTGTATTTCGTTCATATTTTTCCATGTCGTATTTTAATGATGTGCGTCTAGTGTAACTAAGAGACTTGAAGCGCACAAAAGTTATTAAAGTTTAGAAGTGCGAGTGCTGAGCAATTGGCATGAGCGTGAACTGATTTAGGATTCATTCACCCCGCGTTACGCTAGCTGGGTGCCTGGACTGCGCATTGTCTCACACGGCGCACAAAATGCGAATGATCCTTTGTTCGTTACACTTTACCTACAGTGTAACCCAAACCAATAGCGGAACACTTAGCGCCCACCTCTAAACGTAACATTCACGCGCCCCAGCTCACGCTCGAGAGCCATTCCTGACTTAACGATATTTACTCTGAAATAACAATACGTGTACTATTCTGACATTAATAGCTCTCCAACTGATACGTACTGTATCCTCCCGGTATAATGCATTTAATGGTCCTGCAGTAAAGGAAAAATAATGATGTGTAATTTCCGGTCCTTCACCATTAGTCATATAAATACGTATAAAAAACTAAGTGTTCGAACTTTCACTCAGGAGGGGAAATGCCGAATTTGCAGATCATATTTTTTCAACCCAATTGTTACTTTCTCGTAACTAACCTGCAATTTAATGGATAAAAGATTTAAGTTACTTATGCACGAAACTTTACCAAACACTCGTGGTCTATCGTTTTTCTTCGTATACACTTTCAATCATCGAGCTTCACGGATTACAGTAATTGTAATAATGCATACAACTTGCTTTTACTAGTGTACTGCGTGTTAGGAGCGCACATATTTGTTCAACATTTCACATTAGAAAGCCTTCTCTTCACATACCTACAGTTTATTGTTGTTTTTTCATACAATAGATACCTCAAGTTGTGCTAGCGATATCTAGTAGGTACCTTCTCTCGCGATCTCATGAGCTTTACATAAATGCAGGGTGCTTTTGTGCCAATAGGCGATCCAATGTGATCCAGCCTCCAGACATTAAACCTGAACTTCACAAATGGCCGATTCCTACAATTTATGGAACATTGTTAGTTAAAATAAGACTCTTGTATTAGCTTTGCATAGTAGACCCTTCCATATGGAGGTATCAGGTAAAAATAGCTTACGAATCTATTTATATGCCCAATTTGGCAGTAAAAAATCTCAGTCTCAATCCGTCCAAAATTCTTCTAAATTCCCTGAATTTTGACAAGTGTTTGACATTGATTGTCGCTAAGATGAGATTGGCGACTAGATTTTGAACGTTTTTAATTATGAGAATTGGCCGGCAGATTAACAATTTTAAAGATTATATAAAAGCTCTACATTAAGAAAAAAGTCTAAAAAAAATACTTTTGACTTTAATATTTAACGCAAAATATGATCGTATCAAGAACACAACACTTTATAAACCGTTTTGATAATTGCTCAACTGTGTGACATAAGATTGATAAATAGCGGTACATATGCGAGTAAGTAATCAAGATAGGACATCATCCATCAATATCACAGAGCGCCATCATTCAAGTGAATCATCACTGTCCTTATGATTTATAAAGGCCTTACCCAATGGTTATAATATTTTTTTTCAAAGTAATTACAATGTTGTAAAAGCCGTTAAGCCTGTGGTTAAGCTTTACAAGTCTCGATACAATCTGTTCCAAACTACGGGGATTACATGTTAAGCCTCTAATGTGTATAATCAAACTATTTGAAGCTATTACATTAAGAATTTCATTTATAATGAACTACTAACACTCGTAACAATCTCGAGATACGCATCAATTATATCACAGTACATAATTTTAGTAACTTCAAAACAGTGTTGGCAAAATATTATTATATCCGTATAAAAAGATGTGTCTAAATGGTGCAATAAAAACCAGCAAAAAGTGGTAGATTTATATCATCCGTTCTGTTCTTAACACCTCTAATGTGGTGGAATCTCCGAAGCCTCTAAGTTCGTAGCTCTAGTGATTTAACGTCTAACGTCGGATGTGTATCAATTACTTACAAGTTATCGTGAAATATAATCAGTTATAATGGCGGAACAAAATTGGCAGTTGAGTGGCTAGCTAACATCTAACATATAAGTAGAAATACTTCAGCAAATTGTGCTCGCCTGCAGTAGAGCATTTTACTTCAACCTGTTCCTGCACTTTTATTAGCATGAGCTAAAATACAGTACCGTACGCGTCATATTTCTCACTAATTAGCGATAAATTATCACAAACGACTGCAGACAATACTGAATACACATAGATAATAGTCTTTCTGTAATAAATTTACATTACCTAGTGGACCTTAATCACTTGCAGTAAAACTGTCACATTATACGAAACAACTTTAAATGAATAACGTGCATTATTATAACATTTCCAGTAAGATATTTTGTTCCGTTGTCATTATAACATTTACTGTTATATTCTACACTATTGTCAAAAGTTCACATATTAAAATGAAGCGTAGTAAAAACACCCAGACATTTGAACCATAATAAGTTAAGTGTATTAACACAGCTAATAGCAAAGACAATTGCAAGTTGCTCTATCAATTACTTACTCACACGATCCCGCCCGATATCGCCATTATAACAACATTAGAGATGGCGCGGTCACGCCATACCAGCATTACTAGCACCTGTAACACGGTCACATCATTTCTTGACCGCCCAATTTTGGTTTTACTGCACACTTTTATAGTTTCTGAGCAATTTTTACACGAGCGTGCGAAAACAAGTTCGAATGATTCGGTTGTGCATTTTCGATTTATCTAGTTACAAAATTTGCTATATCCATAATTGAATTCACCGTTTTCAATCAAGAAAATCTGGGTGCCTTATGAAATGCAAGACAAAGTGATTAGACACAATTTGCGTCCCAATTCTTGTACCATGAATCGGCTTCATGCAAAGAATACCTGGCCAGACACGCTAGTTATACACTAGCATAGCGTATAACAGCATCTAATTTGTGATATTATTTGGACGTAGCTGTAACCTAGGCCTTTTCCTGCTTTCTAATGGAGCAATTATTGTAATTACGAAATTAAGGTCTTGTATTTGAATGTGGTGCGGTTCTAATGCTTGCGATATAAGACGAATTAACATTTTCATGTGGTAGGGTCACGACCTAGCGCTCCCACACATAAATCGGTGGATGTCGCGTCGTGAGCGCACCGTGCTGCCGCCGTTACGAGCGCATAGCGCCCGCGCCGCCCGCCGCTGCGCCGCGCGCCGCCGCGCCTGCTCAGCTACCGAACTGTGTTGTTTCGTGTTAGCGCTGTAATTAATATTACCAACCTGCTTGTCTATTGCTTCTCGAATATTCTAAACAATCGATATAATCGGCCAATGGTTACATCATTCCAATACTTACTGCATCAATCATCAAGAAAATCCAGTTAAGTCTCAAATTAAAACATTCCGAATGTTCTGCAGCGATTATAAATTTACATCTCAATTCGTTTGGTACTAAATTGCAAGTACCTAAACATTATTTACAGTGTTTCAATTTCGCATTTCAGCTTTAGTATTTAAATATATCCAGCATATTCAATTAGTGACACAGTCATAAACCTACAGTTATTTTCCAACAGGCATTACTATTGACACTATTCAGTAAAAAGCAATATTTAATGTTATTTTACTCTTGAAACTTAGTTAAGAAACATAATTATATTTTCAATTAGACGCGCGAAATGTTAACGACCAATGACAACTGCGAGTGTTCTTATGTACTTTTCATTGACATTAGTGCATGTTACAAACACTTCCTCGTTGTAGCTCAGCATTAGTCACCAAACCAACGCTTAACTAGCTTTTTCTTCGTTTTCACCAGCGCTCTTGTCATTTCGAGAAAAGGAACATGCCATTAGAATTTATAATGTCCTGAAACAAAAGACGTTGTCTTCTAGTATCATGCAAACAAACCGAGGGGAAATCCAATAAGCAGACAGGTGGACACCGCGATTCGCAACATGGAATACAAGATAAATTAACAAATCAACTGGTTTTGTGTTGATATTGAGCGGCGGCCGCGGTTGTGAGGTTGTGACAAATAGGTGTGTACCTCATACGTACAGTTGGCAACGGTCCCCGGCACGGTACACCACATATTTCGTTAATTGATTAACTGTTCCCAGTAGTTGGCAACGGTACAGTTACGTACATATTTAATCATCCGTATATTGATTTATGCGACAACTTTATAAATTGACACAACCCTCATTACATTAATTTTGCTTTCTTTAATTTAGATAACGATAAAACAAGCCGTTAAAACTGATTTTGATCACCAGAATTTACATCTTCTATGCTAAAATATACGGTTAATTATATTGGGCAATTTATATCTTTCTACGGTATGCGTAAACCATAGAATAGGACCCTATAAATAATAATCAAGATTGCGAATTAGCGAAACTGAACTGAATTTTGATTGCCTTTCATAACGTATTATTGTTTATGAACAATTATAATGAATTTTATGAAAAGTTTATCCGTTTTCATGTTAATTAGCACAAGTAATTTGTAACAGTTTTCTTAGGAGTTGCCTAACGGTATAAAGTCCCAAGTAAATCAGTTCAGACACTAAATAACCTACCCATTAAAACAAAATTATTAGCGTTAAGATTACAGAGTTTAACAATCAAGTAAAATCGGTTAATGTCCACATTAAAATAGACATATTTGTACTTTTAGTACAAGAAAACTCCTTTTATACGCGACACAGTTACTTGCGAGAAAGTCCTGAACCATGGCTACGGTAAGTTCCAATCGAAAAGATTTAACTTCATTAGCAGGTGGTATGGTGAAGTCTTAACATAAAATTAATTTTATTTAATTACAACAACAGTGCAACTTAACGTTAATTAACTCCGTGAGTCAATTAATAAACAATTTATCTTATTTTATACGGCGGATTGAAATATTACGTGATTAATACACTCGCCTTAAGCGTGAATTCAGGCCTCTAAACTGTTATTAATTCGCTAAGCGTTGCTAATGACTCTTAAATTGCCGCAAATGCGTATTATTTGATAGAAATAGATTGTGTTACGGGAGTGTGTCAGCTCACAAAAAGGAACATGATACTTTACAAAAACTACTAGATTTATTAGCTTACTTCGGATAGATGATAACAATCGATACTAACGCGAGACAATCACGCACCAATCAACAAATAGTGTGAGAATAAGTTAATGGGGATGGGATCAAGCACTCTAGCTAACATTTCGCCGAACATTCTTTACCTTTTACTCATACCCATATATTATCTAGGAAAATATTTCACTGATCCTCTAAAAACTTTCTGTGCAATTAATGATTGAGACTTTATTTAAATGATTGCGCATTTTTTAACCTTGACCTTTTCTCATAGTTGGTCGCAATCACTAAGCTAGGGCACACCCCGTCCAAATGGATTAGGTTAAAACTGTGACCAAAGTAGCCGGCAAACGCTACATCCACGTTGGTCGCAGTTACTAGGCCATTTAGTATTTATTGGACCCCAAAGTAGGAACATTTTGAGGGCCACAAAAAGAGGCGCAATCATTATATTAGAGTATTCAATAATATTTTTAGGAGCGCAATATAGGAATTATGAAAGGTTCGATTAAATACATGCGTATTATTTATTTGCATTCAACAATATTTATAAGGACTGATTTTTCGAACGCCAAATAATTTTATCCGAGGAATCATTTTGAATTTTTGACAGTTTTTCCATACAAAATCTGTCAGACGTCAATTTTATTCCACGAATAATAATTATCTGTCGATTGAAAAATCAGCCCTAAGATCTACTACCTATATCTACATTTATATCATCCTTTACACACCCGTTTCAATTTAAAGAATATTTTATTTTTAAGTCTTTAAAAATGTATTAATACTAAGAGACATGACGGAGAAATTGTATACTAGATACTTACAAAATGGTTTTTTATTTGTCTATTTTTAATCGCTAGTAAACTTACACATGAGGTCCTAATTATCTCATGTCGAATTGGTGAAATACTTCTGAACGCTTATTGTACATCGTTATAAACGTCACAATCAACACATTCTGATTCTTATTTCTATATCTTTAAAGTTCAAATTATCACGAGTAGGTACACTTCAAGATAGTTATAAATTATTGCACATGTAGTGTTCATTGGAATACGTGTGCTTTGCTATCGTTTAATAAAAAATATATCATTCTTTTAAATTGTTATAATTACATAGCTGATCTTTAATTGTTCGTGTGCGTTAAGACAGCGTTTCTTTTAATATGCAGACGGTTTGAAGGAATTCAACCACGCCTTGATTGTACTTTAATCAAATTTTAATATAAATGCAGATGACTGTTCCTGTAGAAATAGCAAAACAATTCAGTGCACTATCCATTCATGGATATTTTCTAATAGTTTTTACATTACATAATAATTGACTACCCCACACCCACCCCAGTGTTTGTTTTTTCAAATAGATTTGTGTATTCATAATTGGCTTTCCCGGTAGCCTTTACTGTATTGCACGCCTTTAATATCATTAATTAAAATACTTTCTTGAATAGCTATAAATTATGTAGGGACATGACATGTAAAGCTGCTAGCTGTACTTGCACGCACACCTTAGGAAATGCTAATTCAGTATTTTCTAGAAAGATCTTAAAGTAAATATAAAGGTAAAACAAAATAAGTATGGTTTTCTATTAATGTTTATTTGTATTTATTTTTAAACGACATTTTATAAACTGGAGTTAATTGCACTATTCCGTACTTAGCTTGGAATTTTTTCATTAACAGATCTGCAAAAGAATTAACTAAATAAGTGCGGTCTATTGGTTTTCTTGTACGAGACTATTTCTTTGGTAATGTACCTATAATTATATTATGCTTAGCATAATCAGCATATAATGTTCCCACTGCTAGGCCATGGGGAGTAGGCCATAATCCACCACGCGAGCCCAGTGCGGGTTAGTGGATATCACATGTCTGAAATTTTCGGTTTTAGGACATGCCGGTTTCCTCACGATGTTTTCCTACGCCATTTTGAGAGCAATGGTGATTAAATTAAATATGTACACAAAGTAAAGTGCCTGCCTGGGTTCGAACTCACGTCCTACACCCAATTACGCTTGCCAATCTATAATAATATAATTGTCTTAGCTGTAATAATAGCTACGACAATAAATGTAGCAGACAGCAATAAAACAGAATGCGATATTTCTCTATTGTGATGATTTCAATTAAATATAAATAAATCAAAGTACGAAAATGAAGAATCATTCCCAAGTTGAATTAATATGCTCATGACCCAAACAAAACAGTTCTCAGGAGCACGTTGACCGCGGTAGTTCTGTTATTTTCGTTAAAGGCCATCTGCTGTATGCAAATTAACAGATATCCACATAATTACACCGAGGATAACAATCAGACTTGTCTTACTCATACGAAATTACCGTAAAATTAATTTCAAACATTTTATATTTTCGTTTCATTGCTTACTACATAATTACTTTTAAGTTATTATATATATGATATTAATTTGCTGATTCAGCAAAATAAGAGCCTCAATTTATAATAACATTTCGTACTAAATAGGTATACGGACGTACGCTTTATATGTTCATACTTGAGACTCATAATTCTAACAGACTTCTTGAAATAAGTCTTCCTTGATATCATTTTTCACAGCTTTAATCTAGTTTAAATTGCAGAATATCCGAAACCTGACATCATAAATGAACACTCATAGTATCCTTATCACTGGCAAGGGAAGCAGATATAACTCGCACACCTAGTTACTCAGCTCTGTAAATAACTAATGGCAGCGCCCCCTCGGCAACTAGGTACTAGGTACTTGATTGCATCTGTTGTCGCTCTTCATATCGCGCACACTGCTGTGATTTAACAACCACCTGTCGTGGTTTATGTCCTGCGATACCCGCACACGAGGAAGTACAGGGAACTAGAAGCGAGGCGTCACATACACTACCTACCTATTTCCCCACTATCTCACAACAAATGTTCCTCCGCATATTATTCTGCTCGCATTTTTTGCCAGTTTCTCAAAAGATGCTAATACGATGAGATAAAAAAGATTATCTCGAAACGGACGCTGTAAACCGGCGCCACCGTGCTCCTCACAATAAATTAACAGAGATTATTTTTGCAACATACATAACGTTTCCGTGATGGTGCATGATACTGATAAACATTTTGATATCATAAAATAAGCCTATTTATAAGCTACTCTGGCTGCATTGTGTGAATTCAAATGTCCACATGAATGAAACCGACGCCGCAGATTTTTTCTCTGTTATCTCTTATTTGGTAAACTCGTTTGGGTATCAACAAGAGATAAGTCGCGTATTCAGAAGCTAAATGTGGATACTTTATAAATGGATTTAGCCGTGTAGCCAAAGTAATAAGTTGTGTATTTCTGTACAACGCACCGCAGCTGGAATCACTAATGAGAGCGCAATTCAAATCAACTGATTTATAAGGAGTAAGTTATTTCGCCGGCTGCGCGTACAATATTTACTTATGTTCTAACGGCCACATAGATATTGTACTCCATTATTGCGATAAGTATAATGTATACCAGATATGCCTTATAATTTTATGCCGTAATAAATCATAGTATTATTCTTTGTCATTTATTCCCGACCAAATAATGTAACGTAATAAGACCGATCCGATTGTCTTTATAATCGCACTCCGATGTTTATTGGCAAAAGCTAATTACCAAACAACTCCGGTCGGAAATTACTTTTCTTTCTTCAGTGGGTTCATTAAAATTTTATATTGGATGTTTTATATTGGGTAATATCGAATATCAAATTGTGAGCATTGGGAGGTCTGCTGGCTCTGAATGTACTACATCAGGTTATATTGGCTCGTTAAGAGTCGGCGGGCCTTGTCCGGATGATATCTCGTAACCCCCTCAATTAGTGTGCCCTGACTATCGCGTGGCAATAACCCGCAACAGCACATAAGCTCCCCGCACTCGTGACGCAAAGAACGAACCCAATGAGTGTACTCTTAATTAGCCGTTATACTATAAATTTTAAAAGCGATGATAAGGTCCCGTTGCGCGCTTGCGCGCTCTCCAGGAACACTACCCGCCGGCTAATGGTGCCTTGAGAATTAAATTTAATTAATTCCTCCTCGCCAAACGTGCTTACTCGATCGAATTTGGCTTAGTAATGAATGTCTCGGAAAGAGAAAGGAGAAGTGCATCCACCTTAGAAGAAACCAGGGTTATCAACTCGACAGGGTTGTTTTCCGGAAGTGAGATTAAACAAAATGGTCCTTTAGTATTATAGGTAAATAAGCAGGTAATGAGCCGTTGGTTCTGATCTCACCCTGGTCGTGTGGAATTGCGTGCAGTCTTATCGGACTATGAGAGTGACGGAAGAGGGAATGCACCTATGTCTACGCGCACAGTCGTGCACTATAATATCTCCCGCGCCGAAGGCTAGTCTCGGTTGAAATTGGTCGCCATTGAAAGTAAATGAGCTACAACCCTTAGAGGTAAGAAAAGAAAATAGTAAATAAAATAGGAAATTATTTAATCAGGGTACTCTAGTAGTCTAGTCTATTAAAAGCATACGACCGCGCACTGGCGCCGCCAATTTATAAGATGCACATGATGATAACCACACGTGATAATAGTACTTATCTGTCTGATTGCTTTTAAATTCCTATTTATCGAGGTACACCGGGGTCAATTACTCCTCGTAACATCAGTTACGTCTTTTATTACTAACATTATCTTTTTCAAGAGTATCATACCGTTTTAAATATTTTATAATGATATCTAAATTTGCAGAACGTGCTGCAATTTGTCCTCAAATGAGTGTGGAGGTTATAACAGTAAGAACGCTAATGGCTTAACTTGTTATTGCTATTTTAAAAAGAGCGAAGGTTTCTTGAATATTGTGGCGAAACTATTTCAATTACTTAGTTAACGCGGTTCTTAGGCGGGCGGAAAAACGTGTGGCGTACCGTCCGCGTCGTGTGTGTAATTTACATGAGCGTGTGGCGGACAAGTGCAGAGCGTTGTTAGCCGCACTATGCGTCTCTCGCCTTTGTTTATGTTACTGTTTACAGTACATAAATGGAATGAAACCTGTCGACTGTGCCGTCCGTTATCGGAGCGTTTTGTCTGTAATTAAGAACGGCGAGAGCGGGTCAGCCGTCCACCCGGCATTACCACAAAGTTATGGAGACATTTTGAGCGTGTCCAGATTGTTTAACTACAAGCCTGTCATGTTTAGAATGAACTTGTGTTATAAATCTGCCATAACGTCATGATTCCAGTGAGATTGTTTGTTAATTGTAGGTAATACATTACTCTCTAATGAACCAGCGGCGGACTTACAGCTCGAGCACTTACATTATGTGCGCAGCGTATTGTTGTTGTAAACAAGGACAAATATTATTATGCACACAATTATTATGCTTAAGTATTGCATAACTTTTATTATGTAATGTGAAATTGTGCTTATAAGCTCTAGTAGATATCTAATGGCCTAATCTTTTTCGATATTCGGATCATTTTGACTTCATTATAAACGTATGAAAGCTGATTCTTGTGAACATGCTCCTGTATCATTGATAACTATGTAGCGTCAAAGTTATTCAAACTGCACCATTTATTTTTTTTGTAAATCCTGTAATAAATTTGTAAACACACTGTATTCAAAACGCATTCATTCTATTCAACATTATCGTAAACTCAGCAAGTCGTTTACAAACTGTGACATTCAAGCAATTAATAGGCACTTTAGATGCAAATAGGCCTCAACGATTTCCTTCGTGAGACATCGATTTGGTGCAGTGCTAAGAGAAACTGTGTGAAGAGATCACGATGCTATAAACAGAAGACAATAATCGTTGTTCGTGTTGCGCCCGCGCCGTGGCCCGGGAGCCACGGCCACGTGTAAACTCCTGTCCAACTACGCCGGGAGCTGACAGTAGCAACATTTGCATTTCATTACACCACTCGCCTCCTACCTCAATGATTTCTTAAAAATATTTTTAATAAACTTACACAATATTTTTATATTATCCCACTTATACAGCTTATTAATAAAAGCTAATTTGAATTTCATTAAGCATATTTACGCTTGAAATTGTAATGACTATATTTTTGTGATTCTATAGCCTGAACAATTATGATAATTTTAAGCATAAAGATATATGTAAACTTCTTTATGAATGTGTAGCGGTCTGTTCATGTGTTGTTATTTGTTACAGCACACATTGACGGGTCACAGCGGCAAAGTAATGGCAGCTAAATTCCTCGGGGAGCCAACCAAAGTGATCACAGGAAGCCACGACCGGACGCTCAAAATATGGGACCTTAGAAGTAAAATGTGTAAGTATGTACCAACTCATTTGCTTTATAGGACCGCCTTATTTATTGGGAACGATTTTAATAACAAAATAGTATTCTATGTTACTGCAGAGAGAAATATTGCACAATAATTCATAATATTCTATTGTATGGAAACCTTTCTCGCAGTCGTCTTTTATAACTCGGACAAGTACTAACAGCTTATATTTAGACCCACAGCATAACGATAGTATACAACCTAACATAAATACGAAATTAAAGTTATGGTTTTCGAGGTGGGAATAATTTTTTAAATGATTGCAGCAGCTTTCAGTTTTAAAACTAAAGTCGGTTAACTGAATGTATGCAGTTAACATAAAAGAGCAAATTGCAGAAATAAAATAGTAGGAAGTAGCCGTTCAAAAGCACGGTGTGCTTTGCAAATAGGGTTGCTACTAATCCCGGGAAAATTCAAGAATATAATTATTTTATTTCTGTTTACCTAAACTTTCCTGGATTGACATTGTAAATCATTTATCTATGGATATTATTTTTTACGAGTTGTTGGGCTACAGAGTGCAGGCTAGAGTTTGCATTTGAATACCAATAGAAATAACAGAAGCGCAATAAAATAAACGCACCTGTTATATGAGCAAACGTAAAATGTTGGGCTGCTGCAGACTAATGCTACCTGACTGCAAGTGCAAACCGGATAACAACTGCAGTTTGAAACGTCGTGTGAAAATTAAAAGATAAAGGAAAGACTAATGCAGCTAGAATTAAAGACCAGTGTGAGGCACGCGCGATGGGGCGATGTGTTCAAGCGATTGCACGTTTAGACTGTTCACGTAACTTGTGCGCTCTACAACCCATATGACACATGATTTTGTACAGTATAATATACAATCATAATTTTTTAAAAGTGCTATTGACTTAATAAAATTAAATTTACATGGTGAATTAGAAGGTAGATATAATTGTTGGTCACTAAAATATAGGAAATTATAAGTACGACAGAATTTGTAGCTGTTAGTGCTCGATTGTCCCTTCTTAACTGCTGTTAGGGATTCAAGATTATATTCATAGTGGAACATTTAATCTAACCTGCGAAAGTACTGAGGATTATCTAGAATTCCAACTGAGAAACTCTTCCTATTTCACAGTCTGCTAAAAATTTGCATTTTATCTAAAGAACGGCAATGCATTTATTTGATACGTTCGTGTAATTTATCTGGCAACCATTTGTTTTCCCTGAGCTTGCGAACCGACACTAAGTGGTGTTTAGAGCTGTTCCATTTAACATTTGTGATTAGTCTCTGCTAACTTCAAGACGACCTGAACATTTAAACGTTTAGCCATTCTGAAAATAATACTTTGTTTCCAAATACAACACGGGTTGAAGTCTTTTTCCCTGATTTATGGATAGGCTTGCTTCCTGCGATGGTTAGGCCATAACTTATAAGCTTGCCTCGATAACTTATAGCCTACACACGATACTATGCGCAAGTGTTCTCAGGCTATAAATGTCGGAAACTCGTCCTCATAAACTTATTACAATTATTGGATCTTGATAGATAACGCCATTTATAACTTAGATTGTAATATTAACAGCCGTTGCAGCGAGCAGTTCTGAGAACTGATTGAAATCTAATCGGGACGTGTAATGTAATTATCCGTTTTAGTGCATCCTTTTTCCCATAGCTGTTATATCTAGGAACTAATTAGAGCACACCTGATTTACAATTACTACTGGCTGCTGCAAAAGCAGTCATCGCTCGTTTTACGACCGTCTTATTTAATTTAAATGCTACGACCAATATTGTAAAACGAAATGATATCCTGGAAGTAACAAGCTATTAACAGTAATAGATTTTTTAGTTTCGTAGAATTTTCCAATGTCATGTTCTGGGGTTTTAGATATTTAATAAATCAGCCTTGTCCGCAGCTTAGTACTCGCAACTGATCCACAGAACATAGCTATGAATTTAAAAAAGAAACACGTAAATCGGATAAGTGGATCTCTAGTTATACGCGCAGTAACGGACAGACAGACAGAAACGTTGCAATATGATATAATATGGTTGGTTAATGAATTTTTAATACTTGTCTGTTCTATCAAGTTTTTTTCCAACGCTAATTTTATATGCCAGAATATGCTGGTATGGTCAGCGGCAGAAGTTGGTTAACACTTTCGTTTTTAAATCCAAATTAATTATATTATAAGATTATTAATCGGAGCAAAAGTAAAGTTAAAAGAATTTTAACTCTTATTATATGTAATCCTGAAATACAATGTATCACATAATTTTGTGCCAATCTAGACGATGTAGAAATGTTAGCCGACTTTTGTCATTGACCGTACATATTCTAGCCACACGTTCAAATGGGTCCCTTTTTATTTAAGCCCATGCTGTGGACTTTGATTGACCGATTGATTGATAGAACGTCATGATTAAGCTAAAGCAAAAACAATAGTAAGGCAAGCAAGTAGCCACCATATTGGTACTCATATTTCATAACCAATCATCTGCTTATGAGTTAATTCTCGATTGAGTGTGAATGACTACGACGTCCCGTGGCGCCGCGCGCCGACACACGGTCCAATTTATTGCATTAATAAATTTCTTTTTTTCTAATCACCTGAGTATTGTGACTTGTATCGTCATAGATAAACATCGGACATAGATAAGAATTTACGGATTATTTAATATTTTAAATCAACCTATCATGATACATGTGATAACTGCCCCAACGAGAACCTATTAACGATGTGCTATAAAGTTATATAACTTTACCGCTTTATTATAAAATACCCGGATATTAGTGACAGATGTCTGCAAGTTAAGGCAGGTTAATGCCTATACTCATCTTTAAGTGCATATTAGCTAGTCGATGTGACTGCATTGACTTCCTATATGTACTGATTATAATATTAATTAACCTCTTTATTAATCGCGTGACATTACTGATGACGATATTAACTACTTGGTCTACTTGATCTACATTATCTGACCAAGATTATGTCTGGACTGTAAAAGAGACTGTGACCTCTGAGTTTATTTAGGCCTTTCTGCACAGTTTAGTCAGATAGGAATCGCCGACCTCATCTAGCTTATTTTCTTTTATAGCATGATGTTTAAGTGATTCAAATATCCTATTATAAAATAAACAATTTCATTTAATTTCATTTGAATTGCCTACCGGATGGGTGGAGAAATCCAATATTATGAAAGCATTCCGATTAAGAAAACGTCTTGATAGTATATTTCGTTGAAATGTGGACTTTCACTATACTTCTGGCCATAAAACATATAGAGAAAATACTATCTACTTCAAATTCAATAAGACTTTTCAATTCGTTTAAATTTTATTTCATATCTGGATTTATGGTCGAAAACAAGCGTGATACATAAAGAGACTATCAACTGTTTATATCACCTCTAGTGTATAATTTGTACTAATTCTATATAATCAAATAATCTCTAACGATTTAGCTTCAAAACCATTGACTTTCTCTCTATTGTACTAAACGATCTCTCTGCACTTTAGGATAATCGCTTAAACAGAGAAACGTCAATTAAACGACAGTAAACCATTAGCTTAGATCCAATAAAGCCATCCAACATCATTTTGTGTATATTAGTATCCTGGTTACTAACTATGACATAGGCAAATATCAAAAGGTTTTGCAGCCGCGGACTATCGAATTTTTGAGCATTTCAATAGCCCTGATTTTCATATTAACATTATAGGATACTCCGTAATGTAACAAAGTGATTCGTATTCGAGCTCATACCAGACATTGTACGTACATTGTTGTGCATCGATCCATGAACGTGGAGAGACTTGCTCGGTGCGGTTAGCCGCAATCAAGTGAGCACTGCGAGTACAAATACTTTTTCTGCGCCATCGATATATCCAAATAAGTTACCGTCAAACTTTTTTTAGTAAGGATAAATATAACTTGTCCCTGTTCAATGAGTGTTCATTTTCTCGTTTCACTTGTTCTGGACATCTACTAAGCTAATTATAGATATTGCAACCACTAATTGAATGCTACGACGCTTATAGAATCTTTTCGCCGACTACGAAAAAAGCACCGTAGACTTGCTACGAAATATTGCTACGAAGTTGGTTCTCGTAGCAATGTTTTGAATTGCTCAATTTATTAGAATTGTCATTAAATGATAATTCTTTAAAGCTTTCGAAAATACTACCTCTACTAAAACCTTCAGAATATCTATCGAGCACAGTCGCTGAATAAAGCGATCTATATTGAAAATGGTCTTCGACAATAATCGCTAAGTATGACATAATAATATATTGACCGCAATAAACTGGTAATCATTATGACGTTATTATCTCATGGAGCAATAGCCACTTAAAATACTCGTATCAGTCGTAAATTTTAACATTCGCATGTCGACCACACAGCCAGGAATCTTAACTAATGAATGCAATAACACACACAAGCAATTTACCGCGCACATTAATAGGCCTTCAGGAAATTTTATTGTTATTATCAACCGTTGTGTGACACAGATTTTATAATGCACGCTTCAACAGGTACGGAGACGAAGTTCGCGGGGTCATCGTGTAACGACCTGGTGACGTCAGACGGGGCAGGCTCCACCATCATCTCGGGACACTTCGACAAGAGGATCAGGTTTTGGGACATCCGCACCGAGATGTCTGCCAACGATATCATGCTGCAAGGGAAGGTCACGTCGCTTGATCTTAGTAGAGGTATGTGTCTTTATTACATCAACCTATCTGTCAATTTCTAACTTATAAATACATAGCAAGGTAACCAGCATGATGTCTCGTTCAGTAATAGTTAAAGCATTATATTATGGACAAGTAACAATTTAAATGACAGCATTAATCTTACGCATCCATACTTAATGTTCAAATGCAAGAAATGAACTCAGCAGTTGACTAGTTAACCAACAGTAGTTAAGATTAAAATCGCAACTACTGTTACACAGAAAGACATGCACATAACATCAAAAGTTAAGTAGCTGTTTATTCGATAGAGTACTTGTAAATTTTCCGTAATTGAATGCATCGCATATTAGTATCGGTATTCGTGTCAGCACTACAACGTGACGGGTGCGCAATGCCCATTTCCGTTACGCGTTTCTCGATCGATCCCTTTTTTGTCAGTAACGGTCTGTGCATCGCACGAAACGCTCAGATTGATACCTTCAATCAATCGCGGTGTCGGGACGTCACTGCCTCGGAAACTGATTAAATCACGTCGATTTCATCGGACAAATGAATAGGGAGACAGTTCACAGTTAGCCATCACGTTCGATCCAGATCCATCGCGCTATCGACGATCTATCATGCGCTGATACTGAGCGGAATCACAAATATGACATGTTCGAAAGCCTTTTAAGCGCTCTAGTTTATTAGATTTCAGTTTCACTTATCATTTTATTGATAGCAATAGTTAAAGTGCAAGAAAGTGGAATAGAGTTGTTAAAACGCGCACTTCAATTGAGAAGAGAAACAATTTGATAAAAGATCTTTGTTGATGTTCGGGAAGATGGTTGTGAGAGATATATGAGACTTGTTTGAACATAATGTACTAGAGATGAATACTTTGTGATAGTTTCATTCATATTTAGTGTTTTGTTCACACTTAAAGCTGTAGTTTATTTAGGAGGGAAACGACAACATTCCTAAGCAACTTGATTTTATTTTTAGACGTAAAAGAGGTGTGAAAGTATCATTAGTGAGTAGCACTTCGTAAGTTCCAACTAATGAATGAAAGAAAATGTCGTGTAATATGTATGGAATATGTAAATTGCAGATTATCGTACAAATGGCGTTAGCACGATACGAGCAATGCTTAGTGCTAAGCTGATGTTAACACATAGACGCCAATCTCACGTTTGAACTAGTAATAGCTAATGGCGCGCAAACCGCATGAGAATATATTGCTGACCTCAAGACATTTGATCGCTCTTCATACCGACTGATAGCTAATGAAACCATGATAGTATCGCACACTTAAATCATCTAATTTAATAAAGCGTTGTGCTCGTTTCATGAAGCTCTTTACCTTACATTAAAACTATTAAGCGCCAATTGAAAGGTTTAAGGTTAAACATTACCTTCGCAGCGATTATCGAAAAGGCAATAAAGAACCTAGCGGGCTCGAGCTTACAAATCGTCTAAATTAGGCACAAGCTGTAATATGTCTCCTTGTTATTAAGTAATTCTTCTTATGGGCATGCGTCCGTTATGAAGCTCATAATTTCACTATTTATAGGTACGTTTGTGTTTTTAGAGCCAAATGACAAAAACGGGCAATAATTAGGGGCTCCCCATATATGTGACGGAAGAAGGAAAAAATATTTCTATGTAATAAACGTATGGGGTATCGTTGGATCCCATAATTAAAAAGATATTGATGTTTCTAAGTGCGCATACACACGAGCAAAACACGTCAACGTCAAGTCGGCGGCTCAGTTGCCTCTGCAGTTGACGCGTGTCGTTCCACTGACTTTTTATTTATTTCAGTCTTTAAGTTCTGGGATATTTTCGGTTACAGCCACAGAAATAACTTTGTTTTTCATAGCTTTTTCGAAAAATACTAAGAAAAACAAAATCAATACTGTGCATGCGTAAATATTCATCCAAACTACGAAACTCTTCACTGTGCGTTGTCCGACATATATTCGAGATGTGTTTTGTTTGTAACTTAAGTTATGGTGTGTTAAGATACAGTAAGATGCTATGTGATGTTTATTGCTAATTTTATTTGTACGTGAACTGTCTTTTCAGACAATAATTACCTGCTGTCGTGCGTCCGCGACGACACAATACAACTAATAGATCTGAGGATGAACACGATCGTACGTTCTTTCAGGTACGCTAACCTATAATTTATTACTTGTAACTCTGCTGCGCTAGTATAAAGTTTTATGTCTTTTCCTGCAATATAATAGTCAAGGCCTTTGAAATGTTTACAGTTATATATTCTGGATTTTATGACTCACTCTAGAACAACAGTGGTAAAGCAAATAATTATTGCTTATATTCAAATCGTAATAGACATACAAAATAATAGACTTGATGCTAGTTAATTAGTCAATCATTTAAACACTTTTTCATCGCACAGAATTAGAGACATGTCCAGGATTTCCAGAAGACCTTCTTTGAAACTTACGGGATACAATACATGATGTTTTTAACTGTGGAAAGTTTGTTTTGTTGTTTAATAGCTAAACATTGTTGATATACTGCACATAATATTATTGCACATAGCAATAAAAACAAATTAAACTTAAGACAATTTCCCACAGTTTCTGAAGTGAAATATGCTTTCTCTTTATATTTATGGCCAAAATTATCGTTTAGAGCTCGTTTCGTTCGGAATTATCATAATATTCGAAGAGCATTTAACATTAACATTCTCCTTTGGTTCACGCACGGAAACTATTCAAGCGCGTTGATGTCTTTTGTTCTCGAAAAAAGGAGATTTCTCACATACCGTCTAAATCTTTGCAATAAAATTCTGTTCGTTTGTAAACGTACCACTTCAGAACAGCTGGACCGACTTGGCAATTTTTTGTTTGAAAATGTCCTTAATAGTCCGAATCAGAAGGCCAATTTCCGTAATTAAAAACGTTCAAAATGTAGTCGAAATCTCATCTCAGCGACAATCAATGTCAAAAAATTGACAAAAAATGTATGGAAAATAAAGATATGTAGGTAGTTGGAAAATTCGGAAAACTGAAAGTGATTTTTTTTAAAGATTGTTTTATGAATTATTGATATTTGAACAGGATAACATCTGTCGGGTCAGTTAGTTCACATTAATAATAAATTATTTAATTAGAACAGCTTTTAATGGCAACAGTTGCTTTTAATGTGAATAGAGGTCAAATCTTTCAAGTCGTATCACTGAAAAGGATCGTAATCAAGCCTTTATACTCGTAACATCTTGATGAGCGAGTATGTCGATATAATTGTGCCAAGCCCATAAAGATTGTTAAAGATTATTTTCAGTTAAGAATTTAAACTAATTATTTTGAGCACTGAATTAATTAATTCAATAAAGATTGTTTATGGTATGAAATTCTTATTGACGATAATTTAGTTTAACATTTACTGTAGATTATAAATATTTTATCAAGAGTTTTTTTTTATATTTCCGCTTACATTTATTATTGAAAGTTTTGAACTGACCTTAAAACAACACAAGAGATCCATTCCCAGAAAGTCGACTCGCGACAACTATAAAAAGTTTAAGGGGACTGAAGTAAATTAAAAACAGCTTGAGAGTATTCGGAATTCCTTGGCAAAACAGCACATTCCAAGTTAAAGTATTACAGAAGGCTTCTGGACACCTGTACATTAACTAAGTACGAGAATAGACTTATTAGTGTAGACGTGACAAAGTGTACGGGGGCTACTAATTGCATTTCAGTCACGAGGTTTTTAAGGTGGGGTGCGACTGATCGCGGGTGAAAAGAACCACAGAAAGCATAGGAAAGTTGATGGAGAAAATGTATATCCAAAAGTTATCAGAAGACCATTTCCCGTAGTAAAAACATTCAAAACCTAGTCTTAATCTCATCATAACGACAACCAATGTCAAAAAAGTCCTGTTTTTGAAATCGGTAAAAAATTTAGGCAAATTAGAGGTATTTTTGACAGGTTGAGACAGATTAGAATGCGAACGTTCTTTAAATATGGGAATTGCCCATCTGGTATACACATCGCTGTCAGAAATGAAATCACCTTTGTACCCAAAAGGTGACTCATCCAAATTAAACCGAATATTCCCGATCAGTCACACCTTGTCCACACTGTTGACGATCGAGAAAAAAGTTTCATTCGTTCACAGTATTGACGAACGGGAATTCTTTTCTATTATTCCCGATCAGTAACACCACTATCTTTAACACTGTTAACCGTTGATCGTACATAATATGCTTAGTTCAAGAGCCAAGGTTTGGAAAAGTTCAATTAAAGATGACATGGTTTATTCAAATGCTCAAATAACGACTTTCAAAGCAAAAAATTAACATCAAAATAAAAATACTTCTTTTTTACTTTACAATCAGTATATATTTTACAATAATAATGTTTTAATTTCGCAATTAGTTAAGAAAATTGCAAATAAAGACTTCCCATTTTTGTCACAAGAAATCATCACTAAGCTTATGTACGATCAGGGGAAAAAAAGAACGGGACTTTTTTTCCCGATCGACAACAGTTTTAACGATAGTATGTGACTGATCGGGAATATTCAAATTAAACAATGCTGTGCTGAGCTAAGCTAACTTTTCCTTGCTGTGTGTTAAACGACGGATTGCCACACAAAGCGCAACGCAGCGCGTTACGTTTTCCCTCTAGCTAATTTCTGCAGCACATATTAGTGCACAGCACATCTCAGTACTGCATAAATTAATGTCGCCCTCAAGCTCGATATTCTGAACAAAAATTGCACACATTATTTTAGCAACGCATTTTTGTGTTGCTGGCATCATTTCATACAGTTTAAATGTGAAACATGTCATTTTTAAATTGATTTCAGTCACGAGTCGTTCAAGGTGGGGTGCGATTGGTCGCGGGCGGCGTTTGGCCCTGGCGGCCGCCTGTTGTCGGTCGGTGCGGCCGACGGAGCGGCCTATGTCTGGAACACGCATTCTGGACGGCTGGAAACGATACTCAAGGATCACACGTAAGTATTGATTGACATCGAATTTCGCAAACAAAGCCTTGTGTTCATGAAGTTCAGCGATGAGCATTAAAGCCCAGAAAATGCTGTGTTGACTTGACAACACACATAATGTAAGCTGCTGTTAGCAAAATCATATACTTGACGGGTGTAAAAAGACATTTAACAAAGCCAAGAATCACTCCCGTCATTTTTTTTTACTCTGATATATTGAAGGTCAAAATTCCAACTTTGACTGACGTTTTACCTATACGAAAACAAGTTCTTAATGTTTTAACACACAACTTTAACTACCCCCACGACCCCTGTACCGTTGCATGCAACCATAATCACAATGTTTTTCGTGCGTTACATTGCGCACTACCGCTAACAGCAAATTTTCACACCAAAAATAAAAGTCGTTTCCCAGCAATTATTTTTGTGCAATGTTACTTATAGGCCGACCGCTTAACTGTGACGTTGCCAGAGGTAGCTGCGCGGTGCGGGAGGGGTGTGGTGACGTGATGTGAGAGCTCAGTGATTCGTCAACTTGTGACAATTATCACACCTCCCGCACCGCGCAGCTACATCAGGCAACGTCTCAGTTAAGCAGTCGGCCTATAGTTTGATGTACAAAATGCGTAGTTGACGGCTATATGATGTGTCTTTTTACACCCTATACTATTCAGTCATTATCTAACAAGTAGAAAAATCGATATAGGAATCTATTCTGCATCTACTCCTTACCTGTTCTTGTGGTCCAAGGCGCCAATATCTTATTCCATATTTAAGTTAGTTCTGGTGAAATTCGACTGAAAAGTGATATATCATCATGTACTCATAAATAACCTGAAACGCAATAACTATAAAACCATACGTCTTACAAGAGCTTCACATCTTTCTATACTACATTTTAATGTTCAACAACAAATGTCTTCTAGCACTGTTATTATTTTATCTTGAACCGCTTTCTGATTAACACGTCTTGTTGCCCGATCTCGTTTCGCTAATTAGTTTATTGACTCCTATATCTACTCAATAATGAATATGTCGTCGTATTAGAATATTAAATAAAACGTTGATATCACTGCGCTTATACGTATCTATATCTTGATTACTTGAACCGCGGCACTAAGCACTAAGTTTATTCTAAAAGATAGCAAGGTGCATAAGGGGCGGATAAGTAACTGATTTACAGCGGCCAATGCAACCAGTTTCCCTCTGTCGACTTTTACAACTCACCTCACTTAATAGATCAGGATGCTAATTAATTGTACCTCCTACCTGATGTACGTAACTGTCATATAACCGGACGATGAGCAGAAATGTACTAGGGATTGCCAGCAGTCCCTGTCAGAACTTTTCAAAAGAGTACGTCAACCCTATCGCAAATTTTTAGATACGGTATAATAATTTGATACAAAAGTAATCTTAAGGAAAAACCTATTTGCTACCACTACACAATAAATCCATTACTATAATGACAAAATTCTTATATCTAGAGTTATTTTCAATAAGTATTGATATAATCTACGAACGTCCTAAACAATAGCTCACCTATAGCGGTTGCAGACCGCGCAATTTGTTTTCAATTCGTTTCTTTCTAACTGTAACCATAGCTCACGGAAGATGTGACCTTTGGATTGGTAATAAATTTTCAGCAGACACATTTCTGACCTTGAATTTTAAACTGGAATTGTTTTAGTCGCGACATCGTTCGCTATCCCCGTAACATTTCGCATGGACAATTGAAATCGTGAGGTCAACATTGGCTCGACTGTCTCACCATTGCAAATTTCTCTTTCCCATACCGTACACTGCATATTTATTTGGCATTAAGCTATCGTCACACCTGCTCGATGCGATTAAAGTAAAGAATGACATTTGAATTAATTTGAATACCAAATGCCAAAACATTGAAATGTGATTTTCCAGAATCCGACAAGTAATCTAGCTTTGCACAAATGCATTTCCTGAAAATTGCAATTGTATTTCATGTCAGACTTTCAAATGTAATTAGTTGAATATTTAAGACGTATCGTACATTTAAATAGCACATTATTTACGATAGCACTTCCTGGTCGTAGACAAGCGCGGCAGTCAAAGGACTGTTTTACCCTTAGGTCTTGTCGAGCGTCGCGTCCAGTCTTATCGCCAGCGCTCGCTGCAATAGGACTTGATCGAATCTTTGTCAAGACACCCGCGCAACCCGTCGCTGGGGCCCATTCTCCCGCAGATCGCCGCAAATGGGACATATTGTTCCCTCGCGCTGTCCACCACAAGTGCATGGCGCGATGCAATCGCACTTAATTCGCGCCGACACACCACACACAATAGTGTAAACAATTTTACCGTAACAAGGACAAAAGTTACGCGGAAACATTCCTCTGCATCTCGAAATGCATATTTTTGCTTAGTAATACGTACCATACTGATGTGAGTATGTACAGTCTTCGATGTGAGTTTGAACAGTTAAGTTGCTCGCCCACTTTATTACTGTATTGTCGAGTCTGATTCAATATTGAAACTAACATTACTACGGTTTCCTACAATATACCGTTGCGACATAAAACTCTTATCATCTCCGGCCAAAATCAATTTGAGCACAACAATATCGAAATAAAGAGAGATGAGCAATAAAGATTGCTTTCCTTAGGCCCAACCATTGTTTCCTATTTCATACTTATACGCTTTTAACCGCAAGGGGATCGTAACTATTGCGTGTCATTGCAAACACTTATATTACTTCCTAATATTGCATGTATAAACATAGACTTGTATATTATTACATGTATCAAAGCGCCGTCGCGTTCTGTAATAAAATATTTCAGAGACACTCACGAATCTTACTATATATGGGTTTATGCATTCTGAAGATGGTCTGCGGAATATAGCTGCCACAAATATTAACACTAGCAATAACGTTTGTGGACGATAGAACTTGTCACATGCTATTTAATTCTAGATACGAGTACATACGTGTGTGGTTCTGTAACTAGTCGAATATTACAAATGTAAACAAACCAGCCGCAGTATTGTACACACTGAACTTGACCGAACATTAGGGCGGACGTTTCCGCAATGGTTCGTACAATAGGACCGCGCTGTTAGTGAAATGGTCTGCGCTTGCGCTTTTGTACGTTATCTGCGAGTACTTGGCGTACGTTGTATCAGCGCTGTTCGAGCCTCACGCGCAGCAGGCGGTCATCAAACAAAATTAGCTCGAACATGTGCGACACACATTATTGTTGTCGTCGACGATTACCATGATTTATATCCGCGACGCACAATCGTTGAATCTTATCATTTAGACTAGGAACAGAATACATTATGGGCAATTAATCGTCTTCATAAGGCTATCGATTAAGGACGATACAGATTGCTTGCGATCGAGAGATTTTCTAATTAACTATGCGCGGAATGCGGCTTGGAACTAAAAATAATTCAGTCAGTCATTTCGTAGTTTAAATCTTAAATGACTTATTTTACTGTGGATGTTGTAAACTTGACAATTGCTGATAACTACCACCTCGCGTGCATGCGCTTCATAATTTCCGCGGTGCAAAATTTATTCGTTCAGTAAAGAAGTTATTGCCTAATAAACGTTGGAGATTATTAGCAGAAGGCCATTTTCCAATGTGGAGTAAAGAAAATATGATGCGTTCTATTCTAAAGGTGCGATTCCACCAGTGTGCTGAACTGTGCGGCATTGTAATGCACAGTGTACGACACAAATGTTTATTCTGGTCTACTCACTCAAGCAAACAATAGCAAATTTAGCAATAGAACATTTCTAATGTTCGCGCACATCTGCATACTTTTGTGCGCGCACATATGCAAGCAGTGGACTCGCGTCGACGCGTACACACTTGTTGTTCGCGAATGTATATATATGTGTATATATTAACAACTGAAGGCAGAAAACTCTGCTCAGTGAACTTCATGTTCGTGCACAAGTGTGCTAAACTGTGCGCTTACAAACGTTACGCACAACTTTGCCGGTGGAAACAGAGACTATCGGATCTGCAGCTCAGTACGTGCACTGTTGGAGTTCTGCACAAAATGTTTGTGAACATATGTGCTGCACACTATTTTGGTGGAATCGTACCTTAACAGGCATGGACAGGAAAGTACATTTAATCTTTATGCTATGTGCGGACCGCGGTTTACGTTCAAATTAAGCTTTTCTACGCTGAGCTAGAAGCTACTTGCCTTAAGCAAGTATCTTTTGTTGCAATTCCCCGTATAATCAGTCTTTAACTACCCTCTAGATCACAAACGTCAGTGAATACGGTATGTAGTGTATGTCCGGACATTGGTCCCGGCTAATCGCGGTGCATGCTTTTTGTAGCGGAAAGGCTAACGACCGCCGGAGATAGGTTCTTGAAATTACTTTATTGGGTAACCTGTTTCCGAACACAGAAGGCGTGTTACTTGAGTATGAATCAAGCAAGACGGGAGTAAGATATACGATATCCACGACATATTTATAAACAACCATTTGTAGCAATATAAAACCTATCATGTAAATATCGGCCAAAGACTAATTACGTTTTCATGTACAAAATAAATCAATCAACAAATCCGGTTGTTAACATTTTATTACTTTAATTCTGCGTTTATTATAATTTACAACATTTTCCAAACGTTGCCCTGTAGGCGGAACCATTAAGGCCATCAATTAACTGCGCATATTCCAATATATGAAATTGAATAAATTAACGGTTATTAAGTTTCTGACAAGGTACAACCGGACCAATCGGAACAACATCATGGCGCACGTACTCGTATGATGTGATTCAATAAAAACAATCATAATATCGGGGCGGAATGCAATAAGGAAACAATCGCAGGTTCTGGTTACCAGATTTGTTCGTGTTATGGCGGTTCCTAGTCCCCGTATTGGCTATCCCTGGCCCGGCTCGTTATACGCGACCGGGAGCGGTATGTGTAAACGAGCCGAACAAACCCGACGCTAATTCTTGTTTATGAGAAGCCTCGCCCCGCATAGATACGATGTAAAGCCTTTAAGCGGCCACCGACAATCAAAGCTTCGTACAACAGTTTCTATACTCGAAATTGTACCACTATGGACTAGTTCGGTTACAATCCTTCCTTATACGTTAAATGGACACCGCGAACTGAAATGTATTTCAAACGTCGTGACCACTCCATTCTTGCGATCATCTTCGGTAAATGGTCAAGAAAGTCGAATACTTTATTGAGTATGTTTTTTATTGGTTTTATAAAATGTCTGTGTATTAATAGAGGCCGATGAGTATCTTTAAGTGCTAGTGACACAGATTTAAATGCCGGCATAATAGTCGTAATGTACCTACGGTCATATAACGCGGGATACCGTTCATAGTCCTCTCATATAATATTCTGAGAAACGTAACGGTTCAAGCGACTTGCACACAAAAACGCTCCAGTTTTATGATAAACTGAGCACTGTGCACTTGTTTTATTTTATGACCCGGCGAACTTTTAGGTTTGGTTGGAATTCCTAGATTACGCTAAACTTTCGATTACTATGACCGAAAAAGAAACTCGCTTTTTAATGGAGATAACCCTGATGATGGTCACTTTAAACAGTTTTGCTTACATTTTCTGGCTAAAGGCGTAGTACTTTATGTATTCTGTGCTTAAGTTTCATTTGTTTCAATCATCCTCATCTGTAGTGAAACTTTTGTCTCTTTTTTTTTGAAGATTTCTTTATTTATTTATTAATTCATAACAATGTTTACATTGTGTCGAATATTAAAAATTATTTTGTAACTTAAAAAATACAAAAAATTATATTTTCCTTAAATTGTAGTTTTCTGTAAAGGTGACCGTTAGGTACATGTATATTCAGTTCCAAAAAAAATTATGTAAATGTAAACAAATGGATCAGATAACGTACCTGCGGATGCCAATTTGTAGTGGCAATACAAATTGGCATCCAATATTCAAATAATCTAATCAAAGCACTCAAATCACCCGAAATTCTAGTTCTAAAATACCTTTAAAAGGTTTTTTATTTGTCAATTGAGGTTAATATTTATTTGTAACCTCAATTTTTGTCGATAATTTTTTTATTCGTATAATTTAGTAATGTAGTTCAAAAATAATTGTTGCAAAAAGTTGTGAAATATAAACTTGAAACCTCTTAAATACAGATGATGAATGTGTTACTTATTCCCTTTAGTGAGCGTTTGTGTAAGAATACCTGAAATGGTTTTGTTCAGATTTTTAACCGACTTCTAAAAATGAGGAGATTCTCAATTCAGATGTTTATATATATATTTTTTTTATCAGATACTTTTGGAACAAACCATAGGCATAGGCATTTGCAGATAACACGCGGATGTGCAAAGGAATTACTTTGCACATCCGCGTGTTATCTGCAAAGAGACCCAGAGCCCTTACCATCTTGCAAACTCAAACTCAAAGCATTTATTTCAATTAAAACATTTACAGGCAGGGTTTTTTTTTTTTTTTTGAAGTGAAAACTTCTTTAGCGGCGCTGTGTACTTTTTTTGGAATGGGTAAAAACTTCTAAACTCGCGTCAGGTCACGTGACCCTGATCGAAAATTCGTAAGACGTAAAACGTAAGACGCGCGTTGTTGAGGACAGCGCCATCTATGCACATCGGGAAGAACTACGAGGGCCTCGCGTACTAACTACGTAGTTCATCCAACAACGACGAGATGGCGCTGAACCACGGATATATAACTGACGACGAGCTCCATGCGAGCGGTCATCATACCTGATTTGCAAAAAACCCTATAAAATAAGGAACACACCTTAACACGCGTGTTTTGTTTATAAGACGATTCACAAAATACACTCGTAATTGTTCAAGTTTTCACTTCTGTCGGCACTACCGGAGTGCCAGTTTTTTTTTTGAACTGTCAAATAATCGGTGTCAGAAAGTTGAAGCTAGTTGCCCATTCCAAAACGTAGATCTCTATGGAGAAGAACGGGCAAGAAGCTCCAAGGATACTCTTTTAAATCAAGATATTGCCTCAAGGGGATTAGCAGAGAAGTTCGCTATACTTATACTTTCTATATTTGTTGTTTGCAGGTCAGCAGTAACGGCGGTGTCATGGCACCCTCAGTCTGGACTGCTGGCGTCAGTCGACCGCAGCAAGCGCGCCATCATCTGGGGAGATTTGTGACAAGCCTGGGAGGCGCCCCTGTCGTCGCCACCAGCCGTACAAGTAAATCTCTCAGTATTCTAATTGTAGAAAAATGAGTTACATTGCTAACTGCCACGTTAGTCTAGTGACTGCTTAACTGGTTCTGGATTCGATCTCCAGATTAGCCAAAGTGTAAGTGGTTTATTAGAAATTTCACAGAAGCAGCTCGGGCTGCTTCTGTGAAATTTCTGATAAATCACTAAGAATTCTCTCTTTCTCGAAGTCTGGATATTATTTATTTATTAAAAACTTTATACACAAGTAAAGAAATACTGTACATATGCGGACTTAATGCTTGAGGCATTTATGTTATACTAGCAGCGACCCGCGGTTTCACCCGCATAAGTGGCGAACCCGTGGAAATATCGGGATAAAAACTATCCTTATCATGTCCTTTCTCGGGACTCAAACTATCTCTATACCAAATTTTATCTAAATTGGTTCAGCGGTTTAAGCGTGAAAAGGTAACAGACAGACACACTTTCGTATTTATAATATTAATGTGGATATGGATTATAATTATGTTGCTGTTGTTTATATTATATGCCTGATTGATGGAAATAACAGAACTAACATTGTGTGTGTATAGGTAGGTAGTATAAACTTCTGTCTACTCATTCGGGGATTACAGTAGCAATGTTAAGTGTACAAACGCCAACACATCAAGCTACTCCAATCTGTCAAATTTCTTTAATAGATTTTCAACTTTATCGCTAAAGCATAAGGTTTAAAGTTGATAGGAAAATTTGACAGTTTCGGGTAGCTTGATGTGCTGGCGTCTGTACAATGTTGGTGCACTAAATTTTATCAGCCAGTGATCTCCCCACTTTTATTAACACTGGCTTCTTAATAAACCGCTAAATGCAACCGAGAAGGACACCACCAATCACTAATGAATACCATAATATTGCCCTAATGTTCCTCGGTAACTCCTGACAATGTGTGAACAATATCGTGTACTTCCACGTTTATTTATCTTAAGGGAGATGCGCTCTGCCGGGTCAGCGGGATTGTCCGGGAGGGGGGTACCGCTGGCCCGGAACATAAAGGGGTAAGGAAGAAACACGGGTGGGTTTTTAGTTAGTAAGAGTATCCACCTAGAGCGGGAGGGCTCATTTGATGATTTCCCATACTCAAAAAAAAAGGGGGATGCGCTAAGGTAGTCTGCGAATTTTATTTTATTTTTTGTTTATTGTCAGGTTGTATGTTGATTAAAATATGATTCGCGACCGTAACAAGTATGACTTTACATAATTATAATCAGTAATACAACTCCTTGAGTTGGAATTGTACTCAAATGTCATGATTTCATGAAATAGTCATTCAATAGGGTAATATGAACTTAGTGAGTTGTATTGTTGATTTTTATGATTATAATTCTTATTTGTTACGCCCGCGAGCCATATTTGGATCAACATACAACCTGATACTGACCTGAAAATTGCAAAAAACGTAAGAAAATTTGAATTTCGTAGGCTACCCTGACGCTTTCGCCTTAATGCTTCACAAGTCGTAGCGGTATTGCAAGCTAGCCAACTAGAAGTATTGCAAACACTCACACACCGCAGTAGCGCACTATTAGTAACAGCCTAACAGGTTGTCAGTTCATCACTCGTGCAACATACAACTTGTTTCCTTACAGCCATTCTTAATACTTTAGTGACACCATAAAAAGCTAATAGCAGCCTTTTATGGTTTTCTTTATTAATGATCATCGCACGTATGATTTGCATTTAACCGTTCTTCCTATAGGTCTTGATGAATAGTTGGTATCTAGGTACTGGTGACCATTGCCCCTAGCTCAGGTTTAATTACATCGGCGACACTAAACTAACTCTCTCAGACGATCTGACACCAACGTGAAGGGTTAAAAGGTTTATGACACTGTGAATTTTTGACATCATTAACTGGTTCTGTTTTCGAATGAGCTAGTGTTAAGAGTAGTCCACATGTGACTACACACGTTGTCAGCATAAATACCAACATGACAACTTACTAACGACACTGTCCACATGTTACTTGAGATTTTTATATCACCTCTGAATGGAACCACCACTAAAATTTTAATGGAGTTTCACTTTTTCTACGATATTTTTGACACATTTCTCATTCATTGTAATCACGTAGTGCTTCGCTGTAAATGTGTTGTCATTGCTCGTTCCGCTGTCAGATAAACGACGAGTGACTTTGAACTATCCATATTTAATGGTCATGTTTAATGTCATACTTTTACATCTGAGTCTTTTCATCGCTTCATCGTTACTGTGATTCTTAACGTTATTTAATTGTGTTGATTTCTTTAATAGATTCATTTAAATCATAAAGTAACTCTAAGTATGCCGTGACATACTGCATAGAGTGACCATCTTCATTCATTTTCATTATCATCATGGTAGTTTGTTTAGCAATACAGGGTGGTACGGATATCGACGCACTACCTGTTAAGTACCACGGATTCAGTACATGACTCTGTACCACCCTGCAATGAAACTTTTCGTCGATTATAAAAAAACCTGCTTTTTTTATGCGTTGCGTAATTTAGTAGAACAACGCGGTCACACAGACACGAAAAGCGACATTAATTTATAATATTTGTGTACATAGATGCAAAATTGGTCTCTGTCTGTCTGTTTCGTTTTCATGGCTTTTTGTAGAGATGGCCTTAACCCTAGGAAAGAAAAGGCATTATTTCAAAAAAAGATACCCTATGGCATATAGCCATAGGCCTTATTTATACAGTATTTTCTTTTACTTGTGAATAAAGTTTTAATAAATAAATATAGACAGACAGACGCGGCGACGGGCTTAACAAAAACCTTCCGTTGACACCCTTTGGTCTCGGTACACTTAAAAAAAATCGATAATTCCTAAATCCACGTCGCTCAAACTCGTAGGCAAAAGCTAGTATAGTTATAATGAAGATCTTTGCATGTAGTTCTAAGATCTATAGTGTATTATTTACTGTATATTCTTAAGTACACGGTCGAACCGTGATAGTCCGTTTATTATGCAGACATTAAGTGCCTTCAAACTCATTAAAATCTTGAGTATGACCAGACTGGTATTTATGTGGAACCTAAACACCGGTACCTCGGAGATCTACCGATTAATGTTGGTATACAGATAGCTTTAATAAAGGTGTCCTAACTATTATAAATTCGAAAGTAAGTTTGTTTGTTACCTTTTCACACCTAAACCACTGAACCGATCAAACTGAAATTTTGCACATACGTTGTCAGGTGTACAGAAACGGACATGCGGTACCTTTCATCCCGGAAAAAAGTGTTGTTCCTGAGGAAAACAACAATAACGTTATTATGATAGTAGATGGCGCCACGTGTCTTTCGAATATCGACACTTATGTGGGTAAAACCGCGGGGCGCTGCTAGTGTACAATAAGGATGTCTCAATTAAAGGCGTTCTCTAGTATATCTGGGAAAATGAGATTTAATTGATAATTATGTATACTGGATGGCAGGGATACCATGGATTCATTACATGATTTTGGACCCGTGCGTTAAAAATTGTCGTCGGTTTTTTTTTTAATTTTTAGCCGTTAATGTCCCACTGCTGCAAAGGTCTTCCTACTCTCCTTCCACCTCTCTCTGTCCAGAACTCCAAGGACCAATCTTTATTAAAGGAATCCAGTTAATCCCGCCATTCCCGCGATATTTATATTGTAAAACATTTTAAACCAGTAACGGTGGAGTTTCTTGCCCATTCTTCTCCATTCGAAAACTACCTTTTGGAAGGGGCGACTAGAATCAATTCTATTTTATTGTAATTTTTTATGTTCAAAAGTGCCTTTTATTTGACTATTTGAAATAAATGCTTTCTTTGACTTTATAAATTTTCGTCGGTTATTAAAAATAAAATAAGCTGTTCCAAACATTTTGAGCGTGTAGGTATTGCACTTTTGTATAAAAATTTCACCCATATTTAGCTAGAATCATGTGCTGAATTCATGGTTACAGTTTTTTTTTTACGTTTGCGAGTCGATATCTCCCTACCACCTGTATAACACACAAGTTATGATAAACACAATATATTCCGTCTGTAATAATTAATAATGTATTGCAGCTTTATTAATAATAAATCTATACAATTTACAGACGAGTCCACGGTGTTTATGTGCTCAATATAAATAGCGCTGTCAAAACGTTAAGATCACTAATTGTCCCATAGAAACTAAACTCGTGTGCAATACAAATAAAATAGGTATTAATAATGGTTTCTCACGATTTTTAAAATTTATGAATAATGGATCCACTTACGATCAGAATTTCACGCCCATTTGCTTTTATATAAGTATGTTAAATATCTTCAAGAGTATAAAAACATGAATGGTAATTTAAGTCTATTACTAAATATAATTTTCAGCGGTTAAACTAGACTAAGCGTATTTTTACCTGTTCTTAATGTAATTTAGTGTTGTCATCGCGATGAATGCTTGTCACTCGACGTTTCCACAATGCGCCCGCGCCGCCAGTAGCTCATGTTCAACACACAGGTGTTACCCGTCGCCTTTCTTACACCATTACGAGCATTTATTATTAGGTAGGTATTATTAGGTTCCATCACCAAGTTTTTTTTGTCACTTTATATTAGAACACATATCTTAATAGTCAGTCTAACTGACGCCACAAAAGCTGCCCTCCGCTTCGTTATCCCCACACAAAGCGTCATTCACGTCTGCTGAATAAATCACCCGTAGATTTTATTCAAATCTGAAAACGCATTCTATTCAAAACTGGCCAAGCTACCATGACTTCACTCAAAAATAATAATGCTATCTAGAATATGTCGCATTTTGTGCGATACCTTGTTAAAATTTATGCTGTAGCTAATTCTGTGCCGATGACTGGCTAGACTGCTAATGTAGCGTCTGGGAGTACGCCACCCTTGTTTTAAAAAACTTTAAGAAATACAATTGAAATAGAATCGTATACAATTGATGCACAATACAATACCGTCGACAAGTGAAAGCGTACTTTCGACTTTCATTAAGTTTTTGTGTAAGAGTATGTATGGGTCTCGAACGGCTGCGGCCCATATTGTCTCGCGACATAAAACTGCCCAATACTGAATAAAGAGGACCGCGCAGGTACTTGCTCGATTTTTACTTTCAAATGAACGTCGAACGTGATGAACTATAATTAGATAGTAAATAACTTTTTCTTCATTCTGTTAAATATAAATTGAATAAGCTCAAGTGGTATCTTGAAAAAACTGTGCATAAGAACTGGCCCAAATAAAATAATGTAATTTAAAACAAAAGGAACTCGAGAAAGAACTAATTAAAATACGATAAAAAGTGAATCTAAACCGCAGGCGCCTCACGAGCAATAATACTATTTATTTTAGTATCGGTTCGACTACTAAAAATAGTGGTATATTCAAATAAGCACAAAAACAAATACAGGAAAAATAAAAGCAGGTCGGTTAAATAAGTGGGTGTTGGCGATGTAGATCCTTACCGTATCATGTATTGGATGTTGTCGCTGCAGGCGTTCGACACGAATCATGATTGGCGTGTGTGTGTCTGTGTGGACCGGACAGTCATCCATCATTGTGCGGAGCTCGTCGATCGACGCAACACTAGTGGTGATTGTGGTGCTAACCGTATAAATCGACTAACAGAATCTGATAACATTTTAGTTACTTGATTGTAAGAAAACTACATATTGTAATAGAATTAAACTTTCACACGCTGTCTACATCTCTCTATTTATTGTCCTATCGCAGGTATGCTGGAAGAGATTTCTTATGAAATAAGCATCACCTTTGTACCTATTTTTCTGTTCTGATGTTCTCGTATCTGTTTATATATGTGTGTACATAAATAGTAAAATAAATAAAATAAACATCCGTTCCTAGAATAAATAAGATCTGTTTTCGTATCTGAGATGAAAACAAACTTTTTTTTTCTGTTCCAACGGTTGTTTTTTTTAATTAAGTCTGCATATTATATGCTATACTAAATCAGCGTATCATATGTAGATCAATTTTGAAATAAACATGTTTATCATTTTCGTGTAAAAGGTCATGCTTCGGCATGCCATCTCATCAGCCTAGCCTTTCAGCCTATCAGTTTTCAGTCTAACCGGATGCAGCTGAATACCGGTATTTTACATGGAGCGACTGCCTATCTGACCTCCACAACCCAGTTACTGGATAATACGATACTCCTTGTTAAGACTGGTTGTCAGACTTTCGGGATTCTGACTACCCGTAACGACTGTCAAAGATCTACGTATGACAACAGGGACCAACGGCTTAACGTGGCTTTCCGAGGCACGGAGCGGCCTCGGTATGTAAAGATGATCACCCATCCACAGACCAACCGCGACAAGCGTAGCTTACCTGATCGATCGGCCTGTGCGGTTGTTATCATTTAGCCACGAGCGTCAGGTAATGGAAATTAATTCCGAGAAAAGAACAGTAAAAAATTCAAAAGGTGGTAGGAAACTCAACATAATGTCCGGTCGGTTGACCTTACTTGCCAAAATGAGATGGTCGCGAGCGCAACACGGGCGCTGGACCGTTCACTAACCGTTTGTCGCCAAAACGAAGCGGAAAATTTAATACTCCAGCTCTGTACGTGATCAGTATCATTCTTTTTGTAACCAAACTGTGATGGCACACTTTCGTTTCCCATTGGCAGACCGTTTATCTTCTTCAACCAACTAACTTTTTGTACACATCAATATTACTTATAATAATTATAATTGACCGGTGTACACAGAATTAAATTATATTTAAACTTTCTAGATCTTCCGTATCGATGCCAGGCTTTATAGTTTGTGAAGGCTGACACAGATCTATTCACAGGAACTTCAGTCGTCAATCAAAATGAATGTATGATTATCGGGTAACCAATAAGAAAATCTAAACTATTCTTAGCGTCTATAGATTACCGATCGACGTCCATTAGTACTTTCATCTACAAATCGTTTAAAAAATTTAAACCGAGTTCTCAAAATGTCCATCAAAAATCAAAATTAAATTTACACAGCGCCACTTCTATCTCACTAATAACAAGGACTTTTGATGTGAAGCTTCATTAGGTTCATAAAAAACTCAATGAACTGAGTATGTATTGGCGTTATGTCGTTAAATTTGTCCCGAAACATCACAGCGGCTCGTCTCGGTACCGTTGCGCGCCGAGCCCGAAGTTTCGGCGTAATGACCTGCGCAGGCGCTGCCGCACGAATGTCACAGATCTCAATCATCCACGCTCGCTAAACACCGCACTGACACCAACATTTTTTATTTTTACATTGATCAAACAATTTGTCGTGAATATATTGACAATATCAACATTTTTGTGGCTTTCACAATACCTGGATATGAGTCATCCGTGAAAATGTAGAAATGTAAATATAATGATCGTTTCGATAAAAGAACATTCCCACCGTTCTAATAGCCATGTTTCGTTAGCGGCGGTCTGCCTGTGGTCTCCGCACCATACTTCCAATATTCATATTAGTGGAAGCTACAGCGATTGCCGTAATTTTACGGTCTGTAAATTTTGTTAGATACAAACTAAGCTCAGCTACGAATAAAAACATGTAAAAGTATGGTATTACGAAATGATTGAAATGTAATAACATACTATTAAAAATGCTTATTTCAATTTTGTTCAAACACGGCGTTTGAAATCTGATAAAACTAATTATAGTGCGGAAGAGTTTCGGCAAACACTAGAATAAATCAACTTTAAACTCGTAAACCGTAGTGTACATTATCTTTACTGATAATTACACTTTCGCATATAGAATTAAAATTTAATAACATATCGATAAATTCCGCTATACCTAGTCTGCGCGGAACTAGTTGGCCGTGCCTTGGGGGTGAGGGCGGCGGGTTTGCCTATTGTTCGCAACGCTCGACACTGACACACCACGTGGTTTGACTTGCGCAGAATACGATTTTAGGTATCTTTAGCGGTATGAGGTCTGAGTGCGGGACGGGACCGGACGTCATAGGGGCAGCGGAAAGAGCGGGGGAGGCGGGGTCAAGTCTCATCTTTCGTGGCACGCATTGTACTGAGTAATGACAAAGCGCCCCCGCCCCACCGTCCCATAGCTCACATACCTATGGCGCTGCCAACTAGTTCCGCGCGGACTATACTTTGGAACTGACACTCGAGCGACGACCGAATGTCGGCACCCGAAAAAAACGTGACACAAATTTTACCGTAAGACTATCTACACATGGGGGATCAATTAAGTGTTACCGTTTTAGGAATAATTATGTTTTTTGTGTACGTTAGTAAGGCCGGTAGTCGGCACGCAACTTCACGAGGTGACCGGAGGCGCGCTAATAGCCGCTATTAGCAAATCGCTCTGAGAAATCGGCAACAATGAACACGAAATATGCTCATTGCCGTGTCCCATTCATTAAACTTTTTGCGATACTATCTCTCCTGTTTTAAATGTGTGCCACACTCTTTTTCTTTTTCACCTCTAAATAAACGGAGCAATTTGCCCTCGAGCATGGCTAATATCATGATTAAATTATTATCTTAGCGCGTTTATGTGCTATCATTGTATCATTTGCTTGTGAACCTCCAGTGATTTGCAACTATTACTTTTGTTAATTTCACGGTGGAATAAAAACTAGGTATGATAAAGTATGATCCTCACATTAGATTTTGCAAAATGCAATTACTTACACACACATAGCTAACTTTGCAAAGAGACCTCTCTAATTGAATGTTTGAAACAATCTGATAACTATTTAGGTTGTGCCACAAATATTTGACACTAGCAGCGCCCCGCGGTTTCACCCATATAATTATCGATCCCGCGGGAATATCAGGATAAAAACTATCGTATGTTCTTTCCCGGGACTCAAACTATCTCTATACCAAATTTCATCTAAATCGGTTCAGCGGTTTAAGCGTGAAGAGGTAACAGACAGATACACTTTCGCAATTATAATATTAAGTATGGATCATAAAATTATATAATTATGTAATCTATTATTTGACTTGAAATAAATATAAAAGCAGGAACCTTCATTCTCTACCACGCAGGTTCTAGGAAACAACTAAGAAAAATAGAACACTGTGTTTGTAGGCGATCTGTTAGTAATCTATCATTACTTCAAACTGCAAGACACTTTAACATTTATAGCGCGCATATTTAGAACATAGCTCGAGGCTTTACTATAGAATGGGTATTAATAAATAACCAGAAACCAATACAAATATACTATCCAGTATTGTAGTTAATTTAATTATTCTTTACACACATATCAACAATCGTCTAACGACCTGCATAAATTGCGAATACCAATTCAATTTGAAACACAACCGTGAAGTACTAATATACGAGAACTACAAAATAACGGTCGTTCCACACTTAACCTGTTAATCTCAACATATTTCACTGTAACTAAAACCTTAATTGATGTTATCAGATAGTCTCAGATATTAAAGTGTACTGCTCCGTGCAGCGCTATGGCGCTATTTACTTACGCACTTAACGCCGTTCCTTTCTTGCTAAAAATAAGAGCAAAGTTAATCGATTTTTTGCTGTCATAAAATGTTTTACGATACATCTGACGTATTATTATCTCAATACGATTTAACTTAATTAATTCACATGACCGACAATCACGATTGTTCATCACAATTTAAATCTATAAATTTTATTCGCAGGTTTTCAGAGATGACGATAAAACGGGAGCCGAAAACGACCCCGGAGAGATGTTCGACTACTTGCTAGGTATCACCACGGACATATTTCAGCGATTCACGTAACAAGAACAACCAATATATACTTCTAAATTGAATGCGTTGATCACGCTTTTAGATTTCATATTAACGGAAAAAATTATGTTATGTGTAATATTGTAAAAATGATGTCTAATATATTTAACAGATCGATAACAGAAAATGAATGTCAAAAATTTTCGTATATTTTGTGAATAAATTTTATTACAATTTGTAAATATGAAGAGGTGCTACATAAATGTGTCAGGTCTTTTTAAAACAAAGTTATAATGACGATGCGTTGGAGCTCCAAACCTGAATACAAATGACCACAAAGGCCTATCAAAATTCATCCCGTGGGTTTTTCCATGCATGCGTGATTTGAGCTTCAACGTGTAAGTGTTCAGTGAACTGAAGTGCAATCTGGTGGCGAACCGACAAACCTTCACCAATTTAGAATGTAAGCTGTCTTCCGTCAATTGTACCTATAGTTTGATTTTCCATTCCTGTATAAAATCGTGTGCATTGTTCTGTGCATTTTTAAAGCTGGAAATCGTGCACCGGACAAAGTAAAACGATATTTTATAGTGCAAGCTCTGAATGTGCGTTTGTGGCGTGAAGCTTTCACCGCGATGCGATTTTTCTACGTTTATGTTGTAGTTAATTATGTGAACTTTGTACTAGATAGTGATAGATAATTTAGCATAGAGTTGTTACGTTACTCTATAAGTAACAATAAGAATTTCAAAGAGAACATTAGCCGTGTAACTCGCTAGTGGATATAAACCATAGCGTATAATATAATTCTAGGTACCTACTGCGACGTTTTATACTCCTACGTTTAGGATAAATTAATGGGGGTCATTTATTACTGTCAACATGACATCATATTTGTTTTAGTTAACTGAGTTAGATCGCGGCGGACCACCTGTGCTCCCGAAGTCTCATTAGCAAACAATGATCGGGCGGCGGCGACTACCGAAGCCTCTCGCGATCAATAAACTGTTGAGCCGATAAGAGCGCGTCGGCTTGCAGATCTAGGGCTGCCATTATGTATATCTAGTTTTAAATCGCATAATTTTATCCGTTTACAATATGTCTTACACGCCTACAAAAGATAGAGAATAATAATATGTCGCTACAATTTTTAGTATCTCATATTTGTTATATTATACGACTGACTTTATTCTTTGAATATCATTGACGAATTTGGCATAGGATTGTCGTTGCTATTGAATTTATTCGCTTAACATCAATAGATCGTGTGGCAGCCCTAGCTTGCAAGCGCGCGCACGCCGCAGGCGACACATCCATATTCCTGTGACGTGTGTTTTGACAACCGAGCTGGGCAACTTTTTCATCGTAATTTTTTACCACATTTTTTGCCGTACAGTTCAACGACCCCGTGCCACACATAAGTGTTATTTCCACATGTAATTACACCTCGTAACCGACCGCTTAATTACTTCAAACTGCTGCGACGTCCGGACCTGGAATCCGATCAGAAAAAACCTAATCCGGCGCCGCTCTTAAATTACGCTTCGTTAACCTTCGGCTCGGCTAATAATAGCCTACAACACTCACTTTGCATAGGACTTGAATGCGCCTTGTCTCTCTATATGTACACTCTTTCTTGCCAAAAACATGTCATACTCTTCGACCATATTATACTTGTAATTGTATTCGCCAGCATGCTATGGAAGTTTCTTTTTCTTTCAAACGGCGGCGTAATTCAGCTAATATTTCGCCGGCCATTTTTATAACTAGTCACTTAACTTCAATGTTTAAGATTTTTCACTTTTATTTTATGTATATATGTGATATTTTTTTTTTTTGATAATCATTATTTGCATTTAGCAGTATATTTTTATGGCGTATTTTAAAGGATAACTTTGGAATGTAATAAAAAATGCAAATGATTTGTGAAATGTGGGTAAGTTAATCACATTATGCACATAAAAGGAAGAGGTTTTTTTCTTTAGATGTAGATTATGCCAAAACTATGTGTGTTAACTCTTTAAATTTATTAGTTGAGTCAAGAGGTTGTGTTTGGTTCAGAGTCATTAGAAAATGAGCACAAGATATGGCACCACGTGTTAAATGATTGTAATATATTATAAATATTTATTGATTTATTTTTTGTTATTTTTGGAAATGTATAAAATATATATTTATCGTAGCTAAATTAAACTGATGGTTAGCGGATATCTGTTATGGACTTTTGGCCAATGTCTGTGAAAACTTTAGACGATTTCATAACACTAGATTTTTACCAAAATAAAATTATATCTATTAAAATTATTGATACTTATGTATGTGCACAAACATCAAAAATCGCTAAACATTATCTGAAGAATTCCAGTAGATATTCATAACTGTTTTCTTAGGAACAAGAGTAGGTGACTTTACACCTCTTCGGTATCCAATAGCCAATTTGCTGTAGGAGGATATTCATAGTCATTCGAATAATTCCCGTACGACGACGATGCTATGCGCCCGCGCAGATAGCTACTGCGCTACCGCTTAAAGTTTTACGTGGCTGAATTTCAGACATCTAGCTTGTATTAACGAGAATAATGTGCCTTTTATTAGCTACTAAGCGAGTACTTATATGTATATGGTATACTTATTTCTATTAAAACAGATGTCATTGAATAACAATTTAATTATTGATAGCGTACGGCTTTATTCCACGTTTTGTAATACCCTCGCATCAGTTTAATTGTACATAATATAGTAATATAGGTTATTATACAGCTTTACAAGACTGTTGTCCTTATTTTAGGTAAACGTTACATCACAATGAGGAGATGGCGTCCTTAAAATAGTTATAGCGTTGAATGCTTTCCTTGGTTACATTTTCTACGCAATGTTTTGAAATTTTCTCAATGAGTTTTGATTGTTCTATAGAAAGTATGTGGACGGACGCATAATAATGTTTTTTAAATGTCGAACATACTGGCTTGAGATGTGTTTCTACCAATATTTTTTATACTGAACGTTGTACAGTAGAAACGTTTGTAAACAATGTACCTAAATCCAATTTGTTCAAGCGCATTAAATAAAAATGTATCTACTTTCTTCACTTTTATTATTCGAAATGTACCTATACCTATTCAAAATGAAAATAAATGTGTTATTATTACAGTCAGTCTTTACATTCTAATCGAATTAATTTTTTGCTTACTTTCGTGAGCACTTCATTGTTCGACATTACTGTATTATTAGCTCGCACCACATCCATTCGTGTCTTGTCAAATTAACAATCATTTGGCTAAGAAATAGTAACCGTTACGCGTGATTTATTCAGGTGAAGTTATTAAGTCTGCTATTACCTGCGAACTGCGGTCATCACCCATTGACCCAGCCGTTTCTCCAATTAAAGCAGCACCCGAGGGGAGCCGCCGACACTCAACAATATCTCATAGTCATTTGCTATCCATGTGTCTGTGGGTTTATTGTGATGCGGGTTAAGAAGCTTGGCAAACTTTTGTACGATCCCGTTACTGTTTACTCAATATTTGACACCACCGTTTTAAGTGAAAAGGTTCTCGACGAAACAACAATTTTGAACTTAGACCTCAAATCGTGTATCACGTTTACATTAAAATAGTTTCTCATTTGTCTGATTGGTCATATGCAAATCTGTGTGTCTGTGTGTGTGGCGTGGTGGGCGCACGGGTCGTTGGCTGTGCTCGTGGTATCGTCACCGCGACTCGTGCCTGCCTAATGGCCTCTCCACCATTACGCCGGTAATAGCACAATATGGCCAATTAGTCCAAGCAGCCAAGATTTACCACCACCAGAACAAACCACATTACGTCAACCGCATTACTCGTACAATTACCTCTGTTTTACACAAGTTCATTATGAATTTCGTAATCGTACCTATTTTTATAACAAACAACTACATTGTAAGTCAGTACAGAAAAGCCGACCCTAATACTTTGTTGTAACTTGTATCTATCTACTGCCTATGTAATGTTGGCCACTAATGTGGCAAATTGGTTTGGTTTGGTAAGTAGATACCTAATTAAAACAGTTTAACCAGTCAAGGTTAGTAAGCGTGATGCTTTGTAGGATTCAATGAAAAAAAAAATGTGATGGGCTTGTACAAGCTGGCATTGTATATGCCTGTAGGTACCTACTTTCGCGTACGCGTAGCGACTGAAACGAACATTGATAAAGTGCATGGCGTCACGTCATAGGATGAAACATGATAAATAAATATTTATTACCTACTACAAAAACAGATTCAAAATGGATGCGATACGAGCTTTAGGTCTATTGTGCGACCATCAAACTGCTGGAAGCTATCTTCATCGTTATTACAAATCCCTCCTACGCGAACAACAGGTGTGTTTCAGTCATTAGATTATTTTATCGAGATAGGATCTTGACGGATGTAAGCACCAAACATCATTACAATGGGCGGGATGTGTTCCGTAATGGACAAACCAACACGTACACACTAGTGACTAGAACGAACTGTATGTACCGACGTTGTTCGACACCTATTGATGTTTCAAGAAACAGATATGCAAAACAAAAATAACAGTTTTGGCACATCATTTGTGTTAAGTTTTTGTCCGAACAAAAAGCGGCCCGAACTTATTACTGAGAATAAATTAGACGTCGCTCGTAGATAATTAGGTACAGCAAATACTACGGTGCAATATTTAGGGAGTGATTACTAGGTTTGAGGGGCCAATAAGCTCGCATGACAAAGCGAACGTTGACAGTGACCCAGAGATGTGTGACTGTGCAAACACTTGCGGCGACCGGCAGTCAAGAGGACTCGACGCTTCACGGCCAATAACAACCGGAGACCACAACCTACATCAACCAGGTAAACACCTCGATACGCTCACTAATTGAAAAATATTTTTGTAACCGAAAGGAAACAAGTTTAACCAACTGCATCTTCTGCTACGTGAAGAATCGATGATGTCAAATTTGCACCTTTCAGAATTTATCTTTGCGGTAAATCTTATCGAGGATGTGTTCTCAAAAATCCACTACTATTGACTCATTCTGCCCGTTAATCTTGACTTTCAGATATGCAAATTGACAGATAAACCCAGACCCCGAGTAACCGTGAGAAAAACTGACTCCACTTCTGACATCAGCTGATTTCCGCACGGAGACATCCTCCCAATTCGATAGCCAACGACCGGAGAAGAGAGAAGAAATTGAGAACGTAGAAAACCGGGTGATATGGAGCAGTGTAGATATGTACTTACTACGATAACTGATGGACTTAGTTGAAGCTATAGGTAAAATAATTTTACAATATATTGGTTTCAGTCTGTGGGGGACACAAAACTCTAACGCACATCTATAGATAGTTACTATTACTATGTACAAAAATCCTGCCTAATTAGAGTGCTTACGTAGCAGGCGTGAGCCCGGGATAACGGTCTACTTGTTAGACATGCACACTTGCTTTCAAATCGAACGGCTGATTTATCATGTACCTACTTACATAAGACAAAAAAACACCTCTACAACAGATCTCGAGACGACTGTCAGTTATATTTTTTGACTCCAACAAAAACAACATTTTTTGCATTTCGCTTACGAAAACAACTTTTTTTTTACATTCCGCTTGTCACTACTTGATAGTTAGTTTGAGCTATTATTTTCTTTTATTTTTATTAATTAACTTTGTTAAAGTCTTCCATGCAACTTGTTTCAAATGAAATTGCCTCAAATTACCTCTCTCCAAAAAGAGCTTATTAACCGACTTCATTTTGAGCTAATTGTCCGCTGCCAGTCAGCCGGATGCCGATGATACCTAACTGTAGGTAATTACACAAAGATTGTGTGAAAGTAAAGGTGTCTTCAGGCAAGTTCTAATTTCAGACCTATGTACGGTTAATTGGAGAAAAGTCGGACACAACCTCCCGACACGCGGTCGTGATTACTTAAATGTCTTAATTTTTGTCCTACTTATCAGTATCTAGTGGTCCTGTCTCCGCTGCCTTCTAACAACTTTATGCAGTCACCTTTCTTCGCAGGTAAGACAACGATTCAGGATTAGATTTGCCTACAACCGTTTATACAAACTTTTGTGGGTTCAAAGGTACACCTTGTCTTATAAAGTGACATGTTGACATCCAAACATCCATCATAGACTTAACGGAGGCTGACTGCGGACTTACTACTGACCTGACTGTGGTACCTACTATATCATACTCATATAAAACATTAATGGATGAGCGGCCTAACACTGCATCCGTTACGTGGAACAACAAACAACAATGTGACTTATAAACGAACATTAGGTCCTGAAGCGGCCTGAGCAGTGAGGCCATTACGTGAACCGGTCAGACGTAAAGTATCTCCTTACTCATATTCCTGCAGACAACATAATAAATGGCAAACTTCAGTAGTCAAAGATACACTGATTACCTTAAGTTCCTCATTGAGCTAGCAATTGTTTCTGAACATATAGCATGAATAGATCAACATTGCTTCCAGGCAGTGTCCGACTTGACGGATGGCTCGACCTCGCAAGACAAGACCGCGACGGATTTGAGGTAAATCGACGAGTCGTGACCGAGTCGTTTAATCATAAGCATCTAAGCTAATTAGAGTAGGTCGCGAACTCTTGGGACCGGTAATGAAAATCACAATTGAACCTGGTTGCGGTGGAAAATTGCACTTGGCGTGGCATTCCATCGACATTGCCAGAGGCTCTCGAGTCACTGGTTGTCAACCCGCCACGATACTGCAATTATTATCTATAAATAGGTATATTCTTATGTTTTTTAATAAAGTAACACTGAAATTCTATGGACTTGTCCCTCAGTGGACCACGTCTAACCGTTCGTGAGAAAACTTGAGAATGAAAATAAATTCTATGCCTATTTCAATATAGTAACTAGTTAAATCAGAAACCCTAGTAGTTACTAGGATTTCTGATTTTATAGTAATAGCTGTTATAAGCCCAGTCCACGAAAATTATAATTGTTATTAGTTCTACGCAAGCTATAATACAGGGTCAAAATGTCATGGACGTGATGGGTATTTATATCTAATGACAATATCAACGTCCCTTCACGTCTATGAAGTTCTGCCAGCTATTTTAATTTGACCTTGTAGATACCCGATACCGATATTACAATGGATATAGTACCTATGCATCGTATCGCCATTTAGGTACTTAATATTTTAAGTGCACAAATGTGCGGGCATTCTCTACCAGTCAACCTTTGGGTGAAGCAGAGAAACGGCAATAGCAAAAATTGAGGAATAAATATTTATTACAATACTAGCTGGCCAGACAGACATGTCAAGTCCTGTTTCCTAGGGTCCAATTGTGAATCTAAACCATCCAGGGACACACTCAAACACAAACAGAAAATTAGATACATAATCAACTTCCAAAGAAAGCTATGAGATGCCAAATTAATGAACTTGTTCCGAATCAAAACTTTTAATTAATAATTCTCTAAAAAAGCTCGCTAGCTCTTACCTACCCTACCTAGAGATCGCACAAAAAACCTCTACCAGTATTTCTTTGAAAATTACATTTTATGAGAAGAAAAACCGTATAACAACTACCTACATCAGCGCATTCAACTTAAAATAACCCTCTTCTCGCCTGGGAAAAGAAATAAAAAAGTAATTTATTGCATTTTTATTCGATAAGTGACCGGACGCACCGACCACAATAACTGTATCATGATATCAGGTTCGAAGATGTACGGAATCATACAAAGTAGAATTCGCTCGGAACTCCATACGTGCACCTATCTCTGTATGGCCATGCGATAGAACGGGTAAAGCACTGATAATTTATCGCTACCGTTATAATTACTTTCATACACAAACAATATTGCTAAATCATAAAAGGTCAGGGAGATCGGTCGCTGTATTAATTCGCCTCGGGAACTGTTTACGATACTTACCTATTATTCAATAAAACTGTCGGTTATAGGAATTAATATGTTTCTGTATGTATCCAGCAATCAAAGTTAGTGAAACATATGCGCTATATATGCGGACTTGTAAAAATGACAACTTTTTGTTGCTATTTTCACGGTAAGTATAAACTGGATTATGTGCGATACGAAAAGATGAAAAAGGTTTTTTCGCATGAAATTAGTTTGATACAGATGTTATCTGAGGCGTAGGATAACGTTCTCGTTTTCCTGTTTTATTCTTATGATTCCGGTCATATAACGATATAGCGATATTTTGAAGTCGATGTTGCTATTAGTCTCTTCGTAAGCGCGGTGGACCTTGGGGGGTAATCATAGATTAGACCGTGTGGGAAGTCGTGTTGGTAACTTTATTGAAATATTGTCCAAAAAGGCTCTGTTAGATAGCACATCTTCAAGCTTTCTCAAATAGATAGGTACTCTTGGCACCATTAGGTAGGTACTTCCTAGAGCTTTTATGGACTTGACACTAGGAATGGTTGGTAGATTAATGGCTTGAACATTTTCTGCGATCATAAAACTACTCATCCTGGTAAGAAAGGTGAATGTGAACTGTGAACATAAAAATAAAAAAGTTGGCGATCTAAAATGAAAGAAAACACCTCAGTACCTGCGTATCTCGCTGTGCAATTTGCAAAAGTCAACTAGGGAAACTGCAGGATTAATAATGCTTGCGAGCAATGAGCTATCCGCCTGTCACCATCCGAGCAATATTGCAGTTTTAAATCGGACACCTTATTAGTCAGGCTGTATAAAACACGCTGAGGCCGCCGCTGCTTGGTTTCTATTTACAACATAAAATAATGTCACCTATCTAATCACTTACCGTATTATATTCAACTGGAAGAACATTATTTGAAACATAAATAAAACAAAGGATATTTTTTTATAATTTTAGCTAATATCGCCGAGTTCTCGCGACCCGTCTCCTATTGGTGATAGTTCTCATCCATCAACAACTAAGTTTCTCCTTAGTTTATCTGACTGAGGTGCTAAAAGGTTAACGAGAAATTAATTTCATGAACCTACATTAATAGTAGGATAATTACGATGATACATGACGCCGCCGGTGTGAACCGCAATATTTAGGTATAATATATTAATATATTATTATGCGAGTACGATGTATTGTGATTATGGATTGACCTTTGGACAAACGCTTCAAGTGCTGAACAACCCCTTAATAACTTCAACTGATGATCCCTTTAACGCTGTATTAATCTTGTCTGCTGGGAAATTATAGGTAACAGGCTTTAGCGCACGCGCTCCCTCGCCAATCAGGACATACTTCCCCGTACGCGCAGGAAGTCATGCAGGTAGACGAACCGGACTGTTGAGCTATTTTTACTTTTTCTTACCATCTTGTGTACATAATGAGTCTTCCTGCTGACTTATACAGAGATAAGAAACTGCTATGCTAATCTGGTGCATAACGTTATTTGATGCTATAAATAATATGATTACAAAATTATTGTTATGAGCGCCTATTTCAGTGTAGCGGTCCGGCAATGGGCCCTTGTCCCTTTGTCTCTATTACGGGTTGTCGGCCATCGTCCTTATCTACACGTGTATCTTGTGTTAGTATCACTCTATATGGAGACCGTTGGGTATTATCACATCAGGTTGTACCCGGCGCGGTCGCACGGTAAGGGCCTCCATTTGCATACAAGCAAATATCTCGATCTACGGACGCTGTGCGGGCAGATTACCGTCGCAATGCTTCCGCACGCTGTATTGAATTCGGTACCAACGGTCCCGACTCCCATTACCAGTTCACGTTTACTTGTTAGTGTGATTCTCAAATGATAACAATCGCCCCGGTTGCGGGCCGAGCATAATAACAACCAGGAATAAGTCCGGCTATCCTTGCAAATAATGATCCATGAAAATAATGGCGGAGATAGTGGAACTAAGTGTAATATAAAGCCAAACTCTTGTGCTTGTCCGTCAAGAATACATTCAGAGGGTAATGTATTGCTCGGAGTAATGTTTGTAACAATATACCTAAGTTAATAATTCGTAACTGTACGCAGTCGTTATGTCGGAATGGTTGGACTAAAGATTCAGAATAAATGGCCAATATAGTTCTAAGGAACATGACAAGAACCCTAGATATTCTAATGCTCGTTAACCATTTGAATATCTGGGTATATAATAAAGTACACACACTAGAAATAATTGGTCACCTTGGTAATTAATGTCTAAGGTTTATCTGCGTTACCACTCCACTGCATAAGTATAACAAAGCACATTAACGCCTACATGGAAAGCGCTAGCAAGATGTTCAGATTATAATAAGACAAGCCCCGCGCAGGCACTTCACACTGAACGGCTAAAAAATATTGCTACGTCAAAAGTTAAGGCGCATTCAAATCTCATTGAAATTTAAACTAAATTATTAGCTCTTCTTAGGAGTACTGCGGTCAACGTGTGCTCGATTTATGGGTACGTTGAAGCAGTTTGGGCTACAACACGGCACGAAGGGAGGAGGGAGCACACAGATAACGGGGACATTAGCGCTAGACGTGTACTAACCCGAAGTACACAGGATTCGCCATGTACCAGTGTGTAAGGGAAGCAGAGGTACGCAGTAGGGTCAACTGCAAATGCGTGGGAAGCGGGCGCCAGCCACCATACACCCGACACATTACTATATACCCATATAATTAACTATATAATAATACGTATCCGCTCTTGTCATGCTACACGTCGTTCAGATAGTGGCTTCAATTGCACAGAATTCGATGAGCTTCCTGCAACTACAACACGCGTTTTGCTACCTTGTAAGTGGCAACTTGAAAGCCAGACGAGGTAACGGGCATTTACTACTTACATGCACTTACACATTGATTGCTAGTTAGCATATATGTTCTTTGAGTTCTATATTCGATTATACCGCCATTCTGAATGACTTAACTATGTAGAAATATGTTTTGCTAGACGTAAATGAGTGCGAATACGTCCGTGATCGAACTCAACATGAGACAAAGGGTCTTACAGTGGAACAATAAAGTTTCCAATAATGCGAAAGTAGGTAATTGATGTCGGCTTGCCCTAGCTATGTCGAAGGTTAAAGACCAAGGATGAGTATTAGGTTAAATATAGCGGGTGGGCGCGGCTATTGTGGGTAAATAAAGCGTAAGGGGAAGGTAGATAGTAGTTGACAGAGATCACGCTAGTCCGCCGGCGGCTGTGGGGCTCACCCATGCCCCGTTGACCCACAGCGCAACCAGCTCCATAAATCGCCGGAGATGACAACTAACTAGCGTCCGCCCATACTTATAACTAGGATCTTATACTCCTAAATGTATTTAACTGCAGTTTGCCCATTCCAGTTGCAGGTTCAAGTAACATATTTTATAACAACTGTGTTCATTACTGTAAACTCAGTTGTTGCTACAAAGCGAAATTAATTAGTAGATATACCGACATACTTAGTGTACCTAGGTCCTCTAAGAAGATGAACCTAGTCATATATCCAACTGTACAAGGTTAAATTTTAGAAAACGTATAAAGCTATTATAATACATGTATTACTTTTTAAACTCGACTTAGGTAAGGGAGAAGGAAGCTAGATGTCCTTTTTGCAATGGAAAAGAACAACTTCTTTTTCCCTTTTGGTGTCTAAAAAATTGGCTCTGCCACTAGTAGATACCTATTTACTACATAGGACCTATAACCTCAGCTGATTGAAAGGATTTATTCGCCATGGACTTACGTGTGAAATTCATTTTTTTTGAATACCTAGTGATCGTGACCCCAAAATTGAATTAACTTTATAACGATAAATTATCTTCTCAAAGTGTGTTAAAAATCTAACTGTTTTAATCAAAATGTTAATATTTTCGCACGTTTATTATCTACTGGTACCTAAGTAGGTTTTTCTATACCATGGAACGCCAGCATTTAACCAGAGAAGAGGTGTTGAGTGCAATAGGCGTGCTGGAAGCGGGCGCGAGCCAGTGCAATCATAGAGCATGTAACACTGTTGCTGATGCCATGTTTGATGTTAGTGCGGTAGAGTAACAACACTTGACAATGACTTGACATACCTAGTAGTAGGTAATGATCCATACTAATATTATAAATGCGAAAGAGTGTCTGTCTGTCTGTCTGTTACCTCTTCACGCTTAAACCGCTGAACCGATTCAGATGAAATTTGCTATAGAGATAGTTTGAGTCCCGGGAAAGGACATAAGATAGTTGTTATCCCGATATTCCCACGGGATCGACACTTATGCGGATGAAACCGCGGAGCGCTGCTAGTAGGTATTAAGTCTATCAAAAAGTACTCTGTGAGGTAGGTACTAATTCCATGGTCAGCGGGATTGTCCGAAAGGGTTACCGCTGTCCGCTAGCCCGTAACATAAAGGGCTAAGGTAGGAACACCGGTGGGTTTTAGTCAGTAAGAGTCTGACCCTCCCGCTCCACCCAGAGCGGGAGGGGTCATTTTGATGATTTCCCATCCTGAAAAAAAAAAGCGCATAAACGTCAAAACGTGATTCATTGACACGGGACGTCAAGCAAAAGATTCTATTCTATTCTGCAATAGGGCTGATGTCGACAATTCTGCCAATGTCAAATGTGTTACGAGAAAACGTGGGGGAGACAAAATAATAAGAATTAAAACTAGAATTCTACATCCAATACTATTTCCATAGTAAATAATGAATGCGATTCATTCAAACACAGAGTGCCTACAATAATCTAAATACATAGACTACTATTATAAACTTTCATTCAAAGTCGGAGACCTACTTAGGATAAAGAAAGCGGGATTAATCTTCATGTCAATTTTTTTTTTTTTGATGCATTTTTAATGTAAATTTTGGTTTAGTGTAGTTTCGTATCTCAATCTGATTCCGATTATCATAACTTTCAAGCTGTAACCAACCAGACATATTCCCAAAATTTCATTTCATTCGGATGGGTCGTTTCAGAGATTAGCGTCTACAGTCTATTTTGTCTCAAGAAGCGACGCGCGCTTTGCTTGTGGTTACCAAATGTACAGACGCCAGCACATCAACCTACCACAATCTGTCAGATTTTCCCAATCAACTTTGAACCTTATGCTTTAGCGATAAAGTTGAAAATCTATTGTGGGGACTGTGTCTTACGTACCCATCCCTTGCATAGTTTTAAGAATGTAGTATTGTATAAAAGAACTTATTGTAATAATTTTTAGAAAGTTTCATTTTGTGTTTTTCCCACGAATCACATCTGCAAGCGATTTAAGTTATAGGTACTATTGTCTTTCATGATTCTTTATTTTAGTTAAGGTTCTTCATTGTTCTATTATGTTTAGGTATCTTGTATTGTACCCATTTGCTATTGTTAGTTAAGGTTCATTGTTCTGTTATTTTTATTTGTCTTGTATTGTACCTATTTGCATTTCTCGTGTTTTATTATACTTTTAAAAGGCAAACATTTTGCCGCTTCCTTTGTTTAGGAACTGCAGATGTGGATTTGCCGCGTCCTTTGTTTAGTGAACGGCAGATTTGGGAGAGTTTTGGTTCGGAGCTTCAGTCTGTGCTGAACTACGATCGTGCGAGGTCCTCTCTGACCCCCGATCATATTTTACTCGCCGAAGCTCGCCGTAATAGTTTGCGGCGAGCTTCGAGCTTCGTGTTTCTTTCTATTAGTTTTACTCTTCATGTAACATTATTTAATTTTACCTTTTCGTGTCAAGTGTAACTACTAGCTTTAGTTACTTGATATCGTAATAAATTAATCGTTACCTATTTACAACTCACTTCTGTGTATTGCTCGCCCAACACGGTCACGAATTCCCCACAGTGGTGACCCCGACGTGATTAAAGCTATCATATAGCGTGAGTTCGTGACAGTGCGTAAAGAGTTTCGCGAGTGCTAAATCAAAGTACGTGTTAAAATGGCGAGCGATCCAGCGGGAGTCACTAGCGGCGGATGACGCGCATTCCCAGCCAGCCAGCTCCCACGGCTTCAACGGGTGTCCTGACCACCAGCATGCAGCGACCGCGCATACCTGGTCATCACCCTCAGCCTCATCAGCAACCTCGGCACAGCACACTGCACTTTCGGCCGGTCAACAAGAAGAGCTCAATTCCTCTCCTGGTCGACGCAGCAGCCAGCCTCAACCCGGCGCTGTACCACATCCGACGCACTGGAGCATAATGCAGCGCCCGCGCCACCCCGAGTCACTGGGGACATCTTCGCAGACAGTTCCGACTCACCGTGAACTATGCGGCAACCGGTTCCGACTCACTGGAACCTAAGTTGGCCTGGCAAGCATATTCCTCACCGTTCTGGTAGGCGAGTTAAATTTCCTGATTACTATCAGGCAGGTGTTTCGTGATCTTTATCACTGGTAGGGGGGTACTGTGGGGACTGTGTCTTACGTACCCATCCCTTGCATAGTTTTAAGAATGTAGTATTGTATAAAAGAACTTATTGTAATAATTTTTAGAAAGTTTCATTTTGTGTTTTTCCCACGAATCACATCTGCAAGCGATTTAAGTTATAGGTACTATTGTCTTTCATGATTCTTTATTTTAGTTAAGGTTCTTCATTGTTCTATTATGTTTAGGTATCTTGTATTGTACCCATTTGCTATTGTTAGTTAAGGTTCATTGTTCTGTTATTTTTATTTGTCTTGTATTGTACCTATTTGCATTTCTCGTGTTTTATTATACTTTTAAAAGGCAAACATTTTGCCGCTTCCTTTGTTTAGGAACTGCAGATGTGGATTTGCCGCGTCCTTTGTTTAGTGAACGGCAGATTTGGGAGAGTTTTGGTTCGGAGCTTCAGTCTGTGCTGAACTACGATCGTGCGAGGTCCTCTCTGACCCCCGATCATATTTTACTCGCCGAAGCTCGCCGTAATAGTTTGCGGCGAGCTTCGAGCTTCGTGTTTCTTTCTATTAGTTTTACTCTTCATGTAATATTATTTAATTTTACCTTTTCGTGTCAAGTGTAACTACTAGCTTTAGTTACTTGATATCGTAATAAATTAATCGTTACCTATTTACAACTCACTTCTGTGTATTGCTCGCCCAACACGGTCACGAATTCCCCACAGTGGTGACCCCGACGTGATTAAAGCTATCATATAGCGTGAGTTCGTGACAGTGCGTAAAGAGTTTCGCGAGTGCTAAATCAAAGTACGTGTTAAAATGGCGAGCGATCCAGCGGGAGTCACTAGCGGCGGATGACGCGCATTCCCAGCCAGCCAGCTCCCACGGCTTCAACGGGTGTCCTGACCACCAGCATGCAGCGACCGCGCATACCTGGTCATCACCCTCAGCCTCATCAGCAACCTCGGCACAGCACACTGCACTTTCGGCCGGTCAACAAGAAGAGCTCAATTCCTCTCCTGGTCGACGCAGCAGCCAGCCTCAACCCGGCGCTGTACCACATCCGACGCACTGGAGCATAATGCAGCGCCCGCGCCACCCCGAGTCACTGGGGACATCTTCGCAGACAGTTCCGACTCACCGTGAACTATGCGGCAACCGGTTCCGACTCACTGGAACCTAAGTTGGCCTGGCAAGCATATTCCTCACCGTTCTGGTAGGCGAGTTAAATTTCCTGATTACTATCAGGCAGGTGTTTCGTGATCTTTATCACTGGTAGGGGGGTACTGTGGGGACTGTGTCTTACGTACCCATCCCTTGCATAGTTTTAAGAATGTAGTATTGTATAAAAGAACTTATTGTAATAATTTTTAGAAAGTTTCATTTTGTGTTTTTCCCACGAATCACATCTGCAAGCGATTTAAGTTATAGGTACTATTGTCTTTCATGATTCTTTATTTTAGTTAAGGTTCTTCATTGTTCTATTATGTTTAGGTATCTTGTATTGTACCCATTTGCTATTGTTAGTTAAGGTTCATTGTTCTGTTATTTTTATTTGTCTTGTATTGTACCTATTTGCATTTCTCGTGTTTTATTATACTTTTAAAAGGCAAACATTTTGCCGCTTCCTTTGTTTAGGAACTGCAGATGTGGATTTGCCGCGTCCTTTGTTTAGTGAACGGCAGATTTGGGAGAGTTTTGGTTCGGAGCTTCAGTCTGTGCTGAACTACGATCGTGCGAGGTCCTCTCTGACCCCCGATCATATTTTACTCGCCGAAGCTCGCCGTAATAGTTTGCGGCGAGCTTCGAGCTTCGTGTTTCTTTCTATTAGTTTTACTCTTCATGTAACATTATTTAATTTTACCTTTTCGTGTCAAGTGTAACTACTAGCTTTAGTTACTTGATATCGTAATAAATTAATCGCTACTTCTATTTACAACTTACTTCAGTGTATCACTCGCCCACGCGGTCACGAACATCCCCACAGTCCACTGTGGGAATTCGTGACCGTGCGGGCGCGAGTGATACACTGGAGTAAGTTGTACACAGAAGTAGCGATTAATTTATTACGATATCAAGTAACTAAAGCTAGTAGTTACACTTGACACGAAAAGGTAAAATTAAATAATGTTACATGAAGAGTAAAACTAATAGAAACACGAAGCTCGCCGTAAACTATTACGGCGAGCTTCGGCGAGTAAAATATGATCGGGGGTCAGAGAGGACCTCGCACGATCGTAGTTCAGCACAGACTGAAGCTCCGAACCAAAACTCTCCCAAATCTGCCGTTCACTAAACAAAGGACGCGGCAAATCCACATCTGCAGTTCCTAAACAAAGGAAGCGGCAAAATGTTTGCCTTTTAAAAGTATAATAAAACACGAGAAATGCAAATAGGTACAATACAAGACAAATAAAAATAACAGAACAATGAACCTTAACTAACAATAGAAAATGGGTACAATACAAGATACCTAAACATAATAGAACAATGAAGAACCTTAACTAAAATAAAGAATCATGAAAGACAATAGTACCTATAACTTAAATCGCTTGCAGATGTGATTCGTGGGAAAAACACAAAATGAAACTTTCTAAAAATTATTACAATAAGTACCTCTATAAAAATATTACATTCTTAAAACTATGCAAGGGATGGGTACGTAAGACACAGTCCCTACAGTACCCCCCTACCAGTGATAAAGATCACGAAACACCTGCCTGATAGTAATCAGGAAATTTAACTCGCCTACCAGAACGGCGAGGAATATGCTTGCCAGGCCAACTTAGGTTCCAGTGAGTCGGAACCGGTTGCCGCATAGTTCACGGTGAGTCGGAACTATCTGCGAAGATGTCCCCAGTGAGTCGGGGTGGCGCGGGCGCTGCGTTATGCTCCAGTGCGTCGGTGCCGCATAGTTCACGGTGAGTCGGAACTGTCTGCGAAGATGTTCCCAGTGAGTCGGGGTGGCACGGGCGCTGCGTTATGCTCCAGTGCGTCGGATGTGGTACAGCGCCGGGTTGAGGCTGGCTGCTGCGTCGACCAGGAGAGGAATTGAGCTCTTCTTGTTGACCGGCCGAAAGTGCAGTGTGCTGTGCCGAGGTTGCTGATGAGGCTGAGGGTGATGACCAGGTATGCGCGGTCGCTGCATGCTGGTGGTCAGGATACCCGTTGAAGCCGTGGGAGCTGGCTGGCTGGGAATGCGCGTCATCCGCCGCTAGTGACTCCCGCTGGATCGCTCGCCATTTTAACACGTACTTTGATTTAGCACTCGCGAAACTCTTTATGCACTATCACGAACTCACGCTAAATGATAGTTTTGATCACGTCGGGGTCACCACTGTGGGGATGTTCGTGACCGCGTGGGCGAGTGATACACTGAAGTAAGTTGTAAATAGAAGTAGCGATTAATTTATTACGATATCAAGTAACTAAAGCTAGTAGTTACACTTGACACGAAAAGGTAAAATTAAATAATGTTACATGAAGAGTAAAACTAATAGAAAGAAACACGAAGCTCGAAGCTCGCCGCAAACTATTACGGCGAGCTTCGGCGAGTAAAATATGATCGGGGGTCAGAGAGGACCTCGCACGATCGTAGTTCAGCACAGACTGAAGCTCCGAACCAAAACTCTCCCAAATCTGCCGTTCACTAAACAAAGGACGCGGCAAATCCACATCTGCAGTTCCTAAACAAAGGAAGCGGCAAAATGTTTGCCTTTTAAAAGTATAATAAAACACGAGAAATGCAAATAGGTACAATACAAGACAAATAAAAATAACAGAACAATGAACCTTAACTAACAATAGCAAATGGGTACAATACAAGATACCTAAACATAATAGAACAATGAAGAACCTTAACTAAAATAAAGAATCATGAAAGACAATAGTACCTATAACTTAAATCGCTTGCAGATGTGATTCGTGGGAAAAACACAAAATGAAACTTTCTAAAAATTATTACAATAAGTTCTTTTATACAATACTACATTCTTAAAACTATGCAAGGGATGGGTACGTAAGACACAGTCCCCACACTATTAAAGAAATCTGACAGATTGTGGTAGGTTGATGTGCTGGCGTCCGTACAACCCCGCTGTGAATGTAGGTATGTTATGTGTAAGCGCAGGAGCTCTCGGTATCGTGCTCGGAAGTTGTCTGTGTGTGTTATGTGCTGACGCTACGCCTTCACGCACACATTTACTGCGCTTTTGTACACTTGATTACCACAAATATAGCGCGCGTCGCTACGTGAGATGAAAACACTTTAAGAATTTAATGACATGTGATTTTGATACTCACTCAAAGTCATAAGACTCATGTATAGGGTTGCCAACAGTATTCACTCTATAGTGAATACTGTTGGCAACCCTATACATGAGTACTCTAAAAACTCACTAACTACAAAAGCAATAGAGTAAAAACATCAACGATCTAGAGATATTTTAAATAATCATGTATTGAAACGAAACAAGGTATACCAAAGTGGTATACATAATACTCAACTACCAAATTAACTAATTATTACACAACATAGATTGTCTAATTCGCGAATTGGTCTTTGTTGCAGCTTGGTTTACTTAGAAATAAATTGTTCGTACAGTGTGCTCAGTATAAAGACCAATCAAACTGACAGAGCCGTTTTGTAGTTAGGTAGGTACAGTTAGCAACGAAAGTTGCGGGATACCTTTATTGCTTACTTATCTGGGTGGTTCGCATATACGGCTGTTGTTGTAAGTTAATTACTTTCTCTCAATTTTACTTCTTCTAGAGTTCTAGTTTATAACCAGCTTCTGTCCAACTATTACTATTTACTCTCGAGTCTATTGGGTGGTTAACTGGAGCTTACCGCAAGCGAAATAAACGGGCTGTTGCTTGCCAACATCATTTATAATTGCACCTTTTGCACCCAAATTTCTGATCATTGAAGGAAAATATAATTGTACACTACATTTTAATCGCGCGCTTACTTGAAGACGCCAAACGTATTGATTGCACCCGGGCGCTACATGAGTTAGAGTCGGCGCGGCGTTGCAATAAACACGTTGCAAAATAGCTATGCACTACGGCTACGCCCTCAGATAAAGAATGCCTAGCTACGCCATAGAACATAGACAAGAGTAGCAGCTGCAGGAAGATTTAGTGAAATAGAATAGAATATCATCTTTGCTGTGCGTATCCGAAAATTCTAAACATATGTGATATGAACGTCTGACCTAAAGGTTCAGTTACCAGGTCATAAAATTCCAAAAAAATTAAAAAAAAATGATATGAACGAACGTCATTGACGTCTATGTGTATGATAAAAATGGTGCCCGTATACCAGCTGGCATCTAGTCTTTATTGCTAAAAAGTTGACATTGTGATGATAAAAATCGTGTAGCATGGCGTCTGTTCTTGATTCAGTCAAACATTACCAGCATACAATAGAGAAATATCCTACCGACGAGCATAAAGTGAGTTTTCATTTTACTCATCTTCCATTTGGTGTAATTCCCACATAAATTAGATAATTCCTGAATAATTTTGCTTCGCAACATTGTCGTATTATTGAGATCCAAAAATAACAAAACTGTATGTCTCAACTTGACAAAAAATGTCGCCAGATATGCATTGTTTGATGATTTTGAAAATACGGTATTACTGTGAACATATTGTATGGTAATTTAATTTCACATCCCCCATCAACACCAGTGACAGCTATTGAATTGAATTATTCACAGTAATATTTACGTTAAAGTATATAACAAAAAGTTATTATTTCCAGGTTTTAAAATGTATAGACAAGTTGTACAACTTGGCAGTGACAGTCCAGCATCTTCAGGAGACAGGGGTGGGTCGCACGGTGAATGCTCTGCGCAAGGAGGCGGGTGACGTGGGGCAGGCGGCCCGCGCCCTTGTGTACAAGTGGAAGCTGATGGTCGCAGCAGAGGAGAGCGATCAGGAAACCGACCAGAACAATGACAGTGAGCCAACTACATTTTAAACTTTTATGTATTTAGTGACATAGTATTGTGTGCTTCAATTTAAGAACCATCTACATGTTACTGCTTAATTGTATGTGTTCTTTTTGTTTTCATACACTGGTAGAAAGCATAGCATTGTTTATGTTTTGATTGAAATATTTTTGTTGTAGCATGAAAAAACAATAGTGCTTTTATTTTATAAACTGATTCAAAAGATGCTCTTGTACTTAAAAAGCATGACACTGCATGGTCACCAGAAGCAAGTTAGACATTAAAAACACAAGGAAAAAGTGCAATAAGTAATTTAAACAAAAGTCCATCTTGTAGATAGTAGATCATACCTGTTGTTGAGTTCCTGGCACCATGATTGAGCATAGCAACTTTTATGTGTACATCAATCTTGTGCATGTGTGCTGTTTATTAGGAAGGGCCAGCTCATAACTGTTACGACAATATCTAAAAGGCAAATATCTACTGTCATTGTTTTTATGTCAGTTTACCTCTTACAATTAGTGGCATTGTGAATTACTGTAAAGCAATAGTCTGTTATTTCAAAAGAGGTTACCCTTTTAAAATGAATAGTTTTGGCTATACCTATTATATTCTCCTGCCTAAAACGTTTTGGGAATTTATTCAATTTTGAAAAGTTATGATATCTAAATAATTTAAAAAACATGAATAAGCTTTCACAATGATATATATTTTTTATTAAAAACAAATGTTTTATATGGTGATAGCTACAAAGTTTGGGGATCCCAATGTTTGCAACAACAATACTGGGTGAAAGGATGCTAATGGGCCATTTTTTTTTTATTGAGCATCTTTGAACATACCAATTCAAACTTTATGGCAGCTCTGAAGTGTGCTATGCGCTATGCAGTGCCTCACCCCAACCCTTAGTCACAGGTGAACTTATTACAGAGTAGCAACTCACCTCATGTTCTGAGCCACCATTAAAATTGAATTGGGCTGTATATTTATAAGTGCATGTTGTGTTTATTGAAATTAATTAAAAAATTTTAACTGTGCAATGACCTTGTACATCACTGAACTATGTGAATTCTTAATAACATACTTATCTATATTATTTGTTTGTTGTTTAACCAGTAGTTTGTAGTATGAGTTAAATATTTTATGTTATTACTTAAGTTGTATCTCAATATTTACACTTGGGGCAATTTTATTATACCTAATTATAGATTTAATACTTATTGATAAAAATATATAATTTTCAAATTATCCTTCATTTCATTATCAATCCTTTCGTTTTAAAGAATTTTATTTTTCAAAAGAACATTCATAGCTCACTTAAATAATTATGAGAAACAATCCTTTGCAAAAACCTTTTGAATTTATTGCACACAATGCACATGATACTATTCATTCATAAGCCATTGAGCACCTCATTCAGTGAGACTTATTAATTTTCAATTTAAATCAATCACATTGTTTGAAATTATTCAACACTTCTTATTATCTTGTTGAACTAACAATAGTGGACGCACTTCAGGGTAATCCGATAGATAAAGTATTGATTTAATATTGCCGATTTTGCATGCATTGAAGTAGACTAAATTATTGTTTGTGTGACTAATATCTTTAATCCCAGTCTATATTTTTTTTTTTATAAATAAAGACACAACCTTGTTTGTTTGTATAGTTGTAGAAGGTTATCATCACTGGAAATATTGAACTGATTAAAAAAAATCCGTCACTGAAAGAAAGTTAGATAATTCCTAAGTGACACAGGATACTGGTTCCTGTTAGAACCACACGTTACTGGGCCCGCCCATTAATGTAATTTGTAACTGGAAGATAATAACAGTGCAACTAAGAGATGACGTCCAGAGAAAAGGCAGCATATTAATAATATTATTATTTGATTATGTAGCATGCACTTTGTTGAACTTTTTTGATCCTAACACGTATCCAGATGTAATATGGATGATAAAGATCATTCAGCATTTTTAGGGTTCCATATCACAAAAGGGAAAAACGGAACCCTTATAAGATCACTTCGTTGTCCGTCTGTCAAGACCCTTTTTCTCCGGAACGCGTGAAGTTATCAAGTTGAAATTAATATCAACTACTCAAGGCTGCAATCCCTTGAAGCAGTGAAAAAATCGAACTTCTAATTCAACGCAATCAAAAGATACAAGCCTTTATGTTCCGTTTATGCCGCATATTATCCCGTTGACCTAGAATCATCAAATTTGGCAAGAAGCAATTTTATACAGCACAAGTAAAGGAAAAAATCTGAAAATCGTAAATTTGTAATTACATACCCACAAATTTGTACGGAACCCTCGGTGCGCGAGCCCGACTGGCACTTGATCGGTTTTTTTTAAATAACCTTGGCCCCATTGGGATATTTGCTGTTTTGCCATACAAAACACCCAGGTCCAAAACAACTGACTACATTATAAGCTATGCAAAATTTGCTACGCGAGAATGGAATCCGCAGCTACCAATCGCTAAGCCACTGTGCTAATTGGACCGTTTCTGCATTTACATGTAATATGCTTTCGACTATTAAATCATTACTAAGTTCTTTATCTAAAAACAGTATCTACAGTGCGCAGTGTGACCATTTATAATGATATAACATCGTATTTGCAGTCATATTTACACCCAAGTGCAACATGGCTTTACTAGTCTGCCTGGCGCTATAGATTGTTGGTCTGATTCTAGCATAATCCAAGTAGTTGTCATATATGTGAGATATTTATTCATAGATTTGGTGTAAGTGACAATCATACTGGCAGTCATTGTACACAAGGAATTAATCTGAGTGTAACAACAAAACCTTTAAGCATTCCTAATTTTATTTCAGGTTCAACACACAACGGACATGGGAGTGGAAAAGATTCCGATGATAATGCTCAATCCAGGACCAAATCTGAGAGTTCTAACAATCCATATGAAAGGTCACACTCTTCGTCAAAACCAAAAGACCACCGAGAAATAAATGGAAACTACAGTGGGAGTAAAAAAAGATACCACAGTAGTGAGGTAAAGCTTTATCATGTTTACTTGGTTGTTCTCTTTATCTGTGGTTATATTATCACTTGTGCAACTACAAAACCTATGTAGCATTTTAATGTTGATACAATTTTTTTTTTTATCTATAAATGACTAGCTGTTCCCTACGACTTATTCTGCGATCCAGGAAAAGTAGCCTATATCCTAACCCAGGTCATGGTCTATCTGTGGCCCAATTTCATCCAAATCTGTTCACCTGTTTTAGCGTGAAAGCGTAACAAACAAACTCACTTTCGCATTTATAATAATTAGTTAGAATTGGTTTTTCAGCCTTCTTAATTCCTAGGATTTACTGGCGTATCTACTGCTTTAGTTATAGTGACAAGTAGTTACTCAAGTTCCGGAATTAGGTACATCATTGATATATTTACAGGAGGCAATATATAGGTTGAGACAAAGTTTGTTTTAAATACCATTATTTAATAAAAATTGGTCCATAAGAGACTCATAAGAGTTTCTAACTTTGGTGTGCAGAATCAGGTCTACGAAAGACTGCTAAATATACCACAACTTACTTAATCTCCTCTTTTTATAATAATAAATAATAATACCAGCCAGTTATTAACAAATGACGATTATGATTGTTATAAAACCATTTTATGAACATTTTCCAGGATGATGAACCACACACCAAGCGTTCAAAACATTCTAGTTCCAGCGAGGATGACTACAAAAGAAAGTCTCATGGTAGGGTTAAGAAACCGGAGACCGAAAGTGAAAGTGATGGCACACAGAGTGACGAAAGTGACTCAGAGGAGTCTGACTCATCACAGGAAGAGGTAAAAGTCAAACAAGAAATAAAGAAAGAACACAGTAGCCATAAACCATCTTCATCTAAGCACTCCTCTCACAATGAGCATGCAGATCATAAATCATCCAGTTCTAACAGGCCCTACAAGTCTTTGAACTACAACAGACTTAGTTCACCAATAAAAGAGAGGCATTCCTCTGATACATCTTCAACTAAAGAAAAAAGTCACAGTTCGGACAAACACAAAAGTTCAAAGGAAAAAGAAACAAATTCTGAGAAGAAATACAAAACAGAACACAAATCAGATGCAGAGAAAAGTCATAAAGATTCAAAGTCTTCTTCTAGACATACTTTAGAGAAGCAGAGTAGTTCAGACAAGCATAACAGTTCAGACAAGCACAGTAGCTCTGAAAAACACGGCAGTTCTGACAAACACAGGTCAAGTAGTTCCCACAAATCTGACAGTGGGTCTGATAAAAACAAAACAAGTTCCGATAAACACAGCAAGTCAGACAAACATAAATCTTCCAGTCAGTTGCATGCTTCAGAAAAAGAAAAGCACAAGAGTTCATCAGAGAAAGAGTCTGAAAGATCTAAACACAAAGTTAAAGACAGCACTAGTAATAGTAGTAGTTCTAAGGAAAAACATAGTTCCTCTAGCAAGGACAAGTCAAGAGATAGTAGCTCTTCCAAGGAGAAGTTGAATAGTCATAGTAGTGAGAAAAAACATTCGTCGTCGAGTGATAATAAGTCGAGTAGTAGTAGCAGTAAGGGCCATTCTGAGAAGAATGATGAAAAGAGCGACAAGAAGTCAAAGCATAGATCAAGTTCCTCGTCACATAAAAGCACTAAGTCAAGCAGCAGCAAGAACGAAGAAGTACCAAAGAAAAAAGTTCAAATACAGATCAGCGAGGATCACGATACAGATGATGGAATCGACTGTGGTTCAGGTAAATAATTTGAATATACAAGTTTAACAAACCATTGCGTACTGTCTACACTCTACAGGGTGACCCAGAAGTCGACGTCAAGCCGGAATCGGGTAATATGCCAAATCAACTTTTTACCAACCAACTTACATTTTTTTATTTTTTTCTGTTATCTACACTTGCGTGCAAAAAAAATCGACCCACCCATGCTCTTCGATTTGAAACAATATAATTCACCAAGTTCTAATAACAACAACCTAATACATAATTTATATTGAATATTAATACCTTCCTGAAAGTATGCAGATTACATTAGTGAAAGAATTACCAAAACTGATTCATTAGTTTTTGAGAAAATCACGAACATACAAATAGGGTGTAGAACAATGAACCTCCTTTTTTTTTGAAGTCCGTAACTAACAAAATCAAGTTCAATCTTGATTAAACAAACGGAAATAAACAAAATTCAGTGGTTGTCATTTTAATTGACAGAAAGGTCACGCACTTTTTCCGAACAAAGGTAAGGTGAGGATATCTGAAGAATCGAGTCGATCTTGTCAAGAATATTACTTTTATCATAATATAGTGTATGTTCAAATAAACTGTATCTTACCTACCTTCATACAATATATAAAATTAAATTGTATTCATTACGATTTTTGAGATATCGTCCCTCAAACATGGAGGTGGTTCATTTTTTTTTGCACGCAAGTTTATTATGACTTGGCCTATTACCCGATTCCGGCTTGACGTCGACTTCTGGGACACCCTGTATAAACATTAATTATATTATTTTCTTACTTATTTCTTTTTATTCAAGGTCTCTCATTTATTTCGATTAACCACCTAAAAGGCACTTTTGAATGTCTAAATTTACAAGAAAATAGAATTGATTCTAGTTGCCCCTTCCAAAAGGTTAGTTTCGTATGGAAAAGAATGGGCAAGAAACTCAATAGTTACTTACTGTTTTAAATGTTTTACAATATATTGTATATATTCAGGTGCCAGTTTTGCTGAAGCGCTTGGCATGATTAGTCCTGCCAAATCCAAAAAGAAACTGTTGAGGGACATAGCCTCACCGAACAATGACGTAAGTAAACCTTTGTTATCCAGGTCTAATTGATTTCGAAAGACATCAGTTTGTTGCACTTCTACAATGTCAATGACAGATGCAAAAAATGGCCGAGAGTCACTTATTATTTTCGTCATTGTGATTTATTTTTGTACTGGTACTTTCTGGTTATGGAGCTATTGAAGATTTAAGCTCCCGAGTTTTTTTTTGTAACTTTTAACGAAAATAAGTGTTACATGTTATAACTTAACTTTTAATACCCTTCTCGACCCTTGGACCGTTGCCTAACACACTGTTTTGCGTGCCCTACCGTGAACAGCGATTTTGCACACCCAAAAAAATTAAATTTGTTTCCCAGCAATAATTTTACACTATGTATACTCTTTAACTTGCCCCCAGTATAGCGCCGCAGCCCTGTTGGCTCCTACCGCGAAGCTTGCGCCGCTGCCGGCGCTTGAGATCTCGTCGCTGCCAGAAATATCGCCCAACTACAAGCCGCGGCCACCACCTCGAGCAATGCCACATTTCAACGATGAAGACTCTATGAGCTGCGTCATTTCATCCAAAAACCAAAGGTAAGCCAGTAATGTTACATTTATTTCGCCGGTGTTATAGCACAATATATTTATGTCATATAGATTCGAGGGGCCCGTGGCTAAATAATAACAGCCGCACAGGTCGATCGATCAGGTTAAGCTACGCTTGCTGCGGTTGGTCTGTGGATAGGTGACCATCTTTACATACCGTGATCCGGAAAACACGTTAAGCCGTTGGTCCGGGCTGTCTTTCGTGGATCTTTGACAGTCGTTACGGGTAGTCAGAAGGGTTATCGTATTACCCAGTAACTGGGTTGTGGAGGTCAGATAGGCAGTCGCTCCATGTAAAAATACGGATACTCAGCTGCATCTGATTAGACTGGAAGCCGATCCCAACATAGTTGGGAAAAGGCTAGGCAGATGATATAGATTCCGCGTTGCAGGTAATTAACTCAAGCCACAGCTCTTGTGTTTGCTTAGAGTTAAGATAGAAGTTAAATGAACTATTGAAACATCACAGGCATCAAATCAAGATATCTAAAACAAAACATAAGTTTGATTTTGTAAACTTATTACTACTTACTACAGCTGCACGCAGTCAAAAACAGCATGTGTGCAATTCACACGTGGTAGAAGTGAAACCTTCAAAAACACTGTATAATGCTTCCTATCTCATGGCGGCATGGAAAGAGCGACTATCGCAACCCAGCGCAGGGCACGCCACGATAGCGGCGGTAAGACCCCTCTTTGAGGAGTGGTTAGAGAGGCGTCACGGCGCCCTCACCTACCGCCTGACGCAGGTCCTCACCGGACACGGAAGTTTCGGGAGGTTCCTGCACATAATCAGGCGGGAGGAAACGCCCGGGTGTCACCATTGCCAGGATCGCCCAGAGGACACGGTGGAGCACACGGTGGAGGTCTGCCCCGCTTGGGCGGAGCAACGCCGTGTCCTCGTTGAGGCGATCGGCAGCGGCAGCGACCTCTCGCGTCCGGGCCTGGTTCAAGCCATGGTCCGGGGCGAGAGGGAGTGGGGGGCAGTCGCCTCCTTCTGCGAAGCAGTCATGCTAGCAAAGGAGGCGGCGGGACGGCTGAGGGAGAGAGCCACCCGTCCCAGCCGCCGCGGGAGACGCTCCGGGCGTCGGGAGCCGCGCGACGACTCCCGGCCACCGTAGGCGCGGGCCTGCGGGCGGAGAGTAATGGGTAGCTCACCGTCCGATCAGGACCAGGCCCGTGCCGGACGGCGCGTACGTGTTCCACGCGCGCCTCAAAAAGATGTCAGCATTAAAGAAGGGGCCCGTAAGGGCCGAAGCCTGCCGGGTCAGCGGGATTGTCCGAAAGGGTTACCGCTGGCCCGGAACATAAAGGGCTAAGGAAGGAACACGGGTGGGTTTTAGTCAGTAAGAGTCTGACACTCCCTTCCGCTCCACCCAGAGCGGGAGGAGTCATTTGATGATTTCCCATCCTCAAAAAAAAAAAAAAAATGCTTCCTATCTCATTTTCTCTCAAGTTAAATCTTATGAATTTACATGTCTCTTTTTACTGTCGCTTTTTCGTTTGAAAAACATACAAATCACAACGATGCTAAAGAAGTTTTCACTTCAAAAATAAAATCTTCTGTTTCATAGAAAAGTGCAATACCTACGTGACAAAAAATGTATGGAACAGCAAATTTTTCCATGGTAAACAGTTCACGCGTCGATGTTCCTATCACTCTGTACTTTTTTGTCTTATGTTAATTGATAATGATAACCATCAACTCCGTGAGTGAAGTTTCGCCAGTTATTTTAATTTGACCTTGAATAAATATGCGTATTTGCCCTTCACTTCAAAATCACGAGTTACGCGCTAGGGCTTCGCAATACTCCATATAAGAAGTTATCGAATTCTAGATGTTTTATGCTTTGTTTGCAATTGCAGGGACAGAATGTATCATAGAATAATACGAGGGTAATTTATGAAATTATGGTATTGGATAATTTTTCTGTGCCACCACGCTATCCCCATCTGATGTTTTACAGCATGTTTATTTCCGTTCAAAATGCAGTTGCAATCCCGTCTACCTGACTTGTAAATTCCTGTATTAATAGATTTTCTAATACTACGGGAGGTGGCGCTATAGTTGAGCAAGTCATTTTATACCGGCTGAAAATCATAACAATAATAGTTTTCCCCTAACACATAATAGCTCCGAACGTCAGCTGCTTCGATAGCGGTGGAGCTAAAGGAGACAGCATGAAAAAGTCATTGTAAAAAAATCTGCTCCGATGATTTTTATACCGAGCAAAAATGTATTATATTATTGTTTTAATCACATTTTTTCAAAAAATAGACGTCAGCTGTCACATTGACGAGGGGGGGGGGGGTTATATGTCAGTCACGTGCATGAACCTCATTGAAAATATGACAAAAAAAATAATTTTATACCTTATGAAATTTATACATCTCAATTTTTATACTTTTAAAATAATAAAGAAAATCGTCAGCCGTATTTTGGACGGGGGTAATACCGTCAGTCAGCCTGATAAACATTTTGCGCGCTCAATGCATTTGAGCGTTGCATAGGCTTTTTGGAAAATAAACTGACAATCTTTACACCTATAAACAATTAGCTGACGATGATTTTTTATTTTTTTAATATTTAAATAATCTTATACTTATTTATTTTCGATTTCTGACCATTAAACAACTGTTTTAAAATAAAATTTATTCGGTATAAAATTCCTAGAAAAACTGCAGCGCTACCTCCCGTACTATAAGATTATCCGTAACTCTGATTCAGCGGGTTAATGCGTAACACACTAACAGTATCAATTGCTTGCATTTGACAGTTCGACAGCATTTATTGCGTTATTTACATTGTTGAGCAGACAAATTTTGCGAACATATGAAGTAATGGATTAACAATGTCCTTCAAAATGATTCAGATTGTGATTAATAGTGTGTTACCCTATTAGGGTGCTGGTGTCTTCGTGACCGATTTTTATGAAGTAAATTGTATTTTTTTTTTCAGAACCAAAGTTTATTCAGGCAACAAAGTTATAGGAGGAAAAATACCGTCGTTATATGAAATGTGCGTAAATGTACTCCAAGAACACATTGATGGTAAGTTCAGTAGACTATCACCTCAAATATCCAGATTTTTTTTTCATACTACCAAAACTTATTTTTAAAAATAAAAATACAAATTTTCAACACGTATAGAGCATGCGTGGCAGGCATTGATAGGTTTTTTAAAGATTCATGATAACCGCTCCTACATAGGACTTAAACATAGCTGATGGAATGTAAGTACTGTACTATAGGTAAACGTCTGCCTAACCCTACGGGGATTACAGGCGTGATTTTATGTTGTGTACTTCTCAAATTTAGGTAAATATGCATCCGAATATTCGATCTCTAGTTATAAGCATAAAAACTCAAACACATAGACGCTTCAAAAGGGCCTGGGCCGGATTCGATACCCACCTTCGTTCATTAAACGTTGCAGCCATATTATTTCTTTACCATTGCAGTTTATTTTCAATTCCTCTCTTAAAGAAGGAATCTTCCCTGAGGTATGGAAAAGCGCAAGAATAGTTCCTGTGTTTAAAAAAAGTGATCCAGCAAATGTTAAAAACTACCGCCCCATCTCAATCTTATCGTGCTTTCCTAAAATCTTTGAATCTCTTGTTTGTCCGATCATCATTCGCCACATTGATACAATTATCTCACCAAATCAACATGGTTTTAAAGCTGGTCGCAGTGAAGAAACGAATCTTATTGAGTTTGTAACTGATGTAACCCTAGCTCTTGACCATAGATTAGAAGTAGATGCAGTATACATGGACTTCAGCAGTGCGTTTGATAAAGTTGACCATTCTTTGTTACTGTTGAAGTTGGAATACAATTGTATACATGACTCACTACTGAACTGGTTTCCATCCTATCTATCCCGTAGATCGCAAATTCTTGTCGTAAACGGTTATGAATCTTACCCATACCATACTACGCATACTCAGGAGTTCCTCAGGGTTCTCGTCTCGCACCAGTTCTGTTTTCGGTCTTCATTAACGACATTATTATTATTATAGATCAAATTCTTCGCTATAAATATATAATGTTTGCCGATGATCTCAAAATTTACAGGACAATATATTCGATTGTAGATGTTACTCTAATTCAAGATGATTTAGATAGGATAGAACAATGGTGTCACTTGAACCGCATGAAGCTTAACGTACCAAAATGTATCCACATTCGATTTTGTAGGAATGGGAATATCGGGATAAAAACTATTGTATGTTCTTTCCCGCGACTCAAACTATCTCGAAATTTCATCCAAATCCGTTCAGCCGTTTGTGCGTAAAGAAATAACAAACATACTAATGCTCACAAACTTTCGCCTTTATAGTATTAGTGTGATATATTTCAGGCATCCACAAATATTACGCATCGTTTAAAATTCTATTTGTATTTCAGCACTTGAATACACGGGTGGCGTGCCATACGAAATTCTAAAGCCCGTTGTAGACAGGGCGACCCCGCAACAGCTGTTTATACTGGAGCATTACAATCCTTACCTGATGGAGGAGACTGATCATCTCTGGCAGAAGTTCTGCCAGAAAAACTTCCGCAACAAACAGCGCCAGGAAAATGAGGCATGGAGGGAAATGTATGTGGTGAGTAGGCTTTTGTAAAAATTAATATTATGAGTTCGTCATTACGTGGTTTTCTTTATGTATTTTTGTATGAACCTTTTGAATGAATGGTAAGAAACTAACTTAAAATGTTGATTGGTGGCAGTATGGTGTTTCTTTATGCTTCAGTAAAAATGTTACACAAGCAAGTCCGAAATTTTATCTAATTTTTACTTATATTGTACCTCCCAACTTTAGAGGTGTCAAGAGGAACAAGAAATCAGATTGAAATCGCTCACGAATAACATAAGAATAGCCCAAGAAGCGAAAAAGGCGCCCATCAAACAAACCAAAATGGCGTATGTCGACTCCGTTGCAAAACCTCCGCGCAACATCGCCAAGAAACAGGTAATTATCATTTAAATACGTAATTATTTTTATTTCAACAATTTAGAGAATAAATTATTGTCCAGAAACGTCGCTCAAGGAAACGTAAAAAAAGAATGACTTGGATATTATTTCCACGTCGGCCAACCTAAAAGTAAGTCAACTTTTTGTTTGATATCTTTAGTAAAAAGTCATAATTCGAGGTTTGACTCTCGCCTATTTCTACCTCCAATATTGGACCAATTTAAAAGATATTTCATAAACTGAATAAGAAAGATATATACTGTGTCCCTATGTTTTTCTTTTTTCATTAACAGTAGTAAAAACTAAGCTTCTGTTGACAGCAGTTTAAATCGGCCTTTTTTGAGGGTTCTAGTACTTATAAAAATAATGTTTCATCAAAAAGGAAAACATAGGGGCATACAAGTAGTGAATATTTATTATTTTGTAAAAAATCAGTGCTTTATGCACAGGCGAGAGCGTTCCTATGGAGAAAAAACCACCCGCATTTCCTCTTAACAAATTTAGTTACTAAAATTTCTTGGGGTGGTGATTTCCTATACTCAATTCCTGAAATTGTTATATGTACAGAGACAATAGCTGCCCATACAGACCGACCGTATCAAATTAAATTAAGCTTTAAATCTCAGAGTCAGTTCAAGATAGCCCAGTTAAAATTGGTCGTTACCCGAATTAATCCCTTCTCAGGATATCCTATATATAGGGTGTTTCGAAGCTGGATACAAAGCCTTAACTTGACACCATTTTGAGCATTTTAAGCCATGTCTAAGACGAAGTATATTTTTTTTCAAGTTAAAGTTGGTATGTTATTTTTTACTAAATGTTTGTAGTTATAATATAAAAAAAACATACTTCGTCTAAGACATGTATGGCTCAATATGCTGTAAATGGTGTCAACGATCACTCCCTTAAAGCTTTGCACCCAGCTTCCAACCACGCTGTATATCCGCGACGTAAGTGCTCATATACTCGAGTGGCACGCGTCGACGGCTGCAGTTGCCTCTGCGTGCCGTTCGTGTATCTGAACAAAGACGTAACATAACGCTCACCCCGGTGCATCGTGCGCAGGCGCAGCACGGCACGGCGCGCCTGGCCACGGGCAGCCCGGCGGCGCGCGTGGCGGCGCTGGCGGCCGGACCCAACGTGCTGCGCGGCGGCGCGGCCGCACGCGCCATGGCGCCGCTGCCCAGCCCTGGCGGCTCTTCCTTCAAGCCCAAGAAAGCGCCCCTCATGGCCAAGGCGCTACAGATCATGCGCGGACGCAAGCGATGATCGACTCCACACTACCCCCCGTCCCAAGTATCCTATGTGATTTTTATTTGTAGGTTAACCCCCTCTGTCGATGATCTAGATTTTGTATCGAGATCCAACTTTAAGAGTTTCGAGACCCTTATGTGTTTAATGTTACGGGCGTTGGTGTCGAGGCCTTTCCTCGTCGAGTCATCGCCCGTTTAACTACTGTAGGATGGCGATGTCTGTAAATATATTTATAATAAACCGTAGGATTTCTCGTGGCGAATATTTAGCCTTTATAAGTTCAGCAAACGAGACGTTTCATTTTATAGTTGTAACTTTTACTTTTGACATTTTGTGCATGCATGCAATTGTGTTTACTTAAAATGCCTACAGATTTGCCCGATTTTTAACGTTCGTTATAATCGCTCGATCGATACGATCTGTCAGCTTCATACAGATTTTATCGATTTGTACTGTGGCCTGTTAAGGGGAATATATGACCTAAAGCGCGGTCACTGTCGGACTGCATAGAAAAGAATGAGAAGCGCGATGACACAACGCTGGTAATTTATTGCAAAATATATTTATATATGTTGCAGTCAAAACTCTTAACCAGTCAAAAGTACTATTGACTAGCAAAATCAGTCAAAAGTACTTTTGACTGAATAGGTTGGTCAAAAGTGGTTTTGACTGAAAATTATTGGTTATTAGTACTTTTGACTGCACATTTGCGGTTAAAAGTACTTTTGACTGACGCTCTTCGTCAAAAGTAGTTTTACCTGCAATAAAGCATCAGTCAAAAGCATTATTAACTCGTTAGATGTGAATAAAAAAGAGGTTCACCCTTGTTTGGTATAACAACTTTTGATGTAATGTTACTAATTCGAACAACGTTTAGGAAAATAATCAATTTGTATAATATTGATTAACATAATTTTCATTTCATCGAATATTTATTTGCGATAACAACATTTGCGCTGTTGATCAAAGGTATAATGTTCATTTGATGTAATGTTCCCACCCCGAGGTTCGGTTTTGTTAGGTTACTTTAAACCCTTTTTACAGAAATAGGAGCCCTGCGAAGCGGGGCTCTGTCGACATTGGATGCAAGAGCGAGTGAATGAGAATACAAACACCTTTAGGTACCTCATATCATATTAAACAGGAAAATTAGTGCATTTGAAAATTCGGTCAAATGACATTATTTCAAAGAAATAAATATGCTAAATAATTTTTAAGAGTTTTGACTGATACAACCAGTTAAAACCACTTTTGACGGAATCACTTAGTCAAAAGTACTTTTAACCAGCTCCATTGGGCAAAAGTACTTTTAACTGTTATTTTAGTCAGAAGTATTATTGACTAAAGCATACGGTCAAAAGTACTTTTGACTGATTTTGCTAGTCAATAGTACTTTTGACTGGTTAAGAGTTTTGACTGCAACATATACATATATGTGGGATATATAATTTTTATATATATATTCACAAAAAATTAAAACACTAGTGCTTTAGTACAGTACCCGGCGATAAATATTGCACATCGACCTATTCGATCCTATCGATTTTATACAAAGAATAAAAATAATTATCAAAAGAAGCAAATCATAATTGTTTTAACAGCTCCTAATAGATACCGGACTGTTGGTATTTCGTGCGACAGAGATAACGCTCTACGAAGCCGAAATTAGCCGATTGTCTCTTTCCAAAGGCCGATGTGCAATATTTATCGCCGGGTACTGTATGTTGCTTGTAGAATAATCTGACAAAAAATCGGAAAGATTGTATGCATATTAGTATGGTTTTTTATTGTAAAAAGAACTTTCTTCTTACAATAAAAACCATTGAACCAAGATACCTCAAAAAAAAACTTTTTTGAGGTATCTTCATGATTTTTTCTATCGTATCAAATTAGTTGTATTATGTTTTCAACACACTAACTAACATATATCCCCTTAACGATCCATAAATATCAAGGATAAAATCGAGCATTGAAAAAAAATAAATAGAAGGCGATTGTGTTGATTCCACATTTCCTCGATTTTGTTTGATCGCTCGTGTCGATCGTCAAACAAGCAAACCTGTAGGCACTTTTACTGCTTGGTTTTGAATTTGCAAAGGTTTTAACGTGTTTTGCGTTTTCAATAAAATTATTCTTTTATATGTTCTTTTGATCATAGCTCCACTGTTACACTGTATACGTCTTAAGAATCATAGATTAATTATTAAACAATTTGTAAAAAAATACAATTTTTAAATTTATTTATTTTGGATTCAACATCACATTGTAATACTACCTCGTAGCCAAATACAATAAAAATATTTAACTATGTACTTTAATTAAATTTATTTTCGTAACATTCGTAAACTTCTTATGAACTTACTTTTTACATTACATATTTATTTCAAAATATTTTCAAGTTTTCTTTCAAATAAATTAAAAGCACTGTCACACATTTACTTAACCGGTCTTATTAATTACTTGTTCCTGCTTGAAACCAAAAAAAATAGACAGTGTACAAAGGAAAATCATGTAAAAAAAAATACCTAGAACAAACAAATTTTGAGCTTATCAAAAGTTTGTAGTTGATAAGTTAGTGTAATAAGCGTAAATTATCGGCACTATAATCATAATGTACATCTTAAACACAAATGTGAAACTATCGCGTTTGTTCGTGTCATTAGAACTTTTAGCCAGAAATTTTAATGTAGTCAATAATACAATGGAATGTCAGAAAAGTACCAAATGATTCGGGATGCTGTGATATGTTTGAAATAAAACATAAATTGTGATGTAGTGTTTTTTGTAAGACGAGGTGAGTGACTAGACGATATGTAAGTATGTATATGTGTTAAGGTATTTTAACGAAGTTTTAGAAACATTTTTATTTGTTTGTCGTGCACTCTTGCTCTAAAGAGTATTAAATTAAAAGTCAAGACACCATGGTAAAGGGAAAAAATACAACAAAGTCTCGAAAGTAATATATTGTTATAATATCATCACAAATAACACAATCTTTGTTATACATTACATATTTAAGAAAAACAATTAAATTCCATAGATAATAGCGGCAGAATGAATAATAATTTACGTTGTAATCATGATCATTTCCGAAGAACTAGAAAAATATCTGTATATGAGCACATTACGTTCACTTTCTTGTATTTTTTATTTGTTGATAAATTAAGCATGGTTCCTATTTAACCTTTTGACCGCCACACGTCAAAAATCAAAATCTGTCATGTAGTTTGGCGTCAAAGCCTGCCATGTAGTCGAACCGTGGCATGCTGTGCTGGGCACATTTTGGTTTGTCATCTATACATGACTGCAGCGGTCAAAAGGTTAAAGGAAATAGATTCTCTTAACAAAAGACTAGTGGTAGGTATTTATCTAATAAGTTTTGTCTTATTTTTCGTCTGGAATAAATGTAAAATTGTAATTATTTGACTCTTAAATATGCCATTATTTATACAGTGAAATATAATTATGTGGATTTAATGTTTTTTTTTTAATCGTGACTAATAAGTTTAAGGCCGCTATCCCACTGGCGTTTTACGAGCGTTGACGTCAACGTCGCGTCATCGCGTAACAAGCATAAAACGTCCGCTGAACGCGACGTCAACGTCGCGTCTGCTTAACGTTAACGTCGCGTTTGTTGGCAATAGTATCATCTGCGCGACGTTAACGTCGCGTTCAGCGGACGTTTTGTGCTTGTTACGCGATGACGCGACGTCAACGTCGCGTCTGCGCAGCGTCGACGCCGCGCAGACGCGACGTTAACGTCAACGCTCGTAAAACGCCAGTGGGATAGCGGCCTAATGGGGAATATGCTTTTGACGCTATAATAGTGTAGGTGTTTATATCCCATATCTACCCAAATAGCTCCAGCACGAAGACATGACTTAGGGCACAATTATGATGAAACTAGCGCCTGCCCGCGACTCCGTACGCGTGAAATTTCTTGTGCCCCGACCCACCCCGTCGCATCGCATCATCTGCTCGCGATATCACTTCATTTTCGCGTTCTTTCTGACTTTTTTACTTTTTGCACGGATCCTCATGGGCATAGCGTGATATTAACCTATAGCCTTCCTCAAGAATTGGGCTACCAATTGCAAAAAGAATTTTTCAAATCCGACCTGTAGTTCCAGAGATTAGCGCGTTCAAACAAACAGTTCAGCTGTATTATTATTAGTATAGAGCCGGTTAGTATAGAGGATGTAACACAATAATATCCAATGATTTCTACTAACGTAGTTTCGGGTTGAAGTTTCAATGATTGCATTCACTAGAGATGAATGAATTGGGTTTAAACTCGAAATAGTGATATTTTGTAAGTGAGTTTTCGTTATCGCGCATGGAATAAATACCCATAGGAAATTAATATAAAACTACGTCAATATTTCTAAATTTTGACTTTAGCTGTTTTTCGTAATCTGTGTTTATGATTCTAGGGCACTGATAAACAGCGAGAAATTTAAGATTCTTATAATATTCAGAGATCACATCTACTATCACAGGTGAAATATTTCCTATTCTTGACAAACTTAAGCTTTCCAGTTTAACTAAATTCGGACTTGATAGAGTTCTATGCAAGTTAGTTTCAGTGAAGATCACGTTATTCCAAATTTGTAAATGTTGCAATTGTTTTAAATCTGCTAATTTGATTAGTCCTGCATCGGTGAGATTTTCGCAGCGTATTATAGCGAGATCTTTTAGTAAACAACATTGTGACAACATAAACAAACATTCGTCATTTACAGCGTCGCCTCCATAAATGTGTAGGGCACTAAGAATTGCCATTTTTGATTTAATCAAATTTTTTACATATTCTAAGTTAAGATTTTTAACCTTTTCTATGAAAATGTGACTTAAATAATTACATCGAAGTAAGCTGTCGCGTGTCATAGCTGGGAGGCCAAAATCAGACAAAGCCAAATAGTTCAAGTATTTAAAATTATCGTACGGGACCAAAACATCTACGTTATTCATCAACACGAGTGAATTTTTCAAATTAATTTTCCGTAAATTCGGCCACCTCGCAATATCGTCTTCGAACTCTTTGGAGATACGACACATTACAAGTTCAAGTGAGATGATATTATGGCACTGCTCTATTATTGATTTGATCGCAGAGTAACTGTAAACGTACTGTATTTTAAGACAGCGAATACATTCACTATGAGTTTCTATGATTTCCAGGTTTTTCACGCTTACTTCGCTTTGTCCTGGTTTCCCGGAGTAAACAAAAACAATTCCCCTCCAAAGCGTGGGGTCTCGAGACAGTTTTTTCCATCGACTGCATACATTTTCACACTCGAGTATTGTCTCCAATGGCAGGTATTTAAAAATGCTAATCATTAACTCATCTGGTAGAACATCAATTTGGTTTGGAGCAACGTTGTTTGTAGGCACCGTCATTGTCTAGAAAGTGAGTACAAAATGACTAGTAGGTATAGGTATCTAAAATTATACTTAATAAATACTAAAATTCGCATTTTCTTAAAAACATTTGGGGCAAATTATAAGAAACTTACCGGAATTTTCGTTTATTCTTAAGAAAAAAATATAGGAACAATCGATTTAATTTCTAGCGTTAGACTGCGTCAACGTTCAAAATGCAAATCATTTTCAATTTCTAATTTTGGCTCCAACCGTAATTATTTTGCGTATTTTATTAGTTTACATTCTCCCACCACACGTGTAAGGGCGAAGAGGGGATACATACGCAGCTATTTTTACAGAATACCTACAAGAAATTAATGATAATGTCATCTTTTATAACTATACATAAAATCTACAGATAATGATACAAAGTATGACCAAACTTAACACCATCAAAATTGTTAAATTTTTCCTAATTAAATAAAACGCTTCTGTTATTAAATTAACACTAGTTTTTGCTTGCTTCAAATATTGACTGTTGAAGTGTTGACTGGTGAATTAGGTTCGTATGATCGTATCAAATAGTCAAATACATAATCAAATCTGCATTATGCCAGCTCAGACAGCTGCTTAGTGCTTATGTAGTGTAGCGTGAAGTTGTTCCTCACTTTAGTCGAGTCGAGTCGACAGTCGACCGAGTGCTCATAGACAAAAAAAATGGAGTTCTACAAAAATAAACTCGAGCCGTCCGCGCCATAAAAAATATGTTTTTGAGTAGCTCCAGTATGGGCTAGTTCGGGAGATAGTAACATAAAAATGTATAACATCTCACATTCGGAAAAGAAATATCCGTAATTTCCGTTATTTTGTTTAATCATTATCCTGCCCATATCCCAATGTATTTGGGGACAGCGCAATTTCTTTTGTCTTTAATACTCGTAATTTCTGAAATAGTAAACCATAACATTTATTTAATATCTACACGGATAGATAAACTCACTACAGTCAGGTTTCAAGACATGTCAAAACGTTACCCGGGTTCCTTTTGGGGCCGTGCAATAACAGAATTACCAAATGCATAAACCATTAAATAACATAGGTCAATTTAATAGCTCCCAAATAACGAGACGTCAAAAATTAAGCATGTCTAAATGTCTTGTTCGTAACTGGAATTAATCGAACATTGCAATAAGTAAAACCATTTGATATTCGTTTGATTAGTTTGTGAGAACTTTTTAAAGCGTCAACTAACCAACACAAACATTTTAGAAAATTCACACCACTGGCCAACGATTCGATTCTGCTTCGTGAGTGTGACCAACTTCGTAGCGAAGTGATATCGCTACTCTTATCGTCTGCCTAAGTGGGAGCGAGACAACATATCCGCATCACGACTTGGGGCCTTTTTATTTTTTGCCATACGCCACTTTACTTTACTCAGTGAGTCGAATTCTGTCGGGGCGGGTCGTCACTACAGTTTATTATAGCACTAAGTACATAGAATTGTGTATTTATACATTTAGCGTAGAGTAGGGCGACCCGATTATTAACCCGACTAACGTACTTAATCAAAACAGCCACAATGCTGCACATAAAGAATATCGCCAAGGCGGTGGTTCCACCATTGAAAAACAGCATCCAGAATGAGGGAGTCAATACCATGCTCAAACTTATGCCTGCTGGTGTGAACGTATGCTGCCGTACATACGCAAGCCATGAAATTCCAGACAGGCTTAAAGATATCCCGACTCACGCAAGCCCCAGGTTCTTCGACATGGTAGAATACTTCTTCCACAGAGCCTGCCAAGTGATCGAAGACAAACTGGTAGAAGACATGAAGTCAAGAACTTCCATTGAAGATAAGAAAAAGAAGGTAGCCGGTATCCTGAAGCTGATGCAGCCATGCGACCACATCATTGAAATCCAATTTCCACTAAGGCGCGATTCTGGCGATTACGAAATTATCCGCGGCTACAGAGCGCAACACTCCTCACACAGGACTCCAACCAAAGGAGGTAGGTGCCATATTTATTCGATTTTCATTTAGCTTTGCTTACATCATCCACGTAATACTTATTGTTAATAGGAAGTTTTATTTATAGCTCCGAAAACACGTGATGTTACTGTCCGCAATGTTATAGTAGCTAAAATATGTGGACGTAGAATTTGTGCTTTCTATGCTTAAAATAAACCTTAACATCTCGTAAAAATTATTTAGTAGAAGCCATTTTAGTATGTTGCTTTTAGTCTAGGAGTTGCCAAAAAAATTTAGTTTTCGGAAAGTAAACTATAACCTGATTTGCTGGTCACATGTTGATTTAACCTAGCTGAAATTATGTCATTCACCTTGATTGAGCGATTTCATTTAGTCCATCGAGCCGCATTTAACCTAAAAATAAGTTCGTTCTTTCCTATTATTACTTTTGAGCTAGCGATGAAAGAACACCCCAATATACAGGGGAAATGTGATTGTGATTACATTCAAATCGTACTACTCATAATAAAAAAGCCGCTGTAAAGCTACAGATGACTGATACTGTACCACAATGCACCTTTGTTATCCATTTGGATATTCCTTTTGATAATATGTACACGGGACGGAAAACTCGATTTGTTTGTTGTTAATCTTGATTGCACTGTTACACTTACAATAATAAATTCCACTGGACTTACGCCTGAAAAAGCGATCATTGAATATGCATAAAATGCAAAATATTTGCGTTACATAATTAATATTCATTGTAACCAATATATCACGAATATCAACAAGCGTTTTGTAACATTGTTATGTCAAAAAAATAAACCTATATGAAAAGGAAAATCATATTAACCATTAGGTCTCTAGGTAAGGTAAAACTGCATAGGTACCTAGCTTATTCAAGTAGATATTTGAAGCAGCTATAGTTAAACCCCCTTCCAATTAATTGAGTGATTCACTGTTTAAAATTACAGACACGAATGCTTGCTAGCGCAGGATCTGCCCAAAAAATAATAACAATACCAGACATACTAGCAAACTATCTACTGCTTTAATCCAATCGGACAAAACAGCACCATAGTAATTATGCTAACAGAGACATTAGAAGAAATGAAACGCATTGCATTGAGCAGCAATATGCCCATTACATAATAACTGCATTACATACTGCATTTCCCAGTGAAATATAAAAGTGCATCCTCTCTTTCAATTGGTCCGAACAAAAACACAGCTGTTCGATCGAGGTACTAATAATCGTAACCTGTTTTCAAGGGTCTCCTTTTGTTTGCAACAGGAACTAAACAGTCACTGTTAGTCGGCTACCAGATGTTAAATACGTTACAAAAACTGACACAGTATCAACTTCGTTCGCTCATGTAACGCCCCTTTTTGCTCCTACTACCTGAATCGATTTTATAAGAATTATTATCAAGTAGGTCGAGTCTAGATTTGTGCAATGGCTTGACCCCTATTGCATGAGGCCTAGACCTGGCGGTCCTAATGTGGGTGTACTTTTCGGCTATGTCTAACCCTTCAGGGAAAATAGGCGTGTGTTATGTTACCAGTAGGTTTAACAGGGCAGTGAGTACCCGGAAACATAACAAGACAATATTTATTGTTATTTATGGGAGAAAAATACAGTGCAATCTTAGTTCTCACGTCTCAACAATGTATCAAGAATACACTTAACTATGTAGTTACCTCCTGTAAGAGTTGTGTTACATTACCGGTGTTAAGACGAATCTTCTTTATTCTGTCTCAATGCCAAGTGTAGACCTACATTGACCACCCCTTTTTACATTATTCTAGAGGTTTCGCCTACCTCGGTCAGTTTTTCTGCCTTGCCGTCATCTGTGGGCAGAAAAACTCTGCCTTCGTCAGGTCATTGCACTCCTTCCTCACCTGACAATAGTCATGCCGCGTCTTGTGCGAGCCGCCCAACTCTTTTTATGTTGTTGTCTTGTAGGTACTATAATGACGCACGAGCCAAACCAACCTTAGTGCCTTCCATTGATCTCAATATTGTTGACCCAATGATCTGTTCATGTAATCAATTTCCATGCATGGCTACATCTTTTTCTGAGTGCTCAGCGTTTATATTATTACGATTATTGTTTTTAAGTCGATCAAGAAAACAAGAAGAGAAGAGAAGTTAGTTGCATAAAAGTATACGTTTTTTGTAATAGTAATATTTATCGCAACTCGTCGTTAAAAACTGTTAACGACGAGTTGCGATACCTAACGAGAGAATATTTTCATTGTTCCACTGTACGTAAGTGAACATAATACCTACTTCCACAAATGTGCCCATGGATTACAATTTTACGAACTCCGTAAATATTATACCATTGTTTCCAGTTACCTGTCCTGTTGCTATGTCTAAATAGGTACTGCAATTAATTCACTAATGGCTCACTCAAAACTAAATGCTTTCTTACGAATTACGATCGATTCCTCATCCATAAATAAAATATTTAGTGGCCCGAGGTCGACCCTGCCTAGAAATTGCTATACTGTCAATTAGTTCCGTTTATTAGGTCTCTCCTTCTAAAATCCGCACTAGCACGAAAGTCTGGAAACATAGACACTAAAGAACTGGACTGGACTGGATGTTTCCATACGTTTGTCACAAAGCCATGGCGAGCATTTCGTATTTTGTGCATTCTAGCGCATAAAGTGCCTCTTTGGGAAAAAAAATTACCTGAATGCTTATGCTTCATTGAAAAAAGAAGTAACCATTGAAAGAAAAAAGTTAAGTAGGTAGAACAGAAAAACCAAGGGCTGCAAATCCTGAATAAAGCGCTTTCCGAGAAGGTCAAGTACAATGTGTTAAACACGAACCCTCCACAGAAATATGAAAATCAAGAGCACGAGTTTATTAGAACTTAAAGATTAAATTCATTCATTTCATCCATTAGCAAATTGGTAAATGTAAGAAAGCATGATACCTTTAACTTGTTTACTCGTTGTAGGTAATCATATTTTATTTAGGCCTTTTGGTAATTAGAAACTCCGTAAATTAAACAATCTACGTTGATAACAGAGGTACCTACCTCCAGCAAATTAGCGTTACGGAATTGCTTTTATGATTACGAACACAGACATCGGTAGATAATTATTCAATTTTATCATCAGTAAATGTAATACCATTTGCCGAAACCATTGAAGAATGAAACGTTAAGGAACACACTAGCAAGCAGGTGAAAATAGACGTGATAAAGCGACCCCACAGGAGGCCTAAAGATTTGGACATTACTTAAAACACACCTCCAACTGACGACTGGCAACAGCATTATCGTGCTATTAAAACCACCGAAGTCGATTAAGAACGCGATACATCACGTGTTACGTGACTCTTTTCCACGAGTGAGAGTCACGTAAGACGTAGTGAGATTAGACACTTGACTATACCAAGATAAAAATTTCAGAGGTTCTTAGCAGGTTGGCAACGGGAGGCGTGGTCGTGACGCAGTTTTTCGCGTCACTTTGTATTGCGCAACAGCTAAAATTAAACAAGACTTGCTTTCATTTCTATTTGACACCTCGCCATATGCAGGGGCCTATATTATTAACCTATTGGAGATAATTAGAAAAGCACACACGTCTTGACAACAGCTTTATTAAAGAGTCACGTTTTACTAAATATTTACTCATCTTGAGTGGTAATACTTTGCCCATGGCATGCCCCCTATTCGTCTCTAGGTATGCAACTCTTGTTTACTAAAATATTTCAAACATTTTCTTCTGGACTGAGATGGATGTAACTGTTTATTACGAGGATGGCTGTAGGCTTTACCACCACAGACGAAACAATTTTGCATGGGAATGCAATATCACCTTAGAAGCAATTGATTTACAGTTACGATGAACATAAACAATTGAATATTATTGCCGGCATAATTAGTGCTTACAGTCTTCGACAAACAAACAAATTTCAGTCAGAACAACTCAATGAAACTGAAGTCATTATACTTTCGATAGATGCTATATTCAGTGCCAGCGAATGACATTTATTTAGCACGCGACTATTGAACTGTAAAAATGGCCCCGTGAACTAGGAAAAAATTGTTGTCAGTCGACATTAATATTGAAGCTTTTCTTTTAGAAGTAATTTTTAGAATCAATCCTAAACCGTTGTGACTAGCCCTACCTACACGATAATCTTTATTGATAAAGAATAGGTACTATAGGTACCTAGATAACTACTCTATGGTCTAATTACGTACCTACATACCTACTTACTAAGAACAAAAATAATACATTAGCATGATTAAACTGATCACGTGTAGGTAATCTAAAATTACAGATATGTATCGAGACTAGACATGACATTAGCAATAAGTTACGATTATTCATTTATTTAATAATTAATTTCATACACAATGTTCACTTCAACGCAACTGCTGAAAAATACCTGACATGTGTCTCGAAGAAGGCCAAATTTTATTTCAGTCACTTATCGTTGGGAACTATTTATAACAAAGAAATAGTAAGTAGGTATGCCGTGCAAAACATCGGATTTTTTTACGTATACAGATAATAAATAAATTTTAATACTTAATAGATTTTTATTTATCTACCTATTGTATTAGTAATTCTTCCACAATGTGTCATGTTTGTGTGTGTGTAATGTGTCCAGGAAATAATTATATAATAGAAGTTATATAACTGAAACTTTCAGGAGGTTGCACGCCATTAGAATCGTGGGTATTTCATAAAACAATTGATTTTACCAAACCTCGCTTAGCGATTAATTATCCTAAAATGATGTTAGGAACTATAGTGCTTCTTCTACTCTCTCATCGGCACGAAAATTGTGCAAAATTGTTAAGTACTTAGCTAGTCATTACTCTTAAAAATCTTGAGGAGAATAGTAGGCTGTTTTATACAGGATGTTGTACTCGGTAGGTATTCTGTTAATCAGTTGAGGTTTCACCATACACTAAAAGATTAAATCATTCAAATAAATTCGGAGATTGATTGATCACTTGATTTGATTGCTCTATTTAGCACTTGTTGCGGATAACCCCTTTTAGTGTAAAATAAACATTCATCAAAATTTATTTTATTGCAAATTGGCAAGACTAGCAGCGCCCGCATAAGTGTCGATCCCGTGGGAATATCGGGATAAAACTATCATATAGTCATTCCCGGGACTCAAACTATCTCCAAATTTCATCTAAATCGGTTCAGCGGTTTAAGCGTGAAGAGGTAACATACAGATAGACACTTTCGCATTTATAATATTAGTATGGATTATAGGCATACATCCAATACATCTCACTTGGATACCTACTTGAGTTGGCATGATGCATTAATATTGATTTGACATCCTGTACGCACGACATATCAAGCTATACATTTCCAGTATAATACGCCGACAACGTTACGTCGTAGTTTTAAGGTTTTAGTTTATTACTGTTTTGTGTATTTTATCTATGGGCCTTAGTTGCCTGATAATAAAATGATTATTATTATTATAAGCCGACTTCTTATTGTGCGAAAAGCTTATACAACGCGAGGTCAGCTTGAACTGGAAATGTATAGCTTGATATGTCATCGTGTGTACATACTTACCTACCCATTTATTTATTTTTATTTTGATTTATAGCAAGCACCTAATATTCGCTGAATAAGGCAATATTTAGGTACTTACCTTACCTTACTTACGTAGGTAGGTGGGTAGGTACTAAAGGAGACTTCGATACTTAGTAAAAATAACCCAGTTGTGACTAATTAAGATACTCGTAACTACTCTGTGAACTAGTGCCAACTGAGTAGTAATTTTATATCGATTGATCAGTCGAAAACAATCGTAGGTATATTATATTTTTTTATAGATATAGTTATCTCGCGATAGACAACATTATCTAAATACGTTTCTACACACTACGAAATAGAAAAAACAAGTCGGTAGATAAAAAAAGTGTGGGTTACTGTGTTTATGGAGTAGGTATTCAGTATTAATCGCAATACCACGTTTATGAAGATAGCAAGTTCTAACTGCCACTTCCTCAAATTAATTAATCGTGGCTGTCTTTTTAATGAACCATTAACAACAATTACTCGGTGTTGTTAACAAACACGTTTATGGTAATACTATGTTACTAAGCCCTGTAGTGTGTTTGTGTATGTAAAACTACAGTTGATAAAGTGGAAATGCGAAGTTTCAGTAGTAGTTTCATTTTCTTTTGTTCCTCGTTCGCAACTTAACAAATATTTATATTTGGAATAGTAACTTTAATAACTACACGTCATAAGGTTCAGTTTGCTGTAACGTGTTCAATATTAGGTACTCATCGTTTTAAAATCAACATAATAACACTAACATAAAGTTGGTATTTTTTGTAAGTGGAATCAACATTAATTGGAAACAAGGATGTAAAACATAATTTTTAAAATAGGTCCCACAATTGACGGAGAAATCGGTGAACATACATAAAAAAAACATACATGAAGTCAAACATTATAAGATCCTCCTCCTTTTTGGAAGTCGGTTAAAAATAGACTTCAGTTTCGATTCTCTACGTTCAAATTTTCTAACTAATATCATCATCAATCATATTCTCCTGCCCTTATCTCAATTTATTAGGGTTCGGCGCAACTTGTTTGAATTTTTCTTCCATACCTCTCACGGTAATCATCCCCCTTTCTAACCATATCATCAGTCATATTATTTTATAAGCTAAGCTTAGGTTTTTCTTTTGGGTTAGCTAAGCTACCAAAAAAATTGCTAGCTTTGTAATGCTTTACAATACTAAGTTCTTGTTTATACTTCAACAATATCTAATTTATTTCTACTTTCTCTTCCACAGGTATCAGATTCTCAACCGATGTGTGCAGGGACGAGGTCAAGGCTCTTTCCGCCCTGATGACCTTCAAGTGCGCGTGCGTCGATGTGCCATTCGGCGGCGCTAAGGCCGGAATTAAGATCAACCCCAAGGAGTACTCCGAGCATGAGCTAGAGAAGATCACCCGTCGTTTCACCCTCGAGCTCGCCAAGAAGGGCTTCATTGGTGAGTTGACGTTACCAAGTTTAATTAAAAGAAAGAATAACATTTATTTGGCAACAGTTCAAGAAACACAAAATAAAAAAATGGGGTAAGGCTCCCGCAGACAGGTGCGACGCGACTCTGGTGGAACAATTTCTATGAAAACTTCGTGGAACTTGTTCTACCGAAGTTGCGTCGCGCCTATCTGCGGGAGCCTAAATGTTTTTTAAACAATTTGTGTCTCAAAATCTCTGCGCCAAAATGATCCATTTCAACATTAATACCACACATAATATTATGTTGTCTAACACTGGTTTTCTAATGAACCTTTTATATTTATTTATAGTTAATTAAAACGGTACAACACCACGCTAATTAACATAGAGAAAATAATTACGTTGACAATAATATAACTTAATATAATTTGAAACTAACTTGTAACAGTGAACTCCCTTGCATACTTTCTCTCACAGAATACCAGACATATACGTATAATTTTAATCTATTCATCTGCAAACACATCACATTCAGGGTTGGCAGCCAGAAGTGCATTAAGCACCTTTAGAGTACGACAGACTGGGGATTCCTTTTTATCACATCAGCCAAAAGACGTCCTTTACTGAACCGGCTTACCCTATGAAGCGACATACCGGCAAGATCTGTGCTTCCAACCAAAGCCCGCGAGAGCAACCATCTTTTATTTTTTGGGCCAGAAACTCAAACTTGCGTAAAGATTGCGTTTCCATATTATAACTGCCGTCATGAAAATCTGTCATTTTCACCAGTATTTGACATTAAGGCGAAAGCGCCAGGGTAGCCCGCGAAATTCAAATTTTCTTACGTTTTTTGCAATTTGCTGGTCAGTATTAAGTTGTACGTTGATTAATATATGAATCGCGGCCGTAACTAACATGTATTTACAGAATTATAATCATTAAAGTCATCAACACAACTCTCTAAGACCACGTAAGTCCAAAGAATAACTGTTTCATGAAATTATCATTCTGTAAATACATGTTAGTTACGGCCGCGATTCATATATTAATCAACCTACAACTTAATACTGACCAGCAAATTGCAAAAAACGTCAGAAAATTTGAATTTCGCGGGCTACCTTAGCGAACATTCCCGCTTTTGGGTAGCCGTTATTGTGTGACTTTTCACCGCTTTCTTAGGAAACTTAAGCCTAAGTGTAGGATTCCCCTGAATTTGAGAATAAATAATGCAATCAGTTGAAAGGTTTATTGAAAAAAAAAAACAAGATTAGAATGAAGTTATAAAATTGTTTCATTTATAGCGATAGTAGAAGTAAACAAGTTTACACAACCACTGAAAAGTTAATTGAAATGATAACGTTTGACTGACAATGTCACGATAAACGTGATACAGCAGCTGCCAGTATGTACTCGTATGTAGATTGAACACATACTTTAGAATCGAAAATATTCTCTGGCTTCTGATTGAAACAGAATTTCAAAATTACATAGGTATTACCTACCCTATTAATTACCTCATTTACCAAATAGGGCAAGTAGTTATCATTACAATATAGGTACGTAAGTATAGGTAATGAAATGAAGAGAACCGTAGGAGAACCAAAGTAACCGACACAGCCCGAAGAATTGCCAAACTTAAGTGGCAGTGGGCAGGGCACATTGCTCGCAGCACAGATCGTCGATGGGGCCGAAAGGTTCTGAAGTGCCGACCGCGTCCCGAAAGACGTACCTATCGTTTGAAGGCCTCCCAAAAGGTAGACCGATAACTTGGCGAATGTCGCTGAAATCCGCTGGATACGAGAATCACAGACCCGCGGGGTAATTGCCTAACACACTAACAGTAGCAATTTTGACAGTTCAACAACATTCACTGCGTTTTTTAAGTTGGCTGAGCAGACAAATTTTTCGAACATATGAAGCAATGTTCAGCAGTGGACATCTTTCGGCTGAAATGATCATGAATGATGATGGTAATAATAGACAGGAATTAAAATAAAACTTGGTTTTCCCATCAAAATGTTTATTTTCTAGTTAGCTAAATACCTATTTACTCACAAGTAACAGTGTTATAGGTACGTAAATCGCGAAGTCTCGCTTTGACCTTGTTTAGCTCAGTTCATCGACTTTAAACTGTCCACTTACCTAGGTCGATAACCGACGAAGGAAATTACTGTCGCGTGATAAACTTCCAACAGCAATTTGTTCAGAGTGAAATATTACGATTTTATAGATATGAGTACTATCTTTATAGTGTAAGAACATATGTTGTAAAAGTCACTAGCTACGACTGATGACCAACGATGGTCGTTATAGCGGGCCTGCTGAGCGTGGGGTCCTAGGTTCTATCCCCAGGTCTCGAACAGTGTTACCTATGAGGTTTTTCCATTACGAATTTCTCGGTAGCAGCCCGGATTTACATGAAAATTATACGTTACTAGCGAAATATGGGTGTACTTTACAATTTACCCTACCCCTGCGCGGAATACAAGCGTGGTGTTATGTTTAAAAGCCACTTGACAACATGTAGTGGACTTGACTTTAGGCGATCTTTTGGAAAACCCGATAGGCGATAAATTGAGCCCAACCCCCGAAAACTTAACTCCACAACGACCTTCTAACAAAAGATAGAAACATTGTCACCGACATCAAAAAAGGAAGAGGTTAAGAACCTCTTCCTTTTTTTTCTTTTTTTATTCCTATTCGTCGCAATCTTTGTTTCACCGAGATTTTAGTGCTCGTTTCCAGATTTCATTTAACACAATTCCATTATCAGTTATCTTATCAGTGGCGGATTTAATTGAAAGACCGATAAGTTCGGTATCCTTTACTTCCAGTCGTATTACACCGATAAAAGACAGTTGAAAAACCAAGTGAATAATAAAAATCCAATCTAATTACAGATAATGAATATAAGTCATGATCTTGTACTAAGCAGGACATTTATGTAGGTAAATTAGTTAATTAAAGTTTTCTTTGCACGATTGGCTATCAATGTGGTATTTTCATTAACTACTCCAGTAACATCTGCGCAACGTCGAGCATGGTTCTTGCGTTTTGTTGTTACTGCGTTTTTATTTTATCTATTCTCCATTTATTAGAAAAACAATAGTTATTGCATTATATTCTTCAATTATACGTCACGCCACAGAGTAACCTCCCACAGAGGCATATTATAGCTTTAAAATGTTTTTACTGCAGCGCTTTGTGGTGGACCTTATCATTGCACGGTTGTATAAGCTACGTCATTTGTCACTCAAAAGAATTGAAAAGTTTTTTAGATTGCATAGAGTTCGTAATATTTTATTATGTACCGCTAATGAAACAAAATTAGTAAATCATCTATGGTTGTAACAGCTCTATATTACCTATAATTTATCATCGCGCGTACATATTTGTAGTGCATACTTTTTCTGAGAGATTTGTGCTGTAGTAGAAACTTTAAAGTGTTGACATTTCTAACAATGTGTTTTGTCCCTCAGGGCCCGGTGTGGACGTACCTGCCCCTGACATGGGTACCGGTGAGCGCGAGATGTCGTGGATCGCCGACACCTACGCCAAGACTATCGGCTACCAGGACATCAACGCACACGCTTGCGTCACTGGAAAGCCTATCAACCAGGTAAGAACTTCTTCATCATCATCAGAATACTCACTTGAAATCTTGAAATCTCAGATAATTTACATTCCATCGCTAAGATTCAATGCAAAACTTCATCATTCACTCTTTGTAATGCACCTAAAAATATGTAATTCAGGCATTAAGTCCGCCTATACGCAGTTTTTACTTAATCCATAAGTACTAATATTATAAATTCAAAAGTAACTCCGTCTGTCTGTCTGTATGTTACCTTTTCACGCCTAAACCACTGAACAAATTTCGATAAAATTTGGCAGAGAGATAAATTGCATCCCGGGGAATGACATAGGTTAGTTTTTATCCCGATACTCCCACGGAATCGACACTTATGCGGGTGAAAACGCGGGGCGCTGCTAGTTATACATAAAGCATTGAATAAATAAAAAATTCCGGGCCCTTAATTGCTGTTTTTGCAGACATTAGCCAACGAAAAGAGTGTCCCTTTATATTTACATGGGATTTCCACGAAACGAGCGCAGTTTTTTTTTAATCGAAACAATGCTAATGTGCTATTAGTCGGTCTCTTTGTCTACTTACCACACACCTATTAATGACATGTCTGTTGTTTGTAACAGGGAGGTATCCACGGCAGAGTGTCCGCTACCGGCAGAGGAGTCTTCCACGGCTTGGAGAACTTCATCAATGAGGCCAACTACATGAGCATGATCGGTAAGCTATACACTAACTTCTTCATCACAGCTGGACATAGGTCCCCCCTAAGCATCCTCACAGCGACCAATAGGTATTACAATACCTGTAAACCATAAACTACAGACCTAGTCACATGAGAAAATCAATCTGCCTACCTTTTCCCAATTATCTTGGGGTCAGCTTTCAGTCTAACCGGATGCAGCTAAATACCAGTTACCGGGCAACACGATGCTCTTTGGTTGTCACTGGTTGTCACACTTTTGGGCTTCTGACTCCGTAACGACTGTCAAAGATGAATGACAGCCGGGACCAACGGCTTAACGTCGCTAGTCTCATGTATGAGGTCATAATCTGATATTTAAACTATTGTCATCCTTGGTGGACATAGGGCTCCCCCGAGCATCGTCACAACGCCTGGTCTTGCACTGGCATACATACAACATAACATAATAACACAATGCACACATACACAACAACACAACATAATGTACCATAACATAACAACACAACACATAATGTTACGACTGATAGACTCAGACCTTCTATCTATAAGAGTTACTCAGGACGACACATCAAGCTCCATCTCCAGTATGGGGACCTCTCATTTTACGGAAAGCCTATTTAATGCGAGGTCAGCTTAAACTGGATATGTATATTATATAGCTTGATGTGTTGTCGTGTGTACATCATAAGCTATAGCCTTATTCAATATGTATGTAGGACATAATCTGGCGTTAAGTACACAACATATTTTTTTGTAAAACTGGTGTAGCAGTCGAAGCAATGACTTCATTTGTTTTTATGATCATGCTCGTCACATGATAACTCTGACATCTCAAAAGCAGGTTACTATTGAGTATTTATTAGAACTGTTGTAGAACTCGCATACTAAACAATGTTCTAGAACGATGCAACTTGATTCTCAATTTAAAACTAGTTTTGATTTAATGATAAATGATTTTATTTCTGTAAATAAGTTTGTACAAACACTTTTACACGTCAATCATAGTTTAAAAACTAGTTGGGGTCGGCGGCGTCTTCTATCTGAGTAAGTACTGTGAAAGGAAGGCTGCAAGAAACTGAGAGGTCAGTCTTTTTTAAAGTCCAGCCATAATCTTAGTTAGATCATGTCAAGACCATGATCATCATCATGAGATCATGAGAAGATTGATGTCTGATATGGTCTATTGAGGAAAGAACCACACAGATTGAGTGGAACTGACCAGTCAGTGGACGCATTTGTCAATAATCGTGCAGCTCAATTCGGAGTACAGATAAATATGAAGTCTGTCGAGATTTGAATCGAAATATCGTTCTAAAAATAAGTAAATTCCTTATAGCGAACCCACTTCATAATTTATTCGTTAGGCCGCAAATCTGACAACAGTCTTATCAAGGAGTATCGTGTTATATAAAGCGACTTCCTCTATAAGCCAGATACTGGAGTATCTGGCTTATGGAGATCAGATAAGCAGTCGCTCTATGTAAAATACTACCAGTTAGTATTTTTGTATACCCCAACATAGTTGGGAAAAGATTGGGCAGATTGATTTTGACATATGACTAGGTCTGTAGTTTATGGTTAAGCCGTTTAGTTATTTTTGAAACGAAACGTTTCCCCTTTATAAAATATATCTGCTATCTGTATCATTCTTTGTTCATCATAAAACCCAACTTTCTCCGATAACGTCACGCAAAGTCATTGACGAGTATAATATGACGTTCACTAAGTCCCAAGACTTACGCACATAGTAAATACCTATAACAATTATTTTAATTCAAACTACAATTTATCTCAAACCGAGGAATCATAATGTAGCATTCCTCGGTTTGAGATAAATTATAATTTTTAACTAAACCGCAAACATAGATAAGATACGGCGTAGCCATAAATCTTTATTTTTTTTTTATCTCACATCACATAATTATATTACCTGTACCATTATTTTCAGGGTCATTTTCATGTTAGTTCTTTTTATTGTTATGTTTTAATTGCATACATACGTAACTGTAAACATGTTATGCTCATAATTATAATATTCATGTAGCAACAACCGCCAACCGGCATCCTCTTATTTCGATTCTTAACAAATTGTTCTTCGAACTTCAAACTAAGATAATTATTTGAAAAAGAATAATCTTTATTATGGGAGCTACTGTGAAAATATTTTAATAAGAAACCTTGATTATTTTGCCAATTTCCATTACCATTGTCAAGCGATATGAAATTGAAGCAACAAAATGACTTGCATCGTTGAAGGCTTACAAAACAAAAAGTTGCATTCGACATTCAAATAATGATAGCTTGGTTCACCTGTTATTTACTCATACAGGTATTTACCTTAATTCATAATTATCACAAACAAAAAACATTAAGAGTTAGATAGGTACAGGAAAAAAATACAAACAGTGCGCAAACTGTACCTACCTATGATTTCAGCATATATAATATGATTCTAGAGCGCAGAAATTTTTTGTTCCATACATTATGACTGCGTAGATACCTATTGCAGTTTTCTATGAATCAGCAGCATATTTTCGTCGGTTATGAAAAAAAATAATCTAGAATCATATATGCTGAATTCGTGGTTACAGTTTGCGCACTGGTTATTTTTTTTTTCCTGTATAGACCCAAGCACCCTTAGACATAAGAATCAAAATGTCAAAGGAGGTTATAAAAAGGACCGAAACTACGCTACCTGCGTACCTGGATTCGTAAGTGCAAATCGCAGAACACAGTCTTATTCTTCAATTTTGTTCACCAGGCACAACACCCGGCTGGGGCGGCAAGACTTTCATCGTCCAAGGTTTCGGTAACGTGGGTCTCCACACTTGCCGCTACCTCGTCCGCGCCGGCGCAACCTGCATCGGTATCATCGAGCACGACGGATCCATCTACAACGCTGATGGCATTGACCCCAAGGTAAGCTCAAAAGCACTTAAGACGAGAACTCTTACCGAAAGCATTTCAATATTTCTTCACTATTAAAATAATAAGCGTCAGCGAATAATACCATCACTAAATCCCAAGGGCACTAGTGGAGGTTATTGAGTGCATTTAACTTATAAAGGCAACGTGATTGACTCTCCCACGTCAATGTGACCTAATCTGTTTCGTTACCGGTATTAAAAACAATGCAATTTTAACAAAAAACTCTGAAATTCCATGTGACTTTTTACAGACATCAAACGACAATCTGCGCAAATGTAATCACAATAAAAAACTGACGTACCCGACTATTATTACTAATAAAAAAACTACAGCGTAACTAAGTACCTGGTCAGTACATAGGTCGTACTTGAATAATATAATTTCAGCGCTTCTGAAATAAGCTTCTATAATTTAAAAATTTTAAGTCCTTTCTGATGCTCGGGTTTTTGAGAACCTCAAATAAACTCTTAAATTCGACATAATTATGTTTTTCTATTCTATAATCTTAATGACAATCGCAAATCAAAAGTCAATATTATACAATACTCAATGACAATATCAAACCATGCTTATCGAGAAATAGTGCACCTAGCTTCTGACGTTTCAGTACCCATAGGTTTAAATGAAATAAAATATTTTGATTTAGATTTTTTTTTTATTTGTAGGTACTTCAACTGCATGTGAAAGCATAATTCAATATTTCTAAATATCAAACAAATAACAATTGCGAATAGATAAATTCCGGACATATGTTACTTTCCTAGGACATTAATTGTTTTCCTCCGCTTTGCTCTTGTCAGAGTGATCGTACTTACTAGTAACTATTACTTCACGATCTCTTCATTTACAAAATCACCCACAGCGGATTTTATTTAGTCGGTGCATCTCATCGGTGAACTTCCGCGACTAATTATTATTGTAGCCTTTATTTATTCCTTAATTAAAATAAAGCGAAAGGAGTATATCGCATCGTAGCAGGTAGCATTCTGTAGTTTCTGCGTACCCTCATGGGAAGAATGCGTGAGATTATCTATGTATGTAATTAAAATAAATAGGTCTAACTATTCAAAAATGTCATTAGATCACGCGATTAATAAAAAGTCTTGTAAAAATTACTAGACTTTTATGTTAAATTGATTCCGACACCCATCACTGGCCCCTCAATTGAGCGTGAAATAGTCTGTAGTCACGTGATCAACCGTGACGTATTTGCAATTTGAATCGTCATACTTATAACAATTAACAAACCGATTAGCGTAGTAATCTCGCTATTATGCAATGACTCTTATCTAAGATGATTATCTCAGTCATCATGCTTGTTTCCTTATAAGTGATAGGCAGAGGTCGAAGTAATAGGAGAGGTAGGGAGGTGAACGCACCCACGATACAGCCGGTCGATTCTGTAAAAATCTCACCGTGAAAACTTAGGTGAAGTGAGTTTGCTTTTTCTAGGAATTGACACTATTGACAGCTCACTCCACGCTCACTTCACCTAAGTTTTCACGGTGAGATGGTAACAGAATCGCACTGCAGGAGTAATACCAAGTGTGGGGCAAAGTTTAAAAAAAAAGAGGTGGATATTACTTTATACTCCTGGTTACTACCTATACCTACTTTTAAATTCCTACGGGAAACCCCACCTTAAATCAGGTCCTGGGTCCCCTATACTTTAATTGACCCGGGCATCGAACCCAGGACCCTACGCTATAGACCAAGGAGGCAGCGATGAAAGAAAAAGTATTTACTGTGACTCCACACGAATGCAATACCTATCAATAAATACTTTCTATTCAATTAATTACCATGTAGCGGATATGTCATCAGGAGGGCAATTCTCGTAATTTTAAGAGCGTTCATAGTCTGATCTCAGGCCCAATCTGTCAAAAGTACCTCTTGATTTCCCTACATTTTTGACAAAATTTTGACGTTAAGATTTAGAACATTTTTAATTACGGGAATTGCCTTTCTGGTACCTTACCTACCAAACTACCTTCCATCGTATGCTTAAATCATAAATATTTAAATCACAGCGTTACAAAAATCGCAGTCATTATCAACAAGGGCAAAGGTGTCACAGTATATTGCCTTGCCAATAGCCGAATCCGTGTTATTATTTCCAGAAAATCACACTATCAAATCAACTACCTACGTAAAATGACGAGACATCGACTGATTTCAACAAACAACATTTTCGTTTTGTTTGTTACACTTCTTTCTTATATCTATGGTTACATTTGTTAATGTCAGATAAAATACCTACGTGTCTAGATAACGCATGCAGATTGAATCTTATTTTTCTATTTATAAAGTAAATTCTTATAAAAAATGGTAAAGTAAGCTCACTTTACCATCTTTATAAGAATTTACCTTCATCATGATCATCTTCCTGCCCTCCTTGTCCCATATTACTTATTGGGATCGGCGCATCGCGTTTCCTTCTTCAATTCTCCCCTGTCAACCGTCACGCTATCATTCACTCCCTTCTCTTTCATATCATTCATTACACAATCCATCTTTTCTTTGGCTTTCCTCTAAGAGACTTACCTTATGTCTAAACTAATATATAGAGAAAATATGTGTTTGTTACACTTTCACGCTAAAACGGCTGAACGGATTTGGATGAAATTTAGCACATGAGTAGACCATGACCTGGATTAGGACATAGGATACTTTTATCCCGATATTCTCACGGGATCAAGACCTATGCGGGTGAAACCGCGGGGCGCAGCTAGTAAACAATAAAACCTTTGGTCATCAATATAAAAAATCATTAATATTGTTATGACAGTAGGAATACTCGTAAGTCGCTATGTCATTATGATTAATTTAATCAAATGTTTTTAGAAAAGAGGGTTTTTGTTATAATGACCCGTTATCTTAATTTACGATACGCATGAATCAGCTGATTTATTGATTTCCAAGTGGAGTTGTTACAAATAGATAATGTAATCAGCTCATAATAAGTACTCGTAGGGATTAATTTGATATTTCATATAGAAGTATAGAAAATAATAATATAGAAGTATACTACGCGCTGACTTTGCTTGACAGTTGAAGCTCAAGAGGTGTGTTGGTAGACCGCATACGGAGCTGCATTTAGGATTTGAAGATCCTAGGCTGAGCGTGTGATGTGGGCCTTACCAACTCTCTATTTCCATGACTTTTCACGTTTTAAAGCATCAGACAGTTTCTAAGCGTTTTCATTCATGAACGCCTCAACATTGTGCACAGTATTCCTCGATTCTACGCCCAGAACTGCTACATCCCTACTATACCCCTACAAACTGAACTGCACTGCTATATCCCTATACTGCATTTCAGAATCTTAGATAACTTACATTAATTGCCATTTACTCAATTATTGTCTTTAGCGTTATGCGTCATTACATTAGATAATTAGTCTTAGGGATGATTTCATAATCGACAGATAATTAATATTCGTGGAGTAAAATTGACGTCTAACAGATTTTGTATGGAAGAACTGTCAACAATTCAAAATTATTCCTCCGATAAAATTATCTGGCATTGAAAAAATCAGCCCTAAGTTAATTTTTAATTGGCCAGTGCTGCAACGGAATTTAAACTTTGTTAAGAAGAACATTGAGTTTTATTTTCTAAAACATGGCAATTATCTAAGATTCTGAAAACAAGTTTCGTCTTTTAAATCTCCACTAATAATTGGAAAACGCTTTGTTCTAGGCCCTCGAAGACTACAGAATTGATAATGGCACCATCGTCGGCTTCCCCGGAGCCAAGGCGTATGACGGAGAGAACTTGTTGTTCGAGAAGTGCGACATCCTCGTCCCCGCCGCCATTGAACAGGTCATCCACAAGGAGAACGCACACAAGATCAACGCTAAGGTAACTCAAGAACATAATTATAACGGGCTTTGAGTGTGAATGCGGTCGGAAATGTCGAAAAAAATTGCTGTTCCATACAAAAATGCAATTCAATAAAATTATATAAAATGATACTTATACCCTTCCTTCGAGAGTGAACGTAGTCGGAAAAATCTAAAAAAAAACTGCTATTCCATACAAAAATGCAATACTTAGGTACAATCAAGCTAAAAAAATATGCAACAGGCTTCTTTCGCTATTCCAAAGTTGACCCGACCAAAAAATTGTTAATATTCATGAGTAATTTCACCCTCTTGAATGAATTCAATCTCCCAACTATTACGACGTGATGTTACCTGCTGTTACGGACTTATCTTCATACAGCTTTTAAATTTATATTCCTCGCAACAAAATAGTGTAGGCACGGTCAAGGCCTTGTAATTTTTTATTCGGTGTTATCATTCCAATTACATAACGTGGGGGTTTACTCAAATTAAGTATTTACGTGTGTACTCTTTCTTATTCGCTGATAAGATTAATGCTTTAGTGATTTGATTTTTTTTACAGTAATTAACGAAGTCGCCAGTTTTTACTAAAGAAGTAAATAAAAAATAAAAACGCACGTTGTTGTGTCGACCACTTTTATTACTATTAAGTACACATTACAAATTGCTATCAAAGGGCCAGTTAAGTTACAGTTCTTCTACAAATCTATAATATCGACGAAAATCACCGCATACTGTGAAATGTTATTTTATGTAATATTGGTTTTACCAGGGTTTTTTTTTACATAAGTACTCTAGCATTATATATAAACAATATCAAACTCACGCTCAAATAACTTTGCTGATTCCAGATCATCGCCGAAGCCGCCAACGGTCCCACGACCCCGGCCGCCGACAAGATCCTCATCGACCGCAACGTCCTGGTCATCCCCGACTTGTACATCAACGCCGGTGGTGTCACCGTCTCCTTCTTCGAGTGGCTCAAGAACCTCAACCATGTGTCCTATGGACGTCTTACCTTTAAGTATGAGCGCGAGTCCAACTACCACCTATTGGGTAAGTTCATTATTATTATTACCTATTACATACATACATAAACTTACACTTTTCCATGAAAGTAGGCAGAGAACACAGAACACGCCACCTGCTACGATCCTTTTTTTTGGGTTGGATATTATCAAATAACTTCTCCCGCTCTGGGCGGAGCGGGACGGCATGTCAGACTTTTACTGACTAAAACCCGCCCGTGTTCCTTCAGTTGCCTGTACCAGGGGCCACGGTAACTCTTTCGAACAACCCGCGACCCTGGCAGACCTGCTACGATCCTTACATTCCGTTTGTTTCTTTTACGTTCATACATTTTGCGAAACTTGAAAATATCATAGGCCCCGAAACTGTAGGGTAATCGTGTGTTTTTAACTGAACTTTCGCTTATATACTTACAATATTTTCTTTAGAAAGTTCCACCTATCTCTTAACTTACGATTACGCAACATTATTTACACAATATTGTGTAGATATCGGTGCAAACGAACGACCGCAAACGTTGCAGACCCGTTATCTGTTTGTTTTATGAGAATAGAAGGTCAGCTTCCTTTATTCTAATTATTCTATTGTACCTACTACATCAGGTTTCACCGGGCCACGATAACATTTCTGTGAATGCAACGAACACTTGATGTTTCCAAAAATAAACTCCATACGTATGCTTGAACGTAAAAATAACGACATTCGATCTCTCAACGACATTTTGTATCACTATTTGTTACACCTTGACCATCATCAAACAGTCAACTAGGTCACCACTATAAATAATGACTGTTATTGTCATAATGTATTAAAAAACATGTTTTTTTTTTCAGAATCCGTACAAGAGTCGCTAGAGAGGCGTTTCGGCCGCGTCGGAGGTCGCATTCCAGTCACACCCTCAGAGTCCTTCCAGAAGAGGATCTCTGGTGCCTCCGAGAAAGACATCGTACACTCCGGTCTCGACTACACCATGGAGAGGTCGGCTAGGGTAAGCACCAACCAAAATATAACTTGTTTGAAAAGCGCGACAGCGACAGAAAACGAAAATCTTGCAATAAAAAAAATTACTCCAAAAACTTCAATTACATATTTTCATTGGGAGGTACAGACGCCAGCACATCAAGTTACTACAATCTGTCAGATTTCTTTAATAGATTTTCAACTTTATCACTAAAGCATAAGGTTCAAAGTTGATTGCGGAAATTTGACAGTTTCGTAGGTAGGACCGTCACTGGTAGGTTGATGTGCTGGCGTCCGTACAATAATATATATTATATTAATTTGCACATTAGGGGTATGTGTAATAATAAACTCAAGTAAAGTTTCAATCATCTTCAAATTTACCTACCATATAATATTCTATTTCTCGGTGTAAACTGTGTGCTGCATTTAATAATAGGGAGACAATGAATAATGTTAATAGTATATTTTTTTCTTCCACAGGCCATCATGAAGACTGCGGATAAGTTCAACTTGGGCTTAGATCTGAGGACAGCGGCGTACGCCAACTCCATCGAGAAGATCTTCACCACATACGCCGACGCCGGTCTTGCATTCTAAACTCACTAGATAAATTGAAGTATTGTCTGCATTTTATAGACTCCATTTTAGTCCCCCTGCACATAAGTGTAATTTTTAAGACATTATTATCACAGTATTTTTTTGTTTTTTGGAATCATTGCTTTTTACTTTAATGTTAAGCGAATCGTTGAACTTCTAAAGTGAACATTTTATTTTCTAATATTGTATCGTCTTGAATTTTTTAATAAAATTGTTTTACTGTTATTCCTAACCTGTTTCTTTTATTCTATAAGCAAAACATAAGTATGTCGTTAACGTTATCTTTTATACTAAAGTTAAAATCCCAGTAACTAACCGTACCGTCGTCGTTTCTGACGAAGAATCCTAACATAAATGATGAGCCGGAACGCATGGTCAAGTCGACAGAGTGTGCTTACCGGTTTCGCGCGACGATCGTTTTGATAACGATGCGGCCGCGGGCAGCCTACATAAGGTAATAGAGTCCACAAGATGCATTACGGCGCGGCGACCGAGCGCTTGGGCACCCCGCAGAGAAAGGGGATTCCAAGTTATTCATTTTAGGACGCAACTTACGGTTACACTTGTCTGAATTCATAAGACGACAAAATTCAACCAAATAATAAGCAATATAAAGATTTTCATGACATTTTTCAAAATTCAGTTGCCGAATGAACTTACAACAGACAAAAATTAAACATCGGTCCAGTTTAACCGGATGCAGCTGAATACCAGTAGGTATATTACATTGAGCGACTGTCTATATCTGACCTCCATAGCCCAGTTACGGGGTAACAAGACAAGACAATCCCTTGATAAGACTGGTTGACTTTTAAGCTTCTGACTAGTAACGACAGTCAAAGATCTACAAATGACAGCCGGATGCAAGTGCGGCTCCAGATAAGTAAAGGATGGTGACCCATCCACGAACCGACTGCGGCAAGCGTTTCTTAACATTCGTTCGTTCGTTCGTTCATTTAGCCAGGAGCCCATCATCTACTATATTACTACAAAATATTTAACTACAAAAATATTAGTTCCCATCATAGAAAACTTAGGTTCCAAATAGTAACCAAGCTAGTACAGTCAAGCGCACCACTGTTATGTGGTTGACCCTTCCTCTATTATTACAATACTCTTTGGGTTGACCGTACAGTAAGAGATACCTACTGACAGCAACGAAAGTGATAAATCTTGGATTCGAGGACTCATGTCTTGAATAAATTGAACAAGATTTTGGAAAAACAGTCTGACCGCCCCGATTCTTACTTGAGCTAGCCCGCGCCGCTGAGCCTGTAGCTTTAATTCGTCCATAATAATAATAATACAAACAAGGGGAGCCCTTAGCGTGTAGTCGCTTATTTTATAAATTTTAGTGCCCTGCTAGTGCGCCCTATTTTATTAAGGGATTCACACTTAGAGCATTAAAGGATTCACAGGATACAAAAGGCCCAGTAAATAGCCGACAACCTAGAACTTAGAGCATTAAGACCTAGAATGAACTGCGAGATGCCAAACAAAAAAAAACTGTTGCGTTGCCCGTGCATGGTTAAGGGATGCGTGAGTATGAACGGAAAAAAATGTTTGCGTTACAAACCAGTGCACGATTGAAGAACAAGTGCCTTAGAATCAAATTGAATAAGAGTTTGGAAATAGGTTATAGCAACAAACTCGTGGCCCGTGGGTGTAATTGCCGGCTCCACATGCTTGCCAAACCACAACAATCTATAACAATTTCATACGTTTAGCTTGGATTGTGGTAGGCTTACAAGTTGCAAGAACTTTAGTTGCCGACTTTTTCTCTATGTAGTCTGTGTGCCAAAGTGCCGACCCGATCGATCGAAAATTAACGAAATGCTCAGTTTGATCTAAGCCAAAATGCGAAAAAACTAATGCAACCATAGACAACGAGTTACTAATTTGGAGTAAACTGAACACTATGATAACTGACGCATTTTTTGGAACGCAGCCAATTCACCAATTACGTGGTGAAATGTCAGTTGTCAATCGATGCGAGTTGTGAATTTTTCGCTAAGATTCCAATTATTTTTGTACTTACGTTATTTGGAAAATTATTCATGACAAAATGTTCACACCAATAATCGTTGCAATATTTATGACATTAATCAACGGCATACTTTCCAAAAGCGTTGAACTTACCTTCGAGTTACCTGATAGTGCAGTAGAATGTTTTTATCAAGAAATAGAAAAGAATACCTCAGCGGCATTAGAATATCAGGTAATTTACATAACTTATAGAACTATTGAACAGTATTCTTGTTTTAAATAATAATATTAATAATGGTACAGTGAAATAAACTCATTCTTAACCTCCTAAGATTAGTTCCACTTGTCCAATTATTTTCCTGTTCAAAGGCGTCAAGAGCAAGACCACTGTTTATTGTTTCAGGTTATCACCGGAGGGCAATATGACGTTGATGTAAAGATAGAAGGTCCCAACAAACAAATTATTTACCAGCAACAAAAAATGCAATATGATTCACATCAGTTTACTGCACAAATAACAGGTATTATAAGTAGAAAAACTATTTATTCTTGTAATTAACATAGTACTAACGAAGCAACTTGATACTTACAATTGTATAAAACCATTGTAATACTTGTGTGACTTCAATTTTATTATTCTAAAGGAATATTAATCACTACAGTATTCTCCAGATGTTTTTGTATTATCACAAGATATGTAACTTATATTCCAAGACTCATTTTTACTATTTTCTGTTTCAGGTGTATACAAAGTTTGCTTTAGCAATGAATTCAGCACATTCTCCCACAAACTTGTCTACATGGAACTTAACGTGGGTCCTGAGACACCATTGCCTGGTGTTGGAGACCATGCAACTGTTCTAACACAGGTTAATGAATCAATAAGCTTGTTACCAACCAACCATCACTGAATTCGAGCATAGAATGCTATGACAGTGATCACAGAAGCCTATGGCCCATACACTTTACTCTGCGGCCATCAAAACTATTAGTGTAATGTGATGCAGTTGGCTGTATTTTACACGGCACCTGATAAAGAAATAAAAACATGCCAATAGGCATTTTCTAAAGCAAATGGCCTAGTTGAAATAAGTGTAACAAATCAACTTAACTTAGGAGATTTCTTATCTTTAACTCATAACAATAAGATTGGATATTTCAATGGCCATAACATAACTGGTCTAGTTGGCTTCATAATTTGGAAATCTTTAATGTCAAATTGCCATTACATACATTGCTGAATAATAGACAAAATAATATACTTTTGAATAAATTAAAATTATGTTATATCTAATAATAAACATGTTACTTTCAGCTGGAAACTTCTGCAGAAGAAATTCACTCAGCCCTCAATAGAATTATTGATCATCAAACTCACCACAGGCTCAGGGAAGCTCAGGGCCGCAAGAGAGCAGAGGACCTCAACGAGCGAGTATTCTGGTGGTCTATGGGCGAATCTTTAGCAATTGTATGTGTGGCATTTGCACAAGTCATGGTCCTTAAGAACTTCTTCAGTGACCGACCTACATTATACAACAGAATGTAATACCTAGTTAAATATAATAGTTTATTTATTAAAACATCTTTGAGGTTTATTTTATTATAGTTTTATTTGTAATAATGTACAGATTAAGATCTAATATAAAATCATTATATTGCAACTTAGAACTGAAAAGTAATTATTGTTAAATATTACATTGTAAAATAACATACATTTCACATGGTTAATAGAACTTGTATTAACTTTTTAAGTTAATACAAGCCTTTAGTAACATAATAACAAATGAGAAACCTAAATCAACTCTTAGTTCAGAGGCTAATCAAGAAATTGTTGGTGTTATCTTGTTGCTGTATAAGCTTACAAAATATTTTTATCTGCTCACTTTACTTTTACATGAGATTTGTAATCAAAAGAGCACTAAAAGGGCAAAGACTCCATTAACTAAGGCACAGGGGTAGGCAATCAGTGGTCTTTGTTCAGAGTCGCCAGACATGGTAACAAAAAGTCTGCTAGCCGAAAGAGCTGACCAAATCACTGCAACAGCTGATAAACTTAATCCTATTGATCCTTCAAGAGAGATAAATATACCTAACCCTGCCAAGACAACCATGGGTAACATACAATAGCCCAGTACACTAGCAACACTTAATAGAGTAAAAACTCCTTCAGATCGACTCATTAAAGATAATAGGCAGTACATCAAAATTACTGACATTACTGATAACCCATAAACATATCCAAAGTGAGCTTTGTTCCCTGCAAGAAACAGACATACAGCAAGAGCTAAACAAAATGCTATCGGACCAGCAATATCTGTATCTCTCAAAAGAAAGTTTGCATCATCAGCTTTTGATTGACCATGGAATGGATTCATGACAGCTAAAGTTTTTTCCAGTATTCTATCTGGATATATTTCAAGTTCGTCTAATAGCGGTGGTTCATCAAAGTCTGTTGGTTCTGCAACGGGATCCCCAGGAATTGGTGCTGGCGTGAATATGTTAGAGTTGTAGTACTGATTGTTATTGGCAGTCATATTACCCTGGTTCTGGTCGAATGAGTAGTTTTGTTGTTCAGTTGGAAAGGTCTGAAAATCTAAAACAGAAATACCATTATGTCGTTTATGCGACACGTTCGATTTTCTAAACTACACAATGCATTTTCAGTTCATCATTTAGTTAGAACCAGAAGTTGATTTGTAATAGATAAATTAATATTTAAAATACATTTAGCACAGAAACTTTGTTGTTTTGATAATATCGTCACATCAGAATATTGCACCCGTACGAAGCATGGGCGGGTAGCTAGTTTAATTATTATAGTAACAAAAAAGATAAATCTGAAAGTAGCAGCTCACCTAACGTTTGCGCTGGATCAGCAAAGGTGTTCGAAGTGTTGAAAGAGTAATTTTGGCTATTATTTTGCGTCTGCCAAGAAAAATCGTTAGGGTTGTTGAAATTTGCCATTTTTGAAATTTCTTCGGCTTCAGATTTCGGTGTAAAACAACTTAAAACATATAAATAATTAAAAATATTTGACCAGAATGACCAGTTCCATGTCACTACTTGTCAATACTTAATGTCATTGTCAAACAAACATGACAACTATGCCTAGCCTAGTGATGGCAGAAAAATCGACTATCGCATCGTAAACGACTTCGAATACATAATGTATAAGTAATTTAAAAAAATTAAATCAACTTCAAAAATAACTTAACTCATAATTATGAAATAACTTTAAGGGGGAAGCGCTAAGGTAGCCCGCAAAATTCAAATTTTCTTACGTTTTTTGCAATTTGCTGGTCAGCATTAAGTTGTACTACGTTGATTAATATATGAATCGCGGCCATAAGAAATATGTGTTTACAGAATTATAATCATTAAAGTCATCAACACAACTCTCTAAGACCACGTAAGTCCAAAGAATGATGATTTCATGAAACAGTTATTCTTTGGACTTACGTGGTCGTCTCTCTTACGACCGCGATTCATATATTAATCAACGTACAACTTAATACTGACCAGCAAATTCCAAAAAACCTAAATAAATTGAATTTCGCGGGCTACCCTGGCGCTTTCGCCTTAATTTCGGAAGGCGGTGTCTTAGGATCGGTGTTTTAGTTTTTTGCCTTTTTCATAATTTTGAGTAAATTTATTTTTGAAGTCGATTCCTCTTTTGTTTTGAAGTCGGTAAAAAGTAATAGTAATTGCATAGATGGGCGGGTGGGAAAAAAATGAGAAGGTAAAAATTGGTATAAATGAGTATTCACCCAAAGTCTGGGTTTTTACCGGGTATAGTCCCACTTCCCATTGGCTCTTTTCTAACCGATTGGACGGAGAAGGCACAGCACAAAGAAAAGTGGAAAAATAAGGGGAACCTTTGCCCAGTAGTGGGACGATATAGGTTAACGGAAAAGAATGCCATTGGCAATGAAAGTGTTTAACATGAACACAAAAAGAAAACGTAACAAAAAACAATAACCATAAATCTAAACAATTGCTGCTTTGTAAAACAACTCAGCCTCTCGCAGGCCACTGCTGGACATAGGCCTCTCCCAGGCTGCGCCACAACACCTTGTCCTTCGCTTTTTGCATCCAGTCTATCCCAGCCACCTTCTTTAAGTCGTCGGTCCATCTAACTGGGAGGCGTCCCATACTACGCTTGCCGATACGCGGTCTCCACTCCAGGAGTAGTCTGCTCCATCAGTCATCGCAGCGGCCCTTCGACAAACATGGCTGGCCCACTGTCACTTCAGGTTGCTTACTCTGCAAACTATGTCGATAACTCCGGTTTTAGGTCAGGAATTAAATTATCAGGAAAACCTGATAATTTAATTCCTGATTTTATTCTTCAAAGAAACTCCGAGCATAGCTCGTTCCATAAATATTAGTTCTGTTTTTTTTTTACGAAATAAATCACATTTGTGGGTACTAATTATTTGTATACTAGAATAGCTGTAGCGTGGGCCCTTTTTCGGCGCTCATGGTGGTCCTGCTGAAAGGCTGCTTATTTACCAAATATGGAAGCGATTGGCGTTGGTGGTCCTGCGGTTGTCACGGACATCCAATGTCAGTGTTATCACCGACGTGTGGTCGACTGTACAATGATAAGGGTTTTAATAAAACTTTTCAATATATGGCATACTTTATTCCATTACATTTAGGTAGTTTTAGTCACTGGATCTATTAGTACGATGGAATGTTTTCGAGTTTGTTTGAATATTACAGATACATACTTATTTGTTTAAATAATACATACAGGTTTTTAGTAAGATGGTATAGGTACAATAATATTACATTCAATCAATACGTGAAGTTACATTGTAAATTGTGTTTTATAAGCACAAAAATTAAATACAAATTGATTTAAGCACAGTAAAATAATCTACATGTAAAGAATTTCATAAATAATATGCTGTTAAATATTATTTTATATACTTACGGTACCTATTTCAGATTACTGATAATATAATATGTAGATACAATGTTTTAGTAATAGAGGTCTGTAGTTTAAATTGAGTCATACCACAGAGCATAAAAAAAATATAAATGTTTTACTTCAGTGGAACGTTTTGTGTTTGGAAAGCTCGTATTTGGGCACACAGGGTTATATTAAATGTATAATAAGACAATACTGGAATGCACCAAAGTAAATCCGGAGGTGAATCATGATCTAAAAATCGAAATGATTGCCACCCCCAATCTTACGAAGACATAAGTACCAGCCGTACCATGCATGATTGTAAATATGTTATAAGTTATAACTATAATCTTTGGTGCATTCACATACATTAATATTATAACTTTCGTTGGACAGAGCATGGTCGTAAAATAATATTTTCAGGTACTTATTTCTCTTATCAAACAGCAAACAAACTACAATTAATACCCATTTTTGTATCTTGGAATTAATAATAAACTTCCTTTTTGTCTATTGTCTTCAGTAAGCTATGTTTTAACAAGTACAAAGGACATTAATGATACCTAATCCATTTTTATTACAACAGGACGTTAATAAGTCATAATTAATAACAAAATATAAAACAAAATGTTATTTAACTTATATTACAATTCAAATAATTTGCTGATGTATTGAATTTATAAAAAGTAATAATATAATCAAACTCATAAGGCAGTCTTAAGCTAAAATGCAGGCTCCATTAACTTGATAACCTTCTTTTTAACAGGTGTGATAATAAGGTGTTGGGGTAGAATTTGATGTAGTGTTTACAAACAATTGGTTTAATTTGTTTTGTCTGAAATTCAGAAAAGAACAAATCAATCCGCCGTTATGATTATATAGGTACCCTATGTAAGTTAGTATAGACGCCAGCACAACAAGCTACTACAATCTGTCAAATTTATTTAATAGATTATCAACTTTATCGCTACAGCTTAAGGTTCAAAGTTGATTGGGAAAATTTGACAGTTTCGGGTAGCTTGATGTGCTGGCGTCTGTACATTATTATCATTATAAAAACAAGGTAAAGCTACGAGCTTGTGTAGTCAATATACATAAATAAAATTGAAATGTCTTGTTTCTAATCTGTACAAGTAAATAAAAAAACCGGTCAAGAGCGAGTCGGACTTGCGCACCGAGGGTTCCGTACATATTTGTAGGTATGTAAATAGTTTATCACGGGTTTTAAATTTAGTTTTCGGATTTTTTCCTCTGCTTGTGCTACATGACCTTGCTTCTTGCCAAATTTCATGATTCTAGGTCAACGGGAAGTACCCTATACATTTTGATTCCCTTGAGTGTCGAAATATACGTTTTTTGCGGCATAAACGGTCGTATCTTTTTTTTTACGTTTACTTAGCAGTTTGATTTTTTCACACCTTCAAGGGACCGCAGACCTGAGTATATGGTTCGATACCTCCACGCGTTCCCGAGATAAAGGGTCTTGACTGACAGACAGACAGACGGACAACAAACTGATCGTATAAGGGTTCCGTTTTTCCTTTAGAGGTACGAAACCTTAAAAATGAAGTTGTCTGTCTGTTTGTTCTGGCTAATCTCCGAAACGGCTGGACCGATTTTGATGAAATTTAATATATACTTTGAACCCTGAGGAAGGACATACTACGCTACTTTTAACGACATAACCGGCGAAGTCGCGGTTGGAAGCCAGTTTAAAATTAAAACTTTTGTCATACTTGGAATCGCAAAAATCATAATTAAATGAATTCATTCTATGATCCCAAGAACCGACACCTTTTTATCACCCTGTTTACAGCTCACTCACGTAAAACGAGAAGTTCTAATGACATCCATGACCAACGCTAAGTCAATCCGTTTTCGATAAAAAAAACAGTTCATAATAAAGTTAGTTATAAATTACCTAAAATTAAAAAAAAATATGTACAATCTACATTTTGTACATGCAATATACAATACATGCATACATTTTCATCAGCATAATAATCAAAGTGTAGAAAATAATCACACTTATGAACACACTAATAAATGGAGATTTCGTAACAAATTATTCTTGTCTTCAGAATAACAAAATGTCTATCAATGCTCATATAAAATCTTATGGAAATAAAAACAAAAATCAAAAATTTTATAACATACATATTATATCACAGATACCTAAGGAAGATATTACTTATTATATCTAACGTTGAGGTGCTGTAAACAGTCCCTAAAATATTTTAATAAATAAATAAAAAGCACTCAATCTCAAAATCCTATGTGAATACTGTTAATAAAATATTCATGTCAATAGCTCAATTTCCTGTGTTTCATTGTTCATAAACAAAGTCATATATAATATTCTTCTGTAACACATTTACACTTGAAAGTAATCACTGACAGGGGCGTCGCCTCCGTTATTAATACTGCTTTTCGTTTCGCTTCTGTTTGGTACATTAATTTTTTCATAACCCGCTGCCGAGTCTGACCTCTCCACACTGGAACTTGATGCCCCGTTGTTAACCTTCTCATAAGGCGGCTCTTTCTTTGATAGTTCAAAATATTTGACGCTTTCGTAATTCGGGTCCTTTTTGGAGCGTACCGAGTCATACTTTGAGTCCTTCGATCGAACAGACTCATATTTGGGATCTTTACATCTCAAAGACTCGTAGTTGGGATCTTGTGTACTTACACTTTCATAGTTAGGGTCTTTGGGGCGAACTGATTCATAGTTGGGATCAGATTCGCTGCCGGTATTGTAGAGGGGGTCATGCGGCATCGACTCGTAATTTGGTTCTAAGGTGGGTTCTTCGTTATTGTTTGCAGGCCAATTGTTGTACTTGCCGGGCTTTTTGTTGACTGTAGAGTAGGTAGGCTGTACTTTGTAGTTCGGCGCGATTGTGGCGTAAGGCGGTGTGGGTGGCTGGTTCCTCAACACTTCATAATTCGGATCGGAATCGGAGGCATTGTTGTCAGTCTTAGAGATATGCTCATACCCAGCGTCACTGCTTACAATGCTGTTAGGGCCACTGTCAACAACCAGATGATTAAGTTTCAATAAGTTATTGTTTGAAAAATTTGAGTGTGGTCCTGCTTTGCTTATATCTTTGACTGTTTCATACCCTGGATCTTGGTTTTGAGAGGATTTCCGCTCTTTATGGGCAATTGTTTCATATCCGTGATTCATAGATTTTTTACGGTCTATTGTCTCATACCCTGGATCATCACTGCGATATTTGGATTTGTGAGGCTCACCGTCGGCGCCGGTAAAGTCTTTTGAACGCCTTGTAGTGTCTTCCGTTCTTCCTTTAGGCTTTTTGCTTACTTTGGCGTACATTTCCTCGACATTACGCGAAGGACTATCAGTTACGCGATGATCCGAATTCAAACTAGCGTTGGCATCCGCCGATGAATAGTCGCTGTAACCGGGTCCGTCGATAGAAAAATACAAGTTGTCAGTTTGACTATCGCGTTGATCGATATCAATGTTAAGTTCTCTGGCGACGAGCGGTCGAATTAAATCTCCAGAACTAAACCGATGTTTCTCGATGGGGTAATTGCAACCGTAGAAGTCAGATGAGTTGACGCAACTGTTGTTTCGTTGGTGTTTCTCGTTGAGACTGCGTCGCTTGTCGTGATTGAAATGAAGATCGCCTGAAAGTGCAAGTTAGGTATACAGAAAATTCTACAAACAAAATATAAAAACTTATTTGTGACAACTCGATAAAGCTGACCGTATCTCTACAAAATATCTTTGATTAACATAATCAGTACCTGTGCTTGACATCCGCTGGTGTCGTTGTGCGAGCGCCTGCTCTATGGCAGGCTGTCGGGGCGGCGCATGGGAAGTCGCATGCGCCGAAGGATGTGACGTCACGTGCGCCGAAGGATGTGACGATGAATGCGCTGAGGCGTGCACTGTGACGTGTGACGTGACGTGAGATGTGGCGTGAGAGCTGACGTGGGAGCTTGCGTGTGACGCGGCGTGACTGTTCGCGTGTGACGCGACGTGTGAGTTCGCGTGTGACGCGGCGTGGGAGTTCGCATGTGGCGCGGCGTGGGAGTTCGCGTGTGGCGCGGCGTGGGAGCTGCCATGGGCCGTGGCGTGCGGTGGCGGCGGCAGCGGCGAGTTAGCTTGTCGCTTCTCTGGCTTTGGGGAGCCGAGCGCGCCCGTTGAGTTGGAACATGAAGAGGACGATGCTGGTGGATATTAAGTAAGGGTATGTAGAGTATTATATTATCTGTGGTAAGGGTGTAAAATGTTTTACGTCTTATAAGTTATAGGCCACAAAACCGCAGCCTTATTGAGTAACACACAAACGCAACACTAATTTCATTTTATCAAGCCAATTAGTTAAACATATGTGTATGAAGGGAATTGTAAGTGAGAGTGGCAATACGCTTCTTACAGCATTACAACGTATTTGACCTCGGATCGTCCCTTCTGGGAACTATGTCCGTTGATGGATTGCGTTTACAATATTCTGAGCATAGGAGTTTTTAAATTAATAGGCGAGAATTCACAAAGTTCACAGACATGGGTAATTTTTTTTTTAAATGAAGTAATAATTTAATGTACAGACTACGCGCGACTCGAGGGCATTGACCCGTCGGCGTCGGCTAGCTTTTTACTTAAAATTATGATATTATTCAAAACATTATTTTTATGTGTTTTATTTGTTATTAGATATCGCGTAGTTTTGCCAATTAATTTAAAAAGACTCTGAATATTAGTAAAATAAAAAACAAAATAGGAAAAACGACGAAATAATGACATGATAATCGAACTTTTAAACTTAGAGATATGGAAAAAATATTTAAGTTTTCCTTCTGTCTACATTCTTCATGGTATTTTAGGCAACAAATTACTGTAATAATAATGTGCTGTGACTATACCTTGTCTGGAGTGTGTGGCATTAGACGTTGATGCACCGACGTCTGGTGGAGCACTTCTTCTAAACAAATTATATAAACAATTAACGTTTAAAGTTTTTGTAAAAGGCATTTTATATTAATTATTTATGAAACAAGTTTACTGTCTTAGCTGGAGACCAACAAGCTACTGAAATTACAAATAAATAATCTGTGTATAAATAATCTATGTATGACGCTATTGGAATTAAATACTTGTAGTTATCACAGATGACGTCATTAGTAACGTCATGTAAGTTGTAATATATTGTATGTGTATCAGAAAGGTGTTGTCATATTTAAGGGTGTGGTACAGATCATTGAACTGAACAACTTTCTCCATTAGACTAACATCGTAATCGCGAAAAAATTATCAGCCGTCCCAAACATTTGGGTCGAGTAGGTAGGTATTCAAGTTTTGTATTGGACAGTTGATAATTTTTTCGCGATTACAATGTTGGCCCTATTGAGAAAGTTGTTCAGTTTGATGGTCTGTACCACACTCCTGGGGGCAATTCCCGTAATTTAAAGAACGTTCACAGTCTGATCAATCTGTCAAAAAAAATGTGAGGGTACCACATTTTTGAAAAGTATTTGACATTGATTGTCGCTAAGAGTTGATTGCGACTAGAATTTGAACGTTTTAAATGACGTAAATTGGCCTTCAGATGTTTGACCACACCTTTCTGAAGAATGGGAAAGATTTCATTTTGTTTACGTTTCTCGTTGTCTTCAGTACGTTAACGTTACGTTACCTAATTACTAGTGTGTAGATTTATTAGTTTTCCCCGACTAGTTTCGAAATTAAACGAAGCTCTAAGGGCAGGAAAGTGACGAATCTTAGTGTAAACGAAAGCTTCCATG